>CM033641.1:78692881-79296155 GCA_019512145.1 Engystomops pustulosus
TGTCTGGTGTACCTACCCTACATCTTATAGTGTAGTGTCAGTAACTGTGTGTGTAACCTATTCCATCCTATAGGGTAGTGTC
The DNA here is from genome assembly GCA_019512145.1 of Engystomops pustulosus. Taxonomy (NCBI): domain Eukaryota; kingdom Metazoa; phylum Chordata; class Amphibia; order Anura; family Leptodactylidae; genus Engystomops; species Engystomops pustulosus. The sequence goes on from CM033641.1 coordinate 78,692,964, forward strand.
AATAACTTTGTGTATACCCATACCATCTTATAGTGTAGTGTAGTACTGTGTGTGTATACCTATTCATCCTATAGGGTAGTGTCAATAACTGTGTGTATATACCCATACCATCTTATAGTGTAGAGTCAGTAACTGTGTGTGTATACCCATACCATCTTATAGTATAGTGTCAGTAAATTCGTTTGTATAACCATACCATCTTAAGTATAGTGTCAGTATAACTGCTGTGTATACCTATTCCTCCAATAGCAAAGTGTTAGTAACTGCATGTGTATACCCATACCATCTTATAGTGTAGTGTAAACTGTGTGTATATACCCATACCATCTTAAGTGTAGTGTCAGTACTGTGTGTGTATACCTATACCATCTTATAGTGTAGTGTTAGTAACTGTGCGTCGCGACCCCTGCGGCGGCGATCGATACGCCACTGGTGCATTGTCAGTAACTGCGTGTGTGACCCATACCATCTTTTAGTGCAGTGTTGGTAATATTGGTGTGTACCCATACCATAAACATCTTTAGTGTAGTCTCAGTAATGTATACCCATACCATCTTATAGTATAGTGTCAGTAAATGCTTGTGTATACCTATTCAATCCTAAAGCGTAGTGTTAGTAACTGCGTGTGTATACCCATACCATCTTTAGTGTAGTGTTAGTAACTGTGTGTTATATACCCATACCATCTTATAGTGTAGTGTTAGAACTGTGTGTGTATACCTATACCATCTTATAGTGTAGTGTTAGTAACTGTGCGTGTATACCTATACCATCTTATAGTGTAGTCTCAGTAACTGTGTTGTGTACCCATACCATCTTATAGTGTAGTGTCAAAATGCTTGTGTATACCTATTCCATCCTATAGGTATTGTCAGTAAATGCATGTGTATACCCTACCATCCTATAGTGGTAGTTTCGGCTACGTTGGTGTATACCCAATATCATCTTTATAGTGTAGTTTCGGTAACTATGTGTGTATATCCATATCATCTATAGTGTAGTGTTAGTAACTGTGTGTGTATACCCATACCATCTTATAGTGAGTGTTAGTAACTGTGTGTTTATACCCATACCATCTCTTATAGTGTAGTGTCAGTAACTGTGTGTGTATACCTATTCCATCCTATAGGGTAGTGTCAATAACTGTGTGTATATACCCATACCCATCTTAGTGTAGTGTCAGTAACGTGTGGTGTATACCATTCCACCTAAGGTGTATGTCAAAACTGTGTATATACCCATACTATCTATAGTGTAGAGTCAGTAACTGGTGTGTAACCCTACCATCTTATAGTATAGTGTCAGTAACTGTGTTGTGTATACCTATTCCTCCACATAGCATGTGTTAGTAACTGCATGTGTATACCCATCCCATCTTATAGTGTAGTGTCAGTAACGTGTGTATATACCCATACCATCTTATAGTGTAGTGTCAGAACTGCGTGTGTATACCCATACCGTCTTATGTGTAGTCTCAGTAACTGCGTGTGCATACCCATACCATCTTATAGTGTATTGGTCGATAAATGCTTTTGTATACCTAATCCATCCTCATAGGGTATTGTCAGTAACTGCATGTGTATACCCATACCATCCTATAGCGTAGTGTAAGAACTGTGTGTGAACACCTTACCATCTTATTGTGCATGTCAGATAACTGTGTGTATATACCCATACCATCTTATAGAAAGTTTTAGTAACTGTGTGTATACCATACCATCTTATAGTGTAATGTTAATTACTGGGTGGTAAACCCATAGCATCTTGTAGCTTAGTTTTAGTAAACTGTGTGTGTATACCCATATCTTCTATAGCACAGTGTCAGTACTGTGTGTGTATACCCACACCGTCTCCTATTGTAGTGATTCTGACTGTATACACCATACCTTAAGGCACACACCATCTGTTAGTGCAGTGACAGTAATTGTGTATAACCATAAAAAGAATGTGTATTCTATTTTATTGTTATTTTAAAGAAACTATACCACCAGATTATCTGATGGTGGATGGTAATTACTTAGCCCCATGTGGATCTGCTTGACATGTTTATAAAAATAGATTGGCAAAAACAAATAATAACAATACAACTTACTGAAGATCTTTGGCTCCTTCTTTCTGAGAAGCAGTGGGGGCCCTAACAGTTTGCCTAACCCCCCATTACGACAAATCATTAACAAAAGGATTAACTGTACAGTTTATTTATTCCAATATAGAAAGATGATTCCAAGCACCGCTCATGTAATATTTCTGTCAACATGTTTATTACTAAGTGAAATACGGTTTTCCGCTCACCAAATAATTAACGTCTCAATTGTACATTGTACCTGTGCTATTGTCCCACAGCTACAGTAACGGCTTCATTTAACTGTTTTATAATGTTGTGTTCTACTTTTGTGTCCCACAAAGTAAAAAAATATTGATCCTTAGTTACTCATAAAGAATACGGTTTGTGCATTGACTTTTTCTAGCACCAGCTCCCAGTAGCTCAGCCTATAAAATTCAGATAACAGATTTAGAATTTCAATAATTGGAACTTGCCGGATGAACAGGCCTTTCGTTGTGTTACAGTTACTGAACTGCATCAAATAGGAGATTTATCAAAATGTGACCTTTGAGCTTAATCGACTGCAGGGGCCGTAGGATTCACGTAACTCTGTTTCATTAACGTGACTCTAATTGAATACTTACAGTATCTGTGGGACTATCTGGAAACTTAGGATAAAACTATGAATGGATGGAAGAGTAACCAAGGCAAAATACTGATTTTCAATTAAACTTCTTTTTTTCAAGCTTCATTTTTTCTAGTTTTATAATAAATTTTAATTAAATTATTCATTTCAGTTTAGTATAATGGTGAATATTTCTTTTATGATCCGGAATGTCTGACGAGGATTCTGAGTCTCCCGCGATTCACTAAGATCATGCGTCCAATTTCCTGCTTGTGTCGCTTCCCCTGCTGAGCTCCGCCGGAGTTCACATTCTTCTTCCAGGTGCATTGAGTGCTGATCTAGGACACAATTTGGTTTTTAAATTCCGTGGTTTGCAAATCATTCGGGTTGTCCGACTCCCCCCCCCCCCCCGATTTGTGTTGCTGCAAGCCCGCGCTGATGCGCCACACTCCGATACGTGCGCAAAAAACCCGAGCCAATTCAGGGCAAGTAGAAAAAATGCACAACGCAACCGGAAATTGTCCGACGGACCTTAGTAAATGTCCCAATAAACTTCAATTTGGTTTCGTTTCAATTTCTTAATCTGGACCAGTTGTCTCTAAATATGCCCTCTAGAAGTTGTATACTACATCTTCTAGCCAGCCTCATTGTGGCATACTAGTAAGCCACACGTTGATTTACAAAGTACCAGATTCTATAAATCTATCACCAGATTTTACTTTACCAACTACTAAGCCACCTTAGACTAACTACTAGCCCACATCAGATGAGTCAAGTTTAGCTGTTGCTGAGTGTCACTTCAGAAGCCCCTATCTTCTGAAATACACATGTTTTGTTTAAGGTAACTACTCATCTCTCAGATCAAATCAAGTTTATGGTTCTCTAAGCTACAGAACTGGACATACTGGCAGTTAAATGAAAGGCGGGCACAGGATCTTTATCTCCATCTTGTATTTAAAACTATGTCTGTAGCTGACGTATCCCCAGGCCTCAAAGATGAAGTGACACTCCTCCCGCAACCACAAACTTGACTTATGTCATGTGAAATTGTGTGACAGATGAAATTTCACATGAAAAAGGGGAATTTTAGAAAGTACATTTTATCCCTCCGTGTGGAGCTTGTGTATTTTGTGGGGTAAAACCTGGTGACAGTTCTATTTAAAATCCACTATTCTTAGGTACCCAACTCAGGACATTGTTAGTTGAGGACCACAATTCTTTAACACTTAAATTTTGCAACAGTATGAAGTTATCCAGCAGAGGTTAGTCAAACACTAAATTATTGCAACTCAATCTATTCCCTGAACGCTTGTTAAGTTCTTTGAAATTCCTAATTTTTTGTAGCCTACGCAGTTGCAGTACATTACAGGTCATGCTCCATATTTGTTGTGGCATAGTGCATACACATTGCCGGGTCACCTCTGTAAATACTTCTTCAATAGCCTTTCCTTTTAGTGGAATCACTATCTGGAATATTTTGGTGTTTTTTTTCTGGATTGTGTTTTGTTGTTTTTGACTCTTTGAAACTTTCTGAAGTTTTTTGACATTGTTATTTCTATTTTTTTCTTCTGTTAATTATGAATGTAATGCGATATATGTAAATTCAATGGGTATTCCATGTGGTATATCAATTAATTTTTATGCATCTGCAATATAAATAAATTTCTTGAATTGCATGTTATAAAAAATGGCCTGTTGAAGCTAATTTCCCATAATTAGGCTATACTAGATTGTCCTCCTGCCCAGTACAGGCAGTCCCGCACTTAAGGACAGCCGACTTACATACCCTAGTACAGACGGACCTGCCCCTTGGACCTGGTGAGTGCATTAATTGATGATAATGTCGGTTGCTTCTTATAATGAAAAAATGAAATCTTGACTGTTTAGCTTAATATAATGGTCATTCGCATATATTGATGATCAAGTAATGAATGTCCTGTACTTAGCATCAAGGGATGCCAAAGGCTCAATGAGAAATCCTGTATCACAAGATCACTATAGGTTCTGTAATGACGGCATACTCAAGATGATCGTATCCAAGGAAGCTGTCTCCTTTCTAAGGGAAGGTATGACTATATTTATGGAAATTATCTCCACAATGGTACTTTTTTTTAAACATCCAATTTGAAGTATGTATATATTAATGGCAGATGAATTCAAATAAATTGAATTTCCACTTAGTAATAATTAGTCGCTTTTACCGTTAAGGGAAATTTTGTCAAATACAGTAAAATTTTCCACACACTTTCCTTAAACTGAAAATCACCCAAAAATGTGGTATTAGAAGACTGAAAATAGATAACATTGTTAACATGAAAAAAAAGGAAGAATTCACTAATTTTTATTTACTAATTTGGAATGTGAGCTACAGTCCTATGATGAAGAATAGAAAATAAATGATGATGATAAAACTAACTATGCTCTCTACATCCATAAGGGTATCTTAGGAGACTATATTCCCTTTCTATGCCTTACAACTGATATGACCTTGCGAATGAGCTGATGTTGGGATGTTTGTTTAATGGTGCTGTTAAATAGCATAGTTAGATGAAAAGAAAGAGAAGAAAGCGGCTTGTATCTGTAATATTTTACCGTTGTGGTTTACAGCATTCTCGATGTCTGTGAGCAGATGTATTATGATGTCGTTCGGACTGTTTACAGTGATTCATTGTGCATGACTATACATCCTTTTTCCACTGGCTTGAAAGCTCATAAATAGTTTTATTAATTTCTGCTAGGGATTTGAATGTTTGATTTGGAGGGAAGCTGCTTTGTAAAAGGAAAAAACAACAGGCTATTATGCTAATTAGCTAATTGTCAAAGCAAAGATGTCAACATCCCTAAGTAGCGGAATGCAGTAATGTGAGATTTAGACATACCAATCCAATAAACTGTATTATCAACATATATGAATATTATCAGGTCCCAAACATTAAAGCTTTACAAGCAAGACGAGAGTCATCATGAGCCATAAAAGAGATCTGAATGATGAATCCGTATTGTACAAGAGGCAGAAGAAAAGGTGTATACTGTAGATAAATTGTGTTACCAGCATGTCCGGATTAGCTTTTGAAGAGAATGTGATCTGACACAATGGGGGTCATTTACTAAGGGCCCGAATCCTGTTTTTCCGTCGGGTTACCCGAATATTACCATTTGCACCGATTTTTTTTTCCTGAATTGCCCCCGGTTTTTGGCGCACGCAATCGGATTGTGACGCATCGGCACTGGCATGCACGTGACGGAATCGGGGACGTGGCCGTCATAAACTGACGGATTCGGAAAAACTGCCGCATTTTAAAAAAGATTTGTGTCGCTTGACACCGCTTACCTGCACCCAGCAATGGATCATGAACTCCAGTGAACTCCGACGGACTTCAGTGCAGCAGCGACACCTGGTAATCAGGCAACACTACCTTAGTGCTTAGTGAATCACCGGAAGACCCGAATCCTCCACAGAGAATGCGCCGCTGGAAAAACCGAGTAAGTAAATCTGCCCCCTATGTGTCTTCAGTGCAGCAGCACACCTGGTGGACATCAGGCACACTACCTTAGTGAATCACCGAAGACCCGAATCCTCCACAGAGATGCGCCGCTGGACAGAACCGAGTAAGTAAATCTGCCCCTATGTGTTCTTTATTGGCCAAAGATTGCGTAAAGACTTGCAAACCTGTGAATTGCATACCATGTAAGTGGAAAGGAACAGGGAATGGGCCAGATGGGTGTGAATTCCCTGGGATGGCACATTGCTATTGTTTGCTAGGGCGCTTAGAAAAAGTGAATTAGCTCGATATGGCATATGCCTCTGTAATACTGTATATATAACACATGTCAACATTGTCTTCTCTGATAGTGTGATTGGAATAACAATAGAAGACTGAAACTTTGCAGCTTAATATTTAATAAAGTTTCCAGTTTTGACTATGCATTTGACATGTCTGGCACTTGCATCATAAATCTAAGTGTTCAGAGTGAATTTAAGGATTTACAATAATTAAAATTGTTAAACTTCAAGATGATAAAGGTATTGCACAGGGGGGATGTAAACCCCTGGTTCATAGGCCTACTCACATCTATGTCCAGTTACGTATTGGTAACCTAGTGTGTTTGTCCTGTGCCATGCCATATTTTACTGAATAGTTTAATGAATTAGCCAAATTCAGCTGAGGGAGGAACATCTGTGTTTATTTTTGCAATTTTAATTAATTTTAATAAATTGACTACACACTTACACTCAAAGCTGAAATAGAACTTTTTTTTATATATAATTATATATATTATATCATTATTTTTCTTGATGAGAAATTGGAAAATATATTGAGAATGAGAACTGCCATCTTAGCACTGCACTTCAACCTCTCACTTTTGCTTTGGTTAACAGCAGAAAATTCTTGTAGTTCGGGGGCTCTCACAGCAGAAATATATATATAGTCTGGATTGCATACTTAACGAGATACTATGCTAAACAGTTTATTAGCATTTCATATGTGCATAACTCATTAAAAAAACTGATGCATTTACATGTAGTACTATATGTGGACAGTGTGCTGTAGAGCAGAATAATTTGGCAGATAATACTTTTTTAGAAACTGTAGTTTGTCTTTTTATATACCAACTATAGTCCTGTTCAATGAATGACAGCTATCTTCTAGAGTTAAAGGGGCACAGAAATTTTCTAGAATAAATCAGTTAGGAAAAAGGCAGATAGGGCAATATATACCATCCTCTCTATAACAAATAGGATACTGGGGCTTATTACTAAGAGTCCCGCGGATCGCACTTTGGTCGGCTTTAGAAATTTTCTGGATTTGCATCACTGTGACAGGTATTAGAAGAGGATTGTGTCGCACTGATCGAATTATGGCTCAATCGCACTGACTTTATTCAACAGAATGGGGGGGGGAGCTCGGCAATCCAACGGTTCGGACTGAGTGAGGGATTTAACTTTAAAATTGTGTCGCAGGGTAATGCACTTACATACACTGGGAAGAAGAAGGTGAACTCCGACGGACCGGAGCAGGGAAGCGACACATGCAGGAAATCCGGTGCACAATTCCTTGTGAATCGTAGCAGAAAGCGTTATCATCGGATAAAGTTCATTTAAAATGCCATTTAAAAAGAGCACTTCTTATTACAAAAATAGAAAAGGAAAGTTAAAAAACTAAAGTTTTATCAAACTAAAATAAAAACAAGTAAATGACCACAAAAAATAAAAGGTTTGCATTTCAGAAACTCACAGGTCCTTACTAGAGATGAGCGAACATATCTGTACGAGCTTGATGCTCGTTCGAGCATTAGCATGCTCGCAACTGCTCGGACGAGTATTGGCGCAATACAGAGCCAATCACAAGCCAGGAGACTCTGCAGTACACCCAGCATCACGTGGTACACCTACATGTCGATAGCAGGGTTGGCTGGCCTGATCAGGTGACCCTGGAATAGACTAGCCCCTGACCCGCTTGCTCGGATCATTTCTCGTCTGGATGAGGTTAGGGAGAGAGCTGCTGTGGTCAGGGATAGCATTAGGGTGCTAGTTAGAGTTACTGTTAGCAGGATGATTTCCAAGAACCTTACTGTTAGGCCGGAGTGATTCTCCAAGGACCCAAAAGCCCTTGTTAGGGCCACATTAGCGTTTTTCAAAGTTTAAAGTGACACAACAGACACAGCACAAATCCTTTTGTGTGCTGTCAGTGTAGGTTAGAAACTATCCATAGCATCATCTTCTGTGGTTGCTGTCTGATTTCTTCGCACGTTTTGTTCTATAAAAAAAAAAATACACAAAAAAAATAAATAAATAAATAAATTTAAAAAAAAAACACACACAAAAACATTAGTTTATTTTTTCTTTGTTTCATACATAGACTTTAATTTTGAAAATGTTGAACCCAGGGTTTGGGGTAGAGAACGGAGGCGTGGGCGTCCAATCACTGCAGGGGTCAGAGGCGTGGTCCTGGGTGGGGTGAGACACCACCTGCTGATGAAGGAGCAGGGGAACGCCACAGAGCTACACTCCCTAGCTCATTTCTCAAGTTACTGGGACTCATGGTAGAGCACTGTTGAGGCCAGAACAGTGCGAACAAGGTGATTGCGGACAATGCTTCTAGCCATTTGTCACCAGTCAGTCTTCCACGTGGTCCACCCATGCTACCCAAGTGAAGCACTCCTCCGAGCTCCTCAACCACTTCCCCCAGTCTGCGCCCCCTCCAGGAAACTTTGTCCATTGAGGCAGCATATTCTGAGGAACTGTTTCTAGACCTTTTCCCAGAGTCACAAACCACTTGGCAGGTTGCGCTGAGCTCTTTCCACTCTTCCCGATGCCCAGGTTTCCACTGGGGTCATGATGACCCTTACATAGTGGAAGAAGTGTGTAAAGAGGTGTCGGAGATGAGGAGACAACGGTTTTCAGACAGTGGTGAAGTTTTGTCAGGGCAGGAAGTCTGAGGGGGAGCAGACTGAGGGATCGGAGGAGTGATAGGTGACAGACCCAAGCTGGGTTGATAGGCCTGGTGAACGCGTACTTGTGAGACTGAGGAGTACCTATACGAGAACAGGTTGGAAGAGGCAGTGGTGGGGCAGGACAGAGAGGCAGGGCAGATGCTTGGTGCATCAGCGCCAAATGTTTCACGTATGTAAGCCTTTGTTGAGGGCTAGATTTTCTGAAGTCTGCAGGTTCTTTAAAGAAACAGCGGTATGACCAACGGACTGTGGGGTGCAACCTGTGCCACAGCAAGGATCAGCAGGGGTTCCACCACTACTAACTTAACCACCACCAGTATGCGCAAGGCATGAATGCTAAACACCCCACTCAATGGAACCAAGGCCGGCCACCTCCAGCCAGGTCCACCATCTGCTCTCCCCTGTGTCATTTGCTGCCTCTGCGATCAGCCCCTGCCCAGGACCCCAGCACAAAACCTCCGGCGAAAAAACCACACCCTCACTCCACGATTCCTCCACAGCATCAACCATGTCTCCATGTGCAGCGTCCAGCTCTCTTTACCCCAGATGCGGAGCGCAAGGAGGAAAATACAGTTGCACCCACCCACATGCCCAAACATCTCCAAATTACTCAGACCTGGAGATGCTCCCTATAGGCTGGTTAGAACCCCGAGGCCTTTCGCAACATCATGGTGGTGCCCGCCCCTCGGTATTCAGGTTCGTGTCCCCAGCTGACACTACTTATTCCAGATGTGCCTTCCCAGCCCAGACACCAGCACGTGTCAGACAAGTCCGTGCCCTGAACCAACGCCATTTCTGACAAGTCACACCTAACCCAGGACACGGGACGAGTGCTGCTGGGCAGAGCCACTATGTGTTGCTGACGGCACATTGGGTTAACTTGGTGGAGGCTGGGACCGAGTCTGACCCTGCGGCCGCTCATATACTGCGACGCCAAGGATTGCGGGCCTACCCAGTCCAGCGTCTCACAGGCCTACTAGCCTCCTCCCCTCCTCCGATTACCCATCAATGGCATGGCTCCTTCAGTCAAGAGCTCTAGCCAGCAGCAGTGCCGTCGCTAAGCGACCGCAGGCAGTGCTCAAAACTGCTGAGCCTAGGCGATAAAGACACCCTCTCAAGACCTATTACAGGGCATCACGCGCAGACCGATCTGTGGCCAGGCATGTGTTTGTGGGACAACGGCCGTAACCTAGTGGCGGCTCTGCAACTCGGCAGACTGACACATGTGCCATGCTGGCCCTTGTGTTAAATTTGATAGTCCAGAGGTTTCCTCAGACATACCCCAATCTGTCTGATTTGCTCACGAAAAAACTCTCTGGTCACATGAACTCGAAGCTTTGCGCTCGTCACAAGAGACGGGGGAAGAAGATTCCCTTGTTGATATGCCAAAGCATCCTGCGGTCTGTTTCTCGCACGCATATTGGAGGAGGTGTGGGGAGGATGAGAGGAAGAGATGAGAATGTTGGCGAGACAGAAGAGGGGAGCATTGCTCAGTCCTTGACTGTTCAGCGTGTATGGGCAGAAGAGAGGAGTTGGATGAGGAGGAAAAATGGAGATCGGTCGGAGTATGCCAGTGGGGGAGTGAATTCTGCACGTTGGGACTTCTGGCGCATATGGCAGATTTCATGCTAGGCTGGCTATCCTGTGACCCTCGCATTCAAAGAATTTATTCCAGCACCGATTATGGGTATATCATCACTCTCCTGGACCCACGGTTCCAACAAAATCTTCTTCCACTCTCTCCCTGTAGAGGAAAGGAGTGTGAGAATGCATGAATACCAGCAGGCCCTGGTGCACAAATCTGAAACAGATTATCCCTTCTGACACAGCTAGCGCAGCGGGCGTACTTCTGCGGGACAAGTAAGTGAGGGGAGAGTAGGCGAGCAGGCAGCTTGCAGCATGGCAGGGGTACGCTTTACAAGGCCTTTGCCAGTTTTATGTCGCCCCAGCAAGACACGCCACTTGTCCCAGTCTCGGCAGAGTAGGGCTGATCTTTAAAGCAGGATGTGAGGTGAGTACGTAGCGACCAAACCATCGTCATAAATGATCACACACGCTCCCTACAACTACTGGTTTCAAAGCTGGACTTGGCACGAACTTGCGCTGTACGCCTTGGAGGTTTCTTGCCTGCCCTGCCGCTAGCATGTGTCAGAGCGGGTTTTTACAGTGCAGCTGGTGGCATCATCACCGATAAGATATCACGCCTGTCGACTACAGCGCGACAGGCACGCCACTCAACCTGAATAATGTATGCAATTTCCTCCTCATTCTCCCTCTTTCCTCCTCTTTGTTCACTAAAGAAGGAAACTGGCTATTTTTTGCCCAGGCGCACTGGCTCTAGTACTTAGTACTCTATAGTTACTCTATTTATTTAATTTTCTGGAGTGGCACCTACCTTCGGGTCTCCTCTGTTTTAAAACAATGTTTGGGTGTCACATACAGGTACTCTGTATTAATTTTTCTGGAGGGCCACCTACCTTCTCCTCTTTTTGAAAAAATTTTTTGGACTGCCAAAGCATACAGGTCACTATCCAAATTTTAATTGTCGGTCGCATAGCAGCCTCCACAGATCGCTTTAAGCTGCCTTCCACATTGTTGTTACTGCTACCTGCGCCACACGTCATCCTCCATAGACTGCCCTCCAAAAGTCATCTACTAGTCTGCCGCCTCCATACGCCGCTTAGGCAAATGAGCTGTGTCAGGCAGTAATTTTGGGGGTTTGTAACAGCTCCCACATCAAACTGTTAAACTTTGACGGCGAAAACTGCTGTGTTATCCCACAAATTACCCCAAATTCTTTATCATGACCGAGTATTAGTTTCGCGCTCTCTTGCATCTGCTTCCCCCCCCCACCATAACAGGCCAATTAACTTATAACGAAAGTACTACACTTGATCGTTATCAAAACAGGTTCTTAGAAGTGCTTTTGTGCCCCGCCTGCTTTGAAAATTATAATTTTTTCAAAGTAAAAGACTTCTGGCCCCCAGCGGCCAGTTTGGGTGGGGAGGAGCCCAGAGGCAGGGGCGTGGCACAGGCGAAAGTTCGCCTGGGCAGCAGACAGCAATCAACGGCCGCCAGTCCCCCCGATTAGGCACCCTCAGAGCGATCCATCGCATACTCCAACCTGAAGGTCGCTTTCCTCAAATCCTCCACCCCGCGTCCAACCAATGTTCTCCATGCGCAGCATTCAATGCTTAGTACCCCAGGACGCTGGAGCTGCAGAGGAATAGACGTCGAATCGTCCCTTTGCAACATAAGCTGGTGTCAGCAGAATTTTGGGTGTTTCACCAGATACATAATAAACGCTCGCCCTCTGTCTCTCGCCCTGAGCTGGAGACCTGAATTCTGCAATCATAGCAGCGCAATATGGATGCGCCCATACTGTTGCTCCTTAATCATGGAACCATTTCCGACAAAAAATAAAAATAGAAACGAACTCTATGCTATCTCCATTATTCCTAGATGAACATATTCAAACGACCCTGCGCCTTTGAAATATAATTTTCCCAAAGTACCGCTTCTTGCCCCAGGCAAATTTTGCGTGGAGAGGAGCCGAAAAGGCGGGGCTTGGAACAGTGCGGAAAGCTAGCCTGGCAGCGAACCATCCAGCGCTTCCATCCACAGTATCCAACTAACACTTTTTGAACTGCAGAACCTTCAACCCACAACCTATACACCCTTTTACTCTAAATCTATTCTTTTTCCTCCTCTTTGTCTCACCTCCTTACATCACCTTGGGTGCCATAACCGTTCCCCATTGCCTTCACACGTACGTCTTCATCAGCAAGCCTCCAGATTGCCATCTCTATATGTGCTCACATCAACGCCGTCCTCCATAGCCTGCCTCAAACGTTGTCTTCTTCATGCAGCCTCCATACGCGTCTCCATAGCTGCCCTCCAAAAGTTGCTCCAATAGATGCCTATCCACAGTCATACCCTAGCAAACGAGCTTATGTCAGGAAAGTTTTTTCGGGTGTTTCCACCAGATCGTTATGGAACTTGGTCACTCTGCTCCTTGCGCCTTATCCGCCACTGCTGTTGTTATCGTGACAACACTATACCATCAACCTTTTGATTTCAACATAGGAAATCATTTTCAAGCGCTCTATGCTCACCATCCTTGGTTCTCTCTGCCCCTTTGCTGCCATAACAGGCCAAAATTACATGAACAGTGCTACACTTTATCTCGCCAATAAAGGAATTTTTTTCAATTGGTTTTGAAGCCTAAGTCCTTGGGGTATGTCGCCACGCCACCCTCTACGCCTGCAGCTGCTGCCGCTGCTCCGTTGCCGTTCGCATTAGTGTCAGGGTCAATTATTAGGTGTTTTGCTGCTATAGGGTTTCGCTCTCGCCCCTAACCGAGTCACTCTGTCGTCACCATGATGTGTGCCCTATATGATGTCGATTAGGCAGCCCTCAGGGCAACCATGCATGCTGCCCGGTGTTTTCCGTCCATGTCTCGTGAGGTTTCATCTTTTCTGAGGTTTCCAGGTGTGGGCCAAGCGTGTTCCTGTGCATACATTGTCCCATTGAAAAATGCTTGAGTCTCCCATTGCTTCAATGGGTTCGTTATTCGAAACAGAGTCACCGAGACAGCGGAAAAAGTTCGGACCGAGTATGAGCACTTGAGGCATTTAGGCTACGCTCATCTCTAGTCCTTACTCTTCGTAGAAAACACAGTTTCTCAACGTTTTTGGAACAGAAACATAAAGGTGGCTCAACCACTGATTGTTAATACCCGTAGTACGCCATAATGACAAATTGTGGATACGTGTGATGGAAAGGGATATATGCATACAGCAGAAAAGAACACAACATTCAGACGACAATATTAACCCCTTCAAGACTTTAGCATTGGAACGCTTTAACAATCCATACTTTTTTTGTGACACATTACACAAGGTTCCGTGACACTGTGGCACAAAGGTGAGTTCATACCTGCTATTTATTTAAATTGACATACTGAAATTTATGCGAGAAATAACCAAACACCGTCGTCTTTTCAAAGAAAGAAACATATTCACCAACAGAATCAAAAAGATTAAAAATGTAATGATCTAAACAATGGGGGGTTTATTTTTGGGTGAGTTTTTATGAGTTGGATAGACTCCACTCAATGGTTTAAGTTGCAAACAAGTCTCCCTTCAGTCCATGAATAAGTTTGTATGATATTGATATTCTTACTCATAAACTGATCTATTGTGACAATATATAACCCGCTATCACATTAAACATGACATATAACGATTGATGCAGGTTACAACTGACCCAGCCGTGTCCGCTACAATTCTCCTTCTGTTTATGTTCAGTGAATCTGTTATGTGTCCCTTTTGTGTGTGTATACCCATACCATCTTATAGTGTAGTGTTAGTAACTGTCTGTGTATACCCATACCATCTTATAGTGTAGTGTCAGTAACTGTGTGTGTATACCTATTCCATCCTATAGGGTAGTGTCAATAACTTTGTGTATATACCCATACCATCTATAGTGTAGTGTCAGTAACTGTGTGTGTATACCCATACCATCTTATAGTATAGTGTCAGTAAATGCGTTTGTATAACCATACCATCTTATAGTATAGTGTCAGTAAATGCTTGTGTATACCTATTCCATCCAATAGCATAGTGTTAGTAACTGCATGTGTATACCCATACCATCTTATAGTGTAGTGTCAGTAACTGTGTGTATATACCCATACCATCTTATAGTGAGTGTCATAACGGTGTGTGTATACCTATACCATCTTAGGGTAGTGTTAGTAACTGTGCGTCGCGACCCCTGCGGCGGCGATCGATACGCCACTGGTTGCAGTGTCAGTAACTGCGTGGTGTGAACCCATACCATCTTTTAGGCAGTGTTGGTAAATATTGGTGTGTACCCATACCATAACATCTTTAGTGTAGTCTCAGTAATGTGTATACCCATACCATCTTATAGTATAGTGTCAGTAAATGCTTGTGTATACCTATCAATCCTAAAGCGTAGTGTTAGTAACTGCGTGTGTATACCATACCACTATAGTGTAGTGTTAGTAACTGTGTGTGTATACCCATACCATCTTATAGTGTAGTGTTAGTAACTGTGTGTGTATACCTATACCATCTTAGTGTAGTGTTAGTAACTGTGCGTGATACCTTACCATCTTATGTGTAGTCTCAGTAACTGTGTGTGTATACACATACCATCTTATAGTGTAGTGTCAATAAATGCTTGTGTAACCTATTCCATCCTATAGGTTATTGTCAGTAAATGCATGTGTATACCCATACCATCCTATAGTGTAGTTTCGGTACTGGTGTGTAACCCATATCATCTTATGTAGTTTCGGTAACTATGTGTGTATATCCATATCATCTATAGTGTAGTGTTAGTAACTGTGTGTGTATACCCATACCATCTTATAGTGTAGTGTTAGTAACTGTGTGTGTATTACCCTACCATCTTATAGTGTAGTGTCAGTAACTGTGTGTGTATACCTACCATCCTATAGGGTATGGTCAATAACTGTGTGTATATACCCATACCATCTTATAGTTGTGTTCAGTAACTGTGTGTGTATACCTATTCCATCCTATAGAGTGTATGTCAATAACTGTGTGTATATACCCATACATCTTATAGTGTAGAGTCAGTAACTGTGTGTGTATAACCCATACCATCTTATAGTATAGTGTCAGTAACTGTGTGTGTAATACCTATTCCATCCAATGCATGTGTTAGTAACTGCATGTGTATACCCATACCATCTTATAGTGTAGTGTCAGGTAACTGGTGTATATACCCATACCATCTATAGTGTAGTGTCAGTAACTGCGTGTGTATACCCATACCGTCTTATAGTGTAGTCTCAGTAACTGCGTGTGCATACCCATACCATCTTATAGTGTATGTCGATAAATGCTTTTGTATACCTAATCCATCCTATAGGTATTGTCAGTAACTCTGCATGTGTATACCCATACCATCCTATAGCGTAGTGTAAGAACTGTGTGTATAACCCTTACCATCTTATTGTGCATGTCAGTAACTGTGTGTATATACCCATACCATCTTATAGAAAGTTTTAGTAACTGTGTGTAACCAATACCATCTTATAGTGTAATGTTAATTACTGGGTGTTAAACCCATAGCATCTTGTAGCGTTAGTTTTTAGTAACTGTGTGTGTATACCCATATCATTCTATAGCACAGTGTCAGTAATGTGTGTGTATACCCACCCGTCTCCTTGTAGTGATTCTGACGGTATACCCATACCTTAAGGCACACACCATCTGTTGTGCAGTGACAGTAATTGTGTATAACCATAAAAAGAATGTTTCTATTTTTATGTTATTTTAGAACATCTACCCACCAGATTATCTGATGGTGGATGGTAATTACTTAGCCCCATGTGGATCTGCTTGACATGTTTATAAAAATATATTGGGCAAAAACAATTAATAACAATACAACTCTACTGAAGACTTTGGCTCCTTCTTTCTGAGAAGCAGTGGGGGGCCCTAACAGTTTGCCCTTAACCCCCATTACGACAAATCATTAACAAAAGGATTTAACTGTACAGTTTATATTTCCAATATAAAGATGAATTCCAAACACCGCTCAATGAATATTTCTGTGCAACATGTTTATATCTAAGTGAAATCCGGTTTTCCGCTCACCAAATAATTAACGTCTCAATTGTACATTGTACCTGTGCTATTGTCCCACAGCTACAGTAACCGGCTTCATTTACTGTTTTATAATGTTGTGTTCTACTTTTGTGTCCCACAAAGTAAAAAAAAAAAATATTGATCCTTAGTTACCATAAGAATCGGTTTTGCTGACTTTTCTAGCACCAGCTCCAGTAGCTCAGCCTATAAAATTCAGATAACAGATTTAGAATTTACAATGAATTGGAAGCTTGCCGGATAAAGGCCTTTCTGTTGTGTTACAGTTACTGAACTGCATCAAATAAGAGATTTATTAAAAATGTGACCTTTGAGCTTAAATCGACTGCAGGGGCCGTAGGATTCACGTACAATCTGTTTCATTAATAGTGACTCTAATTGAATACTTACAGTATCTTGGGACTATCTGGAAACTTAGGATAAAACTATGAATGGATGGGAAGAGTAACCAAGGCAAAATACTGATTTTACAATTAAACTTCTTTTTTTCAAGCTTCATTTTTTCTAGTTTTATAATAATTTAAATTAATTATTCATTTCAGTTTTAGTTAATGGTGAATATTTCTTATATGATCCGGAATGTCTGAGAGGATTCTGAGCTCCCGCGATCACTAAATCATGCTCCAATTTCCTGCTTGTGTCGCTTCCCCTGCTGAGCTCCGCCGGAGTTCACACTTCTTCTTCCAGGTGCATGTGAGTGCGTGATCTAGGACACAATTTGGTTTTTAAATTCCGTGGTTTGTCCAAATCAGTCGGGTTGTCCGACGTCCCGCCCCCCGATTTGTGTTGCATGCAAGCCCGCGCTGATGCGCCACACTCCGATCACGTGCGCAAAAAACCCGAGCCATTCAGGGCAAGTAAAAAAAATTGCACAACGCAACGGAAATTGTCCGACGGACCCTTAGTAAATGTGCCCCATAAACTTCAATTTGGTTTCGTTTCAATTTCTTAATCTGGACCAGTTGTCTCTAAAATATGGCCCTCTAGAAGTTAGTATACTACATCTTCTAGCCAGCCTCATTTGTGGCATACTAGTAAGCCACACGTTGATTTACAAAGTACCAGATTCTATAAATCTATCACCAGATTTTACTTTACCAAATACTAGCCACCTTAGACTAACTACTAGCCCACATCAGATGAGTCAAGTTTGCTGTTGCTGAGTGTCACTTCAGAAGCCCCTATCTTCTGAAATACACATGTTTGTGTTAAGGACATACATCTCTCAGATCAAATCAAGTTTATGGTTCTCTAAGCTACAGAACTGGACATACTGGCAGTTAAATGAAGGCGGGCACAGGATCTTTATCTCCAGCTTGTATTTAAAACTATGTCTGTAGCTGACTGTATCCCCAGGCCTCACAAGATGAAGTGACACTCCTCCCGCAACCACTAAACTTGACTTATGTCATGTGAAATTGGGTGACAGATAAAATTTCACATGAAAAGGAATTTTAGAAAGTACATTTTATCCGCTCCGTGTGGGAGCTTGTAGTTTTGTGGGGTAAAACCTGGTGACAGGTTTCTATTTAAAATCCACTATTCTTAGGTACCCAACTCAGGACATTGTTTAGTTGGAGGACCACCAATTTCTTTAGACCACTTAATATTTTGCAACATTATGAGTTATCCAGCAGAGGTTTAGTCTAAAACACTAAATTATGCAACTCAATCTATTCCCTGAACGCTTGTTAAGTTCCTTGAAATTCCTTAATTTTCTGTAGCCTACGCAGTTGCAATGTACATTACAGGTCATGCTCCATATTTGTTGTGGCATAGTGCATACACATGCCAGGGTCACCTCGTAAATTACTTCTCAATAGCACTTTCACTTTTAGTGGAATCCTATCTGGAATATTTTTGTTTTTTTTCTTTGGATTTGTGTTTTGTTGTTTTTGAGCTTCTTTGAAACGTTTCTGAAGATTTTTTGACATTGTTATTTACTATTTTTTGTTTCTTCTGTTGAATTAATAATGTAATGCGATATAATGTAAATTCAAATGGGTATTCCATGTTGGTATATGCAATTAATTTATTCATCTGCAATATAAATAAATTTCTTGAATTGCATGTTATAAAAAAATGTGCCTGTGTGAAGCTAATTTCCCATAAATTAAGGCATATACTAGATTGTCCTCCTTGCCCAGGTACAGGCAGTCCCCGACTTAAGGACAGCCGACTTACAGATGACCCTAGTTACAGACGGACCTGCCCACTTGGACCTCTGGTGAGTGCATTAATTTAGTCCCTGTATGCAATGATCAGCTATAAGGTGTCTGTAATGAGTGTCATATCCAGCAATGATCGTATCCAAGGACACTGTCCTCCATTTTCTAAGGAAGGTATGACTATATTATGGGAAATTATCTCCACAATGGTACATAATTTTTTTTAAACATCCAATTTGAAGTAATGTTATATATGTATATGCAGATGAATTCAAATAAATTTGAATTTCCACTTAGTAATAATTAGTCGCTTTTACCGTTAAGGGAAATTTTGTCAAATACAGTAAATTTTTCCACACACTTTCCTTTAAGACTGAAAATCACAACCAAAAATGTGGTATTAGAAGGACTGAAAATAGATAACATATGTTAACTATGAAAAAAAAGGAATTAACTTATTTTTGTTATTTACTAATTTGGAATTGACTACAGTCCTATGATGAAGAATAGAAAATAAATGATGATGATAAAACTAGCTCTGCTACATCCATAAGGGTATCTTAGGAGACTATATTCCCTTTCTATGCCTTACAACTGATATGACCTTGCAGAATGAGCTGATGTTGGATGTTTTGTTTAATGGTGCTGTAAATAGCATAGTTAGAGAAAGAGAAAGAAGCGGCTTGTATCTGTAATATTTTACCGTTGTGGTTACAGCATCTCGATGTCTGTGAGCAGATGTATTATGAATGTCGTTCTTGACTGTTTACATGATTTCATTGTGCATGAACTATACATCTTTTTTCCACTGGCTTGAAAGCTCATAAATAGTTTTTATTAATTTCTGCTAGGGATTTGAATGTTGTGATTGTGAGGGAAGCTGCTTTGTGAAGAAAAAACACGGCTATTAGCTAATTAGGCTAATTGTCAAAGCAAAGATGTCAACATCCCATAAGTAGCGGAATGCAGTAATGTGAGATTTAGACACACCTTCAAATAACTGTATTATCAACATATATGAATATTATCAGGTCCCAAACATTAAAGCGTTACAAGCAAGACGAGAGTCAGATGAAGCCATAAAAGAGACTGAATGATGAATCCGTATTGTACAAGAGGCAAAGGAAAAGTGATACTTAGATAAATGTGTTACAACCGCATGTCCGATTAGCTTTTGAAAGAATTTGATCTGACACAATGGGGGTCATTTACTAAGGGCCGAATCCTGTTTTTCCGTCGGTTACCCGAATATACCATTTGCACCGATTTTTTTCCTGAATGCCCCAGGTTTTTGGCGCACAAGTCGATCGATTGTGACGCATCGGCACTGGCATGCACGTGACGGAATCGGGGCCGTGGCCGTCAATAAACCTGACGGATTCGGAAAAACTGCCGCATTTTAAAAAAGATTTGTGTCGCTTGACACGCGCTTACCTGCACCCAGCAATGGATCATGAACTCGTGAACTCCGACGACTTCAGTGCAGCAGCGACACCTGGTGGCAATCAGAGCACCTACCTTAGTGAATCACCGGAGAAACCCGAATCCTCCACAGAGAATGCGCCGCTGGACAGAAACCGAGTAAGTAAATCTCCCCTATGTGTCTTCAGTGCACCAGCGACACATCCTGGTGGACATCAGGCACACTACCTTAGTGAATCACCGAAGAACACCATCCTCCACAGAGAATGCGCCGCTGGACAGAACCGAGTAAGAAAATCTGCCCCTATGTGTCTTTTATTGGCCAAAGATTGCGTAAAGACTTCAACCTTTGAATTCATACCATGTAGGGAAGAGGAACAGGGAATGGGGCCAGATGGGTGTGAATTCCCTGGGATGGCACATTTGCTATTGTTTGCTATGGCGGCTTAGAAAAAGTGAATTAGCTCTGCATATTCATATGCCTCTGTAATACTGTATATATAACACATGTCAACAGTGTCTTCTCGATGATCATAGTGTTTGGAATAACAATAGAAGACTGAAACTTTGCAGCTTAATATTTAAGTAAAGTTTCCAGTTTTGACTATGCATTTGACATGTCTGGCAGCTTGCATCATAAATCTAAGTGTTCAGAGTGAGATTTAGGATTTACAATAATTAAAATTGTTAAACTTCAAGATGATAAAGGTATTGCACAGGGGGGATGTTAAACCCCTGGTTCATAGGCCTACTCACATCTATGTCCAGTTACGTATGGTAACCTATGTGGGGTTTGTCCTGTGCCATGCCATATTTTATGAATAGGTTTAATGAATTAGCCAAATTCAGCTGAGGGAGGAACATCTGGTGTTTTTTTTTTGCAATTTTAATAATTTTAATAAATTGATCTACACACTTACACTCAAAGCTGAAATAGAAAATTATATATATATTATATATAAAATTATATATTATATACATTTTTTAACTGTGAAAATTGGAAAATATATTGAGAATGAGAACTGCCAACTTAGCACTGCACTTCAACATCTCACTTTTGCTTTGGTTAACAGCAGAAATCTTGTAGTTTCGGGGGCTCTCACAGCAAGAAATATATAATAGTCCTGATTAGCATACTACTGTGTGTGTATACCTATTCCATCCTATAGGGTAGTGTCAATAACTTTGTGTATATACCCATACCATCTTATAGTGTAGTGTCAGTAACTGTGTGTGTATACCCATACTATAGCCATCATTATAGTATAGGTGTCAGTAAATCGTTGTATCACATACCATTCTTAAGTATAGGTCAGTATAATGCTTGTGTATAACCTTTGCAACTCCAATAGCAAGTTTAGTAACTGCAGTGTAATACAACCATCTTATAGTGTAGTGTAAACTGTGTGTATATACCCATACCATCTTAAGTGTAGTGTCAGAACTGTGTGTGTATACCTATAACCATCTTATAGTGTATGTTAGTACTGTGCGTCGCGACCCCTGCGGCGGCGATCGATACGCCACTGGTGCATTGTCAGTAACTGCGTGTGTGACCCATACCATCTTTTAGTGCAGTGTTGGTAATATTGGTGTGTACCCATACCATAAACATCTTTAGTGTAGTCTCAGTATGTGATACCCATACCATCTTATAGTATAGTGTCAGTAAATGCTTGTGTATACCTATTCAATCCTAAAGCGTAGTGTTAGTAACTGCGTGTGTATACCCATACCATCTTTAGTGTAGTGTTAGTAACTGTGTGTATATACCCATACCATCTTATAGTGTAGTGTTAGAACTGTGTGTGTATACCTATACCATCTTATAGTGTAGTGTTAGTAACTGTGCGTGTATACCTATACCATCTTATAGTGTAGTCTCAGTAACTGTGTTTGTACCCATACCATCTTATAGTGTAGTGTCAAAATGCTTGTGTATACCTATTCCATCCTATAGGGTATTGTCAGTAAATGCATGTGTATACCCTACCATCCTATAGTGGTAGTTTCGGCTACGTTGTGTGTATACCAATATCATCTTATAGTGTAGTTTCGGTAACTATGTGTGTATATCCATATCATCTATAGTGTAGTGTTAGTAACTGTGTGTGTATACCCATACCATCTTATAGTGAGTGTTAGTAACTGTGGTGTTTATACCCATACCATCTCTATAGTGTAGTGTCAGTAACTGTGTGTGGTTATACCTATTCCATCCTATAGGGTAGTGTCAATAACTGTGTGTATATACCCATACCATCTTAGTGTAGTGTCAGTAACGTGGTGGTGTATACCATTCCACCTAAGGGGTTGTCAAAACTGTGTATATACCCATACTATCATAGTGTAGAGTCAGTAACTGGTGTGTAACCCTACCATCTTATAGTATAGTGTCAGTAACTGTGTTGTGTATACCTATTCCTCCACATAGCATGTGTTAGTAACTGCATGTGTATACCCATCCATCTTATAGTGTAGTGTCAGTAACGTGTGTATATACCCATACCATCTTATAGTGTAGTGTCAGAACTGCGTGTGTATACCCATACCGTCTTAATGTGTAGTCTCAGTAACTGCGTGTGCATACCCATACCATCTTATAGTGTATTGTCGATAAATGCTTTTGTATACCTAATCCATCTCATAGGGTATTGTCAGTAACTGCATGTGTATACCCATACCATCCTATAGCGTAGTGTAAGAACTGTGTGTGAACACCTTACCATCTTATTGTGCATGTCAGATAACTGTGTGTATATACCCATACCATCTTATAGAAAGTTTTAGTAACTGTGTGTATACCATACCATCTTATAGTGTAATGTTAATTACTGGGTGGTAAACCCATAGCATCTTGTAGCTTAGTTTTAGTAACTGTGTGTGTATACCCATATCTTCTATAGCACAGTGTCAGTAACTGTGTGTGTATACCCACACCGTCTCCTATTGTAGTGATTCTGACTGTATACCCATACTTAAGGCACACCCATCTGTTAGTGCAGTGACAGTAATTGTGTATAACCATAAAAAGAATGTGTATTCTATTTTATTGTTATTTTAAAGAAACTATACCACCAGATTATCTGATGGTGGATGGTAATTACTTAGCCCCATGTGGATCTGCTTGACATGTTTATAAAAATAGATTGGCAAAAACAAATTAATAACAATACAACTTACTGAAGATCTTTGGCTCCTTCTTTCTGAGAAGCAGTGGGGGGCCCTAACAGTTTGCCTAACCCCCCATTACGACAAATCATTAACAAAAGGATTAACTGTACAGTTTATTTATTCCAATATAGAAGATGATTCCAAGCACCGCTCATGAATTTTCTGTCAACATGTTTATACTAAGTGAAATACGGTTTTCCGCTCACCAAATAATTAACGTCTCAATTGTACATTGTACCTGTGCTATTGTCCCACAGCTACAGTAACGGCTTCATTTAACTGTTTTATAATGTTGTGTTCTACTTTTGTGTCCCACAAAGTAAAAAAAAATATGATCCTTAGTTACTCATAAAGAATACGGTTTGTGCATTGACTTTTCTAGCACACAGCTCCCAGTAGCTCAGCCTATAAAATTCAGATAACAGATTTAGAATTTACAATGAATTGGAACTTGCCGGATGAACAGGCCTTCGTTGTGTTACAGTTACTGAACTGCATCAAATAGAGAGATTTTATCAAAATGTGACCTTTGAGCTTAATCGACTGCAGGGGCCGTAGGATTCACGTAACTCTGTTTCATTAACGTGACTCTAATTGAATACTTACAGTATCTGTGGGACTATCTGGAACTTAGGATAAAACTATGAATGGATGGAAGAGTAACCAAGGCAAAATACTGATTTAACAATTAAACTTCTTTTTTTCAAGCTTCATTTTTTCTAGTTTTATAATAAATTTTAATTAAATATTCATTTCAGTTTTAGTATAATGGTGAATATTTCTTTATGATACCGGAATGTCTGACGAGGATTCTGAGCTCCCGCGATTCACTAAGATCATGCGTCCAATTTCCTGCTTGTGTCGCTTCCCCTGCTGAGCTCCGCCGGAGTTCACATTCTTCTTCCAGGTGCATTGAGTGCTGATCTAGGACACAATTGGTTTTTAAATTCCGTGGTTTGCAAATCATTCGGGTTGTCCGACCCCCCCCCCCCCGATTTGTGTTGCTGCAAGCCCGCGCTGATGCGCCACACTCCGTCACAGTGCGCAAAAAACCCGAGCCAATTCAGGGCAAGTAGAAAAAATTGCACAACGCACCGGAAATTGTCCGACGGACCTTAGTAAATGTCCCATAAACTTCAATTTGGTTTCGTTTCAATTTCTTAATCTGGACCAGTTGTCTCTAAATATTGCCCTCTAGAAGTTGTATACTACATCTTCTAGCCAGCCTCAGTTTGTGGCATACTAGTAAGCCACACGTTGATTTACAAAGTACCAGATTCTATAAATCTATCACCAGATTTTACTTTACCAACTACTAAGCCACTTAGACTAACTACTAGCCCACATCAGATGAGTCAAGTTTAGCTGTTGCTGAGTGTCACTTCAGAAGCCCCTATCTTCTGAAATACACATGTTTTGTTTTAAGGTAACTACTCATCTCTCAGATCAAATCAGTTTATGGTTCTCTAAGCTACAGAACTGGACATACTGGCAGTTAAATGAAAGGCGGGCACAGGATCTTTATCTCCACTTGTATTTAAAACTATGTCTGTAGCTGACGTATCCCCAGGCCTCAAAGATGAGTGACACTCCTCCCGCAACCACCAAACTTGACTTATGTCATGTGAAATTGTGTGACAGATGAAATTTCACATGAAAAGGGGAATTTTAGAAAGTACATTTTATCCCTCCGTGTGGAGCTTGTGTATTTTGTGGGGTAAAACCTGGTGACAGTTCTATTTAAATCCACTATTCTTAGGTACCCAACTCAGGACATTGTTAGTTGAGGACCACAATTCTTTAACCACTTAAATTTTGCAACAGTATGAGTTATCCAGCAGAGGTTATCAAACACTAAATTATTGCAACTCAATCTATTCCCTGAACGCTTGTTAAGTTCTTTGAAATTCCTAATTTTCTGTAGCCTACGCAGTTGCATTACATTACAGGTCATGCTCCATATTTGTTGTGGCATAGTGCATACACATTGCCGGGCACCTCTGTAAATACTTCTCAATAGCACTTTCCTTTTAGTGGAATCACTATCTGGAATATTTGGTGTTTTTTTTCTTGGATTGTGTTTTGTTGTTTTTGACTCTTTGAACGTTTCTGAAGATTTTTTGACATTGTTATTTCTATTTTTTTCTTCTGTAATTATGAATGTAATGCGATATATGTAAATTCAATGGGTATTCCATGTGGGTATATCATTAATTTTTATCATCTGCAATATAAATAAATTTCTTGAATTGCATGTTATAAAAAAGGCCTGTTGAAGCTAATTTCCCATAATTAGGCATATACTAGATTGTCCTCCTTGCCCAGTACAGGCAGTCCCGCAACTTAAGGACAGCGACTTACATTACCCTAGTACAGACGGACCTGCCCCTTGGACCTGGTGAGTGCATTAATTATGGATAATGTCGGTTGCTTCTTAAATGAAAAAATGAAATCTTGTATGTTTAGCTTAATTAGAATGGTCATTCGCATATATTGATGAATAAAGTAATGAAGTCCTGTACTTAGCATCAGAGGGATCCAAACGGCTCAATGAAGAAAATCTGTATCAGCAAGATCAGCTATAGTCGTAATGCGGCATATGCAAGCATGATCGTATCCAAGGAAGCTGTCCTCCTTTCTAGGGAAGTATGACTATATTTATGGAAATTATCTCCACAATGGTACTATTTTTTTTAAACATCCAATTTGAAGTAATGTATATATTATATGGCAGATGAATTCAAATAAATTTGAATTTCCACTTAGTAATAATTAGTCGCTTTTACCGTTAAGGGAAATTTTGTCAAATACAGTAAAATTTTCCACACACTTTCCTTTAAACTGAAAATCACCAAAAATGTGGTATTAGAAGGACTGAAAATAGAAACATTGTTAACATGAAAAAAAAGGAGAATTCCTAATTTTTATTTACTAATTTGGAATTGAGCTACAGTCCTATGATGAAGAATAGAAAATAAATGATGATGATAAAACTACTACTGCTCTCACATCCATAAGGGTATCTTAGGAGACTATATTCCCTTTCTATGCCTTACAACTGATATGACCTTGCAGAATGAGCTGATGTTGGGATGTTTTGTTTAATGGTGCTGTTAAATAGCATAGTTAGAAGAAAAGAAAGAGAAGAAAGCGGCTTGTATCTGTAATATTTTACCGTTGTGGTTTACAGCATTCTCGATGTCTGTGAGCAGATGTATTATGAATGTCGTTCGGACTGTTTACAGTGATTCATTGTGCATGACTATACATCTTTTTCCACTGGCTTGAAAGCTCATAAATAGTTTTATTAATTTCTGCTAGGGATTTGAATGTTTGATTTGGAGGGAAGCTGCTTTGTAAAGGAAAAAACACAGGCTATTATGCTAATTAGCTAATTGTCAAAGCAAAGATGTCAACATCCCTAAGTAGCGGAATGCAGTAATGTGAGATTTAGACAACCAATCCAATAAACTGTATTATCAACATATATGAATATTATCAGGTCCCAAACATTAAAGCTTTACAAGCAAGACGAGAGTCATCATAGCCATAAAAGAGATCTGAATGATGAATCCGTATTGTACAAGAGGCAGAAGAAAAGGTGTATACTGTAGATAAATTGTGTTACCAGCATGTCCGGATTAGCTTTTGAAGAGAATGTGATCTGACACAATGGGGGTCATTTACTAAGGGCCCGAATCCTGTTTTTCCGTCGGGTTACCCGAATATTACCATTTGCACCGATTTTTTTTTCCTGAATTGCCCCCGGTTTTTGGCGCACGCAATCGGATTGTGACGCATCGGCACTGGCATGCACGTGACGGAATCGGGGACGTGGCCGTCATAAACTGACGGATTCGGAAAAACTGCCGCATTTTAAAAAAGATTTGTGTCGCTTGACACCGCTTACCTGCACCCAGCAATGGATCATGAACTCCAGTGAACTCCGACGGACTTCAGTGCAGCAGCGACACCTGGTAATCAGGCAACACTACCTTAGTGCTTAGTGAATCACCGGAAGACCCGAATCCTCCACAGAGAATGCGCCGCTGGAAAAACCGAGTAAGTAAATCTGCCCCCTATGTGTCTTCAGTGCAGCAGCACACCTGGTGGACATCAGGCACACTACCTTAGTGAATCACCGAAGACCCGAATCCTCCACAGAGATGCGCCGCTGGACAGAACCGAGTAAGTAAATCTGCCCCTATGTGTTCTTTATTGGCCAAAGATTGCGTAAAGACTTGCAAACCTGTGAATTGCATACCATGTAAGTGGAAAGGAACAGGGAATGGGCCAGATGGGTGTGAATTCCCTGGGATGGCACATTGCTATTGTTTGCTAGGGCGCTTAGAAAAAGTGAATTAGCTCGATATGGCATATGCCTCTGTAATACTGTATATATAACACATGTCAACATTGTCTTCTCTGATAGTGTGATTGGAATAACAATAGAAGACTGAAACTTTGCAGCTTAATATTTAATAAAGTTTCCAGTTTTGACTATGCATTTGACATGTCTGGCACTTGCATCATAAATCTAAGTGTTCAGAGTGAATTTAAGGATTTACAATAATTAAAATTGTTAAACTTCAAGATGATAAAGGTATTGCACAGGGGGGATGTAAACCCCTGGTTCATAGGCCTACTCACATCTATGTCCAGTTACGTATTGGTAACCTAGTGTGTTTGTCCTGTGCCATGCCATATTTTACTGAATAGTTTAATGAATTAGCCAAATTCAGCTGAGGGAGGAACATCTGTGTTTATTTTTGCAATTTTAATTAATTTTAATAAATTGATCTACACACTTACACTCAAAGCTGAAATAGAACTTTTTTTTATATATAATTATATATATTATATCATTATTTTTCTTGATGAGAAATTGGAAAATATATTGAAATGAGAACTGCCATCTTAGCACTGCACTTCAACCTCTCACTTTTGCTTTGGTTAACAGCAGAAAATTCTTGTAGTTCGGGGGCTCTCACAGCAAGAAATATATAATAGTCTGATTAGCATACTTAACGAGATTACTATGCTAAACAGATTTATTAGCATTTCAATGTGCATAACTCATTAAAAAAACTGATGCATTTACATGTAGTACTATATGTGGACAGTGTGCGTAGAGCAGAAGTAATTTGGCAGATAATACTTTTTTAGAAATCTTGTAGTTTGTCTTTTTATATACCAACTATAGTCCTGTTCAATGAATGACAGCTATCTTCTAGAGTTAAAGGGGCACAGAAATTTTCTAGAATAAAATCAGTTAGAAAAAGGCAGATTAGGGCAATTATATACCATCCTACCTCTATAACAAATAGGATACTGGGGCTTATTACTAAGAGTCCCGCGGATCGCACTTTGGTCGGCTTTTAGAAATTTTCTGGATTTGCATCAACTGTGACAGGGTATTAGAAGAGGATTGTGCGCACTGATCGAATTATGGCTCAACGCACTGACTTTCATTCAACAGGAAAGGGGGGGGGAGCTCGGCAATCCAACGGATATCGGACTGAGTGAGGGATTTAACTTTAAAATTGTGTCGCAGGGTAATGCACTTACATACACTGGGAAGAAGAAGGTGAACTCCGACGGACCGGAGCAGGGAAGCGACCATGCAGGAAATCCGGTGCACAATCCTTGTGAATCGTAGCAGAAAGCGTTATCATCGATAAAGTTCATTTAAAATGCCATTTAAAAAGAGCACTTCTCTTATTACAAAATAGAAAAGGAAAGTTAAAAAACTAAAGTTTTTATCAACAAAATTAAAAACAAGTAAATGACCACAAAAAATAAAAGGTTGCATTTCAGAAACTCACAGGTCCTTACTAGAGATGAGCGAAACATACTGTCGAGCTGATGCTCGTTCGAGCATTAGCATGCTCGCAAACTGCTCGGACGAGTATTGGGCGGCAATAACAGAGCCAATCACAAGCCAGGAGACTCTGCAGTACACCCAGCATCACGTGGTACACCTACATGTCGATAGCAGTGGTTGGCTGGCCTGATCAGGTGACCCTGGAATAGACTAGCCCCTGACCCGCCTTGCTCGGATCATTCTCTGTCTGGATGAGGTTAGGGAGAGAGCTGCTGCTGTCAGGGATAGCATTAGGGTGCTAGTAGATTACTGTTAGGCAGGATGATTATCCCAAGAACCTTACTGTTAGGCCGGAGTGATTCTCCAAGGACCCAAAAGCCCTTGTTAGGGCCACATTAGCGTTTTTCAAAGTTTAAAGTGACACAACAGACACAGCACAAATCCTTTTGTGTGCTGTCAGTGTAGGTTAGAAACTATCCATAGCATCATCTTCTGTGGTTGCTGTCTGATTTCTTCGCACGTTTTGTTCTATAAAAAAAAAAATACACAAAAAAAATAAATAAATAAATAAATTTAAAAAAAAAACACACACAAAAACATTAGTTTATTTTTTCTTTGTTTCATACATAGACTTTAATTTTGAAAATGTTGAACCCAGGTTTGGGGTAGAGAACGGAGGCGTGGGCGTCCAATCACTGCAGGGGTCAGAGGCGTGGTCCTGGGTGGGGTGAGACACCACCTGCTGATGAAGGAGCAGGGGAACGCCACAGAGCTACACTCCCTAGCTCATTTCTCAAGTTACTGGGACTCATGGTAGAGCACTGTTGAGGCCAGAACAGTGCGAACAAGGTGATTGCGGACAATGCTTCTAGCCATTTGTCACCAGTCAGTCTTCCACGTGGTCCACCCATGCTACCCAAGTGAAGCACTCCTCCGAGCTCCTCAACCACTTCCCCCAGTCTGCGCCCCCTCCAGGAAACTTTGTCCATTGAGGCAGCATATTCTGAGGAACTGTTTCTAGACCTTTTCCCAGAGTCACAAACCACTTGGCAGGTTGCGCTGAGCTCTTTCCACTCTTCCCGATGCCCAGGTTTCCACTGGGGTCATGATGACCCTTACATAGTGGAAGAAGTGTGTAAAGAGGTGTCGGAGATGAGGAGACAACGGTTTTCAGACAGTGGTGAAGTTTTGTCAGGGCAGGAAGTCTGAGGGGGAGCAGACTGAGGGATCGGAGGAGTGATAGGTGACAGACCCAAGCTGGGTTGATAGGCCTGGTGAACGCGTACTTGTGAGACTGAGGTGTACCTATACGAGAACAGGTTGGAAGAGGCAGTGGTGGGGCAGGACAGAGAGGCAGGGCAGATGCTTGGTGCATCAGCGCCAAATGTTTCACGTAAGTAAGCCTTTGTTGAGGGCTAGATTTTCTGAAGTCTGCAGGTTCTTTAAAGAAACAGCGGTATGACCAACGGACTGTGGGGTGCAACCTGTGCCACAGCAAGGATCAGCAGGGGTTCCACCACTACTAACTTAACCACCACCAGTATGCGCAAGGCATGAATGCTAAACACCCCACTCAATGGAACCAAGGCCGGCCACCTCCAGCCAGGTCCACCATCTGCTCTCCCCTGTGTCATTTGCTGCCTCTGCGATCAGCCCCTGCCCAGGACCCCAGCACAAAACCTCCGGCGAAAAAACCACACCCTCACTCCACGATTCCTCCACAGCATCAACCATGTCTCCATGTGCAGCGTCCAGCTCTCTTTACCCCAGATGCGGAGCGCAAGGAGGAAAATACAGTTGCACCCACCCACATGCCCAAACATCTCCAAATTACTCAGGCCTGGAGATGCTCCCTATAGGCTGGTTAGAACCCCGAGGCCTTTCGCAACATCATGGTGGTGCCCGCCCCTCGGTATTCAGGTTCGTGTCCCCAGCTGACACTACTTATTCCAGATGTGCCTTCCCAGCCCAGGCACCAGCACGTGTCAGACAAGTCCGTGCCCTGAACCAACGCCATTTCTGACAAGTCACACCTAACCCAGGACACGGGACGAGTGCTGCTGGGCAGAGCCACTATGTGTTGCTGACGGCACATTGGGTTAACTTGGTGGAGGCTGGGACCGAGTCTGACCCTGCGGCCGCTCATATACTGCGACGCCAAGGATTGCGGGCCTACCCAGTCCAGCGTCTCACAGGCCTACTAGCCTCCTCCCCTCCTCCGATTACCCATCAATGGCATGGCTCCTTCAGTCAAGAGCTCTAGCGCAGCAGCAGTGCCGTCGCTAAGCGACCGCAGGCAGTGCTCAAAACTGCTGAGCCTAGGCGATAAAGAGCACCCTCTCAAGACCTATTACAGGGCATCACGCGCAGACCGATCTGTGGCCAGGCATGTGTTTGTGGGACAACGGCCGTAACCTCGTGGCGGCTCTGCAACTCGGCAGACTGACACATGTGCCATGCTGGCCCTTGTGTTAAATTTGATAGTCCAGAGGTTTCCTCAGACATACCCCAATCTGTCTGATTTGCTCACGAAAAAACTCTCTGGTCACATGAATCGAAGCTTTGCGCTCGTCACAAGAGACGGGGGAAGAAGATTCCCTTGTTGATATGCCAAAGCATCCTGCGGTCTGTTTCTCGCACGCATATTGGAGGAGGTGTGGGGAGGATGAGAGGAAGAGATGAGAATGTTGGCGAGACAGAAGAGGGGAGCATTGCTCAGTCCTTGACTGTTCAGCGTGTATGGGCAGAAGAGAGGAGTTGGATGAGGAGAAAAATGGAGATCGGTCGGAGTATGCCAGTGGGGGAGTGAATTCTGCACGTTGGGACTTCTGGCGCATATGGCAGATTTCATGCTAGGCTGGCTATCCTGTGACCCTCGCATTCAAAGAATTTATTCCAGCACCGATTATGGGTATATCATCACTCTCCTGGACCCACGGTTCCAACAAAATCTTCTTCCACTCTCTCCCTGTAGAGGAAAGGAGTGTGAGAATGCATGAATACCAGCAGGCCCTGGTGCACAAGTCTGAAACAGATTATCCCTTCTGACATCAGCTAGCGCAGCGGGCGTACTTCTGCGGGACAAGTAAGTGAGGGGAGAGTAGGCAGCAGCAGCTTGCAGCATGGCAGGGGTACGCTTTACAAGGCCTTTGCCAGTTTTATGTCGCCCCAGCAAGACACGCCACTTGTCCCAGTCTCGGCAGAGTAGGGCTGATCTTTAAAGCAGGATGTGAGGTGAGTACGTAGCGACCAAACCATCGTCATAAATGATCACACACGCTCCCTACAACTACTGGTTTCAAAGCTGGACTTGGCACGAACTTGCGCTGTACGCCTTGGAGGTTTCTTGCCTGCCCTGCCGCTAGCATGTGTCAGAGCGGGTTTTTGCAGTGCAGCTGGTGGCATCATCACCGATAGAAGTCCACGCTTCGACTGACAGCGCTGACAGCCACGCACTCAACTGAATAATGTATGCAACGTTTCCTCCTCATTCCTCCTTTTCCTCCTTTTGTTCATCTAAAGAGAGGAAACTGGCTATTTTTTGCCAGGCGCAACGGCTCAGTACTCTAGTACTCTATAGTATCTCTATTTATTTAATTTTCTGGAGGTCACCTACCTTCGGGTTCTCTCTGTTTTAAACAATTTTGGGGTGTCCATACAGGTACTCTGTAGTTAATTTTTCTGGAGGGCCACCTACCTGCATCCTCTTTTGAAAAAATTTTTTGGACTGGCCAATATAAGTCATCTATCCAAATTTAATTGTTCTGCATAGCAGCCTCCACAGATCGCTTTATAGCTGCCTCCACATTGTTGTTACATTGCTACCTCTCACAGTCATCTCCATAGCTGCCTCCAAAAGTCATCTATAGCTGCCCCTCCATACCGCCGCTTAGCAAATGAGCTGTGTCAGGCAGAATTTTGGGGTTTGTTTAACAGCTCCCACATCAAACTGTTAAACTTTGACGGCGCAAACTGCTGTGTTATCCCACAATTTACCCCAAATCTTTATTCATGACCGATATTATTCCAGCGCTCTCTTGCATCTGCTTCCCCTCCCCCAACCATAACCAGGCCAATTAATTATAGAAAGATACTACACTTGTCTATATCAAAACATGGTTCTTAGAAGTGCTGTTTGTCAGCCCCACCTGCTTTGAAAATTATAATTTTTCAAAGTAAAAGACTTCTGCCCCCGCGGCCAGTTTGGGTGGGGAGGAGCCCAGAGGCAGGGGCTTGGCAAGGCGAAAGTTCGCCTGGCAGCGAGTACAGCCAAGTGCGCCAGCTCCCTCCAGCATTAGGCAACCCTCAGAGCGTATCCATGCTACTCCCCTGAGGTCGCTGTTCTAATCCTCCACCCCCGCGTCCAACCAATGTCTCCATGCGCACATTCAATGTATACCCAGGACGCGTGGAGCGCAGAGGAATAGACGTCGAATCGTCCCCTTTGGCAACAAGCTGGTTGTCAGCAGAATTTATCGGGTGTTTCACTGCAGATACATAATAAACCTCCGGCCCTCTGTCCTCCGCCCTGCTGGAGACCCTGACGATTTGCAATCTATAGCAGCGCAATATGGATGCGCCCATACTGTTCTCCTTAATCTGGAACATTCCGAAAAAAATAAAAATAGAAACACTCATGCTATGTCCATTATCCTAGATGAACATTCAAACGGATCCCATGCTGCTTTGAGAAATATAATTTTCCCAAAGTAACCGCTTCTTGGCCCCCAGGCAATTTTGCGTGGAGAGGAGCCGAAAAGGCAGGGGCTTGGTAACAGGCGAGAAAGCTAGCCTGGCAGCGAACCACCAGCCTGTCCATCCACAATCCAACTAACTTTTTGAACTGCAGAACCTTCAACCCACAACCGATACACCCTTTTACCTCTAAAATCTATTCTTTTTCTCCTCTTTTCTCACCTCCTTACATGCCCTTGGGTTGCCATAACCGTCCCCATTGCTCACACCGTACGTCTTCATAGCAAGCCTCCAGATGCCATCTCTATATGTTGCTCCACATCACGCCGTCCTCCATAGCCTGCCTCCAAACGTTGTCTTTCATATGCATCCTCCAACGTCGTCTCCATAGCTGCCTCCAAAATTGGCCTCCATAGCATGCCATCCACAGTCATACCCTTTAGCAAACGAGCTATGGTCAGGAAAGTTTTTTCGGGTGTTCACCAGATCCGTTATGGAACTTGGTCCTCTGCTCCTGCGCCTTATCCCCACGTGTCTGTTGTTTCGGTCGCTATACACTATTACCATCAACCCTTTTGTTCACATAGGGAATCATTTCAGCGCTTATGCTCACCTCCTTGGGTTCTCTCTGCCCATTCGCCTGCCATAACCAGGCCAAATACTGATACATGATCAGTGCTACACGTTTTATCTCGCATAAAGGAATTTTTTTCAATTGGTTTTGAAGCCTAAGTCCATTTGGGGTATGTCGTCCACGCCACCCTCCTACGCCTGCAGCTCTGCCGCTGCCTCCGCTTGCACGTCGCACTTAGTGTCAGGGTCAATTATTAGGTGTTTTAGCTGTATACAATTATCCGCATCTCGCCGCCCACTGGTCACTCTGTCTCACCATGATGTTGCCCTATATTATGCGATTAGGCAGCCCTCAGGGCATCACATGCATGCTGCCCGGTGTTCTTTCCGTCCTTCGTGAGGTTCAATCATTTTCTGAGGTTTTCCCAGGTGTGTGGCCAAGCTGGTTCCTGTGCAGAGCTGGTCCCATTGAAAAATGCTTGAGTCTCCCATGCTTCAATGGGATGTTTTCGTTATTGTCGAAACAAGCACTCGAGACATCGGAAAAAGTTCGGACCGAGTAATGAGCACTTGAGGCATTTTAAGTGCTAGCTCATCTCTAGTCCTTACTTCATTCGTAGAAAACAAACGTTTCTCAACCGTTTTTGGACACGAAACATAAAGGTAGGCTCAACCAACTGATTGTAATACACGTAGTACGCCCTATGACCAAATGGGATACGTGTGATGGAACAGGGATATATGCATCAGCAGTAAAGAAACACAACATTCAGGAGACAATATTAACCTTCAGAACTTTAGCATTGGAACGCCTTTAACAATCCATACTTTTTTTTGTGACACATGTAAAAGTTCGTGACACTGTGCACAAAGGCTGAAGTCATACCCTGCTATTTATTTAAATTGCATACTGAAATTTAATGCGAAAATAACCAAACACCGTGTTTTTTCTAAAGAAAGAAAATATTCACCAAACAGGATCAAAAAGATTAAAAATGTAATGATCTAACAATGTCGGGGGTTTATTTTGGGTGATTTTTAGAGTTGATAGACTCCATCAATTGTTTTAAACGTTGCAAACAGTCTCCTTCAGTCCATGAATAAGTTTGTATCGATATGTGATTTCTTACCATAAACATATCTATTGTGACAATATATAACCCGCTATCAACATTAAACATGACATATAAGATTGATGCAGGTTACAACTGACCCAGCCGTGTCCGCTACAATTCTGTCCTTCTGTTTATTTCAGTAATTGTTATGTGTCCCTTTCATACCATCTTATAGTGTAGTGTCAGTAACTGTGTGTGTATACCTATTCCATCCTATAGGGTAGTGTCAATAACTGTGTGTATATACCCATACCATCTTATAGTGTAGTGTCAGTAAGAAATGAGGCTACAATTGCACACGATATCGAAAATTGGACACCCCCCCCCCCCCCCCCCCCCCCCCCACCCCCCCCCCCCCCCCCCCCGAGAAGAGTTGGAAAAACGGGGGGGGCGCCTGGTCTGATGTGTCTCGGATTTTGCGCGACATTCGGATGGTAGGGTAAGAATTTGCGTAAAACATGAAAGCTGGTGGTGGTGTAATGTGTGGGGATATTTTCTTGGCACTCTTTGACCCCTTGGTACACAATTGAGAGCGTTGGCAATGCCAAGAACAATACCTGAGGATTGTGAGGACATGTGCCATCCTCTTTATGACCACAATGTACCAACATTGAGGCTACTTCAGCAGGATAATGCGCAGCCATAAAGGTGAATATCTCAGACTGGTTTCTTGAACATGGACAATGAGTTCACTGTAATCAAAATGGCCGCCAGATGTCACCAGTATCCATCCAATAGAGAATATTTTGGGATGTGTGGAACGGGAGATTCGACATTATGGATGTGCAGCCGAGAATCTGCGGCAAACATGAGTGATGCATATGTCCAATATGGACCAAAATCTCTGAGGAATGCTTCCAGCACCTTGTTGATCTATGCCACAGAAGAATTGAGGAAGTTCTGAAGGCAAAAAGGTCCAACCCCGTTACTAGCATGGGGTACCAATAAAGTGGCCGGTGAGTGGATTAGAGTTGTTTAGAAGAGATACAAGGCAATGACCAAAGCACCAACAATTAAATTAGCCTATAAAACACTCTGTTATTTCAATTACCAATGTTTTCTTCTAAGATGATGTTGATAACTAAACTCAATATAATAATGGTAGTTTTTTCCTCAACAGGAAAATTGCATAAATTAATGTATCTATAGTGCTGACATGCACAAAAGTTTGATTTTTAAATTTAGTCCTTCAAGCTGACCCTAGGAAAACCCACGCTGCTTGTGATTGATAAGTACAGCTTTTTCTTAAAGGAAAAATTACCATAAAAAATGAAGCAGTCTTAAAACCAGTATTTAGTCAGATGCCCAATTTTGCAAGGTTCCCACTTAAAAAGAGAGAGGAGGCCGTAACTGACATCATAGATGGGCCTTGAACTATGCGAGACAAAATAGAAAACAATTTCAGAAAATTCAATTGTCTGATTTTTAACCCCTTAAGGACCAGGGCCATGTGCATCTTATTTTTCACTCCCCACCCAAAGATCTAGAACTGCCCTATATTTGTTTTTATTTTTCCATGTAAAGATCTGGTATGGCTTGTTTTATGTGTAACAAATTTGCATTCATAGTGATTGGTATTTTACTATTTTATGATGATAATGGGGAAGTGGCAAAATAATCTGAATGTGCCAGTGAACATATGAAAAAAGGCATTTGTGCCATTTCCCCTCTCCTGTGGCGGGAATTTACGGCTTTCACTTTGCGCCCCAAATGACATGTTCTACTTCATTTCTTTGTGCAGTATGGCATCACTGAGACGCAAATTGTAGTAGGTTTATAAGTTCTACTGTTACAAAAAGGAAAAACATGTGCAAAAAAAAAAAAAATGTTATTTGCCATTTTCTGGTGCTAATAACTTTTTCATACTTTGGTGACGGAGCTGGGGTGTGTTCATTTTTTTGTAAACTTTTGATGAAGATTTCAATGCTTTTATTTTAGAACTGTGAAAACCTTTGATCACTTTTTATGGAATTTATCTTTTTCAAAATGGCAAAAAAAATTGCCATTTGCGACTTTGGGCGCTTTTTGCCGTTACAAGGTAAAATGCAGTGAAAAACAGTATATTTGAAGAAAATCAGGATTTTTGGACAGCGATATTAAGATGTTTATGATTTTTACTGTTATTTATAAGTAATGACTTATAGGAAAGGGGTGATTGAATTTTTTTACTATTAAAATTGATACAGCACCAATCGCAGGTTGTAGCGGATTAGCAATTTGAAGCAAAACATCCTGTGATTATGAAAGACGGCCGCGCCAATGAGCCGACTTCAGGTACAGGTACGTTTATTTGGGCTATGGGGTTAAAGAAACAGATTTGCAAAACAGTTACAAATAAGTATTTTGTCGCCTACAAAAAGTCAATTATTTGTGGCTCTTAAGACCTGAAACCTTCTTCCTAAGGAGGCTTCTGTCCTTCCCTTATTACATGTAGTAATGGCTTCCAGTTTGGAAACTTGTGATCAGTATAAAAAAGACAACCTTTCCACAACCTCAAAAAACAGTCACACTCCAAACCACCTATGGTGAAGACCAAGGACACCAGAAACCAAAAATTTGGTAGACTGGCACCAGGATGCGAAGACTGAACTGCAATAGGTCAAAAAAAGAAGACATAGATACCACCTGATAATCTCCCTTGACAGGGGCTTACGTCAAGACTCCACCTAGGGGGTCCAAAATGAGTTACAAAGAACCAGTAAGCAAAAACAACACAGAACCACAGTGGGGGACCTAGTAAACGCCCGTAGAAAGCTGGGACCAAATAACAGAACGCTACGATCCGTAACATACTACACTATCAGGGATTTAGACCCTCATGACAAGGAGTTCCCCACTTAAGCCATATATAGCAGTCTGGCTGAAGTTTTGTGCTACAAGTCCACTGGATGTGTACCAGAGAGTATTGGGAGATACCATATGTCAGCAGAAAACCAAAGTAGACTATTGGTAAAAAGGCACAGCTTGTTGTGTTTGTTGGAGTTAGAGTAATGCTGGAATTGCATGCCAATCCAAAGAAAAAAAAACCATATTATACTGGGACAATAGGGGTGGAAACATGTATGTTGGGGTGTTTTCTCTTGCAAAAGGACCAGGACACTGATCAGTGGTATAGAAAATAATGATGGGCCGGTGGATTTTTAGGCTTTTTTATAATTGAAAACATTATTCCGTCACAAGGGCGAGTTGGAGTATAAAGTGGTGTTCCTTGCAGCATGACACTGATCAAGCCACACCTTGCTACGGCACAAACAATGGAGTACTCATTAAGAAGATATTCAAGGTCCGGGCAGGCCAGCCATTTTAGAGAGATTTAGAGGCAGTTTTACGTTTGTTTGGCCAACAACACGCCCCAAAAAAAATCACTGCTCTAGGGATTGATGGCATGGAGATGGGCCAACCTACCACAACAAGTGTCTGCCAACCTGTGAATACTTACAGAAAACCTTTGACCTGACTTATTGTTATTTTAAAAATCAGACATGTGTGATGATTCAGATTTCTTTACTAGAGATTTGGCAGCTGGGTAATATTCTTATATTTTATATCCATCATAGGCTCCCTCACTCATTGCTAAATCACTTTAAAATTATTGCAATTCGCCAAGAAGGATTCGCGTGTTACCAGAGCCCTTAGGTTACAACAAGTGTCACCCTTCCCCCTGTTCCCTCCTTAACTTCCCCACGTCCTTCTGCCTCTATTATAACGTTACCACAGACATTTTTTTAAATCGCTCAGAGTGTCTGAAGTGATCCTTACACAGTGGTTAACAGTCTGTAATATGCAGCAACGATGAAAATCTGCCCATATTAATTTTAAAAGTTGAACCGCAGAAGGAAGAGGCCATGGATAAATTCTTCAGATCAGTCGTTGACAACAAAAAACCTTGCCATTGTGCTTGAAGATTTGTGGCAATTCAATGGCAATCAAACCAGTTAATCCAATAGTCGTTACCATGAGTGGTAAATGTGGATCACGAAACAAAATTTTTGTAACACGTTTCATTTTATTTATTTTTTAACTATTTTAAAATAGTTTTATTTAACTACACAATATTGGTAACTTTATTCTCTTTGAGATTTACCTATTGAAAATTTAAATCATATTGATGGGAATATTAATTGATGGTAGTGGAAAAGTTGAGCGATAGTCTTGGAGCTTGCATTGATCTATGAACTGTGTGAAAACATCTGGGATTCAACATTGCGGTTTAATACAGGTTCATATTATTAAAAACCGGTTTTGTAGACCTACAGCTAATGTCATTCATCGTTTTAATTTTTTTTCTATTATTTCTATAGCTTGTAACTCTAGGTAAGGCTTCATATGAAACTCTCTACTTTTGCTTTGATACAACGCAAGGGAATTATTATCAGGCTTGTCCAACAAAAATGCCAGAGCTAGAAATTTCATTAGCCACTTTCTTTTTTGAGGAAAAAGAACAGGTCAGGATAAAATATATGATTGTAGATGGTGTCACGAAGTCAAAAGAGAAACCATATTACAAAGAAATGGGGGAACAAAGTAAATCAGGTTGTCTCTAGGTATATTCTCTAAAGTACTGTTTTAAAACTACAAATCCATGAATGAAATGCAAGAAATGTATAATCAATTCACTTTGGGTCAAAATGAATCCCCTCTATAAGTAAAAACTTTTGAATTCGTGTTACAACACATAACAGCAATAAGAGCTACATAAAATATAAGCTTTACAAAGGATCTGTGGAAGGAACAAGTTAGTGCCGAATACAAACAACTAGCAGACAGTCACCTGCATCCTTCACACCCATGGACACACAAAAATGACAAAACAGACAGTAGAGACAAATAAAGAGGTATAAAAGCCAGGTCACATTGGTGAAGAAAGGCAGTAAGAGAATCACCAAGAAACCAGCCAGTTTAAATCCAAAGAGACAATAGAAACACTAGCACTAACTTCTTTCCAGCAGCAACAGCAAGAAGTGGATCGTAAGTGATATGTGTGTCGGAACCGTCCACTTCCAGGTGACATGGACAGAGCTTCAGAGAGTACTGAGAAGCGTGTTCAACACCAAGGGTAACTCTGCTGGTATCAAGTCCGCAAGCATGATACAAATGATGTTACCACAGCTTTCGATTCCTCTCATTTACTTATTGCATATCCCAGGCGTACAATCACTTAGTCAACCCAGAAGTTTAAAAGGAACTCTGAGAGGTTTTGACCTGGATGAACATGCTGAACATTACATTCACCGTGGAGACAAGTAGAATAAAACAGCATGTTGCAGGCAGGCATCCTGAAGTTGTTCAAACATCACATACTACACTCAACACTTTTCCCGATGCTATTAATGGTTTCATGTGACAATGTGGATGGACAACAGTCATCAAGTGACAAAGAAAAAGAGTTTTTATTTGGGAGTTTCTAAGTGTCCAGGGCCATGTACTTCCTGGTGCTCTGCACTTTACTAGTTTGATTGCGAAGTTCCTCGATCAACGGTGCACCCGCCATCTAGTACTTTGTGGAGCCGGATGCAGATCAGTTCTGTACCGGAGCTGAACTGGCTTTGGGAAGCGTGGGGTATCACGCAGGTGAACACCACAGTCGAGTGACCCTCCGATCAAAAGTGTTACATTTAAATGCGCCACGGTAACGTGATTGTGGCATTTAAATTTACAGGGGATTCCCTACATGAATCCCCCCCCCCAAAGACTTTTAGAGTCTTTGATCACCACATTTAGGAACCATAGTGGTCTTACCTTAAGACCTCGGGCTGTCCTCTGGTAAATGGACTTACCGGGCGAGTTAGCCTAGCAAGTAAAAAAAAATATGTATAAAAATACTTTTTCAAATAAAAATAAACTACAAATAATAAAAAATGCTGTCAGGGGGGCTGTTAAAAATTACACTATAAATAAAAGAAAATTACCTCAAATCCCACTATATCCTAGGACATTGCCCGATAAAATTACCCCTTTTACCTACCCACCACTAACCCCCCCGGTACTATTATGCCCTCGCGCCCCCCACGCCAGGCTATCCTTTCTCTCCCTGCCGTAACTTTCCCCCTCAAGCGCGGGGTTCTCCAGCGTCTTAAAAATGCCAGAACTTTCAGTTTTTCCATGTAGAGCTGTGTGGGGGCTTATTGTTTGCGTAATAAGTTTACTTTCCCTAATGTTAGCTTTATTATTCTCGAACCATGTAGTGGGAAGTGCCGGAAAAAAAATTCCAAATGGGGAAAATAGTTCTCTACGCTCCAAATAACCACCTCTATTTTGTTCTTGGGTTGGGGTGAATCGCGGTAATACCTAATTTATACAGGTTTTTATCCTTGTGTTTTATACATTTTCAAACGGTTTTCGGTTTTTTTTTTGTGTGTTTTAAAAATACATTTTCAAAACCGTTTTCGTAACCGGTTTTTATATTTTGATAGATCGGGCATTTTTGGGGGCGGCAATACTAAGGTGTCTGTGATTTTTACGTTTATTATGTTGTTACAAAGTTCTAGGGAAGGTGGGGGGTGATTAGACTTTTAATATTTTAAAATTTTTTACATTTTTAAACTTTTTTTTCTTTTTTTGTTTCACTATTTCTTAGACCCCTCTAGGGTCCTTACATAGAGGTCCAATTGTTCCTACCATACTTCTGTATTGCAATAGATGGCCATTTTTGCACATGATTCAATAACAAATCCTCGAGAAGCCATTCATCTCGGGTCCTCACGCGCCATGCTTTCAGTTGCCGCGGGCGACTTTACCGGCGGCAAATAACAGTTAACAACCGTGGTCGGTGGCATGACCCTCTTCCTCTTTGCACGTTGTTTGCAACCCATACAACAATGACGTCCACATGTGTGGTGTCTCGTAATGAAACAACAAATTTGAGAGGGTTTTCTCGTTCTTCTCTTTATTGTTAGTTGGTAAATTTTAGGACTTATAGAGTGTATTACTGCCACAATGACCCTTCTAAATATCAACTCCATGTTGTTTTAATTACTATAAGATCTCAAAGGGTTGACATCTTCCTAAAAGCTGTTTCTAACTTTGAGTTTTTGGGGGTGCAGATTTGAAAATGGAATTATATGTAGGGGGTCTAATCTATATAATTCAAAATACTAAAAACCATAATGATAACCCAAAAAGTATTACTAAATCCTGAAAATATGGAAAACTGATGTTAAATTTGTAAGTTGCAGAATATCAAAATAAAATATCCAGACATTTTAAAATTATGAAAACATAAGTAGACATATGGAAAATGTTATTAGTAATAATTTAGGTGGCAAAACTTATCAACCAAAATGTACCACTAAAAGGAAGTACAACAGTGACTAATAACCAATCTTAAAATCGTTTTGATAAGTTAAATGTTCAAAATGTACAACCAAAGAAAGTGACACATGTCAGATTACACCAAATGGAGCTAAGCCTTAAAAACACCTGTCCATCAGGTCTCTGTAACTAAACTCTGTTACCCACACTGTTGGAGCATGCTCTCAATGATTCCACCCCTGCCTTTATCTAGTTTTTCATACATTATCATTTTAAAAACTAACTTCTTTATTATGAAATGAGACTGGGCCCATGGAGACAGAAAGTGAGGTCACCCTGTACCCCTACCCCCCCCCCCTCCGTGTTATGTGAATGTATAGTAAAGCATTGCTGATGTTTGTGTGAAGACACAACATAGAGCTACAACAAGGAGTGTATAGGAGTAACAGCATGTCAGACTGTTACAGCTGTACATGATGCTGCCATGTGTATAGGAGTACCCACACACAGGCTGCAAGGGGTGGGCCGCTAGAACCAGGAAGCCACATAAAGGACCAGCATGAGGAGGTCACATACATTATAACAGACTGTCAGTTAGTGTATAGGAGTATCTCATACACACACAGGCTGCAGGGAGTGTGGCTGCCAGAACCAGGAAGCAAATAGAGGAGCCAGCACCAGGAGTGTACACATATATACAGGCTGTCAGTCATGTTATAGGAGTATCTCATACACACCACAGGCTGCAGGGAGCGTGGCTGCCAGAACCAGGAAGCACTAGAGGAGTGCATCACCAGGAGTGTCACATCATAACAGGCGGGCAGTTAGTGTATAGAGTATCTCATACACACACATGCATATAAAGGGACATGTAGGAGATTAGCAGGCCTTCTAATTGCAGTTTATGAAAATATATTTATTTTTGGGAGTAATTTGGCCTGTAAGTTTCTCTTTAAGCTATAAGCTGTGTGTCCTAAAAGGGGTTTACTTTACAGAACTCTAACACTACAAAAACTTGGCATACAATACTCATTCAGTCAAGAACATTGGCTTATTGTTGTTGCTCAAACTCTCCACAATGTTACTACCA
The DNA here is from genome assembly GCA_019512145.1 of Engystomops pustulosus. Classification (NCBI taxonomy): domain Eukaryota; kingdom Metazoa; phylum Chordata; class Amphibia; order Anura; family Leptodactylidae; genus Engystomops; species Engystomops pustulosus. The sequence continues at coordinate 78,737,071 of CM033641.1, forward strand.
CGGTCCTTTCAGTCCATAAAAGTTGAGGTTGCAGGCTTCTAGTTTCCGATACTAGTAATAGCCTCTGTGTGTCAGGATCAACACAGCTTGTACACATTTGCTGCTCCAGTGCCAAACAGGTAATGGTTCTTTGAACTGTACAGATTGTATGTATAAAATATTACATACTATCATGGTGCTTGACATGGTGGTACAGTATGTGCTGAAAGATGTTTTGTCAGGACTCTCTGGACGGATTCTTGATGTATTTTTCATAGGGATATGCTTTGCTTTAGACTGTGATTGATCATCCTGGCTGCCTCTTTAAAACTGAGTGTGTCACAGATACCAATTGGAGAGAAAGTTAAGCATTTATGACACAACTTTATGATTCTGCCTGGGTGGGGTCCAAAAACTCCCTTCAATCCACCTGTGAGTTTATCCAAGTCTTATATTTGATTAAATCATTCAGTTATATTCCTATGGGTCCAGTTTCTACTCTGCTGAATTTTTCTGGTTTCTTTGACTTTGACAGTTCCACCATCTGGTTTTGACCAGCTTGTTGACTTTGTTATTATTGTGTGTTTTTTTGTTGTCTGTATCTTTTTGTATTCTTTCTATGCTGTGCACTTATCCAGTATAGGGTAGATGCTTAGTTGCTGCCTGCAAGTAGTGCATGGCTGGCAAGTAGGCAGGGACGAGGTTGCGAGAAGTTTGTGGCTCAGAGTTTTTCTTTCCTGTCATGACAGGTTTGTAATGATGCTATGCATCAAGCAGCTTTTGATAACTTTAGAGGACATAGTGGCAACAGAGACTCCAGTAAATGTCTCTGTACATACAAATAAATCCTATGAAAAAACTGATTTGCTTGGTATCATAAGTAATTTGTCAAATATTAAATCTGATGTGGATCATCTGTAACACAGTTTGCCATCTTCGGCTATGGACTTAAACTAAACATTTTCCATCAGTAACAGACTGAGCCATCGTTTTACCGGGACATTGTATCCTCAACACTTCTGTAACCTTTCGTTCATCCTATGATTAGGACAGTTAAACTAAATGTTATTTTCCCCATCTTTACAAAGATAAAAAGAATTGCAGAAGCAGTTCAAGAAGACTCAGGGGAAGAATCAAAAAAAATGTAATGCCTTGAAATGAATCATAATCTGGAAATTACAATTCTGAGCTTGGCTTTCTGCAGAACAAACCAGCACAAGCATAAGAACAGCAAACATAATGATAACATTACCATTTCCAAGTCAGACAACACTAATTAACAAGTCTAAATCAGACAAAGTAATACGTAACTGCTGAGTCTTTTCTCTGTCTTTATTTTAGATTGAAAATGGGGTGGCACTTTCAATTCGAAAAACATGTGGGCACCATAAATGTACATCAACTTTGTTTTCAAGGAATATTATGGCTATAAATTATAGAAGGGCGCATGTCTGGCATAGCTATGGTGTTCCTTTTTGCCTATTACATTTTCCACATAGCAGAAAATAGCAGAGGGGTCAGTTAATGTCTGCTAGCAAATCTGCAAGCGAGGAGGAAAGGTTACTAGACAGTAACATTGTGTTATAATGTATCTAAAAACACAGTGGGGACTGCTAATAAATTGAAAATACGCTACAGGAGAGAGTGAAAAACAGGAGTAAGAGGACCAGTCAGGTAGAAACATTGCCAAAAATCCCAAGGAAAAATGTTTTCTTTGTCAATATACTTCTGCCCTAACTGCTACAATAAAATAATAAGCAAACGTCTGTACTGGTGATGATCAATCTGGGCACGTACATAATCATCTATAACCTTGTCACTGATGTCTGCTGCGTGACAAAAAATGTTCAACAGAGAGGGACACTACAAACAGCAGCAGCACATCTTTATATGAAGTAGTTTTTTTAAAACTTATTTTATGTGACTTAAAAGGATATCTTGAATAGTAACAGAAGGCTCATGGGGGAAGACCCTTGACATCTACTTGGTGTGCTTCTTATAGCCTAAGTATCACATAGGAAGGAAACTGCAAAAAGAGTCTTTATATGGAAGGATTCTGTTAACTGTAGTGTGGCACAAAACCTCAATCCATTTTGCGCCATCTTAATTACCAAGTATATCTTCCATTTGACACCTGTACAGTTTCTGGATCTTGCAGCAGGAAATCACTGGGTATATCCTAAGAGTAGTCTAAATCGAGACAGCAGTAGTTTGTAAAAGCACATGGTTTGTAAAATGCCAGAGAAATGCAGCAACTGCCAAGGTGTAAAGTCTTGAACAAAGTCAAATAGAATCACAAAAAACTATGATATCAGCATAACTCAACTGGAGGATTACGTAATGACAAGGTAAGGGCACAACAATGCATTTTCTTTTAAAAGTAATAAGTTCTGTTCCATCTCTTAACTTTTTCTAATTCATTTTTAGATATGTGCAAAACTGAATATTTCTTCCACTTTTCCTCTTTAAAAAAACATGTGATTTGGAGCAATGAGAATAAGTCAATAAACTGTACCCAGTTGGGTGTAACTGGCTCTGAAAATCAAGGTGAAAGGGCATTAAGGTTCAAGAAATGAAGAAATGAAGAAAACTGTCAAGTGCGATGGAGGAAGCTTAGTAATATAAGAGTGATTCACAGGCAAAGGTGTTGGAGTGTTGGATTCTTGATTGGGATCCAAAGTGGTCAATGCCAAGTAATAATGATACCCTACAAATTAGTTACTCTGTACTCTTGAGTATATAGGTATGAAAAGGACAACATAGGTTCCAGCAGGCAATGTCTCGTAGCATATAGAACATCAAGATTTGTAAAGCAATGGTTCTCAAGACAATGAATAATGTGGGATAGCAAAGAAAAAACTGTTTTCCTGCTAAAGGAAAGGATACTGTTAGAATGTAAGAAAAAGACCTAGGATCAGTTCGTTAGCTGCGAACAAGAGATACATCACTTTAAATGCCAGTTTCCTCCATCTGCACGACAAAACACACGCCTAAAGCTTTACTATTATAGTGTAATCATCTAAGTCTCTCTTAAGCTCTTGCATCTCATGCAATATGGATTTGGCGAGATTGACGTAGGGTGAAACCTGGTGACATTGTCCGTTTAAAATATCTACAACAATTGGGTTCTGCCCCTAAATACATGTCTTTTGGGAGAAAGACATTCTGCAAGGGAAGGGATTTAGAGGTATATATGGACTTTAGAATGAAGATTTTTATTAATATTGAATAATCAAGTTTTATAAATCCTGCTGATTTGTTTTATCCCAAATGGTGGTAAATTTTATCACTTTGAATTGGATCAGGTGATATGGAATAGAAAACTCGCAGCTTTTAATCTTGAGATGTTGGTGCTGGGCTCCCTTAGAATTTTGAATTGCTTCATATAAAGCTAGCGTATCAAACAATCAGATGAAGTGAAGGTGAATTGATAGTCATGTTTATGAGTACGCGGGTCGGAAACAAGCTATTTTTTATGTTCAATAAACAGGTTCACCTTCCAGAGTAATATCAGATAAGTACTTCTTGCGCTACTTTAATAAAAATCTAATCTTTTGTTCTTTTGGAAAACAAGTCATGCTTCCTCCAGGTTTACAAGCCATCAGTTTTTATTAAATTTTCTTAAGTTACAATAAACCGGTTCAAGCAATGAGACACAGTCAGTCTACTGTGGATACAAGTCCACCACAAAATAGAATATTTTTTCCCCAGTCTAATGATAAAAAAGTCTAGAATTGTTTTATCAAAAATATAAACCATTTAAGTGGAAAAGGATTGAAAAAAGGCAAACACTGCTTTACAACATTTTGTTCAATGTAATTGAATTAGGAAATGGGCTAAACAAAAAAGCAAAGTCAATTATTAGGAATTACCCACTATTCCTTGGGGATGTCCAGGAAATGTCTTGAGAACAGAGAGAAATTGTAGTAGGCATGGAGGCACAAGACTCAATTCAACAATAGTTAGTGGACAGGTAATGGTTCCTTAGTATTGCTGGTAGTCTTAGTGTTCTTCACACATTGTTATTTCATAGAATTTGCCGGTGAAATTAAGATGCAGACAATCAATTAAAACTGGACAAGATTTTTTTTGATGCTAAATGAAACTCACATAAACAGATGTATGGAGAAGAAGAGTAAATCAGCTTAATATCTTGATATTAAGGTAGAGTGATGGTTAGCTGCCACCTACATTCTATAAGTGGTAGCGAACCTATGGCACGGGTGGGGCAGAGGTGGCACTCTAAGCCCTTTCTGTGGGCCTGAGGCCTTCCACACAACACATAGTTTGCCAGCTAAGACTGAAGGGTTTTCTGTGGTCCAGTACAGCTCAGGACGTGCCATGCTCAGCGCATTTTAAAGCGTCTTTTGGTGCCAGGACTACAGGAGGAGCGAGAAGGTGTGGATAGAGATGGGTTGCATTTGAAGCTCCTGCTCTGGGTCCCCGATTCTTCCCCTTCAGGAGACCATGGAGGGAAGCCACGATCCAATTTTCTCCATCATCTTCATTGTATTGGTGAACTCGGAGACCAACACGGATTAAAACCTGTGATACAGCAGGGGATCAATAAGTTACTGCTTAATTGTCATGATGGCCAATTTGCGACATACAAGTGGGCTTTGGTTGTAGTTTGGGCACATTGTCTCCAAAAGGTTCGCCATCCTGTTTCTAGACCCTTACTCCTTTAGCACTACTACACTCATCTGCCTCTCTGTAGAACAAGAACAAAGTTACCCACTCCTATAGCCTCTTCTGTCCCGGCTACCTGCTGGTCCCCCAACACGATTATCACTGATTGCGTGTCCTTGCTACCGCTATCTATAAATATTGTCCCCCCCCAACCTCCTTCCATCATGTAAAGGAACTTACCAGTTGTAAGATAACTTTATGCTCTTCAGGAAGCCCAGAGGGAGGAGCATTATCTATCACAGCTGCTCCCCTCTCAACACGCATCTGAGACTCAATTCATTTCCTTTTTGGTGTTTGGTTCATCCAAAAAAACAATAGATAGGCTGTTGAGAAGCCCTAAAACAGGTTAGGCCCCTAGAAACCATACCATCTTTATGTGTAACATAAACAAATGCCGTCTTATAGCAAAGTGACAGTAACAGCATGTGTAAACCACATGTAAATCAATGTATGATTGTGTCAGGGTACCACCAGGTCATGAACAGGGTGACTAGCTCGCGTGGCAGCCAGGTGGAGGACTTAGCGGAAACCAGTCTCGTGGTCAGGAACGGCACAGGTCAGAGATGCAATGTCAAGTCCAATCCGGTGTCAGCAATGAGAGGCAGATGGGAACAGGAATACAGGCACACGGTGCACAGTTTGTAACTGGGGATCTCAACCGAAATCTGGAGGACAGTCACACTTATCCCCTGGAGAGAAGATGGGAGGAGGACCTGCGTTTCTATCGGCATGAGTTTTGGTGCGGGTGGATGCCCAAAGCAGGGACTGATGTGTCCACAGCAGGAACATAAGCAGCACAGAGAGAGAGGTAGGAGTGGATGCATGTTGTCTTCCATACACAACAAAGAAAGGAGAGGCACCAGCAGACTCCAGCTGTCGAAGGGCAGAGACAAAATGACGCAGGTAACAGCCCAGAGTTTGGTAACTCTCTCAACCTGTCCATTGGACTGCGGATGGTATTCAGAAGAAGTCCAATTTTTCACCTGCGGCTGTTACAAGGGATCATCAGAAGCGGAGAGACAACTTCGGGTCTGAGCCAATGTGCAACGAAGTCCATGTAGGCGAAAGATGTGGTGAAGAACTGGCTGGCAAGGAGTGGAAACAAACGGCAGACCTGGCAGAGAAACAAATGAGATATTTTGAAAACGGTCGGTTCACCCAGATGCGGGTGTGCCTGATAAAGTGCGGCAAGTCCGTGATAAAGTCCATAGCCACGTGAGTCCACGGGCATCTGGGTATCGGCAATGTAGAAGAAAACCAGCAAATTTGAGACGTGACGGCGTTATTCCGGGCACAGGATAACAGGAACCACAAAGTCCCACATCCTTGGTCCAGATCTGGCACAGTAGAAATTTCATATCCACAAACAAGGGCTCATATGACAAACTTATAGATTGGGCTTAAACCACATGATACCTGAAAACATCTATTTATAGGATACATTTTCAGTTAGTAACTATGACTTTTATTACCATTCATCACCAGTACTACTCTCTAGGCGTGCCATCTATCTTGCTTATGTGTCAATATTTCTACTTATAAGATATATTTAATTTGTACTACTTCTTTGGCATACTCGAGAGGTACTTGCTAAATGACTTTCCCTTATGGGTAGCGTGGATATATGGGCTCATCAGGGCTCCAGATATATGTACTCTGGTAGTTTTAAAATGGTTGTAATTCCTTAGTATTTATTGTGAGATTTATCCATTTGATGACAATAAAAATGTGTTTATTTGCTATACCAGTCTTCTTGGCTTTTCTTGTATGTAACTGCAATGTTGTATATACCCATAAAATATATAGTGTAATGTCAGTAATCTGTGTGAATACCCATACCATCTTATAGTGTAGTGTCCGTAACTGCGTGTGTCTACCCATACCATCTATAGTATAGTTGTCAGTGAATGCTTGTGTATACATTCCATCCTATAGTGTAGTGTCAGTAACTGTGTGTATACCCATACCATCTTATAGTGTAGTGTTAGTAACTGTGTGTGTATACCCATACCATCTTATAGTGTAGTGTCAGTAACTGTGGGTGTCTACCCATACCATCTTATAGTGTAGTGTTAGTAACTGTGTATGTATACCCATACATCTTATAGTGTAGTCTCAAGAGCTGCATGTGTTACCCATACCCATATTATAGTGTAGTGTCAGTAATTGTGTGTATATACCCATATATCTTAGAGTTCGTCAGTAACTGGATGTGTATACAAATACCATCTTATAGTAAAGTGTCATAAAAGCGTGTGTATACTATTTCCATCCTCTAGCATAGTGTTAGTAAACTGGTTATATACCAAACCATCTTATAGTGTAGTGTCAGTAACTGCGTGTGTATACCCATACCATCTTATAGTGTAGTGTTAGTAACTGTACGTGACTACCCATTCATCTTATAGGGTAGTGTCAGTAACTGCTGGATACCCATAACCATCTTATAGTGTAGTTTCAGTAACTGTGTGTGTTACCCAACCATCTTATAGTGTAGTGTTAGTAACGTACGTGTATACCCATTCCATCTTATAGGGTAGTGTCAGTACTGCATGTGTATACCCATACCATTTATAGTGTAGTTTCATAACGTGTGTGTATATCTATTCCATCCTATAGCGTAGTTAGTAAACTGTGTGTTATCCCATACCATTTATAGTGAGTCTCAGAAATGCGTGTGTAACCCATACCATCTTATAGTAGTTTCAGTACTGCGTGTGCATACCCATACCATCTTTTAGATATAGTCTCAGTACTGTGTGAATATACCTTACCATCCTAAGATGTAGTGTTAGTAACTGTGTGATATACCCATACCATCTTATAGTGAGTGATGTAACTAGAGTCCCTGGGTCCCACGTTCAAAAATCCCAACAGGCCCCCCCCCCCCGGTAGCATCAAAAACATTGAACACATCCACCAGTAGCCATAATAATGTCCCCCCCACCAGTAGCCATCATTAATTTTACCCCTCACCAGTAGTCATAATTAATGCCCCCCCACCAGTAGCCATAATTAATGCCCCCACCAGTAGCCATAATCAATGTCCCCCCTCACCAGTAGCATAATTAATGCTCCCACCAGGGGCCATAATTAATGCCCCCCCCAGCAGTAGCCATAATTAATGTCCCCCACCAGAGCTATAAAAGATCCTCCCCTCATGTAGCATAATTAAGTCCCCCCCGCACAGAAGCCATAATTAATGTCCCCCCACCAGTAGCTATAAATGTCCTCCCCCCTCCAGTAGCCATGATTAATGCCCCCCCCCACCAGTAGCCATAATTAATGTCCCCCCAGCAGTAGCCATGATTAATGTCCCCCATAGGTATACCCACTAATAGCGATTCCTAATTTTCACCTATGCCCCCCCAAACTTTCACCTTTGCGGTGAGTGGGGGCGCGCATGAGGTGGTGGGACGGTGGATGAGGGGGTAGGACGGGGGCGGATCAGGGGCCCGTTTTAATTTTGAATTGGGACAGCTCCAGGCCCCCAAATCAAGCGCACGGACCAGATGCAGTACAGTCCGGCGCTTGTAACGGGAAGGCCTGCGACTGTCACAATAAAACATTCCCGCTGTGCTGTGCAACTTGCAAGGGCCGATCTCGTCGCGACCCCTGCGGCGGCGATCGATACGCCACTGGTGCAGTGGCAGTAACTGCGTGTGTGAACCCAACATCTTCTAGTGCAGTGTTGGTAAATATTGGTGTTGTACCCATACCATAAACATCTTATAGGTAGTTCAGTAATGGTATACCATACCATCTTATATGTAGTGTCAGTAAATGCTTGTGTATACCTATTCAATCTAAAGCGTAGTGTTAGTAACTGCGTGTGTATACCATACCATCTTATAGTGTAGTGTTAGTAACTGTGTGGTATACCTACCATCTTATAGTGTAGGTGTTAGTAACTGTGCGTGTATACCTATACCATCTTAGTGTAGTCTCAGTAACTGCGTGTGTTAACCCATACCATCTTATAGTGTAGTGTCAATAAATGCTTGTGTATACCTATTCCATCCTATAGGGTATTGTCAGTAAATGCATGTGATACCCATACCATCTATAGTGTAGTTTCGGTAACTATTGTGTGTATACCCATATCATCTTATAGTGTCGTTTCGGTAACTATGTGTGTGTACCCATATCATCTTATAGTGTAGTGTTAGTAACTGGTGTGTATACCCATACCATCTTATAGTGTAGTGTTAGACTGTCTGGTATACCCAACACACTTATAGTGTAGTGTCAGTAACTGTGTGTGATACCTATTCCATCTATAGGGTAGTGTCAATAACTTTGTGTATACCCATACCATCTTATAGTGTAGTGTCAGTAACTGTGTGTGTATACCTATTCATCCTATAGGGTAGTGTCAATAACGTGTGTAATACCCATACCATCTTATAGTGTAGAGTCAGTACTGTGTGTGTATACCCATACCATCTTATAGTATAGTGTCAGTAAATGCGTTTGTATAACCATACCATTCTTAGTATAGTGTCAGTAAATGCTTGTGTATATACCTTTCATCCAATAGCATAGTGTTAGTAACTGAGTGTATAAAACCATCTTATAGTGTAGGTCAGTAACTGTGTGTATATACCCATACCATCTTATAGTGTAGTGTCAGTAACTGTGTGTGTCACTATACCATCTTATAGTGTAGTGTTAGTAATGTGCGTCGCGACCCCTGCGGCGGCGATCGATACGCCAACTGGTGCAGTGTCAGTAACTGCGTGTGTGAACCCATACCATCTTTTAGGCAGTGTTGGTAAATATTGGTGTGTACCCATACCATAAACATCTTATAGTGTAGTCTCAGTATGTGTATACCCATACCATCTTATAGTATAGTGTTCAGTAAATGCTTGTGTACCTATTCAATCCTAAAGCGTAGTGTTAGTAACTGCGTGTGTATACCCATACCATCTTATAGTGTAGTGTTAGTAACTGTGTGTGTATACCCATACCATCTTATAGTGTAGTGTTAGTAACTGTGTGTGTATACCTATACCATCTTATAGTGTAGTGTTAGTAACTGTGCGTGTATACCTATACCATCTTATAGTGTAGTCTCAGTAACTGTGTGTGTATACCCATACCATCTTATAGTGTAGTGTCAATAAATGCTTGTGTATACCTATTCCATCCTATAGGGTATTGTCAGTAAATGCATGTGTATACCCATACCATCCTATAGTGTAGTTTCGGTAACTGTGTGTGTATACCCATATCATCTTATAGTGTAGTTTCGGTAACTATGTGTGTATATCCATATCATCCTATAGTGTAGTGTTAGTAACTGTGTGTGTATACCCATACCATCTTATCTAACTATAGATGTATGGGTATGTACACACAGCAGTTACTAACACTACGCTTGGATTGAATAGGTATACACAAGCATACTGAACCTATATATAAGATGGTATGGGTATACACATACTGAGACTACACTATAAGTGTTTATGGTGGGTACACACCAATATTTACCAACACTGCACTAAAAAGATGGTATGGGTTCACACACGCAGTTACTGACACTGCACCAGTGGCGTATCGATCGCCGCCGCAGGGGTCGGACGCACAGTTACTAACACTACACTATAAGATGGATGGTATACACACACAGTTATGACACTACACATAAGATGGTATGGGTATATACACACAGTTACTGACACACCTATAAGATGTAGGGTATACAAAGCAGTTACTAACACTATGCTATTGGATGGAATAGGTATACACAAGTTTACTGAAACTATACTATAAGATGGTATGGTTATTACAAACGCATTTACTGACACTATACTATAAGATGGTATGGGTATACACCACAGTTATGACTCTACACTATAAGATGGTATGGGTATATACACACAGTTATTGACACTACCCTATAGGATGAATAGGTATACACACACAGTTACTGACACTACACTATTAAGATGGTATGGGATATACACAAAGTTATTGACACTACCCTATAGGATGGAATAGGTATACACACACAGTTACTGAAACTACACTATAAGATGGTTGGGTATACACAGACAGTACTAACACTACACATAAGATGGTTGGGTATACACACACAGTTACTAACACTACACTATAAGATGATATGGGGATACCACAATAGTTACCGAAAGACACTATAAGATGATATGGGTATACACACATAGTTACCGAAACTACACTATAGGATGGTATGGGTATACACATGCATTTACTGACATACCCTATCAGGATGGAATAGGTAACACAAGCATTTATTGACACTACACTATAAGATGGTATGGGTTAACACACGCTTACTGAGACTACACTAAAGATGGTATAGGTATACACGCACAGTTACTAACACACCACTATAAGATGGTATAGGTATACACACACAGTTACTAACACTACATATAAGATGGTATGGGTATACACACGCAGTTACTAACACTACGCTTTAGGATTGAATAGGTATACACAAGCATTTACTGACACTATAACTATAAGATGGTATGGGTATACACATTACTGAGACTACACTATAAGATGTTTATGGTATGGGTACACACCAATATTTACCAACACTGCTAGAAGATGGTAGGGTTCACACACGCGTTACTGACACTGCACCAGTGGCGTATCGATCGCCGCCGCAGGGTCGGCGAGAGATCGGCCCGTTGCAAGTTGGCACAACAGCGGGTAGATGTTTTAAATTGTGACAGTCGCAGGCCTTCCCGTTAAAGCGGGACTGACTCATATGAGTCCCCCAAAAATCCCATACAACCACCCAACACACCCACCTTCCCCCTCCCCCCTGTCGCTTGATTTGGGGTGGCCTGGGAAGTCTTTATATGGAAGGATTCTGTTAACTGTAGTGTGGACAAAACCTCAATCCATTTTGCGCCATATTAATTACCAAGTAGTATCTCCATTTGACACCTGTACAGTTTCGGACTCTGCAGCAGGAAATCATGGGTATGATCCTAAGAGTAGTCTAGATGAGACAGCAGGTAGTTTGTAAAAGCACATGGTTTGTAAAAATGCCAGAGAAATGCAGCACTGCCAAGGTGTAAAGTCTTGAACAAAGTCAAAATAGAACCACAAAAAACTATGACATCACGCAACTCAACTGGAGGATTACGTAATGACAAGGTAAGGGACAAACAATGCATTTTTCTTTTAAAAGTAATAAGTTCTGTTCATCTCTTAACTTTTTTCTATCTTTTTAGATATGTGCAAAACTGAATATTTTCTTCCACTTTCATCTATAAAAAACATGTGATTTGGAGCAATGAGAATAAGTCAATAAACTGTACCCCCAGTTGGGTGTACATGGCTCTAGAATAATCAAGGTGAAAGGGCAGTTAAGGTTCATCAAGAAATTGAAGAAAGCGTCAAGTGCGATGGAGGAAGCTTAGTAATATAAGAGGATTCACAGGCAAAGGTGTGGAGTGTTTGGATTTTGATATGCGATCCAAAGTGGTTCCAATGCCAATAATACATGGTACCCTACAAATTAGGTACTCTGTACTCTTGAGTATATAGGTATGAAAAGGACAACATAGTGTTCCAGCAGGGCAATGTCTCGTAGCATATAGTACATCAAGATTTGTAAAGCATGGTTCTCAAGACAATGAATAATTGTGGATAGCAAGAAAAAAACTGTTTTCCTGCTAAAGGAAAGGATCAGACTGTTAGAATGTATAGAAAAAGACCTAGGATCAGTTCGTTAGCTGCAGAACAAGCGATACATCACTTTAAATGCCAGTTTCCTCCAATTCTGCGACAAAATACACGCCTTAAAGCTTTACATTATAGTGTAAATCATCTAAGTCTCTCTTAAGATCTTTGCATCTCATGCATATGGATTTGGCGAATTGACGTAGGGTGAAACCTGGTGACATTGTCCGTTTAAAATATCTACAACAATTTTTGGTTCGGTTCTGCCCCTAAAGTACATGTCTTTTGGGAGAAGACATTCTGCAAGGGAAGGATTTAGAGGTTATATGGACTTAGACTGAAGATTTTTATTACATTATTGAATAATCAAGTTTTATAAATCCTGCTGATTTTTGTTTATCCCAAATGGTGTTAATTTATCACTTTGAATGTGCATCAGGTGATATGGAATAGAAACTCATGCAGCTTTTATCTATGAGATGTTTGGTGTGGGCTCCCTTAGAATTTGAATTGCTTCATATAAGCTAGCGTTATCAAACAATCAGATGAAGTGAAGGTGAATTGATAGTCATGTTATGAGTACGCGGGTCGGAAACAAGCTATTTTTTATGTTCAATAATAACAGGTTCACTTCCAGAGCTAATATCAGATAATTACTGCTTGCGCTACTTTAATAACATATCTAATCTTTTGTTCTTTTGGAAACACAAGTCATGCTTCTCTCCAGGTTACAAGCCATCAATCTTTATAAATGTTTCTTAGTTACAAATAAACCGAGTTCAAGCAATGAGACAAGCTCAGAGCTACTGTGGGTACAGTCCAAAAATAGAATATTTTTTCCCCAGTCTAATGATAAAAAAGTCTATAATTTTCAAAAAATATAAACCATTTAAGTGGAAAAGGATTGAAAAATGGCAAACACTGCTTTACAAACATTTTGTTCAATGTAAATATGAATTAGGAAAGGGCTAAACAAAAAAGCAAAGTCAATTATTAGGAATACCCACTATCCTGGGGCTGTCCAGGAAAATGTCTTGAGAACAGGAGAAATTATTTAGTAGGCATGGAGGACACAAGACTCATTCACAATAGTTGTGGGACAGGTAATGGTTCCTTAGTATTGCCTGGTAGTCTTAGTGTTTCTTCACACATTGTATTTCATAGAATTTGCGGTGAAAATTAAGATGCAGACATCCCATAAACTGGACAAGATTTTTTTTATGCAAATGAAACACATAAAACAGATGTATGAGAAGAAGTAAATCAGCTTAATATCTTGATATGTAAGGTAGATGTGATGGTTAGCGCCACCTACATTCTATACAGTGGTAGCAACCTATGGCACGGGGGCAGAGGTGGGCACTCTAAGCCCTTTCTTGGTGGGCATGAGGCCTTCACACCAACACATAGTTTGCCAGCTAAGACTGAAGGGTTTTCTGTGGTCCAGTACAGCTCAGGACGTGCCATGCTCAGCGCATTTTAAAGCGTCTTTTGGCTGCCAGGACACAGGAGGAGCGAGAAGGTGTGGAGAGAGATGGGTTGTCATTTGAGCTCCTGCTCTGGGTCCCCCGATTCTTCCCCTTCAGGAGACCATGGAGGAAAGCCACGATCCAATTTTCTCCATCATCTTTCTATTGTATTGGTGAACTCAGGAGACCAACACGATTAAAACGTGATACAGCAGGGGATCAATAAGTTACGCTTAATTGTCATGATGGCACTTTGCGACATACAAGTGGGCTTTGGTTTGTAGTTTGGGCACTCTGTCTCCAAAAGGTTCGCCATCCTGTTCTATACCCTTATCTCCTTTGCTACTACTACACTACTATCTGCCTCTCTGTAGAACAAGAACAAAGTCTACCACTCCCTAGTAGCCTCTTCTGTCCGGCTACCTGCTGGTCCCAACACGATTATCACTGATTGCGTGTCCTTGCTACCGCTATCTATAATATATTAGTCCCCCCCACCTCCTTCCTCATGTTAAAGGAACTTACCAGTTGTAAGATAACTTTATGCTCTTCAGGAAGCCGAGGGGAGGAGATATCTCTCACAGCTGCTCCCCTCTCAAACATGCATCTGAGAGCTCAATCATTCCTTTTTGGTGTTGGTTCATCCAAAAAAACTAATAGATAGGCTGTTGAGAAGCCCATAAAACAGGTATGCCCCTAGCAACCATACCATCTTTTATTAGTAACATTACAAATGCCGTCTTATAGCAAAGTGACAGTAACAGCATGTGTAAACACATGTAAATCAATGTATGATTGTGTCAGGGTACCACCAGGTCATTGAACAGGTGTGACTAGCTCGCGTGGCACCGAGGTTGGAGGTACCTTAGCGGAACCAGTCTCGTGGTCAGGAACAGGCACAGGGTCCAGAGATGCAATGTCAAGTCCAATCCGGTGTCAGCAATGAGAGGCAGATGGGACAGGAATACAGGCACACGGTGCACAGTTTGTAACTGGGGATCTAACCGAACAATCTGGAGGACAGTCACACTTATCCCCGGGAGAGAGATGGGAGGAGGACCTGCGTTCTTATCGGCATGAGTTTTGGTGCGGGTGGATGCCCAAAGCAGGGACTGATGTGTCCACAACAGGAACATAAGCAGGCACAGAGGAGAGGTAGGTGGATGCATTGTTGTCTTCCATACACAACAAAGAAAGGAGAGGCACCAGCAGACTTCCAGCTGTCGAAGGGCAGAGACAAAATGACGCAGGTAACAGTTCCAGAGTTTGGTTAACTCTTCAACCTGTCCATTGGACTGCGGATGGTTTCAGAAGAGAAGTCCAATTTCACCTGCAGCTGATTACAAGGGATCATCAGAAGCGGGAGACAACTTCGGTCTGAGCCAATGTGCAACGGTAAGGCCATGTAGGCGAAAGATGTGGGTGAAGAACTGGCTGGCAAGGCGGAGAACAAACGGCGAACTGGCAGAGAAACAAAATGAGATATTTTAGAAAACGGTCGGTACCACACAGATGACGGGTTGCCTGATAAAGGCGGCAAGTCCGTGATAAAGGCATAGCCACGTGAGTCCACGGGCATCTGGGTATCGGCAATGTAGAAGAAAACCAGCAATTTGAGACGTGACGGCGTTATTCCGGGCACAGGAATCAACAGAACCCACAAGTCCCAAACATCCTTGGCCAGATCTGGACCAGTAGAAATTTCATATCCACAAACAAGGGCTCATATGACAACTTATAGACTTGGGCTTAAACCACATGATACCTGAAAACATCTTATTTATAGGATACATTTTCAGTTTAGTAAACTATGGACTTTATTACCATTCATCACCAGTACTACTCTGCTAGGCAGTGCCATCTATCTTGCTTATGTGTCAAATATTCTACTTATAAGATATATTTAATTTGTACTACTTCTTTGGCATACTCGAGAGGTACTTGCTTAACTGACTTTCCCTATGGGTAGCGTGGATATATGGGTCATCAGGGCCAGATATATGTACTCTGGTAGTTTTATAAATGGTTTTAATTCTTATATATTGTGAGATTTATCCATTTGATGCAATAAAAAAGTGTTTACTTTTGCTATACCCAGTCTTCTTGGCTTTTCTTGTATGTAACTGCATATGTGTATATACCCATAAAATATTATAGTGTAATGTCAGTAACTGTGGTGAATACCATACCATCTTATAGTGTGTGTCAGTAACTGCGTGTGTCTACCCATACCATATTATAGTATAGTGTCAGTGATGCTTGTGTATACCTATTCCATCCTATAGTGTAGTGTCAGTAACTGTGTGTATACCCATACCATCTTAAAGTGTAGTGTTAGTAACTGTGTGGGTATACCCATACCATCTTATAGTGTAGTGCAGTAACTTGGGGGGTTACCCATACCATCTTATAGTGTAGTGTTAGTAAATGTGTATGTATACCCATACACTTATAGTGTAGTCTCAGAGAGCTGCATGTGTATACCCATCCCATATTATAGTGTAGTGTCAGTAAATGTGTGTATATACCCATATCATCTTATAGTGTAGTTCAGTAAACTGGATGTGTATACAAATCCATCTATAGTAAATGTCATAAAAAGCGTGTGTAATATTCCATCCTCTAGCATAGTGTTAGTAACTGTGTGTATACCCATACCATCTTATAGTGTAGTGTCAGTAAACTGCGTGTGTATACCCATACATCTTATAGTGTAGTGTTAGTAACTGTACGTATACCCATTCCATCTATAGGGTAGTGTCGTAACTGCATGTGTATACCCATACCATCTTATAGTGTAGTTTCAGTAACTGTTGTGTGTTACCCATACCATCTTATGTGTAGTGTAGTAACGTACGTGTATACCCATTCCATCTTATAGGGTAGTGTCAGTAACTGCATGTGTATACCCATACCATCTTATAGTGTAGTTTCATAACGTGTGTGTATATGCTATTCCATCCTATAGCGTAGGTTAGTAAATGTGTGTATATACCCATACCATCTATAGTGTAGTCCAGAAATCGTGTGTATGACCCATACCATCTTATAGTGTAGTTTCAGTACTGCGTGTGCATACCCATACCATCTTTAGTATAGTCTCAGTAACTGTGTGATATACCTATACATCTATACCAAGTAGTGTTGTAACTGTGTGATATACCCATACCATCTTATAGTGCGTGATGTAACTAGAGTCCTCTGGGTCCCAGTCAAAATTCCCAACAGCCCCCCCCCCCCCCGGTATGCATAAAAACATGAACACACATCCACCAGTAGCCATAATAATGTCCCCCACCAGTAGCCATCATTAATTTTACCCCCTCACCAGTAGTCATAATAATGCCCCCACCAGTAGCCATAATTAATGCCCCCCCACCGTAGCCATAATCAATGTCCCCCCTCACCAGGAGCAATAATTAATGCTCCCACCAGTGGCCATAATTATGCCCCCCCCAGCAGTAGCCATAATTAATGTCCCCCCACCAGTAGCTATAAATGATCCTCCCCTCCAGTAGCCATAATTAATGTCCCCCCCAGCAGAAGCCATAATTAATGTCCCCCACCCAGTAGCTATAAATGTTCCTCCCCTCCGTAGCCAATATAATGCCCCCCCCACCAGCAGCATAATTAATGTCCCCCCAGGTAGCCATGATAATGTCCCCCATAGGAATATCCCACTATAGCTATTCCTATTTCACTATGCCCCCCCAAACTTCACCTTTGCGGTGAGTGGGGGCGCGCATGAGGTGGGTGTGGGACGGTGGATGAGGTGGGGTAGGACGGTGGCGGATCAGGGGCCCGTCTAATTTTGAATTGGGACAGCTCCAGGCCCCCAAATCAAGCGCACGGACCAGATGCAGTACAGTCGGCGCTGTAACGGGAGGCCTGCGACTGTCACAATTTAAAACATCTACCCGCTGTGCTGTGCCAACTTGCAACGGGCCCGATCTCGTCGCGACCCCTGCGGCGGCGACGATACGCCACTGGTGCAGTGTCAGTAACGCGTGTGTGAACCCATACCATCTTCTAGTGCAGTGTTGGTAAATATGGTGTGTACCCATACCATAAACATCTTATAGTGTAGTCTCAGTAATGTGTATACCCATACCATCTTATAGTATAGTGTCAGTAAATGCTTGTGTATACCTATTTCAACCTAAAGGCGTAGTGTTAGTAACTGCGTGTGTATACCCATACCATCTATAGTGTAGTGTTAGTAACTGTGTGTGTATACCTATACCATCTTATAGTGTAGTGGTAGTAAGTGCGGTATACCTAACCATCTTAGTGTTGTCTCAGTAACTGCGTGTGTTACCCATACCATCTTATGTGTAGTGTCAATAAATGCTTGTGTATACCTATTCCATCCATAGGGGATTGCAGTAAATGCATGTGTATACCCATACCATCCTATAGTGTAGTTCGGAACATGGTGTATACCCATATCATCTTATAGTGTGTTTCGGTAACTAGTGTGTATACCATATCATCTTATAGTGTAGTGTTAGTAACTGTGTGTGTATACCCATACCATTTATAGTGTAGTGTTAGTAACTGTCTGGTATACCCATACCATCTTATAGTGTAGTGTCAGTAACTGTGTGTGTATACCTATTCCATCCTATAGGGTAGTGTCAATAACTTTGTGTATATACCCATACCATCTTATAGTGTAGTGTCAGTAACTGTGTGTGTATACCTATTCCATCCTATAGGGTAGTGTCAATAACTGTGTGTATATACCCATACCATCTTATAGTGTAGAGTCAGTAACTGTGTGTGTATACCCATACCATCTTATAGTATAGTGTCAGTAAATGCGTTTGTATAATAACCATACCATCTTATAGTATAGTGTCAGTAAAGCTTGTGTATTACCTATTCATCCAATAGATAGTGTTAGTAACTGATGTGTATACCCATACCATCTTATAGTGTGGTCAGTAACTGTGTGTATATACCATACCATCTTATAGTGTAGTGTCAGTAACTGTGTGTGTATACCTATACCATCTTATAGTGTAGTGTTAGTAACTGTGCGTCGCGACCCCTGCGGCGGCGATCGATACGCCACTGGTGCAGTGTCAGTAACTGCGTGTGTGAACCCATACCATCTTTTAGTGCAGTGTTGGTAAATATTGGTGTGTACCCATACCATAAACTCTATAGTGTAGTCTCAGTAATGGTATACCCATACCATCTTTAGTATAGTGTCAGTAAATGCTTGTGTATACCTATTCAATCCTAAAGCGTAGTGTTAGTAACTGCGTGTGTATACCATACCATCTATAGTGTAGTGTTAGTAACTGTGTGTGTATACCACATACCATCTTATAGTGTAGTGTTAGTAACTGTGTGGTATACCTATACCATCTTATAGTGTAGTGTTAGTAACTGTGCGTGATAACTTACCATCTATAGTGTAGTCTCAGTAACTGTGTGTGTATACCCATACCATCTTATAGTGTAGTGTCAATAAAGCTTGTGTATACCTATTCCATCCTATAGGTATTGTCAGTAAATGCATGTGTATACCCATACCATCCTATAGTGTAGTTTCGTCGGTAACTGGTGTGTATACCCATATCATCTTATAGTGTAGTTTCGGTAACTATGTGTGTATATCCATATCATCTATAGTGTAGTGTTAGTAACTGTGTGTGTATACCCATACCATCTTAGTGTAGTGTAGTAACTGTGTGTGTTATACCCATACCATCTTATAGTGTAGTGTCAGTAACTGTGGTGGTTAACCTATTCCATCCTATAGGGTAGGTCAATAACTGTGTGTATATACCCATACCATTTATAGTTGAGTGCAGTAACTGTGTGTGTATACCTATTCCATCCTATAGGGTAGTGTCAATAACTGTGTGTATATACCCATACTATCTTATAGTGTAGAGTCAGTAACTGTGTGTGTATACCCATACCATCTTATAGTATAGTGTCAGTAACTGTGTGTGTATACCTATTCCATCCAATAGCATAGTGTTAGTAACTGCATGTGTATCTGTGTGTATATACCCATACCATCTTATAGTGTAGTGTCAGTAACTGCGTGTGTATACCCATACCGTCTTATAGTGTAGTCTCACCTGACACTACACTATAAGATGGTATGGGTATATACACACGTTACTGACACTACACTATAAGATGGGATGGGTATACACATGCAGTTACTAACACTATGCTATGGGAGGAATAGGTATACACAACACAGTTACTGACACTATACTATAAGATGGTAGGGTATCACACACCAGTTACTGACTCTACACTATGATGGTATGGGTATATACACACGTTTTGACATACACCCTTAGGTGGAATGGTATACACCACACGTTACTGACACTACACTAAGATGGGTATGGTATATACACACAGTTATTGACACTACCCTATAGGATGGAATAGGTATAACCACACACAGTTACTGACACTACACTATAAGATGGTATGGGTATAAACACCCACAGTTACTAACACTCCACTATAAGATGGTATGGGTATACACACACAGTTACTAACACTACACTATAGATGATATGGATATACACACATAGTTACCGAAACTACACTATAAAGATGATATGTGGTATACACAAAGTAGCCGAAACTACCACTATAGGATGGTAGGGTATACACATGCATTTACTGACAATACCCTATAGGATGGAATAGGTATACACAAGCATTTTGACACTACACTATAAGATGGTATGGGTACACAACACAGTTACTGAGACTACACTATAAGATGGTATAGGTATCACGCACAGTTACTAACACTACACTATAAGATGGTATAGGTATACACACACAGTTCTAACACTACACTATAAGATGGTATGGGTATATACACACAGTTACTAACACTACACTAAAGATGGTATGGGTATACACACGCAGTTACTAACACTACGCTTTAGGATTGAATAGGTATACACAAGCATTTACTGACACTATACTATAAGATGGTATGGGTATACATTACTGAGACTACACTAAAGATGTTTATGGTATGGGTACACACCAATATTACCAACACTGCACTAAAAGATGGTATGGGTCACACACGCAGTTACTGACAATGCACCAGTGGCGTATCGATCGCCGCCGCAGGGGTCGCGACGCACAGTTACTAACACTACACTATAAGATGGTATAGGTATACACACACAGTACTGACACTACACTTAAGATGGTATGGGTATATACACACAGTTTACACTACACTATAAGATGGTATGGGTATACACATGCAGTTACTAACACTGCTATTGGATGGAATAGGTATACACAAGCAGTTAATGACACTATACTTAAGATGGTATGGTTATACAAACGAATTACTGACACTATACTATAAGATGTGTATGGGTATACACACACAGTTACTGACTCTACACTATAAGATGGTATGGGTATATACACACAGTTATTGACACTACCCTATAGGATGGAATAGGTATACACACACAGTACTACACTACACTATAAGATGGTATGGGTATACACAAAGTTATTGACATACCTATAGGATGGAATAGGTTACACACACAGTTACTGACACTACACTATAAGATGTAGGGTATACACCAGACAGTTACTAACACTACACTAAAGATGGTATGGGTATACACCACAGTTACTAACACTACACTATAAGATGATATGGGTTACAACCATAGTTACCGAAACGACACTATAAGATGATATGGGTATACACCACATAGTACCGAAACTACACTATAGGATGGTATGGGTATACACATGCATTTACTGACAATACCCTATAGGATGGAATAGGTATACACAAGCATTTATTGACAACACTATAAGATGGGATGGGTTAACACACGCAGTTACTGAGACACACTATAGATGGATAGGTATACACGACATTACTAACACTACACTATAAGATGGTTAGGTATACACACACAGTTACTAACACTACACTATAAGATGGGTATGGGTATACACACGCAGTTCTAACACTACGCTTTAGGATTGAATAGGTATACACAAGCATTTACTGACACTATACTATAAGATGGTATGGGTATACACATTACTGAGACTACACTAAAGATGTTTATGGATGGGTACACACACAATATTTACCAACACTGCACTAGAAGATGGTATGGGTTCACACACGCAGTTACTGACACTGCACCAGTGGCGATCGATCGCCGCGCAGGGTCGCGAAGAGATGGCCCGTTGCAAGTTGGCACAGCACAGCGGGTAGATGTTTTAAATTGTGACAGTCGCAGGCCTTCCCGTTACAGCGCACGGACTGTACTGCATCTGGTCCGTGCGCTTGATTGTGGGGGCCTGGAGCTGTCCCAATTCAAAATTTAGAACGGGCCCCTGATCCGCCACCGTCCTACCCACTCATCCACCGTCCACACCCACCTCATGCGCGCCCCCATCACCGCAAAGGTGAAAGTGTTGGGGGGCATAGGTGAAAATTAGGAATGCTATAGTGGGATAACCTATGGGGGACATTATCATGGCTACGCTGGGGGGACATTAATTAGGATGCTGGTGGGGGGGGGGATTCATTATATGGCTACGGAGGGGGGGAGGACATTTATAGCTACTGGTGGGGGGACATTATTATTGGCTTCTGTGGGGGGGACTTAATTATGGCTACTGGAGGGGAGGATCATTTATAAGCTCTGGTGGGGGGACATTAATTATGGCTACTGCTGGGGGGGCATTAATTATGGCTACTGGTGGGAGCATTAATTATGGCTACTGGTGAGGGGGGACATTAATTATGGCTACGGTGGGGGGGGCATTAATTATGGCTACTGGTGGGGGGCATTATTAGACTACTGGTGAGGGGTAAAATTAATGATGGCTACGGTGGGGGGGACATTAATTATGGCTACTGGTGGATGTGTGTTCAATGTTTTTATGAGTACCGGGGGGGGGGGGGGCCTGTTGGAATTTTGACGTGGGACCCAGGGACTCTAGTTACATCACTGCACTATAAGATGGTATGGGTATATACACACAGTTATTAACACTACATTATAGGATGGTATAGGTATATCACACAGTTACTGAGACTTATCTAAAAGATGGTATGGGTATGCCACACGCAGTACTGAAACTACACTATAAGATGGTATGGGTATACACACGCATTACTGAGACTACACTATAGATGGTATGGGTATATACACACATTACTAACACTACGCTATAGGATGGAATAGATATACACACAGTTAATGAAATACACATAAGATGGTATGGGTATACACATGCAGTTACTGACACTACCCTATAAGATGGAATGGGTATACACGTACAGTTACAAACACTACACTATAAGATGGGATGGGTACCACACACAAAGTTACTGAAACTACATATAAGATGGTATGGGTATACACATGCAGTTACGACACTACCCTAAAGAGAATGGGTAGTACGTACAGTTACTAACACTACACTATAAGATGGTATGGGTATACACACGCAGTTACTGACACTACACTATAGATGGTTTGGGTATACACACAGTTACTAAACACTATGCTAGAGGATGGAAATAGTATACACACGCTTTTTATGACACTTTACTATAAGATGGATTTGTATACACATCCAGTTTACTGAGACTACACTATAGATGATATGGGATATACACACAATTACTGACACTACACTATAATATGGTATGGGTATACACATGCAGCTCTGAGACTACACTATAAGAGTGTATGGGTATACATACACAGTTACTAACACTACACTATAAGATGGTTATGGGTAGACACCCCAAGTTACTGAACTACACATAAGATGGTAGGGGTATACACCACACAGTTACTAACATACACTATAAGATGGTAGGGTACACACACAGTTACTGACACTACACTATAGGATGGAATAGGTATACAACAAGCATCACTGACACTATACTATAAGATGGTATGGGTAGACACACGCAGTTACTGACACTACCATATAAGATGGTATGGTATTCACCCACAGTTACTGACATTACACTATAATATTTTATGGGTATATACACATATCAGTTACATACAAGAAAAGCCAAGAAGACTGTGTATAGCAAAAGTAAAAACATTTTTATTGCATCAAATGGATAAATCTCACAATAAATACTAAGAATTAAACCATTTTAAAACTACCAGAGTACATATACTGGAGCCCTGATGAGCCCATATATCACACGCTACCCATAAGGGAAAGTCAGTTAGCAAGTACCTCTCGAGTATGCCAAAGAAGTAGTACAAATCTAAATAATTTATAAGTAGAAATATTGACCATAAGCAAGATAGATGGACTGCCTAGAGAGTAGTACTGGTGATGGATGGTAATAAAAGTCATAGTTACTAACTGAAAATGTATCCTATAAATAAGATGTTTTCAGGGATATGTGGTTTAAGCCCAATCTATAATTTGTCATATGAGCCCTTGTTTGTGGATATGAAATTTCTACTGGCCAGATCTGGCAAGGATGTTGGGACTTGTGTGGTTCCTGTGATTCCTGTGCCCGGAATAACGCCGTCACGTCTCAATTTGCTGGTTTTCTTCTACATGCCGATACCCAGATGCCCGTGGACTCACTGGGCTATGGACTTATCCGGACTTGCCGCCTTTATCAGGCAACCCGTCACTGGGTGTAACCGACCGGTTTCTAAAATATCTCATTTTGTTTCTCTGCCAGGTCTGCCGTTTGTCCACGCCTTGCCAGCCAGTTCTTCCCCACTATCTTTCGCCTACATGGACTCCGTTGCACATTGGTCAGACCGAAGTTGTCTCCCGCTTCTGATGATCCCTTGTAATCAGCGCAGTGTGAAATTGGACTTTCTTCTGAATACCATCCGCAGTCCAATGGACAGGTTGAGAGAGGACCAAACTCTGGAGGTTTACCTGCGTCATTTTGTCTCGCCCTTCGACAGCTGGAGTCTGCTGGTGCCTCTCTTTCTTTGTTGTGTATGGAAGACAACAATGCATCCACTCCTACCTCTTCTCTGTGCCTGCTTATGTTCCTGCTGTGGACACATCAGTCCCTGCTTTGGGCATCCACCCGCACCAAAACTCATGCCGTAAGAAACGAGGCTCTCCTCCCATCTTCTCTCCGGGGATAAAGTGTGACTGTCCTCCAGATATGTTCGGTTGAGATCCCAGTTACAAACTGTGCACCGTGTGCCTGTATTCCTGTTCCCATCTGCCTCTCATTGCTGACACCGGATTGGACTTGACATTGCATCTCTACCTGTGCCTGTTCTGACCACAGACTGGTTCCGCTAAGGATCCTCAACTCGGTGCCACGCGAGCTAGTCACCTGTTCATGACCTGGTGGTACCCTGACACAATCATACATTGATTTACATGGTGTTTACACATGCTGTTACTGTCACTTTGCTATAAGACGGCATTTGTTAATGTTACTACAATAAAAGATGGTATGGTTGCTAGGGGCATAACACTGTTTTATGGGCTTCTCAACAGACCTATCTATTGTTTTTGGATGAACCAAACACCAAAAAGGAATGATTTGAGTCTCAGATGCAGTGTTGAGAGGGGAGCACTGTGTGGAGAGATTAGCTCCTCCCTCGGGCTTCCTGAAGGCATAAAGTTATCTTACAAAATGGTAAGTCCTTTAACATGAGGAAGGAGGTGGGGGGGGGAATAATATATTATAGATGACGGTCGGTGACAAAGGAACACGCAATCAGTGATAATCGTGTTGGGGGACCAGCCAGGTAGGCCGGGACAGAAGAGGCTATAGGGATGGAGTAGACTTTGTTCTTGTTTACAGAGAGGCAGTAGTAGTGTGTAGTAGTAGCTAAAGTAGATAAGGGATAGAACAGTGATGGCGAACCTTTTGGAGACAAGTGCCACAAACTACACCAAAGCCACTTGTATGTCGCAAAGTTGCCATCTGACAATTAAGCGTAACTTATTGATCCCCTGCTGTATCACAGGTTTTAATCGTGTGGTCTCCGAGTTCACCAATACATAGAAGATGATGGAGAAAATTGGATCGTGGCTCCCTCCATGGTCTCCTGAAGGGGAGAATAGGGGACCCAGAGCGGAGCTCCAAATGGACAACCATCTCTATCCACACCTTCTCGCTCCTCCTGTAGTCCTGGCAGCCAAAATGACGCTTTAAAATGGCGCTGAGCATGGCACGTCCTGAGCTGTCGGGACCACAGAAAAACCCTTCGAGTCTTAGCTGGCAAACTATGTGTTGGTGTGAAGGCCTCAGTGCCCACAAGAAAGGGCTTAGAGTGCCCCCTCTGCCACCCGTGCCATAGGTACGCTACCACTGTATAGAATGTAGGTGGCAGCTAACCATCACATTACCTTAATATCAAGATATTAAGCTGATTACTACTTCTTCTCATACATCTGTTTATGTTTAGTTCATTTAGCATCAAAAAAAATCTTGTCCAGTTTATGGGATGTCTGCATCTTAATTTTCACCGCAAATTCTATGAAATAACAATGTGTGAAGAAGAACACTAAGACTACCAGGCAATACTAGGAACCATTACCTGTCCACTAAATATTGTGAATGAGTCTTGTTCCTCCATGCCTACTAAATAATTTCTCTCTGTTCTCAAGACATTTCCTGGACAGCCCCAAGGAATAGTGGGTATTCCTAAATAATTGACTTTGCTTTTTTGTTACGCCCTTTCCTAATTCATATTTACATTGAACAAAATGTTTGTAAAGCAGTGTTTGCCATTTTTCAATCCTTTTCCACTTAAATGGTTTTATATTTTTGAAAAATTATAGACTTGGTGCGACCCGGGAAGAAACACTCACCATAAACCTATCAGAAACAAATAGGTTGCGGACGTGGCGTAGCCTAGGGACCGAGTTAATTCGAACGTATTATATAGACCTTTAAGAAGTGATGAGTGCTAAACTGGAGAAGATGAGGGTAGAAACAATACAAAACAATTCGAAAGGTGGTGAGACTTGAGAAAATACACAGGTATAGTACTGAGCGTGTCATTGCTCTAGTGAGACGTCGTTTATTGAAATTCGAAAAACAAGACCACCCTTTCCAGGCGATCATTGAATACGTAAATTAAGATAGGATTAGTAAAACCGATGAAGGAAGCATGACTTGGTTCAATGACAAACAAATAGAATTTTAAAGTACAACAGAGTAATTGAATGATATTAGCTCTGAGAAGGCTGAACGGTGTTCTTTCATATTGAACATAAAAAAATAGCTTGTTTCCAGACCGCGTACTCAATAAACATGACTATCAATTCACCTTCAATCATCGGATTGTTGATATAGATAGAAACTGATGATATGAAAGCAAAAAATTACTAAGGGAAGGAGAGCCCAGCACCAAGACATCTCATAGGATTAAAAGCGTGCATTGAGTTTCTATTCATATCACTGATGCAATTCAAGTGATAAAATTTAACACCATTTGGGATAAAACAAAATCGCAGGATTTATAAAACTTGATTATTCAATAATGAATAAAAATCTTCAGCTAAAGTCCATATTACCTCTAAATTCCTTCCCTTGCAGCATGTCTTCTCCCATGCAGAAGACAGAAGAACAGAGGGCAGAACCAAAAAAATGTTGTTGTAGGATATTTTAAACGGACAATGCACCAGGTTTCACCCTACGTCAAATCTCGCCAAATCCATATTGCATGAGATGGCAAGAGCTTAAGAGCTACTTAGATGATTTACACTATAATAGTAAAGCTGAAGGCGTTTGTAGTTTTGTCTGCAGAATTGGAGGAAGAAGAGAAACTGGCATTTAAAGTGATGTATCTGCTTGTTCTGCAGCTAAACCGAACTGATCCTAGGTCTTTTCATACATTCTAACAGTATGATCCTTCCTTTAGCAGGAAAACAGTTTTTTCTTGCTATCCACAATTATCCATTGTCTTAGAACATGGCTTTACAAACTTGATGTACTATATGCTACGAGACATTGGCCTGCTTTGGAACACTATGTTGTCTTTTCATACCTATAATACTCAAGAGTACAGAGTAACTAATATTGTAGGGGTACTCAGGATTAGATTGGCATTGGAAACCACTTTGGATCCAGATCAAGAATCCAAACACTCAACAACCTTTGCCTGTGAATCCACTCTTATATTACTAAGCTTCCTCCATCGCACATGGACAGTTTATTCAATTTTCTTATTGATACCTTAATGCCCTTCACCTGATTTTCTAGAGCATGATTACACCCAACTGGGTATGGGTACAGTTTATTGACTTATTCTCTGCTCCAAATCACATTGTTTTTTTAAAAGATGAAAATGGAGGGAAGAAAGAAATATTCAGTTTGCACATATCTAAAAATGAAAGAAAGAAAAAAGTTAAGAGATGAACAGAACTTATTACTTTTAAAAGAAAATGCAATGTTGTTGTGCCTTAACTTGTCTTACGTAATCCTCCAGTTGAGTCTGCTTGATATTCATCGTTTGTGGATTCTAATTTTGACTTTGTTCAAGACTTTCACCTTGGCAGTGCTGCATTTCTCTGGCATTTTACAAACCATGGCTTTTACAAATAACTGCTGTCTCAGATCTAAGATACTCTTAGGATATGACCCAGTGATTTCTGCTGCAGAGTCCAGAAACGTACAGGTGTCAAATGGAAGATATACTTGGTAATTAAGATGGCGCAAAATGGATTGAGGTTTTGTCACACTACAGGTAAAAGAATCCTTCCATATAAAGACTCTTTTTGCAGTTTCCTTCCTATGTGATACTTAGGCTATAAAGAAGCACACCAAGTAGATGTCAAGGGTCTTCCCCATGAGCCTTCTGTTACTATTCAAGTATCCTTTAAGTTCACATAAGAATAAAGTTTTAAAAAAACTACTTCATATAAAGATGTGCTGCTGGTGTGTAGTTCCCTCTCTGTTGACACATTTTTTTGTCACAGCAGCAGACATCAGTGACAAGGTTATAGATTGTTATGTACGTGCCCAGATTGGATCATCACCAGTACAGACGTTTGTTTATATTTTTTGTAAGCAGTTAGGGCAGAAGTATATGACAAAGAAAACATTTTTCCTTGGGATTTTTGGCAATTGTTTCTACCTGATGGTCATCTTACTCTGTTTTCACTCTCTCCTGTAGCGTTATTGTCAATTTATTAGCAGTCCCCACTGTGTTTTTAGATACATTATTAACACAATGTACTGTCTAGTAACCTTCCTCCTCGCTTGCAGATTTGCTAGCCAGACATTAAACTGACCCCTTGCTTTTGTCTGCTTATGTGGAAAATGTAAAATAGGCAAAAAGGAAACGCATAGCTATGCCAGAAATGCGCCCTTCTATAAATTCTAGCCATAATATTCCTTGAAAACAAAGTTTGATTTTGTACTTATTTGGTGCCCACATGTTTTTCGAATATGAAAATGCCAACCCCATTTTCAATCTAAAATAAAGACAGAGAAAAGACTCAGCAGTTAAGTATTACTTTGTCTGATTTAGACTTGTTAATTAGGTTGTCTGACTTGGAAATGGTAATGGTTATCATTAGGTTTGCTTTTTCTTATGCTTGTGCTGGTTTGTTCTGCATGAAAGCCAAGCTCAGAATTGTAATTCCAGATTATGATTTTCATTTCAAGGCATTACATTTTTTTTTGATTCTTCCCTGAGTCTTCTTGATCTGCTTCTGCAATTCTTTTATTTTGTAAAGATGGGGGAAAGTAACATTTAAGTTTAACTGTCCTAATCATAGGATGAACTAAAGGTACAGAAGGGTGAGGAAGAAAACCTGGGAAAGGTAAATTAGTGCCCTTTTTCTCCCTCAGTCTGTTACTGATGGAAAATTTTAGTTTAAGTCAGTCAGCCGAAGATGGCAAACTGTGATACAGATGATCCACAATCAGATTTAATATTTGACAAATTACTTATGATACCTAGCAAATCAGTTATTTTCCATAGGATTTATTGTATGTAACAGAGACATTTACTGGAGTTCTCTGTTGCCCACTATTCCCTAAAGTTATCAAAAGCTGCTTGATGCATAGCAGTCTACAACCTGTCATGACAGGAAAGAAAAACTCATGAGCCGAGAACTTCTCGCAACCTCTGTCCCTGCCTACTTGCCAGCCATTGCACTACTTGCAGGCAGCAACTAAGCATCTATCCCTATACGGGATAAGTGCACAGCATAGAAAATGAAACAAAAAGATACAGACAAACAAAATAAACACAAATAAATAACAAAGTCAACAAGCTGGGTCAAAACCAGATGGTTGGAAACTCAAAAGTCAAAGAAACCAGAAAAAAAGAAAAATTCAGCAGAGTAGGAAACTGGAGAAGCCATAGGAATATAATGAATGATTAAAATCAAATATAAGACTTGCATAAACTCACAGGTGGATTGAAGGGAGTTTTTGGACCCCACCCAGGCAGACAGATCATAAAGTTGTGTTCATAAATGGCTTAACTTTCTCTCAATTGGTATCTGTGACACACTCCAGTTTAAAGAGGCAGCCAGGAAGGAGACAATCACAGTCTAAAGCAAAGCATATCCCTATGAAAAATAAATCAAGAATCCGTCCAGAGAGTCACTGACAAAACATCTTTCAGCCACATACTGTACCACCAGTTACTGTAAGCACCTATGATAGTATGTAATATTTTATACATACAATCTGTACAGGTTCAAAGAACCATTACCTGTTGGCACTGGAGCAGCAAATGTGTACCAGGCTGTGTTGATCCTGACACACAGAGGCCTATTAAGTATCGGAAACTAGAAGCCTGCAACCTCAACTTTTATGGACTAAAGGACCGTGGTTGTAGTAACATTAGTGGAGAGGTTGAGCAACAACAATAAGCCAATGTATCTTGGACTGAATGAGTATTGTATGCCAAGTTTTTGTAGTTGTTAGAGTTCTGTAAAGTAAACCCTTTAGGACACAGACAGCTTATAGCTTAAAGAGAAACTTTCAGGCCAAATTATACCCAAAAATAAATATATTTTCATAAACTGCAATAGAAGCACTGCTAATCTCCTACATGTCCACTTTATATGCATGTGTGTGTATGAGATACTCCTATACAATAACTGCCGCCTTGTTAAGATGTGGACACTCCTGGTGATGACTCCTCTAGTGCTTCCGGTTCTGGCAGCCACGCTCCCTGCAGCACGTGTGTGGTGAGAGATACTCCTATAACATGACTGACAGCCTGTATAATAATGGTGACACTCCTGGTGCTGGCTCCTCTATTTGCTTCCTGGTTCTGGCAGCCACACTTCCCTGCAGAGCCTGTGTGTGATGAGATACTCCTATACAACATAACGACAGTCTGTTATAATGATGTGACACTCCTCATGCTGGTCCTTTATGTGCTTCCTGGTTCTAGCGGCACACCCCTGCAGCCTGTGGTGTGGGTACTCCTATACACATGGCAGCACACATGTAGCAGCGTAACAGTCTGACATGCTGTTACTCCTATACACTCCTTGTGTAGCTCTATGTCTGTGTCTTCACACAAACACAGCAATGCTTTATATATACATTTAACAAATGAACAGGGAGGGGGGGGGGGATGGGGAACAGGGGTGACATCACTTTCTGTCTCCATGGGCCCAGTCTCATTACATAATAAAGAAAGTTAGTTTTTAAAATGATAAATGTATGAAAAACTAGATAAAGGCAAGGGGTGGAATCATTGAGAGCTGCTCCAACAGGTAGTGGAACAGAGTTAGTTACAGAGGACCTGAGGACAGGTGTTTTTAAGGCTTAGCTCCATTTGTGTGTAATCTGAAAGTGTCACTTCTTTGGTGTACATTTTGAACACTTTAACTTATCAAAACGATTTTAGATGTGATATTAGTCACATGTTGTACTTCCTTTTAGTGGTACATTTGGTTGATAAGTTTTGCCACCTAATTAGTTACTACATAACATTTTCCATATGTTACTATATGGTTTTCATAATTTTTAAAATGTGGATATTTTTATTTGATTTCTGAAACTTACAAATTTAACATCAGTTTTCCATATTTTCAGGATTTTTAGATGCAACTTTTGGGTTATACTTATGGGGTTTTAAGTGATTTGAATTATATAAGATTAGACACCACATAATATAATTCCATTTTCAAATCTGCACCCCTCAAACTATTAGAAACAGCTTTTAGGAAGATTGTCAACCCTTTGAGATTTAACAGATAATTAAAACAACAAGGGAGTCGGGTAGTTGATATTTAGAAGGCGCGATTTGGCATTATAAACTCTATAAAGTCCTATAAAAAAATTTACCAACTAACAAAATGAGACCAGAAGGGGAAAAGAGAAAAACCATCTCAAATTTGTTGTTTCATATACGGAGACACCACACAGTTGTGGACGTCATTGGTTGTATGGGTTTGCAAAGCACGTGCAAAGAGGAGGGGGTCATGCCACCGCCACGGGTGATATTACATGTTATTGCAGCCGGTAATTAAAGTCGCCCGCGGAGCACTGAAAGCATGGCGGCGGGTGATTGGACCCAGGCTGAATGGCATTCTGACGATGTATTTTTATTGTTTGATATCATGTGCAAAAATGCCATTTGCAAATACAAGAGATCTGGTAGGCACAATTTGACACCATCTATGTAATGTGAACCCTAAGGAGGGGGTCTAAGAAATCGTGAAACAAAAAAAACAGAAAAAAAAAAGCGTAAAATGTAAAAAATTAAAAAGATGAAACGTTTAATACCCCACCCCCTCCCTATAGAAAGATAGTAAAACTAAGAAACAGTAAAAATAACAGACAATTAGTAGTGGCATCCAAAATGCCTCTTTCAGTAACTGCGTGTGTATACCCATACCGTCTTATAGTGTAGTCTCAGTAACTGCGTGTGCATACCCATACCATCTTATAGTGTATTGTCGATAAATGCTTTTGTATACCTAATCCATCCTATAGGGTATTGTCAGTAACTGCATGTGTATACCCATACCATCCTATAGCGTAGTGTAAGAACTGTGTGTATACACCCTTACCATCTTATTGTGCAATGTCAGTAACTGTGTGTATATACCCATACCATCTTATAGAAAGTTTTAGTAACTGTGTGTATACCTATGGGTATATACACACAGTTAATGACATGCACAATAAGATGGTAAGGTGTATCACACACAGTTCTTACACTACGCTTAGGATGGTATGGGTATACACATGCAGTTACTGACAATACCCTATGAGGATGGATTAGGTATACAAAAGCATTTATCGACAATACACTATAAGATGGTATGGGTAGCACACGCAGTTACTGAGACTACACTATTAAGACGGTATGGGTATACACACGCAGTTACTGACACTACACTATAAGATGGTATGGGTATATACACACGTTACTGACACTACACTATAAGATGGATGGGTATACACATGCAGTTACTAACACTATGCTATTGGATGGAATAGGTATACACAACACAGTTACTGACACTATACTATAAGATGGTAGGGTTACACACCAGTTACTGACTCTACACTATGATAGTATGGGTATATACACACGTTTTGACACCCTTAGGTGGAATGGTATACACCACCCACGTTACTGACACTACACTAAGATGGGTATGGGTATATACACACAGTTATTGACACTACCCTATAGGATGGAATAGGTATAACCACACACAGTTACTGACACTACACTATAAGATGGTATGGGTATAAACACCACAGTTACTAACACTCACTATAAGATGGTATGGGTATACACACACAGTTACTAACACTACACTATAGATGATATGGATATACACACATAGTTACCGAAACTACACTATAAGATGATATGTGGTATACACAACGTACCGAAACTACCACTATAGGATGGTAGGGTATACACATGCATTTACTGACAATACCCTATAGGATGGAATAGGTATACACAAGCATTTTGACACTACACTATAAGATGGTATGGGTACACAACACAGTTACTGAGACTACACTATAAGATGGTATAGGTATCACGCACAGTTACTAACACTACACTATAAGATGGTATAGGTATACACACACAGTTCTAACACTACACTATAAGATGGTATGGGTATATACACACAGTTACTAACACTACACTAAAGATGGTATGGGTATACACACGCAGTTACTAACACTACGCTTTAGGATTGAATAGGTATACACAAGCATTTACTGACACTATACTATAAGATGGTATGGGTATACATTACTGAGACTACACTAAAGATGTTTATGGTATGGGTACACACCAATATTACCAACACTGCACTAAAAGATGGTATGGGTCACACACGCAGTTACTGACAATGCACCAGTGGCGTATCGATCGCCGCCGCAGGGGTCGCGACGCACAGTTACTAACACTACACTATAAGATGGTATAGGTATACACACACAGTACTGACACTACACTTAAGATGGTATGGGTATATACACACAGTTTACACTACACTATAAGATGGTATGGGTATACACATGCAGTTACTAAACACTTTGCTATTGGAGGAATAGGTATACACAAGCATTTACATGACACTATACTTAAGATGGTATGGTTATACAAACGAATTACTGACACTATACTATAAGATGTGTATGGGTATACACACACAGTTACTGACTCTACACTATAAGATGGTATGGGTATATACACACAGTTATTGACACTACCCTATAGGATGGAATAGGTATACACACACAGTACTGACACTACACTATAAGATGGTATGGGTATACACAAAGTTATTGACAATACCTATAGGATGGAATAGGTTACACACACAGTTACTGACACTACACTATAAGATGTAGGGTATACACAGACAGTTACTAACACTACACTAAAGATGGTATGGGTATACACCCACAGTTACTAACACTACACTATAAGATGATATGGGTTACAACCATAGTTACCGAAACGACACTATAAGATGATATGGGTATACACCACATAGTACCGAAACTACACTATAGGATGGTATGGGTATACACATGCATTTACTGACAATACCCTATAGGATGGAATAGGTATACACAAGCATTTATTGACAACACTATAAGATGGGATGGGTTAACACACGCAGTTACTGAGACACACTATAGATGGTATAGGTATACACGACATTACTAACACTACACTATAAGATGGTTAGGTATACACACACAGTTACTAACACTACACTATAAGATGGGTATGGGTATACACACGCAGTTCTAACACTACGCTTTAGGATTGAATAGGTATACACAAGCATTTACTGACACTATACTATAAGATGGTATGGGTATACACATTACTGAGACTACACTAAAGATGTTTATGGATGGGTACACACACAATATTTACCAACACTGCACTAGAAGATGGTATGGGTTCACACACGCAGTTACTGACACTGCACCAGTGGCGTATCGATCGCCGCGCAGGGTCGCGAAGAGATGGGCCCGTTGCAAGTTGGCACAGCACAGCGGGTAGATGTTTTAAATTGTGACAGTCGCAGGCCTTCCCGTTACAGCGCACGGTACTGTACTGCATCTGGTCCGTGCGCTTGATTGTGGGGGCCTGGAGCTGTCCCAATTCAAAATTTAGAACGGGCCCCTGATCCGCCACCGTCCTACCCACCCTCATCCACCGTCCCACACCCACCTCATGCGCGCCCCCATCACCGCAAAGGTGAAAGTGTTGGGGGGCATAGGTGAAAATTAGGAATGCTAATAGTGGGATAACCTATGGGGGACATTAATCATGGCTACGCTGGGGGGACATTAATTAGGATGCTGTGTGGGGGGGGGCCATAATATGGCTACGGAGGGGGGGAGGACATTTATAGCTACTGGTGGGGGGACATTATTATGCTTCTGTGGGGGGGACTTAATTATGGCTACTGGAGGGGAGGATCATTTATAAGCTCTGGTGGGGGGACAAATTATATTGGCTACTGCTGGGGGGGGCATTAATTATGGCCACTGGTGGGAGCATTAATTATGCTACTGGTGAGGGGGGACATTGATTATGGCTACGGTGGGGGGGCATTAATTATGGCTACTGGTGGGGGCATTATTAGACTACTGGTGAGGGGTAAAATTAATGATGGCTACGGTGGGGGGGACATTATTATGGCTACTGGTGGATGTGTGTTCATGTTTTTATGATTACCGGGGGGGGGGGGGCTGTTGGAATTTTGAACGTGGGACCCAAGGACTCTAGTTACATCACTGCACTATAAGATGGTATGGGTATATACACACAGTTATAACACTACATATAGGATGGTATAGGTATACACACAGTTACTGAGACTATACTAAAAGATGGTATGGGTATGCCACACGCAGTACTGAAACTACACTATAAGATGGTATGGGTATACACACGCATTACTGAGACTACACTATAGATGGTATGGGTATATACACACATTACTAACACTACGCTATAGGATGGAATAGATAACACACACGTTAATGAAAACACATAAGATGGTATGGGTATACACATGCAGTACTGACACTACCCTATAAGATGGAATGGGTATACACGTACAGTTACAACACTACACTATAAGATGGATGGGTAACACACAAAGTTACTGAAAACTACACTATAAGATGGTATGGGTATCACATGCAGTTACGACACTACCCTAAAGAGGAATGGGTAGTACGTACAGTTACTAACACTACACTATAAAGATGGTATGGGTATACACACGCAGTTACTGACAACTACACTATAGATGGTGGGTATACACACAGTTATAAACACTAGCTAGAGGATGGAATAGTATACACACGCTTTTTATGACACTTTACTATAAGATGGATTTGTATACACATCCAGTTTACTGAGACTACACTATTAGATGATATGGGTATACACACAATTACTGACACTACACTATAATATGGTATGGGTATACACATGCAGCTCTGAGACTACACTATAAGAGTGTATGGGTATACATACACAGTTACTAACACTACACATAAGATGGTTATGGGTAGACACCCCAAGTTACTGACTACACATAAGATGGTAGGGGTATACACCACACAGTTACTAACAACACTATAAGATGGTAGGGTACACACACAGTTACTGACACTACACTATAGGATGGAATAGGTATACAACAAGCATCACTGACAATATACTATAAGATGGTATGGGTAGACACACGCAGTTACTGACACTACACTATAAGATGGTATGGGTATTCACCACAGTTACTGACATTACACTATAATATTTTATGGGTATATACACATATCAGTTACATACAAGAAAAGCCAAGAAGACTGGTATAGCAAAAGTAAAACATTTTATTGCATCAAATGGATAAATCTCACAATAAATATAAGAATTAAACCATTTTAAAACTACCAGAGTACATAATATTGGAGCCCTGATGAGCCCATATATCACACGCTACCCATAAGGGAAAGTCAGTAGCAAGTACCTCTCGAGTATGCCAAAAGAAGTAGTACAAATACTAAATAATATTATAAGTAGAAATATTGACACATAAGCAAGATAGATGGCTGCCTAGCAGAAGTAGTACTGGTGATGAATGGTAATAAAAGTCATAGTTACTAACTGAAAATGTATCCTATAAATAAGATGTTTTCAGGGATCATGTGGTTTAAGCCCGAATCTATAAGTTTGTCATAGGAGCCCTTGTTTGTGGATATGAAATTTCTCGTGGCCAATCTGGCCAAGGATGTTTGGGACTTGTGGGTTCCTGTGTTCCTGTGCCCGGAATAACGCCGTCACGTCTCAATTGCTGGTTTTCTTCTACCATTGCCGATACCAGATGCCCGTGGACTCACTGGGCTATGGACTTTATCCGGACTTGCCGCACTTTATCAGGCAACCCGTCACTGGGTGTAACCGACCGGTTTCTAAAATATCTCATTTTGTTTCTCTGCCAGGTCTGCCGTTTGTCCACGCCTTGCCAGCCAGTTCTTCACCCACTACTTTCGCCTACATGGACTATCCGTTGCACATTGGTCAGACCGAAGTTGTCTCCCGCTTCTGATGATCCCTTGTAATCAGCGCAGTGATGAAATTGGACTTCTTCTGAATACCATCCGCAGTCCAATGACAGGTTGAGAGAGGTACCAAACTCTGGAGGCTTTACCTGCGTCATTTTGTCTCGCCCTTCGACAGCTGGAAGTCTGCTGGTGCCTCTCTTTCTTTGTTGTGTATGGAAGACAACAATGCATCCACTCCTACCTCTTCTCTGTGCCTGCTTATGTTCCTGTGTGGACACATCAGTCCCTGCTTTGGGCATCCACCCGCACCAAAACTCATGCCGTAAGAAACGAGGTCTCCTCCCATCTTCTCTCCGGGGTATAAAGTGTGACTGTCCTCCAGATATGTTCGGTTGAGATCCCCAGTTACAAACTGTGCACCGTGTGCCTGTATTCCTGTTCCCATCTGCCTCTCATTGCTGACACCGGATTGGACTTGACATTGCATCTCTGACCTGTGCCTGTTCTGACCACGAGACTGGTTCGCTAAGGATCCTCAACCGGCTGCCACGCGAGCTAGTCACACTGTTCATGACCTGGTGGTACCTAGAACAATCATACATTGATTTACATGGGTTTACACATGCTGTTACTGTCACTTTGCTATAAGACGGCATTTGTTATGTTACTACAATAAAAGATGGTATGGTTGCTAGGGGCATAACACTGTTTTATGGGCTTCTCAACAGACCTATCTATTAGTTTTTTGGATGAACCAAACACCAAAAAGGAAGATGAATTGAGTCTCAGATGCAGTGTTGAGGGGGAGCACGTGTGAGAGATAGCTCCTCCCTCGGGCTTCCTGAAGGCATAAAGTTATCTTACAAATGGTAAGTCCTTTAACATGAGGAAGGAGGTTGGGGGGGGAATAATATATTATAGATAACGGGGTGACGAAGGAACACGCAATCAGTGATGAAATCGTGTTGGGGGACCAGCGGTAGCCGGGACAGAAGAGGCTACTAGGGAGTGGGTAGACTTTGTTCTTGTTTACAGAGAGGCAGATAGTAGTGTGTAGTGTAGCTAAAGGAGATAAGGGTCATAGAACAGTGATGGCGAACCTTTTGGAGACAGAGTGCCAAAACTACCAACCAAAGCCCACTTGTATGTCGCAAAGTGCCATCTGACAATTTAAGCAGTAACTTATTGATCCCCTGCTGTATCACAGGTTTTAATCGTGTGGTCTCCGAGTTCACCAATACATAGAAAGATGATGGAGAAAATTGGATCGTGGCTTCCCTCCATGTCTCCTGAAGGGGAAGAATAGGGGACCCAGAGCGGAGCTCAAATGGACCAACCCATCTCTATCCACACCTTCTCGCTCTCCTGTAGTCCTGGCAGCCAAAATGACGCTTTAAAATGGCGCTGAGCATGGCACGTCCTGAGCTGTCGGGACCACAGAAAAACCCTTCGAGTCTTAGCTGGCAAACTATGTGTTGGTGTGAAGGCCTCAGTGCCCACAAGAAAGGGCTTAGAGTGCCCACCTCTGCCACCCGTGCCATAGGGTGCTACCACTGGTATAGAATGTAGGTGGCAGCTAACCATCACTTACTCTTACATATCAAGTATTAAGCTGATTACTCTTCTTCTCATACATCTGTTTATGTTGTAGTTCATTTAGCATAAAAAAAAATCTTGTCCAGTTTATGGATGTCTGCATTTAATTTTCACCGTCAAATTCTATGAAATAACAATGTGTGAAGAGAACACTAAGACTACAGGCAATATAGGAACCATTACCTGTCCACTAAACTATTGTGAATGAGTCTTGTTCCTCCATGCCTACTAAATAATTTCTTCTCTGTTCTCAAGACATTCCTGGACAGCCCCAAGGAATAGTGGGTAATTCCTAAATAATTGACTTTGCTTTTTTGTTACGCCCATTTCCTAATTCATATTTACATTGAACAAAATGTTTGTAAAGCAGTGTTTGCCATTTTTCAATCCTTTTCCACTTAAATGGTTTATATTTTTGAAAAAAATTATAGACTTGGGGTGGCGGGGCGAGAAACAAACCATCCCATAAAAAGCCTATCGCAGAAAACATAGGGTTGGGGCTGGCGTACCCTAAAGGGCCGGAGATTTAATCTGACGTTATATAGAACCTATAAGAAAGGAGATTGAAATGAAAGATGAAGTAGAAAACTCCGAACCAATCTCGAAGGTCAGGTGAAAGATTGAGAAATGACACAGGTAGATGAAGCTTGTGTATTAAAGCTTAGGTGAGACTCGGTTTATTGAACAATATGAAAAACAAGAACCTTTAGGCTACATTAATATTAAGATAATGACTGGGATTCTAGTAACACACGGATGAATGAAGCATGACTTGGTAAAATGCAAACAAGATTAGAATTATTAAAGTACACAGAGAATTAGGATGAATGTAGCTCTGGAGAAGGTGAACAGTGTTTCGATTATTTGAACATAAAAAAATAGCTTGTTTCCAGACCGCGTACTCAATAAACATGACTATCAATTCACCTTCAATCATCGGATTGTTGATATAGATAGAAACTGATGATATGAAAGCAAAAAATTACTAAGGGAAGGAGAGCCCAGCACCAAGACATCTCATAGGATTAAAAGCGTGCATTGAGTTTCTATTCATATCACTGATGCAATTCAAGTGATAAAATTTAACACCATTTGGGATAAAACAAAATCGCAGGATTTATAAAACTTGATTATTCAATAATGAATAAAAATCTTCAGCTAAAGTCCATATTACCTCTAAATTCCTTCCCTTGCAGCATGTCTTCTCCCATGCAGAAGACAGAAGAACAGAGGGCAGAACCAAAAAAATGTTGTTGTAGGATATTTTAAACGGACAATGCACCAGGTTTCACCCTACGTCAAATCTCGCCAAATCCATATTGCATGAGATGGCAAGAGCT
This sequence comes from Engystomops pustulosus, assembly GCA_019512145.1. Classification (NCBI taxonomy): domain Eukaryota; kingdom Metazoa; phylum Chordata; class Amphibia; order Anura; family Leptodactylidae; genus Engystomops; species Engystomops pustulosus. The sequence goes on from CM033641.1 coordinate 78,777,864, forward strand.
TAAGAGCTACTTAGATGATTTACACTATAATAGTAAAGCTGAAGGCGTTTGTAGTTTTGTCGGCAGAATTGGAGGAAGAAGAGAAACTGGCATTTAAAGTGATGTATCTGCTTGTTCTGCAGCTAAACCGAACTGATCCTAGGTCTTTTCATACATTCTAACAGTATGATCCTTCCTTTAGCAGGAAAACAGTTTTTTCTTGCTATCCACAATTATCCATTGTCTTCAGAACATGGCTTTACAAACTTGATGTACTATATGCTACGAGACATTGGCCTGCTTTGGAACACTATGTTGTCTTTTCATACCTATAATACTCAAGAGTACAGAGTAACTAATATTGTAGGGGTACTCAGGATTAATTGGCATTGGAAACCACTTTGGATCCAGATCAAGAATCCAAACACTCAACAACCTTTGCCTGTGAATCCACTCTTATATTACTAAGCTTCCTCCATCGCACTGGACAGTTTATTCAATTTTCTTATTGATACCTTAATGCCCTTCACCTGATTTTCTAGAGCATGATTACACCCAACTGGGTATGGGTACAGTTTATTGACTTATTCTCTGCTCCAAATCACATTGTTTTTTTAAAAGATGAAAATGGAGGGAAGAAAGAAATATTCAGTTTGCACATATCTAAAAATGAAAGAAAGAAAAAAGTTAAGAGATGAACAGAACTTATTACTTTTAAAAGAAAATGCAATGTTGTTGTGCCTTAACTTGTCTTACGTAATCCTCCAGTTGAGTCTGCTTGATATTCATCGTTTGTGGATTCTAATTTTGACTTTGTTCAAGACTTTCACCTTGGCAGTGCTGCATTTCTCTGGCATTTTACAAACCATGGCTTTTACAAATAACTGCTGTCTCAGATCTAAGATACTCTTAGGATATGACCCAGTGATTTCTGCTGCAGAGTCCAGAAACGTACAGGTGTCAAATGGAAGATATACTTGGTAATTAAGATGGCGCAAAATGGATTGAGGTTTTGTCACACTACAGGTAAAAGAATCCTTCCATATAAAGACTCTTTTTGCAGTTTCCTTCCTATGTGATACTTAGGCTATAAAGAAGCACACCAAGTAGATGTCAAGGGTCTTCCCCATGAGCCTTCTGTTACTATTCAAGTATCCTTTAAGTTCATATAAGAATAAAGTTTTAAAAAAACTACTTCATATAAAGAGGTGCTGCTGGTGTGTAGTTCCCTCTCTGTTGACACATTTTTTTGTCACAGCAGCAGACATCAGTGACAAGGTTATAGATTGTTATGTACGTGCCCAGATTGGATCATCACCAGTACAGACGTTTGCTTATATTTTTTGTAAGCAGTTAGGGCAGAAGTATATGACAAAGAAAACATTTTTCCTTGGGATTTTTGGCAATTGTTTCTACCTGATGGTCATCTTACTCTGTTTTCACTCTCTCCTGTAGCGTTATTGTCAATTTATTAGCAGTCCCCACTGTGTTTTTAGATACATTATTAACACAATGTACTGTCTAGTAACCTTCCTCCTCGCTTGCAGATTTGCTAGCCAGACATTAAACTGACCCCTCTGCTTTTTCTGCTTATGTGGAAAATGTAAAATAGGCAAAAAGGAAACGCATAGCTATGCCAGAAATGCGCCCTTCTATAAATTCTAGCCATAATATTCCTTGAAAACAAAGTTTGATTTTGTACTTATTTGGTGCCCACATGTTTTTCGAATATGAAAATGCCAACCCCATTTTCAATCTAAAATAAAGACAGAGAAAAGACTCAGCAGTTAAGTATTACTTTGTCTGATTTAGACTTGTTAATTAGGTTGTCTGACTTGGAAATGGTAATGGTTATCATTAGGTTTGCTTTTTCTTATGCTTGTGCTGGTTTGTTCTGCATGAAAGCCAAGCTCAGAATTGTAATTCCAGATTATGATTTTCATTTCAAGGCATTACATTTTTTTTTGATTCTTCCCTGAGTCTTCTTGATCTGCTTCTGCAATTCTTTTATTTTGTAAAGATGGGGGAAAGTAACATTTAAGTTTAACTGTCCTAATCATAGGATGAACTAAAGGTACAGAAGGGTGAGGAAGAAAACCTGGGAAAGGTAAATTAGTGCCCTTTTTCTCCCTCAGTCTGTTACTGATGGAAAATTTTAGTTTAAGTCAGTCAGCCGAAGATGGCAAACTGTGATACAGATGATCCACAATCAGATTTAATATTTGACAAATTACTTATGATACCTAGCAAATCAGTTATTTTCCATAGGATTTATTGTATGTAACGAGACATTTACTGGAGTTCTCTGTTGCCCACTATTCCCTAAAGTTATCAAAAGCTGCTTGATGCATAGTCAGTCTACAACCTGTCATGACAGGAAAGAAAAACTGATGAGCCGAGAACTTCTCGCAACCTCTGTCCCTGCCTACTTGCCAGCCATTGCACTACTTGCAGGCAGCAACTAAGCATCTATCCCTATACGGGATAAGTGCACAGCATAGAAAATGAAACAAAAAGATACAGACAAACAAAATAAACACAAATAAATAACAAAGTCAACAAGCTGGGTCAAAACCAGATGGTTGGAAACTCAAAAGTCAAAGAAACCAGAAAAAAAGAAAAATTCAGCAGAGTAGGAAACTGGAGAAGCCATAGGAATATAATGAATGATTAAAATCAAATATAAGACTTGCATAAACTCACAGGTGGATTGAAGGGAGTTTTTGGACCCCACCCAGGCAGACAGATCATAAAGTTGTGTTCATAAATGGCTTAACTTTCTCTCAATTGGTATCTGTGACACACTCCAGTTTAAAGAGGCAGCCAGGAAGGAGACAATCACAGTCTAAAGCAAAGCATATCCCTATGAAAAATAAATCAAGAATCCGTCCAGAGAGTACTGACAAAACATCTTTCAGCCACATACTGTACCACCAGTTACTGTAAGCACCTATGATAGTATGTAATATTTTATACATACAATCTGTACAGGTTCAAAGAACCATTACCTGTTGGCACTGGAGCAGCAAATGTGTACCAGGCTGTGTTGATCCTGACACACAGAGGCTATTAAGTATCGGAAACTAGAAGCCTGCAACCTCAACTTTTATGGACTAAAGGACCGTGGTTGTAGTAACATTAGTGGAGACGTTGAGCAACAACAATAAGCCAATGTATCTTGGACTGAATGAGTATTGTATGCCAAGTTTTTGTAGTTGTTAGAGTTCTGTAAAGTAAACCCTTTAGGACACAGACAGCTTATAGCTTAAAGAGAAACTTTCAGGCCAAATTATACCCAAAAATAAATATATTTTCATAAACTGCAATAGAAGCACTGCTAATCTCCTACATGTCCACTTTATATGCATGTGTGTGTATGAGATACTCCTATACAATAACTGCCGCCTTGTTAAGATGTGGACACTCCTGGTGATGACTCCTCTAGTGCTTCCGGTTCTGGCAGCCACGCTCCCTGCAGCACGTGTGTGGTGAGAGATACTCCTATAACATGACTGACAGCCTGTATAATAATGGTGACACTCCTGGTGCTGGCTCCTCTATTTGCTTCCTGGTTCTGGCAGCCACACTTCCCTGCAGAGCCTGTGTGTGATGAGATACTCCTATACAACATAACGACAGTCTGTTATAATGATGTGACACTCCTCATGCTGGTCCTTTATGTGCTTCCTGGTTCTAGCGGCACACCCCTGCAGCCTGTGGTGTGGGTACTCCTATACACATGGCAGCACACATGTAGCAGCGTAACAGTCTGACATGCTGTTACTCCTATACACTCCTTGTGTAGCTCTATGTCTGTGTCTTCACACAAACACAGCAATGCTTTATATATACATTTAACAAATGAACAGGAGGGGGGGGGGGATGGGGAACAGGGGTGACATCACTTTCTGTCTCCATGGGCCCAGTCTCATTACATAATAAAGAAAGTTAGTTTTTAAAATGATAAATGTATGAAAAACTAGATAAAGGCAAGGGGTGGAATCATTGAGAGCTGCTCCAACAGGTAGTGGAACAGAGTTAGTTACAGAGGACCTGAGGACAGGTGTTTTTAAGGCTTAGCTCCATTTGTGTGTAATCTGAAAGTGTCACTTCTTTGGTGTACATTTTGAACACTTTAACTTATCAAAACGATTTTAGATCTGATATTAGTCACATGTTGTACTTCCTTTTAGTGGTACAGTTTGGTTGATAAGTTTTGCCACCTAATTAGTTACTACATAACATTTTCCATATGTTACTATATGGTTTTCATAATTTTTAAAATGTGGATATTTTTATTTGATTTCTGAAACTTACAAATTTAACATCAGTTTTCCATATTTTCAGGATTTTTAGATGCAACTTTTGGGTTATACTTATGGGGTTTTAAGTGATTTGAATTATATAAGATTAGACACCACATAATATAATTCCATTTTCAAATCTGCACCCCTCAAACTATTAGAAACAGCTTTTAGGAAGATTGTCAACCCTTTGAGATCATTAAGAGTAATTAAACACAACAGGATGCCGTTTTTTAGAAGGCAAGTTGGCTAAACTCTATAAGTCCTAAAAATTTACCAACAACAAAATGGGAAGAAAAGAGAAAACCCATCTCAAAAGTTGTTGTTTCATTACGGAGACACCACACATTGACGTCATTTGGTTGTATGGGGCAAGCAACGTTGCAAAGAGGAAGGGGGTCTGCCACAGACCCACGGTTGTTTTACTGTTCTTTGCAGCCGGTTTTTAAAGTCGCCCGCGGAGGCACTGAAAGCATGGCGCGTGTGTGATTGGACCCCTAGGACTGAATGGCATTCTGACGCGATGTTATTTTTGTTGTTTGTATCCATGTGCAAAAAATGCGCCACTTTGCAATACAGACGTCTGGTCGGCACAATTGGACCCATTAATGTAAGGACCCTAGAGGGGTCTAAGAAATCGTGAAACAAAAAAAACAGAAAAAAAAAAGCGTAAAATGTAAAAAATTAAAAAGATGAAACGTTTAATACCCCACCCCCTCCCTATAGAAAGATAGTAAAACTAAGAAACAGTAAAAATAACAGACAATTAGTAGTGGCATCCAAAATGCCTCTTTCTAATGTACTTGTGTAAGCTGAGCCTGTATCTTTCACGTGTATGGGAGGAGAGAACATGTAAAGTACTTGTGTGTAGCTGATGTCTGTGTTTCTCATGTGTAGGGAATAGAGAGTATGGTCAGGTACATATGTAGCTGATCTCCATGTCTATCACGTGTATGGTAATAGAGAGAATGTCAGGTACTTGTGGAGAATCAGCATAGCTACCAGTACCTGACATTCTCGCTCTATTACCATACACATGTGATAGACTGGAGATCAGCTACATAGTACCTGACTACTCTCTATTCCCATACACATGAGAAACACAGACATCAGCTACACAAGTACTTTACATGTTCTCTCCTCCCATACATGTGAGAGATACAGGCATCAGCTACACATGTATGGGAGGAGAGAACATATAAGGTACTTGTGTAGCTGATGTCTGTGTCTATCACATGTGTATGGTAATAGAGAGAATGTCAGGTACTTGTGTAGCTGATGCCTGTGTCCTCCACATGTATGGGAGAGAGAGCATGTCAGTACTTATGTAGCTGATGTCTGTATCTCTCATATGTGTATGGGAAGAAGAGAGATGTCATGTAGTTGTGTACGATGTCTGTGTTCTCTTTTCTCTGTCCATATGCCCAGGTTAATTTACACAATACAGAAAATATGATTTTAGAATACAGGCAAAGTATGAATTGGACTAGATAAGGCTGGTATTGAATCTTGTGAGATGCTCTAACAGGTAGTGGTGACACAATTAGTTTCAGAGACGTGATGACAGGTGTCCTTTATAGAAAAAAAGATATAAAATCATCCAGATAAAAAGGGACATTAACTCTTGATTGAGGCATAGTAACTGTGTTACTCTTCTTATATTTGTTATCTATGGCCTCCATGCTTCTAACTAAACTTTTAAAATTAAGCAAGAAAGGCCTTCTGTGCTGCCATTCACATTCTGAGCACATCCCCCTCCCACTGTGTGCTCACTGCTACCAATTTTACAGGAAGTGAGAGGGAGCATGAGACTGAGATGTGCTGCTGTAGTAAATAGCAGCTGTCACGCCAGAGCATAGAGGGCTTCTGTAACATGCTCATAGCCCTTCAGACTCATATCAAAATTATAAAAGTTTGATTTTAGAAGGAAGGAGCCATGGAAACAAATATGAGAAGATCACAAAAGTCAACGGTGCCTGGATCTAGGAGTAACTGCCCGGGTTTATCATGTGCTGACTTTGGTATGTCTCCCTTAAGGTGCACAGGTAGCTCTACTCCGTGATGTTTTTGTAAATCGGCAGGCATTATCCGCACAGTATGATAGAGTACAATGAGTATAGTCATCTGTGGTGTGGTAAGGATGGGTCGTGAAGGCACACTCAGCACACCTGCTTAATGATGACTCTACAAGTCTATTGTCTTCCTTTCATGTTTCTTTGTGCTGTTCCTTAGGTCTTGTTTGTACTTCCAATATGTGTTTCAGCTCAAGCAGCGGCAACACATTTTTAAGCTGTTGTGATCAATATCACATTAGATTACGTATGTTATGACACTACAACTTCCTGAAAACTGTTATTATCCTGTGGACATGTTTGCGATACAGCTGCTGTGAGGGTTTATTTTTCAATAAATTTCAAGTACTTAAGTACAGTTTACCATCTCCTCCAAAGTAATAAAGTATGTTCTTAGGAAAACAGTATCTATGCGCATTATAGTTTTCCTCTGAAGCAATGAATGAAAAATGCTCTTTACTGCAGTGTCGAGTTCACTTAAGTTGATACTCTTAAGGTCTGGAGGACAATACATTCACTCTATTGCAGTATTCTGGCATTCCTGCTGCCCTTTACCCAACTAATTGAACAACAGAGCCTGTGATAAATGTGCCGCTCTAAATTGATTCAGTTGGCACGTCTTTCTTTCCGAAGACAAATATGTCCCAGATTCATACTCTATCTCTGTATTGCATAGAGATAATCTGATGGCTTCATTACATCACTCCTCGCCTCCGGGACCGGGACTTTAACAGTAAATAAACATGAGGCCTTGTGTATGAATGCACTCATCCACTCTAGAAATACTAAAAGCTTGAGTAAAATGTTATTTACCAATTGTATTAAATCCATGTTCATAGAAAGTTCTAGCCACCCCATTTGGTTATATCTTGTTTAGTTGCTAGTGTTGATTTGCACCCTGATATGGAATATCCGGATGTTGAAGAACATAAATATAAATAGCAGTGTAGATATTACATCTTTAAGAAATCTTCTCACTTATCCTTAAATGAGATAAATGAGAAATTGTATTACTGCCATTAGTTTGATGGTTTGATCTTTCTACTGAGATGGTGTCCGCAGATTGTGTGGTGGCATTGTCTTTCTAAAATATTGTATCACCACTTTGGAATGCGGAAATGATAATTGATTGCATGGGTAGACTGAATATTTTCATAAGATTATATCTTACACTGTACTTAGAGACACCTATTACAACTATACTCCTACCCTTTGAAGCTGTGTGGCAATATTTTTTATTATTATACAATTCTTTAGGCATCGATACATCTCAGCTCTTTTTACTTCTATTTCAATGTTTGTAGAAACTCTTCTCAATGGAGGACTGAGCTTTGTCAATGTTTAATTGCTTTAGGACTAATTGATGTGGAAAGACATCCACCACCAGGATCAAGGATGTAACCCAAGCACACTGACATACATGTGTGTGTCCTCTCTAGCAGGATCCGCCTCTTCTATAAGCTTCTTATGCCCTTGTTTTAAAGAAAAAAAGCTATAAAAATATGCAAATGAGTCTGAGGTGCACCAGGCTCCAGTTACACATATGAGCCAGGAGCCCCTCAGGCCTATTTGCATCATTTTAAAAACCTTTTTCTGATAAAAATCAGGGATATGAAGCTTGAAGAAGAGCAGATCCTGCCAGGGGAGGCACACACCAGGATTGTCAGTGTGCTTGGTTTACAATTTGGTTTTAATTTCTAACTTCCTGTTCTTTGTCATTTTTTGTACTTATTTTTTGAAGAAGTATCCCAAAAATAGGTCATTGATATGTTTAGGCCATTTCACATTGAGGTTGTGGGGGCGTGATATATGGCACAATACAGGCCCATGGCGTCCAGCCACGTACTGTAAGCTACACTGTAACGGTAGACAAGAAACAGCTAAGAATTCTCTATCTTTTCTCTGTATTATGGTTGGAAGCTATCTAGTGACCATCTGAGGTCATCTATGTGAGGATTGCTCAGATAGGTTACAAAATATGAAATAAATTATAATCAGCAAATCTATTAGTTGGTTCATCAATTGGTACAACATCCGCCATTTTTGGCACAATTGAATCTCAAAAAGTTTTTTAATTGGCTTCAAACATTTCTTGTAAAGTGACAACCATTTACTGCTGTCATTCATAAAAATATATAAAAGTTAATAAATTAAATTAACTTTTCCACAATATCTGTGTTTTAGAAGATTAGAGAGCGTTAAATACTCATTTTCTGTACAATTAACAGCAGCACAGGTTCAGACCTAAACCAAATCTTTTAAAAATTCGAGAAGTTTCTACATGTAACTTAATGTCCTGCTCACCATTATATAATGATGTTCAGATCCTCAATGGTCTATTTACCAACAGAGAAAGAATTTCAATTGCCTAGGAAGACCCACCTTATTAATGATTGAGTTCTTTGTGACTAAAGGGACCAGGAAGTAGATACCATATAATGACATTCATGATTATAATGGTAGGGAAATAATATGCTCCTGATGCACACCTACAAAAAAACATATTTTGAATTTCTGGTAAAATAGCAGATATAAGGGCTACCATTATGTAAAGGAAAATATTGGATGTATATGGGAGTAGTACTAACCCTTTCACATGAATGTATATGGTGTCCATATGGCTATCTGTACAAACAGCAGTTACACACAGCCCACCATAGCAGTGCATTGTGCACAGCACAGCACAGTGAGCACAAGCTCCCGTGTAGCATCCTTTCTGTGAAGAAGCCTAAGAATGTTTTCTGGCTATGATGGAGTTTCATGCTATTATGTCAATGAGCTTGATGAAGGTGACATAAGACGAGCGCCTCCGGCTCATTATAGATCATCTACCATCACTATACCGTTGATATAGTGGGTGATACTAGTACAGGTAGTCCCTGGGTTACATACAAGATAGGTCTGTAGGTCTGTTCTTAATTGAGTTTGTAATGTCAGTTGAACTGTATTTTTATCATTGTAATCCCAGCCAGAATTTTTTTGTTTGGTCTCTGTGACAATTGGATTTAAAAATTTGGTTGTCCATAAGAACCATGATTAACAATAAAGCTTAAATCAGAGATCTGTGATAACTGTTATTGCTAATTTTGTAGCCTAAGGATAAAGTACAGTAATTTAACAATATCCAGAGTCCGTTTGTAACTATTGGGGTCGTCTGTAGTCAGGAGGTGTTCTAAGTAGGGGACCGCCTGTATCTATTTGTAAAAGGTAGGGATTCCTGCAGTCTTCAAACACTGTAGTGCAATGCAAAGACGTAGGGAAGCAGTTGTGGTGCATAGTCAGGTATTGAAGGCCCTGAGTGCCATGGGATAAACTATAGGACCATCTAAAATCCTGTCTCCCTGACAAAATGATGACAAATAGCTGGGGTATTATCATTTACAATCCCGAGCTTTGATGTATGTTCTTCCTTTTCTTCAGATATGTCATGACCTTCAACACCATATATGTCAGAAAAAAACTATTTGTGATAGAAAAAGGTTAGATACCTTATACAAGCAATAGTATTCAGAAATATTTTCTTACCTTTTTTCACTCACTTTTTTTCTTTCAATTCTTAATTTTGAGCACCACCATGAAAATTACTTAGCTCGCGTTATCATAGCTTTTAGCCAAATCTATGCATGCCATTTTCATCCTATTTATAAGCATTTATCATTATGGCTAATGTTCTAATCTATGTCTCGGGCTTTAAAGTCAATACATTTTCCGAAATCCTCACTCTTCAGCATCATCCAGTCTTGATTTTTCTATTTTCATGATTTCTCATATTGCAGTGAGACCATTGATTTGACCTTCCCCGTGTTTTGGATATAAGCATGCTGGGGATGGATAATGTCACAGAGAGATGCCATGTAAACATCAAAATGCATTATGTAGATGTGTTATGACAGGTAAAAGCTTTAGAGATGATAATACTGATGTATACTCCTCGAGAAACTCTCCTCAGTAGCCATACTTACATTTATTTTCTTTGTTTTACAGAATAGGGTCTCCACAACACGCTGCAGATACTGCTGAAAGTTGTGCCAGCTGAGGACAATGTCATCTGACAAAGAATATTCTGGAAGACGTCATGTGCAGATCCACACGTTACCCTCGTGATTTTTCTATTATCAATAGACAGAGATAGTAATGAAGTCAACTCTGCTTCTATAGCTTCTTTAATATTCATAACATATTGTAGGTACTAAATGCTGCTATTTTATTTATTCCACTGTACTTTTCTATTAAATTATTCCAATTAGCATGAGTCCTATTAACCTATGAATGTATATGACATATCCCTGCCTCTCACTACATCCGTCCTTCTCCGCACGTTATATGAACATATGGTGTGTATGTTTCCAGCTCAAGGGAAATGCTTCGTGCACCTACCAACAGCACTGACATCCTTCACTTTCAAAGATTTCCCGCTGATTTTATTTTATTTTTTTTATTTACAACTTAACTTTGTATAGCGAGTAGTTATTCCTCAAACTGATAAGAAAACCAAGAGGATGACTCAGTATCTGCCTTGTGTTCACATGGAATTGACTAGCAGAAGGGGATTCATTATATGTTAGAAGGGATTTCTAAAAAGTAACTCCCCACATGTATAATACACTCTATAAGTACGTATATCTCATGATAGCCCCACACTGCTCCGCACATCCAGACACATCAAGAGGCTCCGTCACAGAATTCACTTCACAGAATAGACAAACTTTAGGCCTCTTGCAAACTTAATCCCTATGAAATCCTCCAAGCAAGACCTCATATTAGGAAAGCAATTCTACTTTATGAAGTAGTTAGGAAGATGTTCAAGGTGTGAATATTGCCACTCATGAACAAATAAAAATGAATTGCACAGTGGATTTTACATTCTATTGTTTGCACTTTTATCTATAAAGTTACCCCTTCTCCAAATGTCAAGTGCCCCTTATCCAGACCAATTTCCTGTGACAGATTTCAGACTTCCTCATTTGTATTATGTACATCACAATCTTCTTTGAGATTAACTTCTATGCAATTTTGGGGCCCCACCAAAGGACAGTTGTAACAAGTTTAAGAGAATACGAGTTTCTATATTTACATGTTCCGACCAAAAACCATATTATCCTTTCAGCTTTTTCACCATACACATCCTTTTTTAATTCTGACAGTTAATGCCTATCCAATCACAATTTCACCAACTTTGTGCTTTTAAGTGACTCTGCTGTAAACCTCAAGCAGAAACACAATATCCCGCTACCTTATTGTTTTGTGCCTCAGTGGTAATGTAATGTGCCTAAGATCTCAGAAAAAAATACCTCACCTGCTGAAAGAAGCGGGACTGTCCATGAATTAAGCTTCATTTATATGACTCTCAGCTCTCATGTCCTCCATTCCTCCATGACCCGTGCCCATTTACTGTGTCTGTATACAAGCCGGTGCTGCTTCATTTTGATGGTGATCATGCTGCTATAGAGCAGTTATAGGCTGTAGCAGACATGAGGTTGTCGGCCTCTGTACCAAACAGCAAGCCAATAGTGACGGGCACGCAGTGTCTGAATGTGAAGTTAATCATTGGCCTTTATTGTTTTTACACTCCCCCAAGCAATTATATTCTTTAAAAACTATTAAACAACCCCTTTAAAGAGGACTTGTCAGGGCGATTGGGACACTAACCCACCTGCAGCTCCTTATGGGCTTGTAGTTTAGAGTCCCCAATCGCTCTTTTCCAAGTACTATGCCTGTATAAAAGAAAAAGTTATTCCTGCCATGTGCACTCGTGACTGCACAGACACAGGCCACACAGATGGGTCCAGTGTATTTCATCAAACCCATCTCTAGGTAAGTAAAAAGGTTTTTTATTATACGGGTAGAGACATTAAAACCACCGTCCATAAGGACTTGTGGGTGCTTTAGTGTCCCAATGCCCTGCCAGGTCCTCTTTAAGTATGAGAAGAGAACTATAGATTTGTAGTAGAGGCTCCCAACTAAATGACCAGAGTCCCTTTAAAAGTGCAAAATGCATTATCCAGCAGCTCTAGATGTCGTTCAGGCTTTCAATTTTTTTCTCATTCTTTTATCTCGTTTGACTCCTATGTAAATTATTGACACTTCTATGGACTCAAAAGATACGTTTTTACTTTGTATACATACTGCAAAAATCTTGTAATATATCTTATGATTAATGTTTTACCTTGTACCTGTGAACATTATACTTCTGATAATTTTTCACATGAGAAGTGCTGTCCTATTTAACAAAAAAAGAAAAACATCTAACATTTACCCTTTACAACAATAATATTCTATTACACAAAGAGATTGTCAATCATTCGACAAGTCATTTCTGTTTTATAAGAATTACCGGTTTTTGGCTATAGTTTATTGTCAGAAATTGATTGTTTTAAAGTACAAAAGAAAATAAAGTACTTAAAAAATCAAAAAGGAAATATGTATTTCATGTATTATGTTTTTTTTTTTGTTTAAATCTTTTTATTGATTTTATAAGGATTTACATATACCAACACATCTTACATGTGCGTGTACATAATTTTCCTCTTAAACAATGCTGTGCTTGTTACATTAGCTTATAATCGTAGTGGGGTGGATTTGATGAATCCTCAAACTATACAATTACTTAGTTGAAGCAAAGTTATGCAGTGTGAGTTAGAATACGTTACATATCTTATTATCTAAGTTATTTTCTGAACAAAACATAGTTATAACATAAACAACATTCACAGCGACCAACAAGCGATTAATGCGATTGTGTTCGATTACTGTTGATCAACCTTTGCGACTCTACTAAATATCCCATTTGAATAGTGCTCTCCTACAAACCGACCTGCAGCCTTCTACTGCTGTTAGGAAACACATTTCTGCTACTAGAATGTTTTGTCCACACATGGACCCATCATGTGTGGACCTCCATCGCAGGAAGATTCCTGAACTGTATCACGGGTCCACGGGGCCCATATTGAAGCATGTCTCCCATGTTGTCGTCCTTCCAACTAGCTAATTCCTCCATTCTGAATGTGGTCTACTTTGTCTAGCCATTCTGCTATGTTGGGGGATTTGGTTGAAGCCATTTCAATGGTGATTACAATTTAGCTGCCTGCACTAGCATTGTACAAAGATCCCCCTTACTAGGTTTCAAGATTTGCTAGGTAACCATAGGAGACAGATGACGCGCGTGATTGACATTTTTCCTAACAATCTTGGAAATTGTTTTTCGACCTGCTGCCAGTAATGTGTGATTTTGTCGCAAGACCAGAGAATATGTTTTAGGGTTAGCTCCCTCTTGTCACACCTCCAGCACCTGTCCTCCGAAGTTAATCCCTTCCTTTCAAAAACTGACGGGGTTGTACCATCTTGTGTATGTTTTATAGGTAATTTTCCTGTATGCGAATGCACTTGGAGAAGCCATGTGAGTTTTATTGGATATTTTGATTTGTGATTCTGAGAATGTTGTCTCTAAGTCGCGCCTCCCCATGCTTTATGCTATCCTTGGTGGTGATGTTTCGGTGTCCGTTAAGAGATACTTTATATGGGTAAACTGCCCCTTTTGGCATTTGTCCCTAACTCCCATTGCTCTAACCAGGTTGGATTCTTAAGTGACTGTACTTTTAGTTATTCTGTTATGGACCCTTTGAGTTCCCTTGATGCAAAAAGTTTGTATTTATGGTGCTCCCTTATCCCCCGCCTGTCTAACCTCCCCTGGTTTTGTTCTATGGAACTGTTGACGTTTAAGTCCCCTAATTGTTTCCATATGTCTGATTGATGTGTGTTGATGGTTGAGAAAACATTGGCTAGCCATTTACATGGCATGATTGGCGACGGCGCATTAGTATAGTGTGTGAGCCCTAAACTGTATTTAGTGTTTGTAGCACTCATTGGTAAGTGGATTGTTGCATTGTGGAAGGAGAATCTATGAGCCACAATTTTGCAATGGAGTTTTGTGGTAGGGTTGCAATCTCCATTTCACTGACCTAAGTGGGAACAAGCCGGGTTGCAGCAGCTGTATCCATCTTTTGAGGTTATGCTTTTATGGTAGTATAAATATCGGTAAGCCCATCCATCCTTGTAATTGAGTCTTTTAAGCCTATCATATGACACTTGATTTTTTCCATTACAGAGGAACAAGGTAAACATCCCTTTTAACTTTGCGGAAATACTCCGCAGGTATTTTTAATGGCAGCATCTGCATTAATAGAGGAATTTAGGTACTATGAAAGTTTTTAGTAGGTTTTCCTCCCCATCCTGAGATGAAGGGGTACGTAAGTGTTGTAGAGCTGCGCCCCCACTTGGTTGAGACTCTAGTATAATGTTCTAATAATCTTTTGGGTTTGCCATCACTGAATCCCCAGGTACGTTATGGCATTATTTGCCATTGAAGGTGTTGTATCTCTTCAATTCTGCTATGGGAGTGTTGAGCGCTTCAGATTTATTATAGTTAATTTTGAAGTTTGATATCCTCCCAAATTCCTCTAAAATTGTCAGTATATGCTTGAAGGCTTGCGCTGGGTTAGTTATTCACATCATTATAAATCACTGCGAATGCCGCGTTAGGTGTTTCGTCCCTCTACCTAGTAATCCCTTTATTTCTGGGTGATTTCTGAATTTTTGTAGTAGGGTTCCATTCTGAGAATAAATAGGGATGGATGGGGCATCCTGTCTTGTGCCGTTTCTTCTTTGGAACACTTGACAAAACCCATTAACTCTGATTCTGGCATTGTGGTTTATCATAAAGAGTCCTATTGCTTTAATGAAGGTATAGGGAACCCATTTTGTTCTAAGGACGCTACCATGTAATCCCAATTTATCCTATCAAAAGCCTTCTCGGCATCCGTGCCGGAGAAGAACTAGTGGGATATTACGCTCCTTTGCTATATGAATAGCTTGGATAACTCTCGCCGAGTTATGGTTCCCATCCCTGCCCGGACAAACCCTCCTGCTCCCTATTATTAATTTGAGGCAGAATTCACCTATTCTTTTAGCAAGAAGTTTAGCCCATATTTTACATTACATTTAGTAGAGAGATTGAGTCGGAAGTTACCACAGCAATCGGCTTTTTCCCAGGTTTTGGGCAGAACCACTATAGTGGCTGCTAGTGCTTGAGGGGTGGACGTACTCCCGGAAGGAGTGCATTAAACCACTTAACCAGTGTGGTAGAAGGATCTTTTTGATTTTTTATAGTAGCTTACTGGCAGTCATCTGGACCTGGGCTTTTTCTAGTGGTGAATGACCTAAAATGTCATCCAGTTCCTCCTTGTAATGGTTTTAATAGAGTTGATCCTTCTTCCTTGGAAAGTTGGGTAAGTCTAAGTATCCAAGAATCTCTTGGGTATCTTTTAACAACCTTGTCTCTTTCCCCCAAGTTTTCATATTGTACAATGTGCTGTAAAATTGTTGAAAGGCTTCAGCTATTTCTGGGGTGTTTTTAACAAGATTGCCATCTGTTGTTTTAAGTTCTGAGATAAAGTTTTCTTCCCTTATTCCTTTTTGAGGTTGTCATTAATTTATTTCCTTATCCCATGTGCAAGAATTTTACTTGAAGTTTTGTATTGTTTAGCGTGGTTTAATATTGAGGTTATCCAGTAATTTTTTCCTCAGATCCGCTAACTCTCCTTGGGTGTTTTATTGCCTTGAATGTTTAGTTATGTTCTCCAATCTAGCTATTTTCCCAGTAGATCATTCAACATATTGTTTCTCTTTTTTCTTGTTCTTACCCTAGCGCTATAAATTCCACCTCTTATGGCCATTTTATGGGATTCCCAGTTAAGTGTCTCGGAGGTGTCTGTTGGGACATTCCTAGAAAAGTAGTGTTCATTTTTGCTCCTCTAACCATTTGATGTCTTCCTCCTTATCTAAAAGTGTTTTTCTTTAGCCTCCATACCCATTCTCTATGTGGGAGGTTTTTAAAAAAATGTCTATTATAACTGGGTTGTGATCGGAAATGGTTGCTGGGCATGATTACTTTTACTAACCATGCTTAGATATGATTCTTGAATAAAGAAATAGTCTAGTCTCGGTAGCACGACTTGGGGATGAGTAGTGTGTATAATCCTTCTCAGAGATTGGAAGGAAGATGTCCATTAGTCGTAGTGTTTCAGAGTCTTATGTACTGTGTTAAGGATTTCTAGAGGGGAAGATTTGCTGGGGCAGTCAAGTATCGGGTCGATTGCTAGATTCGTGTCTCCCCCCACAATTGTTTCCCTTCTGCATATGTATGAACTTGATGCATAGCTTCTCTGAACCACCTACTGTCCTTATTTGGTGCTATATGAGACTAAAGTGGCTGTGGTGTTACTAATTTTCCCTATATTAATAGTATTCTCTGCTTCCTCATCCCTCCAAGTCCTTCGTGTGTAAATGGGACCCTAGATACAGCAGAATAGACACTCCCTAGATGCTTGCGTATAGGCATTGGTGGGAACATAATTAAACCTCCCTCTTGGGGATTTGGGGACCATCTTTCCCTTCTTAAAACTGTGTTCCTGCAAAAACATACATCAATTTTGTCTCTCTTGAGTAATGTGATAGCTGCGATCTCTTCTGTGGGGTGTTAGATCCCCTAACATTATATGTGACGCACTTTATTCATCCATATTTGCGTTGGAGATGATTATAAGGTTGTTCAAGTGTTGAGTTTGTGTCTTGCTAGAATATCTTGTGGCTGAATTTGTTCATCCTGCTGTGGCTAGAACTGTGTAACACTCAACTAGAAAATTAACACTGAACTAAGGCTATTTTTAGCCTGGCCTCCTGTGTCTATTGGAGGATAGGGGCAGGAAATTGGCTCTGTGTTGTGAGCATCTCCTGATCTGTATACAGGTTGTTCCCTGCAAACTCTACAGGTTAATAAGACCCCTCTTAATTCACAACATGTATACCATAGTCTTTGACCATGTGAAAATTGGTGTATATGTGCCAACATTGAGTGCATTAAATACCAACATCTTTTACTCACTTATTCAATTGAGTTTCATGTCCCATATTATAGAGTCCTTGTTCCTTATAGGACCGTTTCTTCAGGCATCTCCACATGTTCTTCTTCTTTGTCTTGGGGGATTTGTATTTCCTGGGGTGATGCCATGATTAATTTTAGGCAGCTTCGGCAAATCCATATGCTGTGACGTGATCGGGAGCCATAGGTGATGTTCAGGGGATCGATTTCTAGGACTTCCCATGTTCTAGCCAGACCCTCGGGTGTTTAATCGTGCATCTCTTTCCTTCAGTGTGTAAAGGTTAATCCAAACGAATACAGCCATTTGAATAGGATCTTTTTCTGGCCAAGATAGTCCGTGAGGGGGACGTAATAGCCGTCTCTTATACAATGTAGTTGGCGCAAGTCCTGAAATAGCAATCGTGGATCCTTCAAACTCCCAATCATTTTGGATTAGCAGCTTTTAATATAGCCTCTGGTCCCGATAGCTTAGAAGGCCACAGACTATGTCCCTAGGGGGTTCCTCTGGTTTTGGAGGATGAACCTCAATTAGAGCGAATGGATACCTCTCGATAATGATATCTTTGGCCCTGTCGCTTTAGTTTAATTATGGAGAGATTGACAAGTACCTTATTACGCAGCATCTGATGAGATGTCTTCCGATAAAACCTTTTTTTCTTATGTTGCATCTCCTAGCTTAAGACTTCTGTTCTCTCCTGGTTTCTATCATGAGTAGTGCATTATTATGGCGTCGTCTGAGTACGGTGCGCACACGTGGCTATCATTAGACACTGTAGGAAATTCCCATCCCCGTTCGATTCTCTCTAGCAGTTAACACTCAGTTCGGTGAGCACTGGTCCCCAAAAGAACCTCTGCGAGGAATTGCTGTCACTCAGTTGGCCGGGAATAGCTTCGCATTCAAGCTTGAGCAAGCTCTAGACAGTGGAGGCAGAGTCCACCTATGATGTTCTGGTATCCTGGTCGGATATAGCTGGTATAGTCGAGTCTTCTGCTTGGTCTGATTCTGCGCGGGAGAAATTTCCGGCCATCTTGCCTTTTTGGCCGGGGGTGGTATGCTTTTTGCAGAGGAATTAATCCATTCGCCCTGCATTTTTTCCGATGTCTCGGTGTGTCCCCTGGTATTTCCTACTGTCTTCTTCTCTCGTCCGCACCAGATTCTCTTTTATGGTCGCTTATTTAAGTGGAGCTGTCCTGCGTAGCGGAGCTCAGCACACGAGCTCCAGGCAACGAGCGCGGCCCCCCCCCCCTCAGGGCTCCGCCCCCGTATTATGATTTATCTATATCTTATTAAGTCTTGGTATGTTAAGTTACATCAACCATTGTGCTCAATGGAGTTTTATGAAGTTCTGCATGTCATTTTAGGGTGAAAGCTTCAGGTGCTGAATGTGTCAGGGTAATATTACATGGGTCATTATATCAATGCCATGTGATCACATGTAAAAGTACAGGGTACTTTTCAGAATCTGAGGATTAATGGGTTGCCGGCAGCTCTTCACCTTGAAAGTTTTTTTTTTTTTTTTTTAACACCTCTTGCCAAGTTTTGGGGGCTATTTAATAATTGGTATCTGCAGGTTTAATAATCCATTTTAGATATACTTATCAATACATTTGATAGTGTAGAAAAATTTTTGAGATGTGGAAAGGCCAACAGATATTTTTGTGTGTAAGTGGGTACCCGTGAAGAAATAGAACTTCAAGGGAAACATGGACGGTGGGGTGACTAATAGAGGAGCTTCATGAAGGAGATAAGTTTAGAGTGGCCATAAACTATACGTTTAGTAGGAGCTGAGCTAATCAAACAGGACCCAAAGGCTATTCAAGACGAAAGAAGGAAGACCGATGACTCCACCGGGCAACCGATTTCCCAGGCTTGTAACAGTGCCAGTGTAGGCATCCCTGTGAATTGTTCCTTATGTACTGGTATAATCACTGTAAACAACTGGTATTATAAATAGATTCTAAATCATGATTTTCATCCTTGGGTTGCCTCAGCTACTATTGACCTGTCAACTTGCGTCTTAAAGAAAATGTGACAATACTTTTCCTTTTCCTCATGCTCACAGTTGGAGCATGACCATTCAGAACGTGACTGTGGTATGTTCATATAATTTGCTTTCAATGGCCTTCGTTTAAAAGAATTAACATTTGATAAAGTATTGCTAATGAGTCAGAAGTGCTATTAGCCTGTTACAGGGCTCCACCTTTGACTTTGTCATGATTCACAGTGGTGTAGTTACAGGTGCAGGAGCATTCCCCTTGGTGTCTAAACTCTCTGCGCTGTGAGTTACAGTAGCATTGAACGGGGCAGTAACTAGAGTGGTAGAAAAAAGTTCGCAGATCTCCAATGGATAAATGGAAAAATTTTATCTTTTTTTAAAACATTGTTAAAATTCTCTAGGCATACAAACACGAAACAACGTCGCCCTTAAATCGACGGCATTTTGACTAAGCAAGCTTAGACAATGATTAAACGTTAGTTGTTGTTGTTAGGTTGACGTGTTTTTATGCCTCATGGATTTTAATAAAGAAGATCATCCTTTGTCCATTGACAGGGCTGGAGGCTTCTTTTTTTCTACATTGGCAGCTGTTTGTCAAGGGCGTTAACATTGTGCACACTCTGGACATGTGAGAGGTCAGGTGACCTATTTTCGGACTAATTTGTTTAACTACAGTACGCGGTAGAACCACATCAGGTGCTATGGGCCTTAACGCAGGTGTCTGGGGGCCTGAACACTTGTACCCATTACACACATATTATACTGCACAAATTACAGCATAATATGTATATAACACTTGCAGATTGTGTCACAGTACAAAATGAACAGGACTAGTGATCTCTGTCTCTAACCTCCTGCGTTGTACTTCCCCAATGTGGCAGCAGCTATGGGACGTCTGTGAGTGTATACTGGTAGAATAGTGTATAAATATATCCGTATTGTATAAAGTGTAGCAGACAATTGTATATTTTTTTGAGGGGGATGGGGTGTCCTTCAGAAGTCTGCTTGGAGTCCTGCCTCTCCTGGAGCATAAAGAGAGGAAGTGCTGAGGAGTGTAGGAGGGGGAGTTGAGCAACAGCCTGTGTTAAACTCCATGTCAGATTACTACATAATTTTTAAAGTTGATTTAGAAGGAAGGAGACCTATGTGATAACATAGTAGTAAGATTACCACAGTCAACAGTGCCTGGAATCTGTCACGGGTGGTCCGCGATTAACCGTCGCCGACGCGGGCTCACCCATGCTGTAGGTCCACCCCGCCAGCGCGCCGCAATGACCTACTCACGGGTCCCGGTCTCTGCCCCGCGGCATCGTCCGTCCCCTTACGGCTGCTGCGCGCGCGACGTCCCGACAGACTAGGGCGCCGCGCCTCAAGTTCTGCAAATTTAAAGGGTCCATTGCGCCACTACTTGCGTGGCCTTTCTCCTGTTAAACTATTAAACCTGCACTATCCTGTTACCCTTGCCGGATCTTTGTGCCTTGCGCCAAGAGAAAGCTGTTTGATGCCTGTTGGCTGTTTTCTGGAGATTTCCTGTTGTGACCCCCAGTTCCGTTCTGACTAAGCTCCTTGTGCCGCCCTGCCCCTGACTTGTTGTACGACTCTGCCCCCTAGAACCTGTGCTGCCGTCCTGACCTCCTGCCGTGAACCGACTACGGATAGATGCCTGGGATTCTGTACCTCGACCTTGGCCTGCCCTGCGGACAAGTCACGCTGGGAACGACCTGGTTGTACCACGCCGACAGCACAGTCCAACCCGCTTTGCGGCGGCTCTGGTGAAAAACCGGGTGCCATCTAGACTCCGGTCCCAGGTAGGGCTTGTGCCATCGTCCCAGTGGTTCAGAGGATCCACACCTTCAGCCGACAGATCTATGAGTAATGTCTCGTGGTTCACGCCGTGCTGAACATTCTACCTCCAAAGGATGGTGCTGAGCTTACTGATGCAAAAAGAGGATCTATATGGCATCCATTGAACATAAACAGCAGTAGTGTGATGTTTCAGTCCATGTTGGACAGCTCTCAGACTTGGCTTGTTACTTAAGAAGAGTAGGAGAATCGCGTAAAAAATCCTCGAAAATAGTGACAACAACTATCATCCAAAATGATAAGAAGTGCCTTATATACTGTGACCCCAAGTAGCACCAAACGTTACGGCTCATGTTGTTCCACTATGCTTTTTGGTCCCATAACTGAATAAGATGCAAGTGTTACTCTATACCTACAATGTTTTAACGACTGTTACTTCACTCAGCTTTGTATGTACTAAATGTTACTGAAATGTACTACATCAGTTCCCAGCGAGCAGCCATATTCATTATATGATGGCATTTTTGTGTTCTTAACTCCAATTTTATAAAGTTGGTTACTACCGTGACCTGCGCAGGTTTCATTTGCACATTATGCTATGCAGTAAAAGATGTGTCGGACTAAAACCAGTTCTTCTTTGTAAAAAGCTATACCAGTTTTGTCCAAACTTTCGTGACAAACTTTGGTAGGTGAGAGTAAATCTTAGGACTTTCCACATTCTTATCTGTGTAGTCATAAAACTTTAAAATTGGGTTCAGTGTGATCACCTTTAGCACGAATTCAAGCCTGTTTTTCTGACTTCAAGCATACTTCTGATCTTTTTTCTATTGCACTTTGACCGAGGTTTAGGAAAATGATAAATGTCAAAGAGGATTTAGGAAATTTCTCCCATGAGTAGAAAAGAATGAGCGTGCCTGTTTATTGGCTCTCATTGCCAATGTGGCCTAATAGTACAGAGGCCAGAAAAGCGTTTTAAAGTTTTGGTTTATAAGATGGGAAAACAACGACACATCAATCGAATGTAGATGAACCTCCAATAGACCTGTACACAGAAAATCTTACCGGTGGCTGAAACTGGACATACAGCTATTCTCCAAGGATTCCTAATTTAATAATAAGATAAAGGCCAATGATGGTGAGATGTGATCAATATTAGAAAGAAGAACCATTTCTGCTGAATAGTATAGTCTATACACACTCTATGTCTGTACAGGAAGATATTCAGAACTTCGGAAAACCATGAAGTACATGTTACAATATTTGATCTTTCTCATTTTCTTCAGACGTGTAAACCTGGTTACTGTATAAAAATACAAACCCTTCATGTACTGAGCTTCAAAATTCACCTAGCAATTGCTGAAAGATATTTCAAGGAATATATTTCTACTGCTGAGAATATCACAGTACACAACTTGTCCCTCAGTAGAACATTAAAATAGCATACTTCAAGTGCTGTGGAGCCAATAGCAGGTCTACTAAGGGTACGCGACCGTCATATTTTCTACGTTTGCTGGATTTATGCCGCTTTTGTGTGACAGGTATTTACTGGGGATTGTTGTCCACACGATGGAATTGTGCGCGCGGCCTGTGCTGTCTTTCCATGGCAGCAGGAAATCAAGACACTTCATAACATAAACCAGGAAGTAAGATGGTGAACTCCATCGACGGATGCAGGGAAGTGGAGTGACCAACATGCAGGATACCGGGTGACACGATCTTAGGTAATCCGTGGAAGAGTACATGATGTTACAGACATTAGCACTTTCGAGGAGAACGCGTCAGGTAACGGGTAAAATTGTGCCCCATTAGATCTCTTCCACAGGCAAGTACATGATGAATTACAACAACCTTGCAATTGGAAGAATTTTCTCTATTGTTCTGGAAGTGCAATGACTAAAAACTACGTTTCTCTTCTGCTATGGACTTTTTACACGTTCCATCAGAATTATTGAAGAGTCTAATGACTTTCCTACGTATATACAGCTCTCATGCTCTGGATGCACAATTGTATCACATATATTAAGATACAAGGTCATCCCGGTTTTTACAAGTTCTTTAATATAAAACTCATTACAGAAAACACTTACAGATGCTGATCAGTGCAGCTGGAGGATGTTAGTAAGAGCCGAGAGCTTCACCAGAGGTCACGGGGCAGACCAGGTCTGGTTGGTAACTAGGAACGTTAAATGGTCGGGTGTCCTAAATGGGGCCACCGCATAAATAAATGAGTAGTTTTGGTGCACTGGTTGTTGACGGTGGTAATGATGCACTTGCCCTGCCACTCATTCTACGCCTCCTGGTGTAGGGTCCCAGGACCAGTGATACTAATGTGTGTGTTGAGGTAAGAATTAATCACTGTGAGTAAATGCTACTTCTAAGAGAACATACCACCCTCTATTCCTAAGGCTTTTACACAATTGTTGATGCCAAGTGAAAAGAAATGGAAGCGAAATTTCATGGACTAAGAAGTGCTGTTTCTTGATGTCCACTGGCAATCAATCTATCCCCTAGTGGGTCTGATACAGAGCTACATTTGTAAACTGTTGAACAAATTAGTTGTAAATGATGAAACTCTGTATTAACCAACTAATGGAACTTAGTTTGAAACATAAAATTGTGGATAGTTCTCAGATATTGGGGTACAGATTACTAGAACCCCCCTTTCATAGCTGTTAGTATGACCCAGTGAGTGAGCAGCTTAGCGCTAACCGACTTATTAATATTTTTTTTACCAGTATCGTATTGGATAGTATCGCCAATTGCCAGACTGTAATCAAAATTGCATACCTTAAAGGGGTATTCCGGAATATGAACGTCTGACACAAATTCACGATGATCTAACTAAATGATATAACAATTTCTCAATGTCATTAGTCACAACCGGAGCTTAAAATAGTTTGACATTATGAATTTACAAGTTATGGCCTCTCTAAAGTAGTGGAGTTATCACTAAGTGTCCACCACTGGAAACTCAAGTTCCATATCCTTTAGTTCTCATTAACTCCTCCTACCACTTATGCTCTGCTAACAGTGATTATGTAACAGACTGTGCTGCTCTGTTACCATAGTAAATGTGTAACTGCCATCACACAACACTGTCCCATACTGGATCACTGCAACCAACCGACAACAGCACACTATTGGTGATCACTGGCCCTGCCCAGGCAGGTGTAGGGCACTTGATGTGGACATGTGACAGCGGCCATCTTCTTCCCTGCAACTGACCGCGCGGAGGAATTAACGGACTGATTAAAGGCCAGTATCCATTTTTACTTCTTCATTACAGTCTATGTCCGCAGCATTTTCTGCTAAGGGGAGCTAAATTTTAAATACAACTATTACACATTAGCTTATATTTTGAGTGCCCATTTGTATATGAAATTATGCTGATTCCTGGAATATCCCTTTAAAGGGCGCAGTTCTGTCCCATGACTGTGCTTTGAGTCCACTGTGAAATAAAACAAATTATAAATGTTACTTATTGCTTCTGTCTGGCGCTTACTAGGCCGGCCCGCCATTCTTTAGTGCAATCATTGTATCTATTCTTTGTTTTAAGATACTAATAACAACTGACTTTAGATTGGTGGCAACAAAGGCTAAGGAACTCAAGGAGTGCTATTCGTATTTATTATACATAATGGATATTATAGAAAGTTAGAGCCAAGGGCCACATTCTATTCTTTATTAAGCTTTAAACACTTTTATTAACAAGCAGAGATTGTTATATTCATTACAAGAAAATCTACCATGCAATTGGCTGTTTTTAACCCTTAATCACTGAGCAAACATTATTTGACATCAGACATGGCAAAATGATAAATCTTTTTTGTTCTGGTAGCAATATTTACATTATGGTGAAAGCCATGCAGTAAATGTGGGGATCAGCACAAATATGGTGCAAACATGTTTTTCTTTCATTTCACCACATTTGAAATTATTTTTTCCATCTTACTTTTGTACATTGTAGGATTTTAAATACTGACCATGGGATGGTACAGATATGTTATGCCGAAACAAGCTCTCATATAACTCTGTACACAGAAAATTAAAAAGTTATACATTTTTGAGATTGGTGGGCAAAAACAAAATGCATATATGGAAAATTGGGCATGTGGCAAGGGGTTAATATTTTGCTTTATTTTATATATATGTGGTAATGTCAAGTGGTGAATATGGTCTTTTTTTTTTTTTTTCTGTATCTTCTTATTACAAAGTGTCCTGCAACTTCTAGGCACATACACTACTGTCTGCATTATTCAACATCTCAAATATCTTCATGTTCTTGTTAAAGGGACAGACCTACTGTTTCTCTTACTGGATTTATGATTCACAATTGAATAAAACTCTGTGGAGTAGCTATTACAGGCGTAGGATCTAAAAGACCCTAACATACGCTCCCCGTGTTAACATTATGAGACTCTCCGAAGAATTCCTCTACCGTGCCTCTGCGTGAGGAGGCTTTAGATGAATCCTTTCTTTCTCCATTTTATTGACAAAAGGCCATAATAAGATAACTGAACAGATATCTTCTGCCACTTATTCCTGAACTCCTTATGAGGTCTAGGTCACCTGAATTTTTCCCAAATTATATCTGTGAGAATAATCCTGTTAAATTAGGTAAAAGAAGATGAATGGAAAACGTCCTTTAGAACATGATATGGGCATTTTGTATAACTGTAACCATTACATCTCTGAACTGCAACGTCTATAATTCAGCACTTGTGAAGTGTCCTTTAAAGATAGCCTTGATGTTGGCTTTCTTGTAGTGTATTTGAAGACAACCGGATTTTCAACGCTCTTCAGAAGCACTGAATGTGGATAAAAGAACGGCTTAATTGTTTATAGTGGTTCTATAATCAGATCAATCTATGTTAAAGCTCATGGCATAAAAACATAAGTCCTACTCCCCCTTCACTCAACCCACCCCCCACCAATATCATTCTGTACTCACTTACAGTAACTTGAATTGCTCCAATACTCAGTTAATAATAAGCCAGAATGAAACAGAAAGCTGTAAGGACTAAGATGCACCAAAATGGAAGCGGTAGAGGGTAGGAAGAAAGAAGTTTGTGAGGTATTGTATGACCGTTTCCAACTTATTAAAAGATCTATCAGCCCCAGAAATGTGCTAGGTAGGAGTCCTAAAGCATCGTAGTGTACATAACTATCACTTCATTTCTTTCAGAGTGGTGCAGTAGCTAAAAATGAAGTAATCTACCTCAGAAAATAGGTATTGATAACCAATGACACTTACTCAATAGATCCGACAGTGTGCCATGGTAATTTTCTTATATGTTTTGTTTCTATGGCCTTCTTCCTTCTAATATCAACTTTTAAAATTATACTACCTGGAGCAGTTGCCAGAGCACCTCCGTACTGCAAATTTAAAGACTGTTACAGTGTCAGGAACATTTCCTCCTCACTTTGTTCTGAAACTATCCCTGCCGAAGTGAAAATTATATCAGCAGAGGGAGGGGAGTGCTGAGGAGGATCGGTGGAGAGTGAAACCATTGTAACACTTGTAAATATGTAGGGCACTTAGGGTTTCCTATAACCTCCCTATTAGCCCTTAGGACTAATAATCATAATTTTAAAAGTTGATTTAAAAGGAAAAGGTCATGGATAACAAATATAATAAGATTACCCATTACAGTGCCTGGCTATAGTAAGGTGTCCCTGGTTTATCAATGCTTAATTTTGGTGATAAATTTCCTTATAGCGTTGACACATAGACTTTTCAAAGAACGTATGCAGTATCTCTAAATCATCTTTCTCTCATATAGTTGAATGGTTCTTAAAAATTCTAAATAATTTAACCACTTACTAATATCATATGTTCCTTGCATAGTTCCCTTCCTTATCTACTTCAAAAGGTGAGTATCAGTACAATTTATCCGGGTCTAAAGGGGTGAAATTTTTCAGTCCTCCTCTTCATATCTACAGGCGGTCCCTACTTAAGGACACCCGACTTACATGACAACCCATAGTCCACGACGGACCCCTCTGCCCACTGTGACTCTCTGTGAAGCTCTCGTATGCTTTACTATAGTCCCAGACTGCAATGATCAGCTGTAAAGATGTCTGTAATGAATCGTTTATTGATAATTCTTGGTCCAATTACACCAAAATTTTGAACTCCAATTGTCACTGGGGCAAAAGAAAAAAAATTGTCTAGAACTTCCATTATAAAATATACAGTTTCGACTTACATACAAATTCCACACTTAAGAACAAACCTCCAGACCCTATCTTGTATTTAACCCGGGGACTGCCTTTAACTGTAATATCTACTTGGGCTGTACTACCTGTATTTGCTGTGTTTATGATTTTTATGCCATCTTTATAAAATTATGAACCTGAACACCCCATTTAAAGATCTACAAATTTCACAATCTTATTCTTGTGCTCACCAGGTACCAGAGAATTCTCCAGGTGTAGGACCAACAATGGGTCCTCAAAGAGGCACGCAGACATCCAAATTTGGAAAGATCACTTGTACAATTATTTATTTCTCATAGTTTAATTTACAATACACTCAGATTTCCTATATCTGACAATATTAACTTTTGGCAAACTTTTCCGATGTAAATTAGGGTTGACCTACAGATTATTTTCAACACCCCTTCCCAAGATGATGATATTGCGTTGCCTTTGAAAATGTATAGTGATATCTGTAGCCCATGTTTATTTTCACTTACTTTTTTTTTAAGTGGTTTCGAAAAGTCATTGAACAAAGGAACTACAGTGCCTTGAATAGTCCTATTTAACTTATCTCCACACAGGTCACTAGAGATGGCCTTTGCATATATTTTGCTGTAAGAACATTTTGCGGCCCCTCTAACAGCAGATGGAGCTTACTTTCTCAAAAATTGATATCTGTGTTTACTATGCTGACAGCCACAGTATAGTGCTTAGTAATTGTCATGAAGTGGCTAGTAAGTGATATGTGTTTCGAATCACAATCATACTGCTTGCTAAGGAGACAAATATGGAAATCGGAGCTCTAGTGATCAGCGCATGACATTCACTGTGTAACTGTGCCAAGCAGACAGTTTACAAGGTGAACTAAATGCTTACACTACAAGAATTATTGATGCACATGATACACAGTAACCATGATCCTACGACTAGCAAATAGGGAATTTACCAAAGTGTTTCTGATAGTGTCACAGTAAGACTGGATAAAAGTGTGTGGGCATTACCAGATAACCTTATAAGCACTCAATGACATACATTGCAGTACATTGTATACTCTGATCTCTGAACCTATGTTTAAGCAGATGTTTTCGGAGTTGTGTAGCTGATGCCTGTATCTCTCACATGTATGGGAGGAGAGAACATCTAAGGTACTTGTGTAGCTGATGCCTGTATCTCTCACGTGTATGGGAGGAGAGAACATGTAAAGTACTTGTGTAGCTGATGTCCTGTGTTTCTCATGTGTATGGGAATAGAGAGTATGTCAGGTACATATGTAGCTGATCTCCATGTCTATCACATGTGTATGGTAATAGAGAGAATGTCAGGTACTTGTGAGAGATACAGGCATCAGCTACACAAGTACCTGACATTCTCTCTATTACCATACACATGTGATAGACATATACCCATACCATCTTATAGAAAGTTTTAGTAACTGTGTGTATACCAATACCATCTTATAGTGTAATGTTAATTACTGGGTGTGTAAACCCATAGCATCTTGTAGCGTAGTTTTAGTAACTGTGTGTGTATACCCATATCATTCTATAGCACAGTGTCAGTAACTGTGTGTGTATACCCACACCGTCTCCTAGTGTAGTGATTCTGACTGTATACCCATACCTTAAGGCACACACCATCTGTTAGTGCAGTGACAGTAATTGTGTATAACCATAAAAAGAATGTTATTCTAATTTTTATGTTATTTTAAAGAACATCTACCACCAGATTATCTGATGGTGGATGGTAATTACTTAGCCCCATGTGGATCTGCTTGACATGTTTATAAAAATAGATTGGGCAAAAACAAATTAATAACAATACAACTCTACTGAAGATCTTTGGCTCCTTCTTTCTGAGAAGCAGTGGGGGGCCCTAACAGTTTGCCCTTAACCCCCATTACGACAAATCATTAACAAAAGGATTTAACTGTACAGTTTATTTATTCCAATATAGAAGATGAATTCCAAGCACCGCTCAATGAATATTTCTGTGCAACATGTTTATTACTTAGTGAAATACGGTTTTCCGCTCACCAAATAATTAACGTCTCAATTGTACATTGTACCTGTGCTATTGTCCCACAGCTACAGTAACGGCTTCATTTAACTGTTTTATAATGTTGTGTTCTACTTTTGTGTCCCACAAAGTAAAAAAAAATATTGATCCTTAGTTACTCATAAAGAATACGGTTTGTGCATTGACTTTTTCTAGCACCAGCTCCCAGTAGCTCAGCCTATAAAATTCAGATAACAGATTTAGAATTTACAATGAATTGGAAGCTTGCCGGATGAACAGGCCTTTCTGTTGTGTTACAGTTACTGAACTGCATCAAATAAGGAGAATTTATCAAAATGTGACCTTTGAGCTTAATCGACTGCAGGGGCCGTAGGGATTCACGTACAATCTGTTTCATTAACTAGTGACTCTAATTGAATACTTACAGTATCTGTGGGACTATCTGGAACTTAGGATAAAACTATGAATGGATGGGAAGAGTAACCAAGGCAAAATACTGATTTTACAATTAAACTTTCTTTTTTCAAGCTTCATTTTTTCTAGTTTTATAATAAATTTTAATTAAATTATTCATTTCAGTTTTAGTATAATGGTGAATATTTCTTTATGATCCGGAATGTCCGACGAGGATTCTGAGCTCCCGCGATTCACTAAGATCATGCGTCCAATTTCCTGCTTGTGTCGATTCCCCTGCTGATCTCCGCCGGAGTTCACCTTCTTCTTCCAGGTGCATGTGAGTGCTGATCTAGGACACAATTTGGTTTTTAAATTCCGTGGTTTGTCCGAATCAGTCGGGTTGTCCGACGTCCCCGCCCCCCGATTTGTGTTGCATGCAAGCCCGGCGCTGATGCGCCACACTCCGATCACGTGCGCAAAAAACCCGGGCCAATTCAGGGCAAATAAGAAAAAAAATCGCAAAACGCAACGGAAATGCGTCCGACGGACCCTTAGTAAATGTGCCCCATAAACTTCAATTTGGTTTCGTTTCAATTTCTTAATCTGGACCAGTTGTCTCTAAAATATGGCCCTCTAGAAGTTAGTATACTACATCTTCTAGCCAGCCTCAGTTGTGGCATACTAGTAAGCCACACGTTGATTTACAAAGTACCAGATTCTATAAATCTATCACCAGATTTTTACTTTACCAAACTACTAGCCACCTTAGACTAAACTACTAGCCCACATCAGATGAGTCAAGTTTAGCTGTTGCTGAGTGTCACTTCAGAAGCCCCTATCTTCTGAAATACACATGTGTTTGTGTTAAGGTAACATACTCATCTCTCAGATCAAATCAAGTTTATGGTTCTCTAAGCTACAGAACTGGACATACTGGCAGTTAAATGAAAGGCGAGCACAGGATCTTTATCTCCAGCTTGTATTTAAACTAGGTCTGTAGCTGACTGTATCCCCAGGCCTCAAAGATGAAGTGACACTCCTCCCGCAACCACTAAACTTGACTTATGTCATGTGAAATTGTGTGACAGATGAAATTTCACATGAAAAAGGGAATTTTAGAAAGTACATTTTATCCGCTCCGTGTGGGAGCTTGTAGTTTTGTGGGGTAAAACCTGGTGACAGGTTCTATTTAAAATCCACTATTCTTAGGTACCCAACTTCAGGGACATTGTTTAGTTGGAGGACCACCAATTTCTTTTAGACCACTTAAATATTTTGCAACAGTATGAAGTTATCCAGCAGAGGTTTAGTCTAAAACACTAAATTATTGCAACTCAATCTATTCCCTGAACGCTTGTTAAGTTCCTTGAAATTCCTTAATTTTTCTGTAGCCTACGCAGTTGCAATGTACATTACAGGTCATGCTCCATATTTGTTGTGGCATAGTGCATACACATTGCCAGGGTCACCTCTGTAAAATTACTTCTTCAATAGCACTTTCACTTTTAGTGGAATCACATATTCTGGAATATTTTTGGTGTTTTTTCTTTGGATTTGTGTTTTGTTGTTTTTGAGCTTCCTTTGAAACGTTTCTGAAGATTTTTTGACATTGTTATTTACTATTTTTTGGTTTCTTCTGTTGAATTATGAAATGTAATGCAGATATAATGTAAATTCAAATGGGTATTCCCATGTTGGTATATGCAATTAATTTTATTCATCTGCAATGTAAATAAATTTCTTGAATTGCATGTTAATAAAAAAATGTGCCTGTGTGCAGCTAATTTCCCATAAATGAAGGCATATACCAGATTGTCCTCCTTGCCCAGGTACAGGCAGTCCCCGACTTAAGGACAGCCGACTTACAGATGACCCCTAGTTACAGACGGACCTGCCCACTTGGACCTCTGGTGAGTGCATTAATTTAGTCCCTGTATGCAATGATCAGCTATAAGGTGTCTGTAATGAAGTGGTCATATCCAAGCAATGGTCGTATCCAAGGACAGCTGTCCTCCATTTCTAAGGGAAGGTATGACTATATTTATGGGAAATTATCTCCACAATGGTACATATATTTTTTTAAACATCCAATTTGAAGTAATGTATATATGTATATGGCAGATGAATTCAAATAAATTTGAATTTCCACTTAGTAATAATTAGTCGCTTTTACCGTTAAGGGAAATTTTGTCAAATACAGTAAAATTTTCCACACACTTTCCTTTAAGACTGAAAAATCACCCAAAAATGTGGTATTAGAAGGACTGAAAATAGATAACATATTGTTAACTATGAAAAAAAAGGAGAATTAACTGAATTTTTTTATTTACTAATTTGGAATGTGAGCTACAGTCCTATGATGAAGAATAGAAAATAAATGATGATGATAAAACTAGCTCTGCTACATCCATAAGGGTATCTTAGGAGACTATATTCCCTTTCTATGCCTTACAACTGATATGACCTTGCAGAATGAGCTGATGTTGGGATGTTTGTTTAATGGTGCTGTAAATAGCATAGTTAGAAGAAAAGAAAGAGAAGAAAGCGGCTTGTATCTGTAATATTTTACCGTTGTGGTTTACAGCATTCTCGATGTCTGTGAGCAGATGTATTATGAATGTCGTTCTTGACTGTTTACAGTGATTTCATTGTGCATGACTATACATCTTTTTCCACTGGCTTGAAAGCTCATAAATAGTTTATTAATTTCTGCTAGGGATTTGAATGTTTGATTTGGAGGGAAGCTGCTTTGTAGAAGGAAAAAACACGGCTATTATGCTAATTAGGCTAATTGTCAAAGCAAAGATGTCAACATCCCATAAAGTAGCGGGATGCAGTAATGTGAGATTTAGACACCAATTCCAATAACTGTATTATCAAACAATATATGAATATTATCAGGTCCCAAACATTAAAGCGTTACAAGCAAGACGAGAGTCAGCATGAAGCCATAAAAGAGATCTGATATGATGAATCCGTATTGTACAAGAGGCAGAAGAAAAGTGTATACTGTAGATAAATGTGTTACCGCATGTCCGGATTAGCTTTTGAAGAGAATGTGATCTTGACACAATGGGGGTCATTTACTAAGGGCCCGAATCCTGTTTTTCCGTCGGGTTACCCGAATATTACCATTTTGCACCGATTTTTTTTCCTGAATTGCCCCAGGTTTTTGGCGCACGCAATCGGATTGTGACGCATCGGCACTGGCATGCACGTGACGGAAATCGGGGGACGTGGCCGTCAATAAACCTGACGGATTCGGAAAAACTGCCGCATTTTAAAAAGATTTGTGTCGCTTGACACGCGCTTACCTGCACCCAGCAATGGATCATGAACTCCAGTGAACTCCGACGGACTTCAGTGCAGCAGCGACACCTGGTGGACATCAGGCACACTACCTTAGTGAATCACCGGAAGACCCGAATCCTCCACAGAGAATGCGCCGCTGGACAGAACCGAGTAAGTAAATCTGCCCCTATGTGTCTTCAGTGCAGCAGCGACACCTGGTGGACATCAGGCACACTACCTTAGTGAATCACCGGAAGACCCGAATCCTCCACAGAGAATGCGCCGCTGGACAGAACCGAGTAAGTAAATCTGCCCCTATGTGTCTTTTATTGGCCAAAGATTGCGTAAAGACTTGCAACCTGTGAATTGCATACCATGTAAGTGGGAAGAGGAACAGGGAATGGGCCAGATGGGGTGTGAATTCCCTGGGATGGCACATTTGCTATTGTTTGCTATGGCGGCTTAGAAAAAGTGAATTAGCTCTGCATATGGCATATGCCTCTGTAATACTGTATATATAACACATGTCAACAGTGTCTTCTCTGATCATAGTGTGATTGGAATAACAATAGAAGACTGAAACTTTGCAGCTTAATATTTAAGTAAAGTTCCAGTTTTTTGACTATGCATTTGACATGTCTGGCAGCTTGCATCATAAATCTAAGTGTTCAGAGTGAGATTTAAGGATTTACAATAATTAAATTGTTAAACTTCAAGATGATAAAGGTATTGCACAGGGGGGATGTAAACCCCTGGTTCATAGGCCTACTCACATCTATGTCCAGTTACGTATTGGTAACCTATGTGGGGTTTGTCCTGTGCCATGCCATATTTTACTGAATAGGTTTAATGAATTAGCCAAATTCATGCTGAGGGAGGAACATCTGTGTTTATTTTTGCAATTTTAATAATTTTAATAAATTGATCTTACACACTTACACTCAAAGCTGAAATAGAAAATTATATATATATATATATATAAATATATATATATATACATTTTTACTGTGAGAAAATTGGAAAATATATTGAGAATGAGAACTGCATACTTAGCACTGCACTTCAACATCTCACTTTTGCTTTGGTTAACAGCAGAAAATTCTTGTAGTTCGGGGGCTCTCACAGCAAGAAATATATTAATAGTCCTGATTAGCATACTTAACGAGATTACTATGCTAAACAGATTTATTAGCATTTCATATGTGCATAACTTCATTAAAAAACTGATGCATTTACATGTAGTACTATATGTGGACAGTGTGCTGTAGAGCAGAAGTAATTTGGCAGATAACTTTTTTAGAAACTATGTAGTTTGTCTTTTTATATACCAACTATAGTCCTGTTCAATGAATGACAGCTATCTTCTAGAGTTAAAGGGCACAGAAATTTTCTAGAATAAAATCAAGTTAGAAAACGGCAGATAGGGCAATATATACCATCCTACTCTATAACAAATAGGATACTGGGGCTTATTTACTAAGAGTCCCGCGGATCGCACTTTGGTCGGCTTTTAGAAATTTTTAGGATTTGCATCACTGTGACAGGTATTTAGAAGAGGATTGTGTCGCACGTGATCGAATTATGGCTCAATCGCACTGACTTTCATTCAACAGAAATGGGGGGGGGGCGTCGGACAATCCAACAGATTCGGACTGAGTGAGATATTTAACTTTAAAATTGTGTCGCAGGATAATGCACTTACATACACCGGGAAGAAGAAAGTGAACTCCGACGGACTGGAGCAGGGAAGCGACACATGCAGGAAGTCCGGTGCACAATCCTTGTGAATCGTAGCAGAAAGCGTTATCATCGGATAAAGTTCATTTAAAATGCCATTTAAAAAGAGCATTCTTATTACAAAATAGAAAAGGAAAGTTAAAAAAACTAAAAGTTTTATTCAAACATAAATAAAACAAGTAAATGACCACAAAAAATAAAAGGTTATGCATTTCAGAACTTCACAGGTCCTTACTAAAGATGAGCGAACATACTCGTCCGAGCTTGATGCTCATTCGAGCATTAGCATACTCGCAACTGCTCGGACGAGTATTGGCGGCAATAAACAGAGCCAATCACAAGCCAGGAGACTCTGCAGTACACCCAGCATCACGTGGTACACTTACATGTCGATAGCAGTGGTTGGCTGGCCTGATCAGGTGACCCTGGAATAGACTAGCCCCTGACCGCGCTGCTCGGATCATTCTCTGTCTGGATGCCGTTAGGGAGAGAGGTGCTGCTGGTCAGGGATAGCATTAGGGTGGTAGCAGATCACTGTTAGTCAGGATTGATTCTCCAAGAACCTTACTGTTAGGCAGGAGTGATTCTCCAAGGACCCAAAAGCCCTTGTTAGGGCCACATAAGCATTTTTCAAAAGTTAAAGTGACACACTCAGACACAGCACAAAATCCTTTTGTGTGCTGTCAGTGTAGGTTAGAAACTAGCCATAGCAATCATCTTCTGTGGTTGCTGTCTGATTTCTTCTGCACGTTTTGTTCTATAAAAAAAAAAATAAAAAAAATAAATTAATTAATTAATTAAAAAAAAAACACACACAAAAAACATTAGTTTATTTTTTTGTTTTGTATATATAATAGACTTTAATTTTGAAAATGTGGAACCTGAGGGTTGGGGTAGAGAACGAGGGCGTGGGCGTCCAATTACTGCAGGGGTCAGAGGCCGTGGTCCTGGGTGGGGTGAGACACCACCTGCTGATGAAGGAGCAGGGGAACGCCACAGAGCTACACTCCCTAGCTTCATTTCTCAAGTTACTGGGACTCATGGTAGAGCACTGTTGAGGCCAGAACAGTGCGAACAGGTGATTGCGGACAATGCTTCTAGCCATTTGTCCACCAGTCAGTCTTCCACGTAGTCCACCCATGCTACCCAAGTGAGCACTCCTCCAGCTCCTCAACCACCTTCCCCCCAGTCTGCCCCCTCCCAGGAAACTTTGCCATTTGAGGCAGCATATTCTGAGGAACTGTTTTCTAGACCTTTCCCAGAGTCACAAACCACTTGTCAGGTGGCTGCGGAGCTCTTTCCCGATGCCCAGGTTTTCCACCGGGGTCATGATGACCTTCTTGACATAGTGGAAGAAGTGTGTAAAGAGGTGTCGGACGATGAGGAGACACGGTTTTCAGACAGTGGTGAAGTTGTTGTCAGGGCAGGAAGTCTGAGGGGGGAGCAGACTGAGGGATCGGAGGATGATGAGGTGACAGACCCAAGCTGGGTTGATAGGCCTGGTGAACGCAGTACTTGTGAGACTGAGGTGAGTCCTATACGAGAACAGGTTGGAAGAGGCAGTGGTGGGGCCAGACAGAGAGGCAGGGCCAGAGCTGGTGCATCAGCGCCAAATGTTTCACGTAGTGAAGCTCCTTTGTTGAGGGCTAGATTTTCTGAAGTCTGCAGGTTCTTTAAAGAAACAGCGGATGACCAACGGACTGTGGGGTGCAACCTGTGCCACAGCAGGATCAGCAGGGGTTCCACCACTACTAACTTAACCACCACCAGTATGCGCAGGCATATGAATGCTAAACACCCCACTCAATGGAACCAAGGCCGGCCACCTCCAGCCAGGTCCACCACTGCTCCTTCCCCTGTGTCATTTGCTGCCTCTGCTAGTCAGCCCCCTGCCCAGGACCCCAGCACAAACACCTCCCGGGCGAAAACCACACCCTCACCTCCACGATCCTCCACAGCATCAACCAATGTCTCCATGTGCAGCGTCCAGCTCTCTTTACCCCAGATGCTGGAGCGCAAGAGGAAATACAGTTGCACCCACCCACATGCCCAAACATCTCCAAATTACTCAGCCTGGAGATGCTGCCCTATAGGCTGGTAGAGACCGAGGCCTTTCGCAACCTCATGGTGGTGCCCGCCCCTCGGTATTCGGTCCCCAGCTGACACTACTTATCCAGATGTGCCTTCCCAGCCCAGCACCAGCACGTGTCAGACAAGATCCGTGCCCTGACCAACGCCATTTCTGACAAGGTCCACCTAACCACGGACACGTGGACGAGTGCTGCTGGGCAGAGCCACTATGTGTTGCTGACGGCACATTGGGTTAACTTGGTGGAGGCTGGGACCGAGTCTGACCCTGCGGCCGCTCATATACTGCCGACGCCAAGGATTGCGGGGCCTACCTCAGTCCAGGTCTCTCAGGCCTACTATGCCTCCTCCTCCTCCTCCGAATTACCATCAATGGGCATGGCTCCTTCAGTCAAGAGCTCTAGGCGCAGCAGCAGTGCCGTCGCTAAGCGACAGCAGGCAGTGCTCAAACTGCTGAGCCTAGGCGATAAAGAGCACACCGCTCAAGACCTATTACAGGGCATCACGGCGCAGACCGATCTGTGGCCAGGCATGGTTGTGTGTGACAACGGCCGTAACCTGGTGGCGGCTCTGCAACTCGGCAGACTGACACATGTGCCATGCCTGGCCCTTGTGTTAAATTTGATAGTCCAGAGGTTCCTCAAGACATACCCCAATCTGTCTGATTTGCTCACGAAAAACTCTCTGGTCAGCATGAAGTCAGAAGCTTTGCGCTCGTCACAAGAGACGGGGGAAGAAGATTCCCTTGTTGATAGCCAAAGCATCCTGCGGTCTGTTTCTCAGCGCATATTGGAGGAGGTGGAGGAGGATGAGGAGGAAGAGGATGAGAATGTTGGCGAGACAGAAGAGGGGAGCATTGCTCAGTCCTTGACTGTTCAGCGTGTATGGGCAGAAGAAGAGGAGTTGGAGGAGGAGGAAATGGAGAGTCAGGCCAGTGAGGGGAGTGAATTCTTGCACGTTGGGACTCTGGCGCATATGGCAGATTTCATGCTAGGCTGCCTATCCTGTGACCCTCGCATTCAAAGAATTTATTCCAGCACCGATTACTGGGTATTCACTCTCCTGGACCCACGGTTCCAACAAAATCTTTCCACTCTCATCCCTGTAGAGGAAAGGAGTGTGAGAATGCATGAATACCAGCAGGCCCTGGTGCACAAGCTGAAACAGTATTTCCCTTCTGACAGCGCTAGCGGCAGAGGGCGTACTTCTGCGGGACAAGTAGTGAGGGAGAGTAGGCGAGCAGGCAGCTTGTCCAGCACTGGCAGGGGTACGCTTTACAAGGCCTTTGCCAGTTTTATGTCGCCCCAGCAAGACACTGCCACTTGTCCCCAGTCTCGGCAGAGTAGGGCTGATCTTTAAAGAAGGATGTGAGGGAGTACGTAGCTGACCATACCATCGTCATAAATGATCACACAGCTCCCTACAACTACTGGGTTTCAAAGCTGGACATGTGGCACGAACTTGCGCTGTACGCCTTGGAGGTTCTTGCCTGCCCTGCCGCTAGCATGTTGTCAGAGCGGGTTTTCAGTGCAGCTGGTGGCATCATCACCGATAAGCATACACGCCTGTCGACTGACAGCGCTGACAGGCCGACACTCAACCTGAATAATGTATGCACTCCTCCTCATTCTCCTCCTTTTCCTCCTCTTTGTTCACTAAAGCAGAGGAAACTGGCTATTTTTTGCCAGGGCCAACTGGCTCTAGTACTCTAGTACTCTATAGTACTCTATTTATTTAATTTTTCTGGAGGGTCACCTACCCGGTCCTCTGTTTTAAACAATTTTTGGGAGTGAGGCCGGGTGAACACAGTGCTTCTGAGACGGAGGAGAGTCCTCGACCTGAACAGGTTGGAAGAGGCAGTGGTGGGGCCAGACGGAGAGGCAGGGCCAGAGCTGGTGCATCAGCGCCACTGTCAACTAGTGAAGCTCCCGTGGTGAGGGCTCTTGCGGCGAGGGCTAGATCTTCAGAAGTGTGGAGGTTCTTTAAGGAAACACCGGATGACCGACGGACTGTGGTGTGCAACATTTGCCAAACCAGGCTCAGCAGGGGTTCCACCACTACTAGCTTAACTACCACCAGTATGCGCAGGCATATGAATGCTAAGCACCCCACTCAGTGGCAACAAGCCCGTTCACCTCCGGCCGTGCACACCACTGCTCCTTCCCCTGTGTCAGCTGCTAGTCAGCCCCCTGCCCAGGACCCTGCCACAAAAACCCCATCGTCGCCTCCACGATCCTCCACAGCATCCACCAGCGTTCAGCTCTCCATACCCCAGACGCTGGAGCGGAAACGCAAATATAGTGCAACCCACCCGCACGCCCAAGCCCTTAATGTGCACATCTCCAGATTGCTTAGCCTGGAGATGCTGCCCTATAGGCTAGTAGAGACCGAGGCCTTTCGCAACCTCATGGCGGCGGCCGCCCCTCGGTATTCGGTCCCCAGCCGCCACTACTTTTCCCGATGTGCCGTCCCAGCCCTGCACCAGCACGTGTCAGACAACATCATCCGTGCCCTGACCAACGCCGTTTCTGACAAGGTCCACCTGACCACGGACACGTGGACGAGTGCTGCCGGGCAGGGCCACTATATATCGCTGACGGCACATTGGGTTAACTTGGTGGAGGCTGGGACCGAGTCTGACCCTGCGGCCGTTCATATACTGCCGACGCCAAGGATTGCGGGGCCTACCTTGGTCCAGGTCTCTCAGGCCTACTATGCCTCCTCCTCCTCCTCCGAATTACCATCAATGGGCATGGCTCCTTCAGTCAAGAGCTCTAGGCGCAGCAGCAGTGCCGTCGCTA
Organism: Engystomops pustulosus; assembly: GCA_019512145.1. Taxonomy (NCBI): domain Eukaryota; kingdom Metazoa; phylum Chordata; class Amphibia; order Anura; family Leptodactylidae; genus Engystomops; species Engystomops pustulosus. The sequence continues at coordinate 78,817,485 of CM033641.1, forward strand.
AGCGACAGCAGGCAGTGCTCAAACTGCTGAGCCTAGGCGATAAAGAGCACAACGCTCAAGAGCTATTACAGGGCATCACGGCGCAGACTGATCTGTGGCCAGGCATGGTTGTGTGTGACAACGGCCGTAACCTGGTGGCGGCTCTGCAACTCGGCAGACTGACACATGTGCCATGCCTGGCCCATGTGTTAAATTTGATAGTCCAGAGGTTCCTCAAGACATACCCCAATCTGTCTGATTTGCTCACGAAAAACTCTCTGGTCAGCATGAAGTCGGAAGCTTTGCGCTCGTCACAAGAGACGGGGGAAGAAGATTCCCTTGTTGATAGCCAAAGCATCCTGCGGTCTGTTTCTCAGCGCATATTGGAGGAGGTGGAGGAGGATGAGGAGGAAGAGGATGAGAATGTTGGCGAGACAGAAGAGGGGAGCATTGCTCAGTCCTTGACTGTTCAGCGTGTATGGGCAGAAGAAGAGGAGTTGGAGGAGGAGGAAATGGAGAGTCAGGCCAGTGAGGGGAGTGAATTCTTGCACGTTGGGACTCTGGCGCATATGGCAGATTTCATGCTAGGCTGCCTATCCTGTGACCCTCGCATTCAAAGAATTTATTCCAGCACCGATTACTGGGTATTCACTCTCCTGGACCCACGGTTCCAACAAAATCTTTCCACTCTCATCCCTGTAGAGGAAAGGAGTGTGAGAATGCATGAATACCAGCAGGCCCTGGTGCACAAGCTGAAACAGTATTTCCCTTCTGACAGCGCTAGCGGCAGAGGGCGTACTTCTGCGGGACAAGTAGTGAGGGAGAGTAGGCGAGCAGGCAGCTTGTCCAGCACTGGCAGGGGTACGCTTTACAAGGCCTTTGCCAGTTTTATGTCGCCCCAGCAAGACACTGCCACTTGTCCCCAGTCTCGGCAGAGTAGGGCTGATCTTTAAAGAAGGATGTGAGGGAGTACGTAGCTGACCATACCATCGTCATAAATGATCACACAGCTCCCTACAACTACTGGGTTTCAAAGCTGGACATGTGGCACGAACTTGCGTTGTACGCCTTGGAGGTTCTTGCCTGCCCTGCCGCTAGCATGTTGTCGGAGCGGGTTTTCAGTGCAGCTGGTGGCATCATCACCGATAAGCATACACGCCTGTCGACTGACAGCGCTGAAAGGCCGACACTCAACCTGAATAATGTATGCACTCCTCCTCATTCTCCTCCTTCTCCTCCTCTTTGTTCACTAAAGCAGAGGAAACTGGCTATTTTTTGCCAGGGCCAACTGTCTCTAATACTCTAGTACTCTATAGTACTCTATTTATTTAATTTTTCTGGAGGGTCACCTACCCGGTCCTCTGTTTTAAACAATTTTTGGGAGTGTCACATACAGGTACTCTGTATTTAATTTTTCTGGAGGGCCACCTACCTGCTCCTCTGTTTTGAAAACATTTTTGGACTGCCACATACAGGCACTATCCAAATTTAATTGTCTCCATAGCAGCCTCCACAGATCGTCTTTAAAGCTGCCTCCACATGTGGTCTCCATTGCTACCTCCACACGTCATCTCCATAGCTGCCTCCAAAAGTCGTCTACATAGCTGCCTCCATACCTCCCTTAGCAAATGAGCTGTGTCAGGCAGAATTTTGGGTTGTTTTAACAGCTCCCACATCAAACTTGTTAACTTTGACGCCACCCTGCTGTGTTATCCACAAAATATACCACCAAACTTTTATCATTGACCGATATTATTTCAGCGCTTCTTGCATCTGCATTCCCCTCCCCCACCATAACCAGGCCAATTACTTATAAGAACAGTACTACACTTGATCTTATACAAAAGGTTCTTAGAAGTGCTGTTTGTAGCCCCCGCCTGCTTTGAAAATTATAATTTTTTCAAAGTAAAAGCTTCTGGCCCCCCAGCGCCATTTTGGGTGGGGAGGAGCCCAGAGGCAGGGGCTTGGCCAGGCGAAAGTTCGCCTGGCAGCGGACCGCCAGCTCCATCCCAAGATTAGGCACCCTCAGAGGCATCCATGCATACTACCCCTGCTGTTTCCACAATCCTCCACCGCGTCCACCAATGTCTCCATGCGCAGCATTCAACTGTCTATACCCCAGACGCTGGAGCGCAGAGGAAATACAGCGAATCGTCCCCTTTGCAACAAGCTGTGTCAGGCAGAATTTTCGGGTGTTTCACCAGATACATAATAGAACTCGGCCCATCTGTCGCCGCCATGCTGGAGACCTGAAGTTGCAATCATAGCAGCGCAATATGGATGCCCCATACTGTTGCTCTTAATCATGGAACCATTTCCGAAAAAAATTAAAAATAGAACCGCTATGCTATTCCATTATTCCTAGATGAAATATTCAAACGACCCTGTCTGCTTTGAAAATTATAATTTTCCCAAAGTAAACGCTTCTGGCCCCCAGGCAAATTTTGGGTGGAGAGGAGCCGAAAGGCAGGGGCTTGGACAAGCAAAAGCTCGTCTGGCAGCGAACCACCAGCTCCATCCCAAGATCCAACTAACATTGTTTGAACTGCAGTAACCTTTAACCCACAACCTATAACCTTTTACCTCTAAAATCTATCTTTTTACTCCTCTTTTCTCACATCCTTACATTCACCTTGGGTGCCATAACCGTCCCCATTGCCTTCACACGTCGTCTTCATAGCAGCCTCCAGATGCCATCTCTATAGCTGCCTCCACACGCCGTCTCCATAGCTGCCTCCAAACGTTGTCTTCATAGGAGCCTCCAGCCGTCGTCTCCATAGCTGCCTCCAAAAGTTGTCTCCATAGCTGCCTCCACATGTCATCCCCTTAGCAAACGAGCTATGTCAGGATAATTTTTCGGGTGTTTCACCAGATACGTTATGGAACTTGGTCACTCTGTCGCCACCATGCTGTGTTATCGACTAAATATACCATCAACCTTTTGTTCACATAGGGAATCATTTCAGCGCTTCTTGCTCACCTCCTTTGGTTCCTCTCTGCCGCCATAACCAGGCCAAATACTGATACAGTGCTACACGTTATCCTCGCCAAAAGGAATTTTTTTAATTGGTTTGAAGCCTAAGTCCATTTGGGGTATGTCGCCACGCCACCCTCTAGCCTGCAGCTGCTGCCGCTGCCTCCGCTTGCCGTCGCCTATAGTGTCAGGGTCAATTATTAGGTGTTTTAGATGCTATCTCGCCTCACTCGGTCACTCTGTCATCACCATGATGTTGCCCTATAATGATGCGATTAGGCAGCCTCAGAGGCATCCATGCATGCTGCCCCTGTTGTTTCCTGTCCATTTCCGTGAGGTTTCAATCATTTTCTGAGGTTTCCAGGTGTTTGGCCAAGCTTCCCTGTGCAGAGCCTTGGTCCCCTTGAAAAATGCTTGAGTCTCCCATTGACTTCAATGGGGTTCGTTATTCGAAACAAGCACTCGAGCATCGGAAAAAGTTCGACTCGAGTAATGAGCACTTGAGCATTTTAGTGCTCGCTCATCTCTAGTCCTTACTCATTCGTAGAAAACACAGTTTTCTACACGTTTTTGGAACAGAAGACATAAAGGTAGGCTCAACCACCGACTTGTAATACACGTAGACGCCATATGACAAATTGTGATACGTGATGGACAGGGATATATGCATACAGCAGAAAGAAACACAACATTCAAGGGAAGACAATATTAACCCCTTCAGAACTTTAGCATTGGAACGCTTTAACATATCCATAACGTTTTTTTTGTGACACATTTAACAAGTTCTGACACTGTGCACAAAGGCTGAAGTCATACCTGCTATTTATTTAAAATTGAATGCTGAATTTAATGCAGAACTAACCAACACCTCTTTTTCCAAAGAAAGAAAATATTCACCAACAAGAATCAAAAAGATAAAAATGTAATGTCTAACAATGCTGGTTTATTTTTGGGTGAGTTTTGAGGTGATAGACTCCACTCAATGGTTTTACGTTGCAAACAAGTCTCCCTTCAGTCCCATGAATAAGTTGTATAGATATTTGACTTCTTACCATAAACCTACTATTGTGACAATCTATAACCAGCTATCAACATCTAAACATGACATATAAAGCAATTGATGCAGGTTTACAACTGACCCAGCCTGTGTCCGCTACAATTCTGCACTTCTGTTTATTTCAGTAATTGTATGTGTCCCTTTGTATCCACTTAGGATTCTCTGGTATTTACAGACTGCATGGATTGTTTCTTAATTAGGCAAACAAGATGTTTTGTCATTTTAAAGCAGTTTTTTATTCCAAGGACTATTAAACATTACTGGAAAAATATGTTAGCTCACAAGTCTGTAATTTTAAGAAGCTTGCTGTTCTTCTATATCAAGCATGAAACTCATATATATATTTATACTATATTTTGCAAGAAAAATACCCAAAAAACAAACAGTATTCCAGTTAATGAAGGAGAATATACATATTTATAATATTGACTATGTTTGTCCATTAATCCATCTCATTTTAAGATCAGATTGAGATATCAAAAATTTTAAGTAAGCTACAATTTGTTTTGGAGCCGGGTACTATAGACCCAACAGTGCTTATGATGCTAAAAGCCTACTAAACACCCATTATGGGCATAGACATATATTGGTAGGATGCTTCATCAAAAAGCTCAAAAATGCATAAAATTTGTGAAATCATCTGGTAGCCTGTAACACAGCAGCCAAGGGAGTCATATGGGAAGATAAAAGTGGGGGTAGTAGTAAGCACAGGTGGTTTAAATCCTCTTTGGTCAGGTTGTTGTACCATGGTGGCTGATAAATATAATTAATATTATTTTTGCCAAATCTCCTACTCCCTGAGTGCTAGTGCCAGTGATAAAGAGGTATTACTTGACCTTCGAATAATTACATACTCCTCTGATCTTTAGTTTTTGCCACCTCCTTCAAAAGTGAACCAAATGCAATTACGCACCTCAGCTCACTAAAACATAACTGGGTTGTAATAAAAGAGGAAAGTGGATATGTCATAGCTACAAAAAACAAGTGGAATCAAACATGAAATATAATATCAGTGCAAATGGAATTACATGCAAATCCCAGGTTTTGGTTGGTTTGATTTTTAATAATTGCTTGCATGTTTTTACCTTTGTGATTATAATAAATACTTTTTAAATTTAACTTTGTGTTCCACTGATCCACAATATGGGTCGGTTGCACTTCATTGACCTCCTATGGTGAGCCAATCTGAGTGTGTACAAAACCCTTGCAATAGACGTGGATGAAAGCCTTAAAGCTCTGATATGGACTCTTTTCAACACTGGAAATTATGGTGAGAGATTTGACATTATTGGAATACATATTCCTTTTTGTGAAAGTAGCAGCTTTTCGTCTTGAAGAGGATTTATAAATTATATAGTTGATATTTAATTGGGACTTGCACCTTGGCCGTAGCTCTTTGCTGAGATTTCTTTACATTTTGATGTTGTTGTTTGTTATGAACTCAAGGCTGACTATAGTTTTAATAAAAGCACCAAGTAAGTGGGATCATTTTATTTACATGAGTAAATTCAAATACCAAGGACAACCCTCTGAGCAGTATGGTAACAGAAAATAATATTTTAAGATTCAGTTCCATCAGTTACATACATTACTTTTAAGTCACCTCATTTAAGCTGGATTTACAAACTTCAAAGCCAAGGACAAACAAATCTCCCTTAAAGTCAATCTCCCTTAATCAAATTCCCCTTAAAATCTCCTGTGTCTGTTCTGGAGGAATTATTTCCCGCGTTCATATACACTCACTGGCCACTTTATTAGGTACACCTGTCCAACTGCTCGTTAACACTTAATTTCTAATAAGCCAATCACATGGCGGCATGTAGACATGGTCAAGACAATCTCCTGCAGTTCAAACCGAGCATCAGTATGGGGAAGAAAGGTGATTTGAGTGCCTTTGAACGTGGCATGGTTGTTGGTGCCAGAAGGGCTGGTCTGAGTATTTCAGAAACTGCTGATCTACTGGGATTTTCACGCACAACCATCTCTAGGGTTTACAGAGAATGGTCTGAAAAAGAAAAAACATCCAGTGAGCGGCAGTTCTGTGGGCGGTAATGCCTTGTTGATGCCAGAGGTCAGAGGAGAATGGGCAGACTGGTTTGAGCTGATAGAAAGGCAACAGTGACTCAAATCACCACCCGTTACAACCAAGGTAGGCAGAAGAGCATCTCTGAACGCACAGTACGTTGAACTTTGAGGCAGATGGGCTACAGCAGCAGAAGACCACACTGGTTGCCACTCCTTTCAGCTAAGAACAGGAAACTGAGACTACAATTTGCACGAACTCATCGAAATTGGACAGTAGAAGATTGGAAAAAAAGCCCCATAACATCCTACAAAAATGATAGTATGTATAAAAAACCACGGAGGTATAAAGTAGACATTTGGTGAATGTTAGTTATTATGTTTTTTGGTGTTATGACTCATGTGTGGAAAAAGTAGAAAATCTTGAATTTTGAAAATTGCTAATTTTTCCAAATTTTCACCAAATATCTGATTTTCTCATAAATAAATGCAAAACATACCACCAAAATTTTTTAACTAACATGAAGTACAATGTGTCACGAGAAAAAAAAATTCTAAATCACTTGGATATGTTAAAACGTTCCGAAATTATAACCATTTATAGTGTCAGAGGGCAGATTTGAAAAAATGGGCCGTGTCAGGAAGGTGAAAAGTGGCTTCGGCGTTAAGGGGTTAATGGCTTTAAGTACTAATAGATTGTTAGACAGACATAAGTTGCTCTACGATAACTCATCCATGACTACTGGCTGATGGGAAGGAAACTGAGTCTACAGTCTAGTCTCACATTGTAGGACCTGGTCTCTGCCTGTCAGAGATCCCTGGGGAGAATTTATAAGTGGTCTATAGGTTATTGACTAAAGCTATATAGGTCAATGACTAAGGTCATTTTTGGTTGTAGATTTTGGGTGTTTAAATGGGTATGGCGGTCCCAGTCAAATGAGTATATCAATTTCAAATGAGTTTCAAATCAACCTATTCCTTTCTCTACATTGAAAACACTTGCCCACTTGGGGAAGGTGGTCCTAGTTCACAGATTTCAGCAATGTACAATGTAGATAGCATGTAAGTGTAATCTAAGACATATCATTGTAGATATGGCCAGAAGCAATGGAGCCACCTGGAGCCAATTAGAGAAGCCTGGAGATTCTCTAAATATAACCCATTTGTACCAAGTCTTATGGTATGTATCTAGTAGATATCTGTCTAACATTGTCCAAGGAGTTTGTCCATGCGTTTGAATCTATTGACTTCTTCAACCCACAGTTTTGTGGGTGGAGAAGTGGATTTTCATAGCCTAGGGATCACCAGTCTCATTGCCACCAAGAAGTGTTGAAGTTATTCTCTCTTGATGTCTTTGAGATATCCCGGTGCGATGTCCCAGACAGAGGCAATCCCAACAAAGATGCAGCATAGATTCCCTAGCAGACTGGTACCATCAACAAGTAGGTGAGGTAGAGAGAAACATGTTATGTAGCTGGACAGGAGTCTTATACCACCTGGTAAGGATCCTGAAACTGGTCTTCTTTATTTTATCAGACACAGACATTTTAGGAGTTAGGAATTTCACCCTAAAGCTCTCTTGTGAATTTCTTTCCCAGTTCTTCCACATCACACCCCAAAAGCATCCAGTAAATAAGAAACACACCAAGAGGTAGGATTGTGCTTAAGAGACAGATGGTCTCGAATGGAGTAGGTTTGATAGAAAGGTGGTCTCCCAGGGCCAATGACTGTAGGAAGTTCCGCAATTGCAGATAACGTAGCCAGGTGCCTGGATATGTCCTTTTGTCGCCCAACAAGTCGTTCAGGTAACGAATGCCAGACACCATGATAAAGTCTATGGGGGTCATTTACTAAGGGCCCGATTAGCGGTTTCCCGACGTGTTACCCGAATATTTCCGATTTGCGCCGATTGTACCTGAATTGCCCCAGGATTTTGGCGCATGCGATCGGATTGTGGCGCATCGGCACTGGCATGCACGCGACGGAAATCAGGGGTCATGGCCGAACGAAAACCCGACGGATTCGGAAAAACCGCCGCATTTAAAAAAGGAAATTGTGTCGCGGAGCTTGCACTCACCTTCATCCAGGATAGGATCGTGAACTTCGGTGCATTTCAGGGAACTTCAGTGCAGCAGCGCCACCTGGTGGACGTCGGAGGAACTGCCTTGATGAATCCCGGCCGGAACCGAATCCACCGCAGAGAACGCGCCGCTGGATCGCGAACGGACCGGGTAAGTAAATCTGCCCCTATGAGTTTTCTGAGCTGACTGTCTTCCGATAGTAGAAGAGGGCACTCAAGGTTAGAGGAACTCTGGGGTAGCCTGGCACTGGGGAAAGAAAGCCAGTGATATTTATAAGGTTGTGGTAAATGGCAAACCTACCCCATGCTCTTAGGACTTGTGCCATTAGGGTAGAGATGTTATGTCTTTATAGGAAGCCAGAACATGTCAGGTTGATACCCTTTACTGGGGATAGAGTGCTCTGATTTCACCCAAAGTTTATTTGAGCTGTGGGAAATCACATCTAGGACCAGTTTACATATGGTCAACCTATGATAGCAAGTAAAGTCTGGGAGCCCTGCCCCTCGACTTTCCTTATGCCTAGTTAGTATGCTGTATTGTATACAAGGAGAGAATTCCTGACAGATAAACTTAGTGGCTACCCGACATAGAAGCGCTAGAAAGGTTGAGATTATATCTAGTGGGACAGTTTGAAAGATTTATAAGATCTTGGGTACTGAGTCCATTTTGAACTGCCGAACCAGGACAGAGAAAGGTAGCTCCGTGACTTGAAATTGGTCTCTATAGATGAAAGCAAGGTGGCATAATTCAGGTTGAATAGCTGATTTGGGTCAGATGGAATCTGAACATCCAGGTATTTAATATGGCCTTATCCCAGGAAAAAGGGAGCACAAAGAGGTAACCAAAGACCCTGGAAGTGGATGTCTACTTTGAAATTGCTGACTTTTCTATATATCAGCAAGTCATGACCATGACTAAGAACAGCGTGATCGTCATGACTAAGAACGGCGTGACCGTTTGAAACGCGTTGGTGGGAGAAGGAAATACACTGTGGATTTAAAGATTTTAATGAAATAAAGATCAACAATATTTGGAATTTGGCTGGACCATCGAATTGTTTATTCATGGCTTATAAATATTGCTTGATCTAAATCTATGTCTAGATGTGCATCTAACAGTTGACCTTTAGGGTCCTATGTACTGTATGAGCATCTGTTTTCTATACAAAACACTGCTCAAGTCCCTAATGGTAGTTATTAACAACAATAAAAATACAACAAAAGTATATTGTAAACCTTTAGTTGAATAACTATCACACCTCTATTGTTTATGGACATGACCGATTGTATTGAGAGTGTTCCTATTATTATTACTACCCCTTGTCTGTTCTTGGTATAGAGCACTTGTTTTCATATTAATCTTATTCGGTGATTTTTATAATGTACCTGTCATAGTCATAATAAAATCTTTTCTGAGAAAATAGATCCATTGTCTTCAATCTGTTTATTGTTAAGCCCATTGAATGTTGGTAGACGATATAAGAAAGTGGTTATAGAAAGAGATTATTGAAGTATTTCAGTATGATCTCATTGTTATATTGGTGTCCTTGTCCCTTTTGCTTTGTACACACATTATACTTGAATTCAAACCTAGCAATGAACAAAAACAATTCAGCTTCCTTGGAATTCAAGATACTATTGTTTTTCCCAATGTGTAAGGTTGTGGAGAGTTACATCATGAAGAACAGTACCAGTAGAGTCATTAGAGCATGAGGACTTATTATGCCGTATTCTATGTACCTGCACATAAGAAACACAACCTTTAACAATGTTAGATGTTTTACCTTTAGAGACTCTTTTGCAATATGTCACCATGCTGCTCCAGTGGGCCAAAGATATTCAGTGCATGGATTCCATTGGGTAGTAATTGTAGCACAAACATTAGAAAGAGTTAATACAGCAAATTAAGTCTCCATAAAACATTAACTTTTAGACTTCCATATCAAACAAATTCACAACAGCAAACCCAATCCCAGACTTCTGTGATATGTTTCGGCACTTAGCCAAATTAGCAAAGTAAATTTGCAATTATTGTTGTTGTACAAAATGGGATTATTGCAAATGGCAGTCTCTGATTGTAGATCTGATCATTATTGGAAGTCAGAAGGTCCTTGGCCCTTACATCATCTGTCTGAGGAGTTACTGTAGTTACTGTGTTCTGTGTTGTTTGAATTATCTGACGTTATAACATATGTATTAGGATATGTTCACACATTCTTTTTAATTGCAGAAAAAATACCACAAGTGTTCTAGTTGTGGTCTTGTAAACTCAATGTAATTGTCGGGCAGGTTTTTTTGTGTCTGGTTTGCATCTTCAATGAATTAATGAAAACCTCAGAATTCTTTTGATGTGCAAAAACTGGTTTAAAGAAACTTGTCAGCAGAATTTGACCTAATAAAACAGTATGTTGTCAAGCAGCTTAACACCTTTCAGATCATGTTCTTTCATGGCCCAACATTGTGGCATCTACCAGAAAATCAGCTTTGAAGTGAGATATAAATTGGTTGTATAAAGTCACAGAGGCAGAGAGTTTAGCACTGAAGTCAAGCTCTCCCCCCTCAGAACACCACATCAGACTCCTGGAGAGTCAGTTATAATGTGCCTGGATACTGTACTGTACTTCTGTAGACCTCTTACTTTATATACGATTCAGTTTGATACTCTTGTGGTTAATTGGGAATGGCTATAGCATTCATAGACATCTACGAGTATCAAAAGCAGTAGTGACCAGAAGCTGTGACTACAGCTGCATATCTAATTCATTATAATGGCAATTGTTGCTGTAGTTATGGCTTTAGGATACTACAGAGAGTACAGAGACCAGGGTATCTGGCTCCATTCTCAATGTTTATGGTTGTCTGAATTGCTGATTAATGCATAGACAGGTTTCCCACCCTATATCAAATTGTGATGGCCCATTCTGCCTATCAATGTTTTTATAGATGTTTTATTTATGCATTTTTTAGAATAAAGAACTATACAACAAAACAAGCAGTTGTCAATGATTAATTGGACATGCAAACATTGGACATTGAAAAATAGCACACATGTGCAGGGAGGCAAACAGCAGATGAATGACAGCCAGTAGAGATTAAGGCAATGGCCCCAGTGGGGGCAGATAGCTTATACCTTCAATAAACATACAGACAAGACAGACAAAACACACTTACACATGCACCCAAACATGCATCCACACCTCCTCCACAATCCTCCCACATAAAAATAGATAAACTAGCCAGACGTCTTGGAGATTTCCAACCACCTTGACGAGATTTTGCCAAACTTACGACTCTCATCTAGGATTGGGAAGAGAGGGACATAGCTATTGACTAGATATACTCACCTCTGAAGCATTGGTATATCAGGGTCCTTCTAAAACATTACTATAACCTTACAAGCGCAGAAGAGTAAAAATCTAAAAAAAATATTTAATCATAGAAGCGCTGAATCACCTCCCCAATGACACACAACAAACATATCTATGGGGTTGAGAAGTCAAGGAAATTGCTGCTTATCAATTAAAATTCCCAAACAATCCCATTTAAAAAAAATGTTAATCAACCATAAACTTGATTGTTATAAAAGTGACATTTGGTATAGTATACCAATAATGAAGCCCTGTTTATTATCTTTTCGCTGTACTCTTGCATAGTTTTTGCAGTTAATAATGTTATTATGGCAAATGTACTTTTATTTATAAATTCTTGTGGAGACTGAAGAAGAGCAATGGAAAACAATAACCATTACATAGTGACATTTTCACATGATATGAAATTGTCATTCATCACAAACATAGGCCTCTATAAGCTTTGATAGATAATATTTGTAATTAGTTTACAGCCTGACCTTTGTAATATCATCATACAAATCACAGAAAGGATGAATGAAGCATTGTTCTTACCTGACAGGCCATTTATAAAAAGCTTCAATGGCAATTTAAAAAGAACAACTTTCCCGTACAACATAATCATAATTCCAGAACTTCCATTTGCTGATAAACAAGGTCTTCGGGCATTTAGAAAAAGGATGTATAATTGTCATAGTTATTTCAGGGCTTTCAGTGTCAATCGGCTTCTAGAGATCATGACACAGCTATGGCTCCATAAGCTGCAAGAAACAAATTATTTTAACTGATCAAAGTCACATGCCACAATGTACTACTTGGGTAATTAAAAAGTCATTAAAATATAGTATATGATGATGTATATTTGGTCCTGTATACAAAATTAAATGGTGAGCTACTGGATCCTGACCACAAAAAGTCTCTTCTGTAGTGAAGTTAGGCTTCTGAAGGAAGTGTCTATACACCTTAAAAGGTGGCCTTTAATAGCAAATCGTGATGAGCAATTAGTGATGTCCCCAAAATATGGACCTCTTCAAGAAGTTAAGCACTCACTCTTTGATCTCCATTCCCCAATGACGTCAAAAGTACTTATGAAAATGGTTGGAAAATGTCAATTGCCGACTGCTTTGCTAGTGTTATTAGTGGGGGCCAGTTTCGATTAACACAAAATCGAACCCGGTGCTCTTATCCCTAACAAAAATCTCCATAAGAAGAATAGTTTTTTCCCTGACCTGCATTTCTGGACTCTTACCTAGCCAAACCAGTTTTCTACACTGTGCTGATGACATACAAAAACAGTGCTGTTTAATGTTGGGAGTCTGTTGGGAGTCTGTTACTTATAGAATAGATATACTGGTTTAGCCACTATCCCAAGTCATATAATTAAACTTCTTGAGAAATTCATGCTCAATGTCGAGAGGGCTACCTGCAAGATAGCTTTGAAGTAAAGTTTTCTTTATCCCAGCCTAGAAAACATATTTACATATTTCTATTTTGGACAGGTTATTTTTTTAGTTGTTGACGCTTGACAATGCAATCCACTAATTAACTATTGCACTGTGGCAACTTTGGCAGTTACAGTGTTCAAAAAAAATTCCTCTTTCCTGATATTATATTGCCATGAAATACTGCATTGATATTGTATCTCAGATCAGGGTTTTAAATAACAGGTAACAATGACTTTGTTGGCTCCTACATGAATTTGTAGATAAACCTCACATACGACAGGTGTTTTATGACTCTCTTGGCTGTCTAAAGCTTCCACATTTAGCATGGGTTGCTGTTACCTGTCAGTAGAAGGACAAAAGCGCAGCTGGCACAATGCATTGTACTTAGAAAAATGGCATTTCATTATTGTCTTCACATTCCCATTTTCATAGGAAATGATTGTTGATAAGTAGTCAGCAAAATGGTAGTTCTTCCTCAGGGAGCTTATAGTTCGCAGTAAGGAAAGGTAACCCAAGTCGTCTTGTAATAACAAAGGTCAGTTGCTTAACAGCTTTCTCTACTGTATCTTTCCTAATGGTTCCACACTTACCTATTTTATTCTTTGTGTTTTCAACACTTCTGTTAAAAAAGACATTATTACAAAAAAAATGGTTATTTAACACAAAAGCATTATTAAATTTTTCTCGTCTACCAAGAGCAATTTTCTTCCGAGTAGGTTTGACAAAGGGTAAGAACATTGCATCAGCATTTTAAATGTCATATAAGAGTCCTGAAGAAGTTCCTCTCTGTGAGTTATTTTCGATGGGGCTCACTTCAAAAGGTTATGTTCTGTCTTATTCCACTTTCAAAACTGTAAAAATATCAAGGTTAGTAAATGTTCATAGATGTACTGCTATCCTCTACTGCGTGTGTATTTTTAAATGTATATATAGTATCATTTTAGCCCAAAAGGCATATAAAGGCATCTATATACTGTAAGTACATACTGATGAAGCTAACTGTCTAAGGTTACATTCATATCTTATATTTTGGACAGTTAAATCTTTAGGAAAATGCCTACAAAGTACACACAGCAAAGGCCAGGGCTGGATACCATATAAAGACATCCGACCCCCAGACCCTCTAATGGCCTCTGCTGAGCTTGTACTGTTTTTTGTCGCAGAAAACAAGATTATACAGTAGAAGTCTACAGACACGTTCAGGGTGCACCAGGAACTTTCCTAGCATATATATTGTGTGTGTGTGTGTGTGTGTAAAGAATGAGATGTTAATGTAGCCCAATGTTTAATTCCACCTCATGCCAACAAGGTATATACTCTACAAGACCTCTGGGAGCACTTGTAATCCTTCTGCCATTTCACCTGGTTTCCATCCTTTGACCCCTTTTTCAGGTATTTACCACTGTATTCAGAGGTGGAATCTGAATTTCCTTCAAATGAAAATGTAAAAGTAGCACTATGCTATATTGTTACATGCTATATTAAACAACATAAGTTGGTGGGGTTGAAAATGAAGGGCGATTAGTTTTGCTGGTACAGATTGGATTGGGAACACCCCACAAGTTCTAGTAACCTGATCCCATTATGTAGTCATTCCCTGTATGTGAAAGTCAATGAGATTTTTAAACTTGATGGAGGGTTCAAAGTTAATGATGACTGAAACACTTCTTTATCTGAACTCTGGGTGGTGATTATGTGACTTTTATGCATTTTGCTTTTGTTAAGATATAGTACTACTTCTGTATTACTGGAACACAAAAGTGAATTGCATTGTAGACACAGTCCCTTTAGAAGCATTAACTGAAGAGCCGTATACTGCAGATGTAGCACCAGTTACCATGACTGACTTTGTAACCTCGTAATATTTTTTTCCCTGTTTTTATTTCTGCTTCTAGTAGTGTCTAAATCAGCTTTCCTTTCAATACTCCAACAGACAACTGATAGATAAAGAGGAGACAATAATGTTTCTAATGGCTTAACTCTTTACGAACAGTCACCCTATTGACTTACATTTAAAATGATCAGTAAAAAGTTAATTTGTAGCTGTCTCTCTATATCTATCTGCTGTGCATAGACTTGAGAATGGTTTTAAAACTGTTCACTGTTCACCACAAGAGCAGAGAATATAGAAAAAAAAATATGGACAGAAGAGCTTTTTACTTAAAGGAAGTCTACCATCAAAATCCATCATGATAAACCAGGGGCACTCACTCATAGATCCAAGCAGTGTGACTGTGGTAATCTTTTTATATTTGTTATCTATGGCTTTCTTCCTTTTAAAATCAACTATAAAAATTATGCTAATGAACTAGTGCTCAGCACTCTCCCTCCCTATGCCTGATATAATCTCACAGCAGCAGAGGAAGCTTCATCACTCAGTAGGAGAGGGACATGGTTCTCGCATAAGCTTAACAGCCTGTCAAGCCAGCGCAAAAAGGGGCTCTTGAATCACCATCAGCACTCTACTCACTCATAGCTTATTTTAAATGGAAAACAAATGTAAGAAGATTACTACAGTCACAGTGCCTGGATCTATGAGTAATGGCCCCTGGTTTATTATGCTTAATTTAGATGGTAGATTTACTGTAATGAAAAGTATATTAACTTCTGAAAAGAAAAAAGCTTCAAAGGTTTATTAACGCTTTTACACTTTAAAGAAGGGTCGTATGTAGAGATGAGCGAACACTAAAATGCTCGGGTACTCGTTATTCGATGACAACTTTTGTCCCGAGCTCGAGTGCTCGTTCTCGAATCGCGAACCCTCATATGAAGGTCATGGTGGAGACTCACCGCATATTTTTTCCCAAGGGACCAAGGCTCTGCACAGGTCAGAGCTAGGCCAAACACTCGGAACCTCAGAAAAGGATGGAAACACCCACGGGGGAAAATGGACAGTAGTAGTACCTTTGAGACGCTGGACCGAGGATAGGCCCCGAAATTCTCTGCGTCGGCACTTATATGACCAGCCCTCAGGGTCAGTACTCGGTCGTCAGCACTGCACCAAGTTTAAGTGTACGTAGCGTTATTATAAGTTTGGGATATGGCGGTGAGGGGATGTAACAGATGGCGCAAGAAAGCGCATGATGCCGCATGGAGCTGGCGCTCTGATCCGTGCCGGCGAGCTTTCGCCAATCCAGCCCCTGTCCCTCCTAGGCATACTGCCCCTAAACATGACTTCTAAGTAACCTTGTGTATATAGTTCAAGTCGTAGTGCGTTCTTACGTAATGGGTTCTAGTCGAATAATTTCCGGGGTGTAGAGGGAATGTTAAAGGCAATGCGTCAAGTGAACGCTTGGACAATGACATAATCATCACCTAAATGTAAGATTTTGCCAGTATATTTTTGTGGTAAACATACAGCAGGGGTGGCGCACAAAGTGATAATCAACTTCTGACTGTGGAATGAATACTCCAAATTGACAGCCTGAAACATCTCTGCCGTGATCACACGCGTTGCAAGATGACTGTATGGAGGCATCTATATGGACGACTTTGGAAGGTTAGCAATGGAGACATGTGTGGAGGTGGCTATGGAACAATTTAATTTGGATCAGTGCCCTGTAGGGCAGTCCCACAATTTTTTTCAAACCAGAGGAGCAGGTAGGTGCCCTCCCCAGATAAAACTGGAATGAATAGATTTGAGTTGCCTGTATGTGCAGCTCAAAAATTTTTCAAACCCGAGGAGGTAGGGTAGGTGGCCCTCCAGTTTAAAAATGGGAATAGTAGTTGCGTGTATGTGGCATGGTCCCAAAAAGTTTGTAATAAAGCAGTAGGAACCCGGGTAGGTGCCCTCCAGAAAAAGTGGATAGACTATAGTGCCTGTATGATGCCGTCACAAAAATTTATTCAAACCCTGAGACAGGTAGGTTGGCCCTCAGTAAACATGTGCATAGATGTAGTGCCTGTAATGTGGCAGTCCCATAAATGTTTGCGCAACCTCAGAGGAAGGTAGGTGGCCTGCAGTAAACTGGAGATAGATTAGAGGCCTGTCTTGTAGCAGTCCAAAAATGTATTCAATACCGAGAGGCAGGTAGGTTGGCCCATGCGTAAAATGAATGATTGATGTCTCTGTGTGCTTCGTGTGCAGTACCCAAACAATTTTTCAAATCAGCCTGGAGGACCAGGTAGGTGGACCCTCCAGTAAAATGGAATAGATTTATGCCATGTATGTGGACTGCACAAAAATGGTTTCAAACGATGGACCCGGGTAGGTGTGCCTCCCTCCAGAAAAAATTAAATGCATTGAAGTACTATGGCACAGAGCCAGTGGGCCCCGTACAAAAAATAGCCCATTTTTCCTCTGTGCTTTACTGTTACAAACAGGAGAGAGGGATGAAGTGAGAACACGAGGACGGAGGGTGGCAGTCAATTAATTGCAGGTTGGCGTTCCTCACCTGGTCTGAGCTTGGAATTCTGAGAAAATCCAGCCTTTATATCATTTTAATACAGCGTCAGCCATGTCAGCGTGTCAGGTCGACAGGCAGGCCGTGTACTGCTATCGGTGATGATGCCACCACTAGAACTGACAACTTAAAACCCCGCATCTGGAACAAGACGCTAGCGAGGGCAGGCAGAACCATCCAAGGCGTTACAGCGCAGTTGTAGCCACATGCCACTTGAAACCGCAGTAGTTTATGTAGGGAGCTGCTGTTGACTCATATTATGAACGATGGTATGTACAGCTACAGTACGTGACCGCTCACCATCTTTGAATGTAAAGAGTCGGCCCTACGTTGTCTGTCCGAGACTGGGGACGTGACAGTTGTCTTGCGCGGAGGTGAACATTAATAGCTGGCAAAAGCGCTTTGTAAAAGTCACCTTGCCAGGTAGCTGGACAGGACTGACGTCCTCTGCTCGTCCTCATCCTTTCTCACTCTGCTACTTGTCCCCAGAAAATACCTACCTCTGCCGCTAGCGCTGTGTCAGAAGGAAATACTGTTTCAGCTTGTGCCACAGGGGCATTGCTGTATTCAGTGCATTCTCACACTCCTTTTCCTCTGGCAGGATGAGAGTGGGGAATGTTCTCCTTGTACCGTTGGTCCAGGAGAGTGAACACCCGTAATAGCGTGTGCTGGATATAATTATTTACAGTGGGCACGAGGGTTGTCAACGGGGAGAGCCTAGCAATGAAATTATCTGCATATGCGCAGACCAGGATACCAACTCGTTAAGACATTCACCCTCTCTCCCTCACTGGGCCCTGACTGATCCATTTTCCTCTCCTCCTCCAACTCGCTCCAACTCCTTCTGTCTGCCATACGCACGCTGAACATTGAAGGCACTCAACAATGGTCCCCTCTGCGTCTCATGCCAACATTTCTCTATTCTCCTCCTTCTTCCTCTTTACTTACTCCAACCTCCACCTCCTCCTGATATCGCGCATGAGAACAACCTGAGGGTGCATTTGGCTTATCACAAGGGTATAATATCCTATCCCCTGTCCCTCTTTGGACGAGCGCAAAGCGCTCCGACTTCATGCTGACCAGAGAGCGTATTTGTCAACAGGCCAAGCAGCGGGATGGTGAGGGCTGTGAGATGGCCTGGGCACTGCCACTGACTCATCTGGTTGACCTCCTACAAAGTTACTCAGCACTCTGAACAGATATCCAGATCCCGTCCCAACTCCTCTTGTAGAACTTGAGGAATGGCTGACGTGGACCGACTGACCAGTTCTGGTGGAAGTTTGAACATCGTGTGAGTTCCCGTACATCCCTCTGCGCTTGCTAGAGTTAAACTCTGGAAATACCTGGTCACGTGTTGGATCTTCCACAGCTCGTGGACGTCACCCGCACACAGCGGGTGTAGCGGAGCAGTTGGAGGCGGGCGCTATGCGCTGCCCCTGAGAGTGGCAGCCTCGGCGCTGGACTCCTGAAATGCGCACAGATGCGCGCGCCACCTTCGTGACAAATCAGACAGATTGGGGTAATCTTGAGGAAACTCTGAACTATCAGATTTACAACAATGGGCCAGGCATGGCACATGTTAACGTATGCGCCGATTGCAGAGCCCGCCACCGAGGTACTGCCGTTTGTCACACACACCATTCTCCGGCTGAGGTTCAGCGGCTGCAGCACAGATCATCGTCTTCGCGTTGGCCCTGTTAAATAGCTCTGGGGGATGTGCTTATGCGAGCTAGGACTCAAGCCCTAGGTTTGGAGCACCGCCTGCTGTCGGCTTAGCGACGCATGCTGGCGGTGCACTGAGGCTACGCGACTGATGCGCGCCGTGCCCATCGGATTGTGGGTAGTCGGAAGGGGAGGTGAGAGGGGTGGAGGGGGTAGCTGGAGGGAATAGGGGCCTGAAACACCTGGACCGAGGTACGGCCCCGAATCCCTCGACGTCGGCAGTATATGAGCAGCCCCAGGTCAGTACTCGGCTCCCACGCCTCTACCAAAGCTTAACCCCATTTGTGCCTCAGCGATAATAGTAGTGGCCCTGCCCGGCCAGCACTCTTCCTTGTCCGTGGGTCAGTGGACCTGTCAGAAACGGCGTTGGTCAGGGCACGGATATTTGTCTGACACTCTGTGGTGCAGGGTGGGTACGGAACATCGGGGAAAAAAGTAGTGCTGCGGCTGGGGACCGAAACCGCGAGGGCGGCGCCGCTCATGAGGTTGCGCAAAGGCCTCGGTGTCTCAATAGCCTTAGGTAGGGCAAGCAATCTCCAGCTAAGCAATCGTGGAGATGTGCACAGTAAGGGCCTTGGGCGTATGCGGGGTGGTGTTAGCACTATATTTGCGGTTTCCGCTCCAGCAGGCGTATGGGGTAGATGGAGGTCTGAACGATGGTGGATGGCTGTGGCGGATCGTGGAGGTCGACGAATGGGGGTTCTTTTGGGCAGGGTCCTGGGCAGGGGGCGGACTAGCAGTGACCACAGGGGAAAGGAGCACGGTCGTGCACGGCCGGAAGGTGAACGGCTTGTTCCCACTGAGGTGGGGTGTTAGCATCTGATATGCCTGCATCAATGGTGGTAGTAAGCTAGTAAGTGGTGGGAACCCCCTGTGCTGAGCTCTGGTTTGGCAAATGTTGCACAGCACACAGTTCCGTCGGTATCCGCGCGTTCCACTTAAAAGAACCTCCAGACTCTCTGAGATCTAGCCATCGCCGAAGAGCCCTGTCTCACAGTGCTTCACACTATTGACACATTTGCGGCGCTGATGTTTCACCAGCTGGCCTCTGCACCCTCCCGTCTGGCCCACCAACTGCCTAAACTGTCCAACCTGTTCTGGTTCTGAGGACTCGTCCGTCCGTCTCAGAGACGCAGCTGGTTGTTACGCACTCCCCGGCCTCTCAACCAGCTTGGGTCCTCAGTGGTAACTCTCATCATCCTCCGGGATCTCCGCTCAGTCTGCTCCCCCCCGGCTTACTTGCATGACACACAACCTTCCCCCTGCTGACCAACGTGTTCTCCCTCCATCCCGTCGGACACCTCTTTACAACACTTCCACTACGTCAGAAGGTATCATCACACCCACGAGACTGCGACTGGTGGAAAAACCTGGGGATCGAAAATGCTCGCAGCAATGCGACAAGTGGGTGTGTTGGACATCTGTGGGAAGGGTCAAGACAAACGTTCACTCAGAGTACGCCGGTTCAAATTGCCCAATTTTTCCGTTCGGTAGGCGGCCAGACTGGGGGGGACGGAGCTGACAGGTGTCCGGAGCTGGAGGAGTGGCGCATTTCAGGTGACATGGGTGGACTGACGTGGAAGACATCTGACCTGGTGGTGGACACATTGATCGAAGGATTGTCAAGCAATCCAGAACATCACCTTTCGCCACATGGTTCTGGCCTGCTAAGTGCTCAACCACAGTCTCGCCATAACCTTCAGACATGAAACCGTAGGGAAGGTAGCTCTGAGCGTGGTCCCCATGCTCCTCTCATCACAGGTGGTTGTACACACGACTCATGACAACGCCCTCTGGGGGGGAAAAAAACCCCCCCCCCCCGCCCGCTGTCCACGCCCCCGCAGTAGTTGTGACGCCCAAGTCCCCCGCCCTCGTCCTCACCCCTGCCCTGGGTGTTTACAGTTTTAAAAATGAGAGTTATAACTTATATTTTGTTTAAACTTTTTTTTGTTTTTTTTTTGTGTTTTTTTGTCTTTTTTTTTTTTTTTTTGTGTTTTTGTTGTTTTTTTTGTTTTTTTTTTGACGTTTTCAAAACCAAACAATGCTATCACAAAACGCCCCCCCCACCCTATTGCTATGGCCTATTTTCTATGCCAGTATCAAAGCCACACTACTATGCGAGAGTGAGATGACACTGAGTTGTGCCTTAATTGAATCCACCCCTACTAATTTCCCACTTCGGCTCTTTGCTATGATATGTGCGTGCACTAGCGCGAACACAGCGGTCGCAATCGCCTCCTACCAAATCTTGCTCAGAATTGGCTAGTACATGCATGCAGAAAGTTAAGCCACCAGCAGATCAACCAGATCAAATTATAGAACGTACTGTAGGCGTAAGTAGCTCTTTGTATTCTCCTATGGGACTATTTTCTAGCCAGTAGTCAAAGCACACTACCTAGCATGTGAGATGACACTGTAGTAGTTGCCTAATTGAAATCCACCCATACTAAATTTTCCCACTCAGTGTCTTTGTATGGATCTGTGCGTCACTAAGCGCAGAACACAGCTGGCTCGCAAGTCTCACTACAAAATTGCTCAGAATTGGGCCTATACATGCACGCAATAAGTCCGCACCAGCAGATCAACCAGAAATCAATATATAGAACGTCTACTGTAGGCCGTTTAAGTAAGCTCTTTGTTTCTCTATGGCTATTTCTACCAAGCTATTCAACACGTTTGGTCACTACTATGCCAGATGAGATGACACTGAGTTTTAGTGCCTAATGAAAATCAACCCCTACTAATTTTTCCCATTCGGTTCCTTTGCGCATGGATATTGTGCCCTACGAGATCAAACCACGGTAGCAAGTCCCCCTGCGTAATATCCTCACAAAATGGTACTAGATGCAAAATTAAAATAAAAAAAAATGTTAGACGTTATTGTAGCCCTAAGAAGGGCGTGTTGGGTCTTCTTTGAGAATCACTCCTGCTACAGTAAGCTAATAGAACCCCTAAACGCTTTCCTTGAACCGCAGCAGCTCTCTCCTAGCTGCATCCAGACACAGAAGATCCGATGCAAGGGTCGGCGGCAGCGGATGTCGATCCAGGGTCACCTGATCTGGCCAGCCAACCAACTGCTATCGACGTGTAAGGGGGGGGTTACCACGTTCATTCTGGGTGGAGTGCAGAGTCTCCTGGCTTGTGATGGCTCGTTCTGGCCGCCAAAAAGCAAAAACTGGCGGGGGAGGCGCCATTTTCTCGAGCTGGGACAAGGAAGTATTCTGTCCGACTCAAGAGCACGTTTCGAGTACCCTAATGCTCGACCGAGCATCAAGCTCGGACGAGCATGTTCGCTCATCTCTAGTCGTATGATTTTCTGTACCCTAAATCATTATATTGTTTTAAGCTAATTAAGTGGCAATACCAATTAGTTTATTATTAGCTTGTTATTGTAATGATTTACATTTATATGAAAAAGTATTCTAACTTGAAAAATAGTTACATACAAGGCAGAAACAATGGCAACAGTTCCCAGGATACTTTTAACTGGATGTTAGATACACACAAGAAGTGAAGGGCAGCAAAGTATGTCAGCTGGATGGGGTGCACACAGGAACAGCAAAAGGCAATCGAAAATACAAAATATCCAATACAAAGGAAAAGGAGGTTGAGGCACTCACTGACATAGTTCTAATAGCTTTACTCAGGCAGCAAGGTGCAGAGTGATGCTGGAAAGACTGATGGGCCATTTTGAGCATGTGAACAAGCTTGAGAAAGTGCCCTAGGCATGATAAGACCCGCCACTCTCTGTGGAATCGTTGATCTATGTCATTGAGTGCCTTGGCTTTCTTCTCCTATGTATTGGATATTTAGCCTTGTAACTTTCTATATTTACACAATAAAAGTGTTAAATTATCTCACAGGAAGACATAAGTATATGTATCGGGACTAATAACATGGTTGTGACAAGCATCTAAAATTTCTTATACATAGATGCTGCACAGTAACAATCAACAGTTTCACAATAACTCTAAATCGAAGAGTAGAGTCCTGTCATCATAAAACTGGTCTTTATTCCCTTATATCACACATTTACCAGAAGGCTGCACCTTGTACCTCTATGGTGACATAAATAATTGTCACTTAAATAATATAGATCAAAGATACATCCATGTGTCTAATAGCCTACAGTAGTTTACGAGCATGAACGATGGCCTCACTGATCACAGCGTTAGTGACACTTTTCAACTGTATTATACGCCTGGATGCCACCGTGTATGGACGGTCCTGACTCCACTGTGCTCTCCATGCTTCCTAACCAACACGTGTGTCACAAAACTGTTAAAGGTTGTACAAATGTGCATGTTCATGGAAATATAACCTAAACTATAATTCAAAAATGGTACACTTAGCTGTGATGGGACTACAGTAGAGATGAATAAAAAAAAGTTCACTCATATTTTATTATTCTGACATAAAGATATACCAACCATAGCCCCATTGTCTAATTGAGCCAATTCAATACAATGGTACAACATCCTAACACCTCCTCAAGGATAGAAGGTAATGTATGCAATATACCATATAATACAATATTATAAGAAAACTGTTTTGTAAAGCTGTTTTTTGTCATCTTGTACCATATCGGACACATGAGGGAAGATTTTGGAGGACACATGTGAGCAGTTGTAATACATAATGTTCTGTCAAAGCATGATGATAATATTTCTTTTCTTCTTCTTCTTCTTCCTCAGAAACATACCTCTTGCAATATGTATATCGATGGCGATTGTAACTGTTGGATATGTCTTAACCAATGTGGCCTACTATACAACCATTTCAGCAGAAGAGCTGGTCCTGTCCAGTGCAGTTGCAGTGGTAAGGAAGCCAATAAGAAGCAATGTAATCCACATATATCTTAGCATAGTAGCTTGAATGACAATCACAACAACAATCACAATCGTGTTTCTAGACACGATACAGGGGTTGGCCACTTTAACCCATGTTTTTAGATGGAGGGTCATGTGATCTCTAACTGTCCATGATGATAGAAGTCATGAATATAAGATCAAGATCCTGGCAGGGTGATTGTGCATGGACACATAGAGATCACATATGTCAAAGGGTGGACATTTTATGGACAGAAATGTCTGGCTAATGAGGTAAAAGACAGGAGGCTTCACTCTACATATCAAGTGGAGCAGAACATTTAATAGATGTATATTGGTAAATTACCTCACACTTACACACATTAAATAGCATAATGCAAAGTGGTCAACCCCTTTAAGAAGTCTGATTTTTACACCAGCTTACAAGGCATTTGTGCTATAAATACTTGGGGATGAGTACTACGTCTATTAGTGTTGAAACTGAGCATTCTGAACTGGTTAGGAATAGAACACATCTGTTCATTGGTAAAATAACATCATTCGGATCACTGAATGATTGTTTGTATGATTGTGTATTACAATATTAGCCAAAACTAGCTAAGGATTCAATAGGAAGGAAAAGGATTGGTTCTGAATAAGCTCCGATGTGTAAATGGACGTGTAATTGCCTATTTTACTAGTATTATATTGTTTTAAATTTAGAAAATTAAAAATAAAACATGTGAAAAGCATTTTAAAATACAGGCGGTCCCCTACTTGAGAACACTTGACTTACAGATTACCCCTAGTTACAAACGGCCCTCTGGGTGTTGGTAGTTTATTATATTTTAGCTTTAAGCTTTAATAAACGGCTATAATAGTTATCAAAGGTGTCTACAATTAAGCTTTTTTGTTAATCCCGGTTCTTATGACAATCCAACATTTTTAAAATCCAATTGTCACAGAGACCAAAACATTTTTTACTGGAATTACAATTAGGAAATGTACAGTTCCGACTTACATACAAACTCAACTTAAGAACAAACCGACAGAACCTATCCTGTACGTAACCCGGGGACTGCCTGTATGTGTTTTTGCTTCTAAGTATCACTTTAGAAAACATGACCTTTATATTTAACATAGAAACATGGGATTATTTAGCAACAAACAAAATCTGTGACATCCATAGAAATTACCAAGTACACCTTGGTCTGCACCTTGTGCAGTGTCTTATGCATCTTTATTTTCCAGATATTCCGTGCAACTTTTCACTTGTGTATCACTTTTTTTGCTTAGTTTTGCGACTTTTTAGGGGCAAATCCGCGCCTGGTCCAGGGCAGGTGCAAAGGAAGGATTTTTTTTTAATGGACCCTGCTTTAAAATGTAAATTGGAATTATTTCACTTGTTTTAAATGATTAAAGTTTGCACATAAACCTGTTGGGCATTCAAAGTTTGAGCTTTTTTTTTAAAATATATTGCGGCACGGTGTATTGTTGTCGGACAATGCACTTTCGAGACCTCCTCCGGACCGGGTAGGTAAATGTGCCCCAATAAGCTCGTACAAAGCTCAATTTGTTACATGTTTTATGCCCTACTTCTGAATGAATTGATGGGCTGCTAAACCTTGCAATGTTATATTTTTGTTAAAACTAAGTTGATAAATAGGTGGGGTAATTAGTGGCGTATTGGAGTAAAATCTTTCCATGGAACCCATCACTGCAAAGCTACATGCAAATATGGGGGGGGGGGCACCAAGCTCAGGGACGCACCAGTGGATTCAGCTGTCAAAGCCTGTGTGTGAAGTGTAGACAGTCTCATGTCACTCCTGATGCATCATTCAGCATGAGACTCTTGAACCTGGTGCAGTTAAGGACGCCTAGTGAAAGTTTACACAAACATTTGGACTGTGTTAGCCAATCTACCCCTGTGCCTGAATAGCAGAATTTTTCTTTGGTTTGACACAGGGTACCATATAAGTATTTGTATCTAGGAAAAGGACAGAATACAGAAGTTTATAAGCACTTTGGCAAATGTTATTTAATAAATAACTAGTAAAATAAATAACTTTCTTCTGCCCATTTCTTTTCAGACATATGCAGAACGTCTGCTTGGAAACTTCTCCCTGGCTGTTCCCATTTTTGTTGCTTTGTCCTGCTTTGGATCAATGAATGGTGGAGTTTTTGCTGTTTCAAGGTAAGAAGTATTGGAAATGTTCACAGTTATTATTTTCAGAACAATACAGTTCATTTTCATGTTAATGTAGAGGGATTTAAGGGGGTTTTCTAGGATGTAAAAATATTAAATACACATGTTAGACCAATGTTCTGATTGGTAACAAAGATGTTCTTCTTATACATCTGTCATTTTGCTATTAACATGTGTTCACCTCTTACACGTAACTGCATTATTCATAGCTCTTTATAGACTTCTATTTTTGTCCATTAGTGAGCAATGAATTATATATGTTCCCACATTTACTCTCCCCTGCTGTACAGTAACTGGCCAGCGCACCTCTTGTGTTCTTGTGGCTGTGACATAATGGGGCACATTCACTAAGAATGGTTCAAACTGCACTGCGTTTGGCTTGCCTGTGTATAATGCAGGGTGCGCCAAATCCATGATTTCTGATGCCCATTTTTCATGAATCTGGCGCTCCCTCAACTGGCCCAACAAAGTGCACCACATTTTTCTGGTCTATCTTTAACATGAAGCGTGCAATACACTTCTGTCAGACTTGCATGTTAAATCTGGAGCACGGTCCCGCTGGGCACCGGAATGCTCCGTAATTTGTCTCCCATGATGATTAGTGCAGCTGCAGCACAAAACGGTTGTGTGCGTCAGATTTGTGGTTGAGACACTTCTTAAATACCTGTGCAAGCAGTTTCCACTAGAAAGAACATGCAAAGTCCGACAGAAAGTGTGTCCTACATCAAGTGCAAGATCCTTCAACTCGATTGGACTGCATGCAATTGGTCTATATATCCCCATAAGTGATAAGAAGTTTATGTTAGACCCCTTTAAAGTCTACAGCTATAAAATGAGGAGATAAAATGTAAATATTTACCTGAAGCCAAACATATGTATTTGTTACATAATACAAGATGTTATAAAAGGAAGTCTAAAACGAGTAAACAAATCTATTGCTATAAGTTACATCTGCATTTATTCCTTCAGGATGTTCTACGTTGCCTCTCGAGAAGGTCACCTTCCAGAGATCCTTTCTATGATTCATGTACACAAGCATACTCCTTTGCCAGCTGTCATTGTTTTGGTAAGCTAAGAAAATCTTTGACTGTTTCCAGTAGCAGCAGTCTTTAATTGTGCTTATTAGTGGTAATGTACATTATTCACAAACAGATTATATCTTAAAATATGGCACAAGTCTTTTAGGATAACATGTTTACTGTAAATGTTTTATAAATGCTACCTGGGTAGACCAGATATGTTATTAGATTTAAGTACGTTACCTGACTCTATGTGCATTGAATGCTAAAATAATATTTTACACTGAGCAATGTCACCTCTTAGCATAATTTATCCTGGATTTTAATTAATTAAGCAGATAAAGTGCTCTTACACTAAAGTTACCTCTACTCCTATGACATCTTCCTTAAGATACACTCTACACGTATGACATGAAAAAAACCTATTGTATGTATAAATAATAATATGATAGTAACAATAGCAATAATATGACACTGTAACATTATTGCCTTCATCGTCTTCTGTCAGCAGAATGTGACTTAGAAGGCATTAATTTTCCTATGTATTTTGTGTGTATGAACTATGGCTTATGTTGCTGCTGAATTGGGAATGATTGAACCACACCCAGCTCCTCTGCATCTCAACTCTTTTCAGCAAACTCTTAACTTGAGTGATGGATGGTCGATCAAGTCAGGTGATGGGGGCAGCGTCCAAGAACTCCTTTATATATATGCCCAGTTCCATTAGACCTTACTGGTTTTATTATTCTGCTATAACCTCTCTATATTTCCATTTGCTATTGCTTTGCTTTACTGTTTATCCAACGTCTGCTTCTTTATTTGACCATTCTCTTTGTTATTTGATTCTGTGCTTCACCGCCCTATTGGATTTGACCTGGTTCTGCCTGACTTTGCTTGTCTGTTTGCTATTTGTTGGCTATCCATTTGTGTTTGGTCATATTTACTGTGCCCTTAGTCAGTATAGGGACTGTCCACCAGAAGTCCCAAACTAATAGGGTTTGCTCAGCTTGTTAGGTAGGTGACAGGGTTTGTGGGTGAGTCTAGGGAGTCTAGGGCCTGCATCCCCTCCTCTACCTTGACAAACACCAGTATCTATGATACAAGGACTTATATGCATTACACCTACATTACATACTTGGTATTAACCAATCATATAACACCAAAAGTATATTATATATAAAGCTGAGTGTATGTATGTATGTCCACTAAAGAAATCTGCACAATCCTGTTTACAATCACCATGTTTTGCACAGCTCCTCTCTGTGATTCAGGGAACGTCATAGACTAAGTTTTGAGCCAACATTTTCATGGTTTTTTATTACTGGATTTATTAATATCTCAAGTCAAGTCACAGGGCTTTTTAAAAGTTGGACATTGACTTACAGGGTACCACTTTTCAAAATGTCTTTGGTAGAGGTACAGTTTCCCTTTGCGATTCAGTCAAACTAATTTGCATATGTCTACCAAGATTCATAGCAGAGAATACAATGCTTTAAAGACTCCTCCAAAGGTGAAAAAGCAGTCTCTTCAAGGAGACATAGTGTATTTCCCTTCCTGACTTGAGATGAGTGGACTCAGTTATGGCCTAGGCTAGTAGCAATGGGCATTGATTTACATGATTATTTGTTTGCCTGCCAATCCGTCAATATGCTTGTGTCGCACAGCCAAACTTGAACACGAAACCCAACCTAAAACTTTGGATCTGCCCATCTCTACTCCTGACTATCTAATTCAGAAAATTAAAAAAAATAATTCTTCTTACATTCCTTTATTGTTCTATAATATATTATTTTAATTCTTCTTAAAATATATTAATATTTTATACTAAAGTATATTGAGTTTAAGCAATTTTAGCTTCATGGTAATGAGTTATTCATACTTATTGATTGTCCTTTTAACAGATAATTTCTCTGTTCTCTGAGGACCTAAACTTGTCCATATTGCTTAGGAATAAAATGATAAATCATTAGTGTAACGTTACTTTAGCTTTTTTCCATTATTTTATTGCATTTGAAGGCCACGCAGCATCATGCTGTTATCAGTTTCACTGGCAGATTTGTGCATCTGCTCCTGGTATTTAACTCTCAGAGGCAGGAAAGTAAATCACTTCTTATTAGTGTGTGTTCCCTGGGATTGTATGGATGGAAAGGGACTGATTATTTCAGGCTCCTTCCCAGACATGAAGTCTTTTGAAACAGAGGTATGACTAATAAAACCTAAATTTGCTTAATTGGAAGTGAAGTAAAGCTCTATCGTCTGAGAATTCGCAATGGGCTCATCAGAGGCAACACCGTAATGAAGGACACAAACAAGTGTACACATTTATAATGGAAAAAGACTAGTCAGTAAATTGATTCTGTGGTTAAAAGTATGTTTTACAGGCAAAAAAGACGAGATATAAAAACATAGACTTCGAGAAAGAACCAGAAAATGAGCCATACAGTTTATAATTTAAAGGAAAAAAAAGACCCATCGCTGTGAATAAAGTTATCATAAATTATCTCTACAATTAAAAGGAATATGATTTCATTGTTCACAAGAAACAATAATCCAACAAATCATTAAAATGCACTGCTTGAGGCACAACATGGTCGTTGCTTTAAACTAATGAGTACTCCTAAGGATTCTAGCAAGTTGCTAAAATATCTGAAAAAGTAATTGGATATTCCTCAGTCCAACCATTACTTGTCAGTAGAAGAGTCTTACTAACATAACCTATAAGGGGAGGAAACTGTGGAATGTGCAGTAGTAATAGTTATACCATAGTCCTTTATTCTGTAGGGCCTTAATATAGCACTCTTAGATGCCCTTAAGGTCTGTAGACCCTGCAAAGTCTTACTAACACAATCTATAAAGGGAGAAAACTATAGAATGTGAAGTAGTAATAGTTATACCCAAGTCCAAGAGTTTGTAGGGCCTGAAGGGTTTTCACGCCTTCCCCCAGTACTCCTTCATAGGTTGGCGCTCCACTGATTCTGGTTGAGAATTACCATTCCAGAACCATCAAAACTGTTTTTTTTGCCATCCACAAGGTTGATTGGCCGCTATTCTATCAGATTAGCAGTGCAAGGTATTCTACTTTGACCTTGGAAAACCCAAATGATATTAGTGAGTTTACATCTGTGATGGAATTAGTTGAGGGACGTTGGTGGAGGAGGTGAAAGGACTTCTTCTTTGGTGAATGATTTTACAACTCTTTCATAAAGGTCTCAAAAGTTTCAAAATTTTTCAGCCATTTTACACCAACTAGCTCTTCATCTGTATATGTATAGCAAAATACTGTATTTTTCCCCTAACCCTCAGATACACAATCATACTGATTGCTTTTTCTAAAATTTAAAAAGTTTAATACCTCTTTATGGGGGTTGGAGTTGAACATGTCTGGCAGATACAAGACAAAATACCTAATGAGCAAGTGAGGGTTACATTATGAGAAGCCAAATTAGATCAAAATGTTTCAAAGAGGCTTTTGGGCCCTTCCTTGTTAGTTCAATGTGTTGCATGTTCTTCCGCTACTTAGCTCATTTGTCAGAATGCCGTTAAAGAGACGGAAAATATGTGCCTGTCGGTCCACAAAACACCATAGCAGAGACTAGCAGAGAAAAAAAACAGTATAAAATCCCTATTGGTTAAAGCTGACTGACCCATCTTTTTGGACTTGTTTACATAACATGTACTTTTTATGTTTAGATAAGAAATGGAAATTTAGCTTTTTCTAACTGTCCATCACAATCTACTTTCCAGAAGCTTATGTTTGTATTCATGAGAGCCTGGAAAGTAAATTGGTCATGGACAGTTTTAGATCACATGACCCTCAATAAGCGGCTATTTTATGGACAGAAATGTCTGGTTCATGAGGTAATTGGCAGAAGGCTTTACTTTACATATCAAGAAAGCTACATAGAACATTTAATAGATGTATATTGGTAAATTACCTAATATCCTACCCCCACACTTACACACACGTTACACACTACATGGGGTAAATTGGCAAACTTCTTTAAGTAGATATTTTATTATTATTTAAGAGTTGTCTGGGGGGGTTGATACAAAAAAACATTTTTTTAAATGGGATTTATCATCCAAGCTTAAAAAACTAAAAATTAAAGAAACAAATATTTGGTATTGTGTAATTTTATTATATATTTCGTAACATTTATAATTTTAAAAGCCAATAACAGCCTTGTTGTTTTTTATGATTTCTCCCCAGAAGGAGATCAAAGAATCCAATCCATAAGTTCCACATATCCCCGAATAGTATTATTAAAATCTACAAAAATTTTGCAAAAAAATAAGCACTGATATGGCTACATTAATGGCAAATTAAAAAAAAGTTATCGCTTTAGCTAGTCGACAAGACAAAATTGCTTAAAATTTCATTATGGCCCAGTATATGCCAGTTACAAAGTAGTTAATAATAATAATTTTAATTATTCACATATTATGGAAGTGATAATTGAGTTTGCAGCTTATTTTTTCTGAATTAATAAAATCTACTTAGTTTCCGTAACAGTTGTGTTATATCAGGTAGATTTGTGTAGGACATGATGAGTGCTAACACTCTATCATCATAAATGTTTGAGTGCCTCTTTACATATTGATGGAATTCCTCTTCACCGTTGCTTCAAGTGTTAACAAATAACAAGTGTGATCTACATAACAGCACTGGCGGATCCAGAGTGACAATCATATAACCATTTAATAGCCCGTTTCATATATGAAAAATAATTCATGCTTGAGGGTGGATTAAGACGCATCTGAAGTTCACACTATCAGGAGACGGACTAAGCCTATTGAGTGTGCAGCATACAGACATATACCCAGAAGTCTGCCTTGAAATTAGAAAATCTGTGAATGAAACATTTTCTGTAGTTTTACAACAGTTTAGAAAAATGACAGTGTTGGCTCTCCAAATTGTTATAGGTTTGACCTTGAGTTGTCAAAGGCGCAAGCATAAAGTTTGAAAGCGACAAAAACATTCTCTAGTTTCTTAATTCTACTACTGGATGGTATTCTCTTAGTTTTGGCAAACTCTTATTATTAAAAACCCTACAATGAAAATACAATATATACATATAATTTAGATATATATAAATGAAATATAAATTAAAGAAAGATAGCTTGGTATTGAGAAAAGCTTAGATGGAGCATGTCCATTAGAGCGAGAACTGCACCATATTGGTGACTCTATCCTTCTGTATAATGGGGCTTGGACCTAAAAGTGAGTACCCCCTCTATATCACGTAAATATAAATACCCTACAAATGGGTGGACATCTTACATTTAGTAAAATGCTTTAACGCCAGTTTTTTTTTGGTGTACAAGGTATAAAAAAGCAGAGATTTCAGGTGAACTGCATTTTGTGCCATGTATACCACTTTTAAAAATAGGTGTGGTATGAAACAAGGCTGGACAGGGTGGGGACACTTTGCCCAGTCAAATTTACCATAACCTGCACCAATTGAAAAAGATTTCAAATATGGAACTCAAGTTCTGTACCGGAATCACTAATTGTTTGAAATATCTAAGTAATTCTGGCATGCCAGGTGTGCCATCACTAAAACTGGCCCACAAAGTGTCAGTCTTAATACATCTCTCCCTTTTTCCATAAAACTTGATATATTTCTAGTATTAAAATAGCTAAAGCTCAACATGTTTCTATCTATCTACTTCAGGAACAAGGCAGCACTCCAAAATTCAAGTGCAAAAGCAGGGTGTCTTTATTCCAAATTGCAAATTGCAACATTTCGTGGCACAGCACCTTTTTTTTTACAGCGCAACCAAAACGTCACAACATGGAATAGAGACACTCTGATTTTTTTTACTCTATCTTTCTCTCCATCTGTAAATGGAAGATTCAGCTCTCCAATAATTAAAGGTGATGAACGTCAATTTGGCTTCACTGATTGAGATTTTCTCAGACAATACATGAAGAATTATAAAAGTTTATATATAGGCACAATGACTCATTTCTGTTACATCAATCAAGAATCCCCATTGAAGAAATTAAGAGAATTAATGACATTATTGTACATTATACATAATTAAGCATATAAAGTACAAATAATGCCAATGTAAAGATTACATACAAACTTTATATACACAATTCAAAGAAAATCCTTAAATAGCGCCAAATTAAACATACATAGATAAATGAAACATAAAAAGCACCTATGCATGCATAATAAATATTCAAATAAGGAGGGCAAAAATTTGAACCATCTGGAACAAGACAGAGATAAATTATTGTAGCAGAAGAGCCACATGATGTACCACAAAACCTAGTTCTGCACTAACATTTACATGTTTGTCCATTGAAGTGGAGTCATGTACTGTGTTTCTTATATCCAGGAATACCGGAAATTTGTCGCAAAAGGTGTTTTATATAATATGTAAATGAGCCTGAGGGGGTCTCCAGACAGAGAGCCGGTGTCATCACCCACCTTTATCTTTATTGAAATCTGGTACATGCATAGTAGTATCTTCCTTGTGCAGCTGGTTTGCAAAGAAGATGCTACTGTAGGATTTGTATAATGCTGGATGACGTCAATAGCTCTCTGCAAGTAGTAGGGCCTCCTCAGCCTCCTACTAGAACAGTGAATAAATTAAACAGCAGAGCACGGAGAGGCTTTGTCAACGCTCATTTACATATTTTCTAAAACACTATTTTTTACAAACTGTGGGTTTTCCTGGATATAAGTAACTATATATATATATATATATATATATATATATATATATATATATATATATATGTATACCACAACAAGGAAATTGCTCCTCTTGATAGATCATATCATGGACCATCTGGTGGGGTGGGGTTTAATCAGATACTGACCAATAAGTATAACTATGGGGCACATTTACTTACCCAGTTCAGTTGTGATCCCGCGGCGTGATGTCTGACGAGGATTCAGGTCTGCCGGGATTCATTAAGGCCGTGCGCCCGATATCCAGCAGGTGTCACTGCTGCGCCAAGGTCTGCCGGAGTTCACATTCTTCTTCCCGGTGCATGTAAGTGCGTGTCTTGCAACACAAATCATTTTTTAAATTCCGCGTTTTTTCCGAATCCATCGGGTTGTCCGATGGCCACGCCCCCAATTTCTGTCGTGTAAAAGCCGACGCCGATGTGCCACAATCCGATCATGTGCCCCAAAAACCCGGGACAATTTGCCGCAAAATGGAAATATTCGGGAAAACCCAACAGAATCGCGGCTGCAGGACCCTTCGTAAATGAGCCCCTATGTGTCCAGGGCTTTTCTCCAATGCACCTGTTGTAGCTCAACATACATGTAACAGAAATTGATATTGTATATTTAGCATACATAAACTACCTAAATATTCCAGACATTCTACTGTTTAGTCTTGGGAAACATCTTTAATTTTCACATGTCTACAGGCTTCTATATAATCAGATGTATCATGTGCTTCAGGGTGGTGCCGAGTAAACAGTCTCCCTTGGCTTGTATACACTATACTGTATATATTGTTTCCATCTTTCATTCTTATTGTAGCATCTAGACAGGTTTTATTTCTAGACTTGAGCGCTTCTTATCTATACTTCTCATGGACCAGGAAAGGTCAGGTTTTAAGGCTCTCTCTCCCTGAACACAGACAGTGTAATGCAGTAGGCTGGATCTCTGCTTGTTATTGATCAGATAGGATAAAACCTAACTTCTTCTCAATCTCATTCCATACATTAACCTATAGGTTTACTTTTACAAATCAGTCAACAACTAAATGATGGATATTTTGCCGGTCATGAGTAGTACAAAGTAAAATCTATATTGTTTACCAGACAACAAACATGACACAGAAGCAGCGTGTGATGATTTGTTCCAAATGTCAACCCAGCTCTGCTACCTCGGGTTACAGGAAATTCTGTCTACAACTGTGATAATCAATAGAGAAAGATTATGGCTGTCTTTTGACACTTAACTTATAATGTTTGTTTCAAGTGCAATCTATGGTCTCCAACAGGACTAGAAGTCACTGTAAAGAGCAATTCTTCTACTTTGACATGTATCATGACTTGTGCACCAGTTTTTTTGGTGTACAAGGTATGAAGAAAGGTATGAAAAAAGTGGCCTCTTTTGCACCACACTGGCCACTTTCAAAACAAAATGGGGGAAAAATAGAGACCAGGACAGGATTATATAATCTGTGGTAAAAATACCCGGCATCAATTTAAATTATGGTGAATGCTGCACTGGAACTACTATTAGGTCAGAGTCGACTTGTCATGCGCTAGGTGCTCCGATGATTAAGATTGGCATACCATGGTCTTAAAATCATGAGACTTCTACTCATTTATGCTAGAGCCACTACTGATCTTGGTTTAAAAAAAACTACATTGCATTCATACCACTCCCCCACACCCACAAAAAAAACCAAAAAAAAAACATTGGTGCATTAAAATCTGTTAATAAAAAAAGGCCCTTTCATACTGATTCCTATTAAAGTTTCTGTGTTTTTGCACATCTGCATCATTTTTCACAGGCCCTTTCTTTATCCCCTTAAAGGGTTATTTCCACAAAGACAAGATTATTAAATATACTAAATAACAAAATAAGACATTCTCTAATTCACTGTTATTAACAAAAATACAGCATTTCACAGATATAATTTCAACCTGTCTCTATCAGTCCTGGTTTGCACAATTTCGTTTGTCCCTGGATCTGACCCTGAATTTTCTGACTTTAGGGTCCGGAGGACATATTGTTCTCCTGTCTGCACTATGCACTCTAGCCCCCACCCTTGCATTCCAAGACTAGCTCACACAGAGACTTCCTGCCGGCAAGCAACATTGTGAGGAGAGTAAATCTAAAAGCTACAGGCAGATGAGGTCTTTATCCAAGAAAGGAGGCATATAGCAGTGCATGTTATGGCTGTTAAAACAGAGCTGAGAATGTTATGTGTATTGTACATCTCATGGATCTCATTGTCTCTCATCTCTGATCTGTCTCATCTCTCTTTCTGTGTCAGATACTAGCGAATGTTCAGACACTAAATGAAACTGCATATAAACCTGTACACTAATAATCTAACCACATTGTCAGCACACAGCATCTCACAGCACTATAGGGATCATGAAGTGTCTGCTTAGTGAGTCCCCACCCATACTCTGGAATCACTGAGTGATATGAGCTAAAACAGCAATAAAAATGAAATTGTATAGTAAGGGGGTTAAAATGATCTTTATTATGAAAACATCACTAAGGGATTGAAATTTGAGAAATTTATTTTATGGGTAAACCCTGTTAAGGAAAGAGCCCGATTTTTCGGATTGCTTTTTCATGACATAGAGAAAGTAACACAATTTTCAGGTTCAAAAAGGTCAACGGAACTTCCAGTCTCCCATGCGGTACTTGCCAAGCTTAAGCTGCATGCTGCTGCGATTGACGAGAGCAGGCACACATTCAGCTTGAATGGCCGTTGACAGCAGCTGTTCAATTTGAACCTTCTTTTACCATCTTTGACAGAGAAACTAATGCAATTTTCAGGTTCAAAAAGGTCAACGGAACTTGGGATTCCCAGCCAGTCTCCCATGCTGGTATGTTGTACTTCACATTAATGATATATTTTGGTTGGAATTTTTTCCATTGTTTTATTTTAAAAAAAATGGAAATTTGGTGAAAATGTTTAAATATTTGTGATTTTCTGATTTCTAAATGTTATGCTCATCACACAGTTAGTATAACCGCCTAAATTGGTTGCTAACTAACATACTAAAAATTATGTCAACATAAAGAAAACATAGGGTTAATGTTATTTTATTTTATTAGGATGTTACGAGGCTTACAGTTCAAACTATGTTTTTCAAAACTTTTAAGTAAATTTTAGATTCATTTTTTTAGACCACAATTTATCTTCATAAGGGTTTTCAAATCTGTATTTATTAGAAACTCTCCACAAATTGTCCCATTTTAAAACTCCACAAATTATTCAAAACTGTCTTTAGTAAGCTTGTTAACCCTTTAAGCATCTCACAAGAATGAATAGAAAATTCCCTTGATATTAATGGTTATTGGTATTATGCAGATGCTTAGGCTAACACTGGCATTGCTCGGTCCTGCCCTTGGCAGGAGCCAGTAGATTGTCAACCCTGTACCCGGCGTGGGGGTCCTGATCACAGTGGAGTGGAGACGTGGGTGATCCCTTTAGGGACTGCAGTTATGTTTGTATTTGTAGCTGTGGGTCTGTACTGTAGTGAAGCAAACTATACCCATGTGGTAGCTTTTTTCCTAGTGTTTGCATGCCTGCCAAAAAAAGGTTGACTAATGAAGTCAAGCC
The DNA here is from genome assembly GCA_019512145.1 of Engystomops pustulosus. Classification (NCBI taxonomy): domain Eukaryota; kingdom Metazoa; phylum Chordata; class Amphibia; order Anura; family Leptodactylidae; genus Engystomops; species Engystomops pustulosus. The sequence goes on from CM033641.1 coordinate 78,854,840, forward strand.
ACAAACCGGCCAAGAATAGTACCTGCTCTAAGTTTTTCTTCAGGGATATTAGGCTCACACATGGGACTGTGAGGATGGTATCTATATATCTATATGCAAAAACCAGGGTGTACTCACCAGTGATAAACTAACATACTAACATACTAAACTAACATACTAAAAATTATGTCCACATAAAGGGGGTACTCACCAGTGATAAATATGGTTCTATGCATGAGGGCTTAGAGGTCTACCTCCTCCCGACTCACCAATTGTACTGTATAGACACTTTAAAAGATTTTTAGACATCCTTTTCCTATTTCCCAGTGATCTCTCATTTTTAGAAAGAAATCACAACATTCACATTTAAATGACTTCCTCGGTGCACAGGTCAGTGTTTGCTAACGCACCAGTTTTTTCTTATCTCTGATTTCTTTCTGCAAGAGATGTCAATCATTTTGCATAATTATTAAAAATTAATTTTCTATAAAATAACAGTTCACTTAGAAACAGAAGACATGTCTAGAAAGCTTCAAATATACCCTGTGCAAGGCTGGTACTACTTGTGGTAGACAGGTTTTATATTTCCAATGAGCCGACTGCACTGTTGTTGGTTTTGTTCACACCATAAAATGTGGCAAAATGTTGTCAGTTGATGCCATGTTGTAACCTCAGTCTCTTTACCACTAAACCACCTCTGCTTTTCACTAAGCCGCACTATCTGGCTGAATAAATGTCCATATTAAATAAAGAGATATTGTCACAAGCTTTAGGGACATTAAATCACAAACAGGTTCTTGAGGACAGTTAGTTTCATATTTGCGTTGCAGATCACGTCAGAGTCTGATCAGGGTGCGATCAGGGTTTGGTCAGTGAAAAACTGACATTTTCATCAGAGTTCAATCAGTTTTCAATCAGAGTTTGTTCTATGTATCAGATTTTCATGCATGTTTTTTGGTGTTTTCAGTGCGTTTTTCACGCTCAGATAACGCACGTGAAAAAGACTCAGGAATGAGGTCTATCTTTTCTTTGGCAAACGGTCAGTGCGTTTTTGACGCATTTCCATAGACTTGTATGGTATGCTTTTCACACACATGACTTGCAAAAGTAGAGCATGCTGAGATTGAAATGTGCGTTAAAAAACCCCGCAGACCTGGAGCCGGCACCCGTGCACATCAAGATAGAAGAGGAGCTGCCCGGGGCGTCGGAATTGTGAGTACTCACTTTATTTTTTTTACATACACGCGCATAAGCCAAGTGGGGAATTTTTCGCACATAAATTGGGCTTAAAAACTTGGCTTATACTCGAGTATATACAGTAGTTGCAAACTATGTTTGTTTTTAAATGCTAGTTATTTGAGATACAGGTACAGAAATGATGTATGAACCCAGTGAAGCATGATCATAATAATACAGCCACCCCTCCTCAGTATCACTGGAGCATGATGTATGGCTAATGAACACTACAACAGCTGGAGCGCTCACTAGATCCTCTTACTAACTGCTAGTTACAAGCAATTGACATAAATGAACATCAACCTTTCAGCTCCATGAATTGTAAAACACATCTTGCCTGATCAGTGTTTAGTTATGTCTTAAATCACTGCCCAACGTTTTAGCTTTTCATAATCAACTCTAATTATATTTTCTTACATTTGTAAATTTAAAGAAATTATGTCATGTATAATAATAACTAAATAACCTCCCTAAAATTGGCCTATTGGGCCTATATGGTAGATGTATAATAATACATTCAGGTATGTTGGTTGTACTTCAAAAACCACATGACTTGCCATGGTTCTGATGCTTAGGGTGTTATCATATGATAGCATGGCCGATCTCATATGCTTTTAAATGCAGACGCATGCGATCACCAAACAGCACCCTGAGGCCACTTTCACAAATTATGTTGCATCACATTTTTTGCTGTGTTTTTGACGCATTCCCAAAGGCGTTAATAGTGACCATGCGTTTTATCAAATGCGGTGGAAACGCAATTTAACCTTAGTATGTGATCAAGGCTGAAGCCTTTACAATGCATCAAAAATGCAACATAAACGCATCGTGTAAACGTGACCTCAGGCTTAGTTTTAATCTTAGTTAAGGACTTCCATTACTGTTGAGATGTGGGTTCTTCTAGCTGTTATAAAAAGTCATCGGTCAGGCTTCAGGTCAAAAGAAGACTCATATGTAATAAAGGAAAAATAACACACTGCATGTGTCTGCCGGATTAATTGGGCCAATCTTTGAGCACCTAAAGTGAACAGATTCAGTTCAGTTGTCGGTTAATCCAGCCGTCAAATTCCGCAGGTTTGAAAAAAACTCGCTCTTGTGTAACAGGCCAAAGGCCCCCTGCAAAAAGAGGTGCTTGGTCTGTGGAAATGGAAATGTATGCTGGGCAGTTCCCAAAGACCGAGCACAGTGCGCTAGAGAAATATGATGCAATGAGTTCTTGTCTTCCATTCGAAGCAGCACCAACACCGTTACAGTAGTTACAGTGTACATGCTGGTTGTCCGACAGACAGGGAATCCTTGTATATCGCTATGATATATATATATATATATATATATATATATATATATATATTGCAATGATGTTCGATTTGTGGATGTGCAGAACTGGGACTTTGTCGCAAATCCAAACCCAATTGTAGGCTACACACATGTAAAAAACTGAAATGAGAATACAAGAAAAAGGGGGAAACTTGTGTCTGGTTTGTGTTTATTTATGTATTAAATAAAGAATTATAGTTTTTGCTACATGACACGTTTCCCCCTTTTTTTTGTATTCTCATTTCAGTTTGTGGATTTGACCAACACATGGGTCTGTTACCACATTTGTGTGTAGCAGCTGGCCTTAGTTGGGAAGTCTGATCTGGATGAGCCTTTCTAATGAGACAGAATATAACATTTTTTGTTAGAGCATTTTTCTGTAAAAAGCTTTCAAGGTGGAGCTTCACTTTAACACATATCTTTGGTTTACTAATAAGAGATTTTTCACAAGGTAATTCACACTGTGTACTAATCTGCAAATAATACCCTTAGATGATAAATAAAAGGGAACATGCCGTCACCTGCTGATAAGCCAAAACTGATCAGTAGATAAGCATTTTTAGTAAACACAGAGATGTGGATAATCCTTTCTGCTAGAGTGTATTGATTCTGTAAAAAAATAATCTCTTCTTTTGCAGTATCCACTAACAATGGTAATGCTTTTCACTGGGGATATCTACAGCCTCCTGAATTTTCTCAGCTTTGCTCGGTGGCTTTTCATTGGCCTGGCTGTTGTTGGACTCATTTATCTACGGTATAAACGACCTGAGATGCATCGCCCTTTCAAGGTACACTCACCCCTGTGTCTGACTGACATTAATCTTAATATTCTACGCAGAACCTTTCAGTGTCAGGGGATATGGAGGAAGATTGTGTATCTTCAACTAATAACCAGCCTTCTCATTACTCGACAACCCGACTAACTACTGCTAGGAAATGGCTTTGTAAACTTTTCCTCCAAGACACAAAGTTTATGTGGTATCGTGGAGTATCCGTTCCTGACTTTAAAATAAACTGAATATTTCTTTATAGTTCTTTAAAAGTAAGCAGCAATAGGCTTTATTTATGAATATTTTATTTTTTTAATGATTTATAGTCCTGGCAGGGTCATAAAATGTTCTAGCATAAGATGGTTGAAAGTACGGTATTAGCATATTCTCATCCGAGCTTTCGTTGCAGTACGTCAGTGGTTCAAAACCTGCATTTGAATGATGATACTCTCTGCTAATATTTCAAAAGCATGCCAACTTAGTTTACCAGAAACCATACTTATTTATGCTACAATTATTTTGAATTATATTTACATAGTTTTAGCTGCAACCTCACTTACAGTATACATTATTTTATGTGCGTTTCGGGCTTGTTAATGGTGTGATTTTCACCCTTGTTAAGTGCCTGTGGCGTGAATATAAAAAAAAGATGATAACATGGTTAAAAGTGTAGATAATACAGTATATAGATACAATTGTCCATATTCAGTATATTTAAAATTAGGATATTAAAACAATGTAAGTTGGGGGATAACGGATGATGGGTTCAGGTGCCCTCAGAATGTCAACCCACAAATAAAAAAAAAGGGTAAAAGACAAGGCTACATGTTCATATGTAATACAGATAAAGTGAATCCTTGAATACAAAAGTCATAAGCAGCTACTCTAAGTTGTGAATCAAGGACAGGAGCTCATTCAGGGTCTTGTATACTGTACTGTAAAGAGGCCATACTGGGCAGCCAATCACTGGTGCTTTTCCAGTGAATACCTATTCCGATTGGCTCGAAGGGCCTGTCTATCACACATGACACATTGTTTGTTTAATTGTGGTTGGAAAATACAGTAGGCCAAGAACTGTACAATATATTAAATATCTATATCCTTAGTCAATGGATGGTATTTACCTTTTTGTTCTTGTTTTTAACAGGTGCCAATATTCATACCAGCATTATTTTCCTTCACCTGTTTGTTCATGGTCACTTTGTCACTTTATTCAGACCCTATAAACACCGGGATCGGCTTTGCTATAACCCTGACTGGAGTTCCTGCTTACTACATTTTTGTCATCTGGGATAACAAACCAAAATGGTTCCAAAAATTCTCAGGTGGGTCAAGAGGTGCTGATTCTAATGACATGTATGATTGTCTTATAGTTAGCACTGAGCTACTGTGCTTGCAAATTTTTATTTATTTATACATTAATCAATATTTTGGACATATCCATTTACAAAAAAATCCATTTTACAGAAATACTGTCTAAAATATATGGCATCAAATATGTCAAGATAACAAAAGGGGCATGGTCTCTTCAAAAGAGGCATAGCTTAATTTGAGCCATTTATACCAATGTGTTAAAATTTGACATACTTTCTATCCTAAACAGAGTTAAAAGATATGAGTGATAGGTGGTAATTTATCTTTAGTCTGGACATTTGAGCATTTTTTTTTCTGGCTTTTGGGCTTGTTTTATTCATCTTTGAGGTTGACATATCAAGCAACTGAGTCTATGGGGTTTTTGTGACTTTTTATTAAAATGTCATAGAGAACTCTCAAACTCTTCTGTAACTTCTTCAAAAGTTTTTGCTATGTTTGGTCAGAACTGGAGTTTACTTGTGACTTTTTAACCAACGATTTATACCAAAATTGCAACTTTTTCATATGTTCACATCTGGAAAGATATATGGGGCACAACACTGAAAAATTCAAATGTGCCACAAAAGTCCTAAAAATAAGAGGGAAAAAAGAGAAAATTTTAATATAAATGACCCCCATAAAGTTGAGATTGACAGCCCTGGAAATTAGCCAGATTTATCATCACATAATATGGCAATTTTAGAGCAATTTAAGAGTGGCTAGCCTAAATTTGGTCTTACTTTTAGACCCTATGTATAAATCTGCCCCATTTTTTTACCTCATATTACTTATACATGAGACCTGTCAATGAAGGATAAGTCTCTACCTCTATTCCTTTTTCTGGGACATTCCATAAATTAGCAATGCATTTACATATGTGTAATTCACTACATTGCCCAATAGGACAAGCTTTTCTTTGCTGTACGCTATACATTGAACTTATACAACCATAGGGGAACCTTGTACCACTGACCAGGATTCATATACAGTAATACTGAAGGCCTGTGGTTTTCCAATTATAAGAGTATGTCCAGTAGTTATATATGTTATATAATGTTATGGTATGCAGCCACCTTTTGACACTGTAAAGCATGCATTAGCCTAAAACATTCATTTTGAAGGTTAACTTATATGAAGTATTTCACTGCCCTTGCATTTATTGTAATGATTCTCTAATAGGTTTTATCGGTTCCATAACAATCAAGAAGGTAAAAATGTATAAAAAAGTATATAAGAGGATTGTAATTATCTGCAGACCCCTTCCTTTATATACATAACCTCCACCTACACATTAGATAGCTGCTTTCTGAACTATAAACCTACCATTTGGATGTGTGACACTGAAGTCATGAATGTAGGCTTGGAGGCAAGAAAAATATCTTATTTAAAAAGAAGCTTTAATGAACCACAGTATGTCATGATGGATTACAGCATATTTATATCAGTCCTTCTTTTCTACCTACATATCAGTTCATTAGATATTAGAAGGAGAGTTTAACATTTGCTTCTTCTCGTCTTACTGGATATAAGGGTTACATGCTACTTTTACTTACAGAAAAATTTAGATGGCAAGGAACAAGGACTATAGTTCTTTAAGTTAGTGCTTATCTACCAGTGCTTATCTACATTAACCAACTGAAGCAGATTTTTGATTTAATGTGCTGTGATTCTTCATTTTGTCAGTCACACAGTTTATATATTGCTACTGACAATTGTTCATATGGATATCAGCTATTCTTACCAACACCCCTAACAAATGCTCCCCTTACACTATGTTGCATGGTGAAGTGTTTGGGCTACATTTGTGATGGTTTGTGCAGCAGAAATAGTTGTTTGTGCCGCTATAATTTTTTTTAGATAGGAATAAAAGTTTCCAGAGGTTATAAGGGGTCAACCAGACCCCCCCCCCCTACATTACCAAAATCAAAGAAAATCGGTGCCAATCAATTGTGCTACACTTGGTTTGTGCACCTCAAATGTTGAGCTGTTTTGAAGATATTAATGAAATTGTAAAGGTCAATAGGATAGCCAGCCCCCACCCCCTTCATTAACCGAATCAAACAAAACTGGTGTCAAACGTTTGCGTTGGTTTATGCAGTAAAAATTTTTGTTTGTCCTAGAATTTTTAATGCATTGAGATAGGCATAATTGACTGCCAAATACTTCTGCAATGGCTTAACTTTCCTGAAGAATGTTTTGCTTTGGATCCTTCCCCTTCTTGGTAACTTTGAGTCACTCCTGTATAATGTAAATAGGTTCCGAGTATGGTAATGTATTATGTATATCTACATTGTTGTGTCAAGAAAAAATACAGACTCCTGTTATTGCCATGCAGCTAAAATTACCTGGCCTAAATCTGCCCTTTCCAAATGTGGACTGTGGATTATATGGGTAGGATTGGGAATGGGTTAATTATTGATTATTATTGCAAGCCTTTACGGTGAGTTAGGATGCCACCACAACATAGGGTAGACCCTAGACAAAATATAAACATAGTTTTGTTTTCTTTTCCAAATTTTCCAATTCAATATTTGAATGCATGTATCAAATATCAAAAGAAAATGAAGAAACTGCATCATTTTCTTATTTTATGAAAGCATGTACAGTACTGTCGCAACTCTTAGGACATATATATGCAGGTTAAAATATTTTGCGGAAAGCAAAGGGAGAAATTGTAATGGAGCCTTAACTCTCTTTTGGATTATATATTTCACTTACCTGCTAATTTCCTTAGATACTTCTAGTAGTGAACCTTGGGAGTATAAGCCGCATGATGCCGTGATGTAATAAGTAAAGCAATTGAATAATGTAAAGTGAGGGGTATCCCACTTCTGAAACTCACTCAATGGAAGAGATTTATCAGTATTTTCTGAGAGCAGAACTGTTCTAGTGGCTAATGGCAACCAATCAGAGCTCAGCTTTCATTTTCTCACCGCTGTTTATAAAATCAACAATGAGCTCTGATTGGCTACCATGGGTAACCGGAACAGTACTGTTTTCACACACTTCTGATAAATCTCTGCCTATGTGTAGAACAGCCATGACTGCTATTAAAAGCCATATATAGAAAAATAAACTTTCGTCCATTTCTCGACCAGCATCTATCTGGTCCTGTAGTATGGCACTTCTTTTCTATTTTCTGTGTTCCTCTTTATAATAATGGACTTGAAAATTTCATTTACTGCAGAATACAATAGAGCTACTCTATTGAGCAGTCAGTCTGCACTGAAAACTCAGTATAAAGTTCCCCCTGGAGAGATCTTGATAAACTAGGATTGTCCCTTGGAATAAAGAACTGCTGACATTAATATTCTTCTGTTTGTGAAAAGGTCAAATATATAATTTCCTAGCAAATCTGTTTTTGTGGCTTGAATATCACATAAAACCCTGTGTACATGTTCCGTCTTATCTGGGGGCTTAATAAAGGATTATTTCAATGGTTGTGCGGCACATAGTTATTAGGTTCATTTACAAATAAGCATGAATCGTCCCAAATCAATACATGAATCGCTACATATGACCAGAGAGGTCTCATTTGTTATCAGCTGCATAATTACAGGGTAAAAGGGAAAGTGGCACATTTGCAATGCAAAGCATTCTTTCCGATAGATGCGGTAGTCTTTAAATGAGTTGATCAGCTGCTCGGCACATGGAAACTGTAATGTGTCACATCTGAGTTAGCTAGCCCAAACTATGTGGGCCAATGCAATTTAACCCACTCAATCCCAAGGTTAGTGAGGCGGACAGCGTCCCGTCTCCTATAACAAGAATAGATTTGATTGCGGCTCTTAATTGAGACAAGTAAATGTTACCCATGCCTGTGCCTATGCATTAATATTGCTATTTAATGTTGTCTGGGTTTCTAAACAAATGCAAGAAATAAGGTTAATAAAAGTATATGATCCTGGACCTTCAAGAAAGAAAACATTCTATGAATATGCAGTACTGTATTTGTATATACACAACGGAGAATCATTTGTATATTTGTACAGGCAGTCCCCGGGTTACATACAAGATAGGGTCTGTAGGTTTGTTCTTAAGTTGAATTTGTATGTAAGTCGGAACTGTATATTTTATCATTGTAATCCCAGACAGAACTTTTTTGGTCTCTGTGACAATTGGATTTTAAAAATGTTGGGTTGTCATAAGAACCAGGATTAACACTAAAGCTTCATTACAGACACATTTGATAACTGTTACAGCTGTTTATTGTAGCCTAGGACCAAAGTACAATAAATTACCAATATCCAGAGGTCCGTTTGTAACTAGGGGTCGTATGTAAGTCGAGTGTTCTTAAGTAGGGGACCGCCTGTATATAGTTAGGAGCTATGGAACTATAGATGCAATATACTGTTGATTTATATCCGACGGGACCAAATAGGCAGGTATGAGAAACATCAAGGATGAATTTTCCCCCTTGTCTTTGCTTCCTTTCTAGCTTTTGGAAAGGGCTGCAATGATCAGGAGAGTGACAAATCATCTTTATTTTTGTGGTTCTGTCTATGGTAGTGCAAAGTATTAAGATACAAACCCATATTGACAATGAAGTGGCTGCTTAATCCAACAATTGCAGTCTGTTGGAATAGCTGACCAGCGAGTGTCAAGATTTGGATCACCATCTGATCTGACCTAACCCAAGAATAGGTCTTCAACATTGGGAAATCCCTTTAAGCATGGCCTAACAACATAGAAGTAGAGAGTGCATCAGCATGACTGTGCTGATCTTCAAGGAACGCAAATTCACAGGTTAAGAGTGTTTACATCAGGATTACTGGATACAAGTCCATTGCACTATTTGGTACCTTTTATATTTTTAACTAGGGGCAAATCAACCTTCTTCTTCCTCCCAGACTGATGTTATAGATGACCATAGTGGAAACCAATGCAGCAACTGGTTCGACCAGAACTTTGTTTTATAAGAAGCACTTTGCTCAGTTTGGTCAATATAAATATATTATTTACACATTGTGGACTTTAGTCGTGTGCTGCTTTGAGTTTATAGATTTCTACATTTTAATTTTATATGAATACAATACTGAAGGTAGGTGAAGGCAGAAAGCCGTGAGAGCAGCTAATGGTTGGTGGCAATATACCAGAAGAAGTAAAGTGAGGTTATCTAAAGATAGCATAGATAACTGCAATTCAATGCTGGCTTATAGTAGTGAAGTGAAGTTCGATAAAAAAAAAGCCTTTAAAAGATCTTATCTATTTCTAGATGAAATAAGAATGAACATAGGACAATGTACAGGTCTTCTTTTTACAAATTACTATACAGGGAAAGCCACACACACTGGATTCAATGCAATAAATAGTATGTATTTACCTTATGACAGGCTGTGGACCAATTTCTAGTCTGTCTTAAGACTATTAAGGTTATGGGTCATGTAGATGTATGTGTGCTAAATGAGGTTTATGACCACATTTATGGCCAAATTAAGTACTTAACGAATCTGAGAATTTTACCATTTGGTGACAGTAAAGAGATATTGCAAATGTTCCTAAAATATAATATTTTACAAAAATAAATGATTAACATAATTCATATCACCCCAGTACTTTGCCCCACATCTATTCCAGTTCTACCTTGTACATTGGTAGATATGAAGAGACCTCTTGGGAACAGTCATCTGAAATTGGACAGATAATAAGTCTACTTAATGGTGATCTATTAAACAAACATAGCTCTAGAGAGGATAGAGGAGGTGTCTATGATGTGGCAGGTGAAGAAAATGCAGCATTCAGTTGAGCTCTGCCGTTTCTTTACCTTCTACAAAGCACATCACCATGCTGCATATTGTAGCTATTCACTACTAGAGCTCAGCCAGGAGCTGGTGTCCGACAATGCTGTACAATGTTCTCATTAACAATGGATATTAGAGATGGGAGAATCGATTCTAACAAATTCTAAATACGTTTAGAATTTCAGGAAAATTTCGATTGCCACGAATCCAAAGTTCATAGTGATTAGTGGGAACGAATTTCAAATTTTTGAAAAAATGTTTTTTTTTTTTTACCCTTAATTAGCAAAATGGCCACTAGCACAATGTGGTAAATGGGGCAGAGAACTCTGGGAAGAAGCAAGCAACATGGTGGTACTGTTCCTCACTGCATGGAGGTAGTGTTCCACACTGTATGGGGGTAGTGTCCCTCACTGTATGGGGGTAGTGTCCCTCACTGTATGGCAGTAGTGTTCCACACTGTATGGGGGTAGTGTTCCTCACTGTATAGGGGTAGTGTTCCTCACTGTATACGGGTAGTTTTCCTCGCGGTATGGGAGTAGTGTTCCTCACTGTATGGTGGTAGTGTTCCTCACTGTATGGCTGTATTCATCACTGTATGGCGATAGTGTCCCTCTCTGTATGACTGTAGTGTTCCTCACTGTATGGCGGTAGTGTCCCTCTCTGTATGACTGTAGTGTTCCTCACTGTATGGCGGTAGTGTCCCTCACTGTATGGCTGTATTCATCACTGTATGGCTGTAGTGTCCCTCTCTGTATGACTGTAGTGTTCCTCACTGTATGGCGGTAGTGTCCCTCTCTGTATGACTGTAGTGTTCCTCACTGTGTGGCGGTAGTGTCCCTCACTGTGTGGCGGTAGTGTCCCTCACTGTGTGGCGGTAGTGTTCCTCACTGTATGGCGGTAGTGTTCCTCACTGCATGGCTGTATTCCTCACTGTATGGCGGTATTCCTCACTGTATGGCAGTATTCCTCACTGTATGGCGGTAGTGTTTCTCACTGTATGGCGGTAGTGTTTCTCACTGTATGGCGGTAGTTTTCCTCACTGTATGGCGGTAGTGTACCTCACTGAATGGCTGTATTCCTCACTATATGGCTGTATTCCTTACTGTATGGCGGTAGCATTCCTCACTATATGGTGGTAGTGTTCCTCACTGAATGGCTGTACTCCTCATTCTATGGTGGTAGTGTTCCTCGCTGTATGGCGGTAGTGTCCCTCATTGTATGGCGGTAGTGTCCCTCATTGTATGGCGGTAGTGTTCCTCACTGTATGGCGGTAGTGTTCCTCACTGTATGGCTGTCGTGTTCCTCACTATATGTGGGTAGTGTTCCTCACTGTATGGCGGTAGTGTCCCTCACTGTATGGGATATTGGACATTGGATATGTATGTACCTTAGCTCGATATTTACAGAAACACGCTCTCAGACACAAACACAAGCTTGCAATTTCCATTCTTACCGTCAAAAGAGCAGAAATAATATTTGACTTAGCGTAACTCCAAGAGGCACAATTAGGGAAAAGTTTTGCTACGTATCTTAAATCTGCAGTCATTTCATTGCTATAAACATCATCACAAAGTATCATTAGATATGATTTTAACAACCACTGCAGTCCAAAGCAACGCTGGCACCGGCGATTAACTATAATTAAAACTCATCTAATTAAAATATGTTTTTCTAGCAAGCTGTTCGCTTTATACAGGTCAGAATGCTTTTGAACCCTCTCAGCGAGGGAGGATGGGGCACCTTAAAAGAACAGCTTGCATCTTTTAACACACTTACTAGCTAAATGCTTTCTTTCCTATTTATTACATATAAAGTTTCAGCCAAAATCTGTAGTGTTCCTCATTTCTGTGGCACACAACATAATGTTCTTCTCATGACTCAGAATTAAATTCCAACAAACACTCTGCATGTGGAGGATAACTTAATGTATGCGACGGAAACAGTCTGTCCCTGGTGTATGTGCTGTATTATGTACTTATCTATACATGTAACTTTTAAGTGCTGCTCATAGTCTCTGCTTCTCTTCAAATGCTTGTTAACACTCACATAATAGCTCGATGGGTTCTGCATCTAAATGGAAGAAAAATATGACCACAGTTTAGAATATGTGAACCAGAAGAGCTGTTTACATTAGGATTTGTAGGAAAAACAAATCTTTTTTGTATCCTTACCTGATTTCTTCTTAAAATGTCCCACTCATCTATCCTGCCATGTTAGTGGAAAAAATACACTTTTATTCTTGGAAATAATTAATTCATATCTCCTGGGAGTGAATATATAAATTGCCAAGTGGGTGTTACCAGGGATGTGACATTCTCATATTGTTAACACTGATTGGATGGTGTGTTAGTGTGGGAATGGCAATTCTAAATTATCAATATATTTATACATATCCACGGGGATATGCCAGAGGAACACTAGACACTGACTTCGCACTTGGTAACTGATGAGGTAAGGAAGTCTTCTCAATTGTCATTGAAGATGAAGCTGAAAAGGAACCTGCCAGCAGAAATTGACCTAATAAACCACAACCGGTATGTTGTCAAATAGCTTCACACCTTCTAGATCATGTTTCTTTTATGGTCCAATGTGGTGGACCATGCAGAAAATCTACTTTTGAAGCCAGATGTAAATTGGTTGCATAACATCACATAGCAGAAGAGTTTACCCCTGACATCAAGCTTTTCCCTCTGCAGAATACCCTCTCCGATGTGATTGACATCATTCACCCAACACACTTATGCCCCTAAATGCAAGGTCATTAATTACAGTGAAGGAGGCATCATGAGGCAGGGAGAGCTTGACTTCATTGTTAAATTCTCTGCCTCCATGACTCTGCCATTGTGACAAAGAAACATGTTCTGAAAGGTATTGAGATGCTGGACAACATATTGATATTGGTTTATTTGGCTAATTTCTGCTGACAAGTTCCTTCTGACAAGTCAGAACGAGATCCTCCCTACCATATAGTAGTGATTAATGTGGTATCTCTGGCCAAAGTAGATAATGTCCAAACCTGGGGCAACTGAGAATTAACCAAGAGAGCCAGGTTTTAGCTGTTGGCCATGTTGGTTCCGATAACGCTCCAGAGTTAAGGATGAGTTTGGCGAGATAAGACAATCCCTTTAAAAAAAATAATTGAAATAAATAATAGTTTTTCTTTCTACTAAAACACAGAGATAGACCATTCTAATTCTGATTGATGCATATATGTATCCCAGTAGGCACACAATCCCCTGTGTATATGCTACTTGAATTTATCTATTATTTTCAGTCACAGACCGAACACAAAGCTTTAGCCACTAAAATCCCTGTATAATAGAATGAATGTTTTTGCATCAGAAGTCTTTTTATTTCCATCACATTGTCCTGCTCAGTAATTCCTGGCTCCTGTAGTCTCTGGCCATATTTCTTTCATTGATTTCTTCTTTTTGCATTGTGTGTGGTTAATCCTCACCTTCTGCAGTTGCAAATGGTGGCACTATCTGACTTCAGATGTAATTTCCTGCCGGAGTGCCCTGATCAGCACTACTGGAGGCTCCAAATAATAACATGCTCTATCACGCTGTCACTTCTCTGCCTAATACCCGGACTCTTTTATCCACTTGTATCAGAATATTAAAATAATTGTACAGCTCATATCTCTGGGGGATCCAGGAAAGTAAGCAATGCTACACATTTCTTTCTGCGTCTTTCTCTGTAAATATTAATGTATCACATACATATATGTACATGCAGATATTTTCTTTTATTCACCTTCATTAAATATTCTCTCGTTTTTTTTTAATCTGTGTGTTATTTTAGCTTCAAAGTGAATGCAGTATGCTGTACTACATGCAGAATGGCACTCAACATAATATTAGATAGTTACAATGAGATTTCTATTACAAACCAGTAACAACTACTTGAAGAAGTAGAGATTAGTAAATCTTACAAGATTTGCTTCCCTGAAGCTTCAACTAACTTTCCAGGAGAGTCACTTTGGTCCAAATCTAATCTGTCCAAGCTGATATTGCTCCAATTGTTCTGGAAAATGTTATATAACCACCTTTAGGCTATATTCACACTGCCGTTGCCTGCCCGTACCGTATCGTAGCGGGCAACGGCAGTGTACGGGGAGAGGAGGAGGAGGTGAGCGCAGCTCACCCCCGCCCCTCTCCATAGCAACCTATGGCGCACGGCGCCGTATTACGGGAAAAGATAGGACATGTCCTATCTTTTTCCCGGGTACGGAACGGTACGGTACCGCTCCCGTAGGGTGCCGTGCGCCCATAGAAGTGTATGGTGGCCGTATATACGTCCCCCATACCTTCGTGTGAATATAGCCTTATTCGAAGGAGAAAGCCACAGCACCGAGAGGTAAAGTATGAAGTGGTCTTTATTGGTACATCATCCGGGCATAAAAACGCAAAGTTTCGATTCAAGTGTGCATCTTTTTCAAACATGCTTGAAAAAGATTCACACATTGAATCGAAATGTTGCGTTTTTATGCCCGGATGATGTACCAAGAAAGACCACTTCATATATGCTGTGATTGAAGTTTTTGAACTTCCAGCTGCGAGCACCAATCCCCAGGAGGGATCATTGTGGATTGCTGTCCTTTCTCTCTACTTTATATAACCACCTTTAGTCGTCTAAAATGCTGATTGTTTTAATAAAAGTTTTTATTTTGTCTATTTTTGAGACATTTTTTGCCATTTTTTCACATTTTTCACCAACCC
Source organism: Engystomops pustulosus (assembly GCA_019512145.1). NCBI lineage: Eukaryota > Metazoa > Chordata > Amphibia > Anura > Leptodactylidae > Engystomops > Engystomops pustulosus. The sequence continues at coordinate 78,869,957 of CM033641.1, forward strand.
CCCTCCTTCAGCTATGGGATGAATGAGATCCGCCATTTCTAAAGAATGGAAGATTGTTACTGTATCTATGAATTGATGAATCGATTGTTTCATCTCTATCCAATAGTAAAAATCTGAACCTAAACTAACTAATGAAATAAACTTTAACTTTTTTCAGTTATGTATTTTTTCCCTTTTCTTTTTGCTTTAGGTGTTGCCCAGTATTTCTATTAAGTCCAGAATTGTCTAACTTACATCAGCTAGTCATACATGAGCCAGGTTGGCCAGTTTGTCTCATTCCATACGGAAATAGGTGAGATTTATCAGAAATGTCTGAGGTAAAGCTGTTCTAGTTGCCCATGAAAACCAATCAGAGCTCAGCTTTAATTTGTTAAGCAGCTGTGAGAAAATAAAAGTTGACCTCTGATTGGTTGCCATGTGCAACTAGAAAAGTTCTGGTCTTCTGATAAATCTTCACCAAATAGTCTACATTTTACATGGGTTTTGTGATAGCCTGCAGTCATTTTTATACTGTATAAAAATACTGGGTTCTCCAGCAGTGTAGAAAAATACTGCAAATCATTTGCAGTAACATTCAGAATCATTCATTACAGAAGTGGGAACCTGAGAAAAAACAGATAAGATAGAAGAAATATCCAGATGTTTGGATGTCCTTGTGAGCACTGGTTAATGTACTGTGAGGACACTAAGGGTGCGGTAACAGGGTGCATTATTGGTGAGTTTTGGTTTGTTCTTAAAGGCACTAAAACGCATGTATTTTCAATACATTTCAAAACACACCAGAAACGCACCAAGAACACACAGTGTGACCGCACCTCATAGGAAAATGGACTGTTCTTTAGAATTTAAGCAACAGGGCAAAAAAGAAGCCATGGCGAGGACAACAATCGACTTGAAGTAGAGGTGCACCCAAGGGCGTAACTAGGAGAGGCAGAGCCACATAGCAGACTTCTGCATGGGGCCCCCTGTCCCACTTAAAAAAAAAATTCAATATTAACACAAATACACTGCCATGTACCAACACACAGCAAATATACACATACAGTAATATACAAACCATTAACACATAGAGCATATGTACATCACACATACAGTGCCATGTACCAACACACAGCATATATACACATACAGTAATATATACACCATATACACATAGAACATATGTGCATCACACTACGGATGTACCAAACACAAAGCATATATACCCAACGAATATATACACCATATACACATAGAACATATGTGCATCACAAATACAGACAAATATATAGCATATATATCACGTATATGGTATATACCTATTATGCTGTAAATGGTGCAGCATATTATGTATATAAAGGTGCACATCCTCCATTCTTTAGTATAAGGTCGGATGACGGGGTCCCCTGACACTGCAGGCCCCATAGCGCCTGCTGTGGCTGCTACCACTGTAGTTATTGGGTGCACCTGTCTTATCTATCATAAGTTTTTCAAGCTCATGTGTTCTAGTGGGAGCATTCTAATCCACTACTGTATTTCACTACATATAAAAACCAACATTCAGACTCAAGTTACTCATGGTTATTGATTTGAATGGCCAAATATAATATTTCACAGCGTCACAAATCTTCAAATTGAGCAGCCTCCTTTAACATTAACTGTTTGTTGGGAGTCTCCAGAGATAGACCCACATTGATCACTTAATTGCTTTTCCTATGTAATGAGACCAATCATTGTAAACCATTGATAATATTTTAAACCAAGTAATTAATTAGCACTTTTATAGAGGCCTCCCTTTAGATGAATGATGTTGTTAAGAGGAATAAGAAATGGCTCTAAAAAGAAACTAGAAAGTCTTGTTTCTAGTCCTACTTGTTTGAAAGTGGCAATTCAGGTGGCGCTAGAGACATATAGATAGATAGATAGATAGATAGATAGATAGATAGATAGATAGATAGTATTTATCTATCTATCTCTTCAGGACAACTTCCACGTACATGGCTCTGCCCTTAGAGAGGCAGCATCTCGCAGATCCCTATAAGAGGTCTGTGTACACATGTACATGTAATTCCACATACTGATGGTCAACAGGTCAATCTGTTTTTAGAATTGGGTATAAAAAACTGTAACAGGTTGCTATGGTTTTTAACAGACTTTGCATATTAATGAGATTTAAGATGATTTTCTTGCATTGTTAAGGTTTCAATGAGTCTCATACAATATAGTATTAGATATGCTTTCATTCAGTAAATGTAATGCAGATACTGAGGATTATCTTAGTAACCAATACCAATATCCTGTATTACCTGTCCAAAACTACACTACAGCTTACAGCTGCTTCTGGTTTTTCATTGCCCTTGTATATTCATTGATCATGGAGCTCAATGGTTTCTGCTAGAAATCTGATAAATCCTTGTTTTTATTCAGCTGTAAACTGGAGACTTTGACCACTAGATGGCAGTGTTAAATCAGATTTATTTTAACTTTAATTTGCCGAAAAGAAGACTTGTTTTTTAAAGGCACTTAAAGTTTGTCATCTGAAGCCTATACTCTATATGTCTAGGTAATAGATAACTGTTTAATTTATTTATTAGATAAATGTAGGATTGCTTCAACAATCTTTACCTGTCTATCATACTACAACAAAAGAGAAATAGTCACCATCAGAACCATGTACAGTATCTATCTATCTATCTATCTATCTATCTATCTATCTATCTATCTATCTATCTATCTATCCATCTACAGTATCTTTCTATCTATTTATCTGCGTTATTTATGTTACAAGACAAGGGAAAGAAGGAAATTACAAAATGAATAAGGATTAACAAGTCAGATATACAAAGTTCTCAATGGGTTACCGACTCTGGCAAGATACAGGGCTTGAGACTTTGGCAAAATACAGGGATCCAGATGCTGGCGTGATACAATATTCCAGATGCCGGCAAGATGCAGGATTCCAGAAATGCAGGATTCAGGGTTACAAAAAAACAAGACAAGTCCCAGCAGACACAGGTGAGACAGACATGCACAGAGGCTGGTTCAGGATAAAGTATAATCCGTCCTGAGTCACCTGAGCATCAGGCATATATCCAGCACCAGAATGCCGCCCCCAGCAGCTAACTAGCCAGGCCATGCATTGCTAATCCCACAGCCCTGAGCTCCACAGTTAACCACCCAGCTTTCTATGACACAGGAAGCAGCCACACCCAGCTGCCTTTCAAAGTCCAAACAGAGAATCCTTACACTATCTATCTTTTCTACAAGACAAATGTAGAAAAATAGGCAGCACTCCAATGTCCAGTCTCAATTAAATTGAAGCAACATTTCAGTGTGTGCAACACCTATGTCAAGGCTTGAGAAAGGTGTAACAGACCAAAACATTGTCTCACCTGAATAAACTCCGCCTTTAAATGTGACCGACATTGGAGTGCTGTCTACCTTTCTACATTTGTCGAGAGGGTCTTGCCTGGACCTGTAGTCTGCACCCCTCCTCAGTTGGGGAACGTTTATACACCGTGCTGCCTCCGACTTTCCATTATATATCTATCTATCTATCTATCTATCTATCTATCTATCTATCTATCTATCAACCCAGTTACAAACAGACCTCTGGTAATTTACTGTACTTTAGTCCTAGGCTGTAACAGTTATCACATGTGTCTGCAATAAAACATTATTGTTAATCCTGGTTCTTATGACAATCCAACATTTTTAAAATCCAATTGTCACAGAGACCAAAAATAAAATGTCTGGTGGTACAATTATTAAATATACAGTTTCAACTTACATACAAATTCAAATGAGGAACAAACCTACAGAACCTATCTTGTACATAACCCGGAGACCACCTGTATCTATCTTATCAGTTTCAACACAATGCCATAAAAAGAGTTAAATTCCACTGTTTGGGAAATAAAGGCTTGTAAGGGAGTCACCAAGTGTGCATGAGACGGTAATACTGTTAAATAGCATTTACTAATGTGTAGGCTCCATCCCTAAGGCTATATTCACACATTGTTTTGGTCAGTTGTTTGCAGTAGTTTTTGAAAGTCACAATTAGAAGAGGTGCATTTTTCTCAAGAATAAAGGAAACCTACCACCACGGATGTACCTATTAAGGTAGATCGGGTGGTAGGTGCTTCTATTGGACGTGAGGATAGCCATATTAAGGGCTAATCCTCACGTCCCCTGTATCTTTTTATAACCTTTATTTGCCTCATATGCTATTTTTCTAAAGAGGCTACTTGGGCGTGGAGTAGCCGGAGCTACTTCATGCGCCAGTAGCCTCTTTGATCCTCCTACCAACAAATCTCTGATTCTCTGTTGTTCCTGAGCTATGAGCAGATACTAACTTCTGTTCACTCCAGCAAGTATGTAGCTGGCCAGCTCCCTGACCCCAAGTTTATAGCCAGCCTATGCCCCCTAGTATATAGCCAACAAGCCCATGCCCCCTAGTACAGTATATAGCCAGCCCCTGCCCCCAATATATATTCAGCAGCCTCTGTCCCCAGTATATAGCTAGCCAGCCCCTGTCCCACAGTATATAGCCTGACAGTCCGTGCCCCCCAGTATATAGCTTGCCTGCCCCCCACTATATAGCCATCCCCTGCCCAAAGTAGGCTAAGCCCATAAAAAATATAAACACTGTACTCACCTTTCCGACGCCCTCCGCAGGTTATCTTCTTGCTTCCAGTGTTTCAGCTCCGTTTTCAGGTCCCCGCGCGTAACAAACAACATACTCTGACGTCAGCCACTTGCTGACCTCATTGTTTATGCCCCACTAGTGCCGCCACTTGTGGCAGCAAGCAGCTGACTTTATAATATGGGTTCCAGCATCGCGTAGGGACCCGAAGATGGAGCCAGAGCACAATAAGCAAGAACAGGACCTGTTGTGGGCATCATAAAAAAGTGAGTACAGTGTTAATTTTTTTAATCAACTTTTTTGTACTGAATAACCCAGCTTTTACTCGAGTATATACAGTAATAGTGAGGTTGTGGGACCCTCACCATTCTACCAAACACTTCTAGGGAGCACTGAATTTGCACTCCATCAACTGTTATATTCATAATTTCTTACAGTTTAATTCCGTCTTGCTCAACTGTCATGACCTTCAGGATCTTGTTATTCTTTATGGTATCAGCTACTACCATCTCGAATTACTCTGTGTTTGCTCACACTCTCCTCAGTGCTCACTGTTGGCTTGGGTGCTGGCGTGCAAAGGGGTAGAATGTTGCACCCACTACTCCCATCTGTAATTGTCCACTTGTGAGCACTACTGATCTTTAAATCTATAATAAAGTATATTTGGTATATTTATGCTCAGATATATCATAGATACCAACTGTGAGGCTGTTTAAAATGTAGTTGATCCATGACATCATAAAAATGGTAGATAATTTTTGGTCATGCCATCTGTAAAATTGAAAGATTACAGCTGAAAAAGGTGTTTTATCTTTAAAAGGTAATACTTGGAAATGTATCATATTCAGGCATTTCAACAATATACAGGAGCACATTTACTTACTCGTCTTGCACGATCCCCGAAAGTGCATTGTCCGGCTGGAATGCACATCTGCCGTGATTCACGGTGCGCCCGATATCCTACATCTGTCGCTTCCCTGCTCAGGTCCACCAGAGTTTACCTTCTTCTTCCTGGTGTATGTAAGTGCATTGTCTTGCGACACAAATTGAATCTTAAATGTCGCGCTCAGTCCTAATCAGTCAGATCATCCGACGGCACACCCCTGATTTCTGTCACATAAAAGCCAGCGCAGCTGTGACACAACCCGATCGCATGCAACACAATCCCCAGTTAAATACATGTCACACCGATGCAGATCCCAAAAATTTCGAAAATCTGACGAAAGTGCGATCCGCGGAACCTTAGTAAATAAGCCCCACAGTCTTTCTTGTAAGACTTGGATCATAATTTTGTGAATAGCATAAAGAAGCCCAGCCTTTAACCAAGCTTCGCATTTCCCTTTATTTTAAATGTTCTGTAAAAAAGTGCCTAAATCTTACTTTTTTGCCCCAAAAATCATAGTTAAAATCATGTTAAAGAGAATGTTTTTGTGCCCTACATACAGTAGTCATAGAGTATATAAAAAAGAGAAAATGTTTTCTTTTCAGCTCTTTATACAGCAGTGCAGCTTATTCAAAGTGGGAGATACAGCCACACCTCCCTGTGCTTGACTGACATCCTGTATAATGATGTGACACTACTGGTGCTGGCTCCTCTATGTGCTTCCTGGTTCAGGCGGCCGCACCCCCTGTGTGTGTATCAGATACTCCTATACACATGACTGACAGCCTATTTAATGATATGACACTCCTGGTGCTGGCTGCCTACCTGTACTTCTTGGTTCTGGCTGACATGCTCTCTGCAGCCTGTGTGTATGAGAGATACAACTGCCACAGGATGCAACCATGTGTATAGCAGAGAATGTTAGGTACTTGTGTCTCTCACATTGTATATTGCAGAACATAGCATGCCAGGTACTTGTGTAGCTGATGTCTGTGTCTCCCATGTGTGTAAAGAAGGAGAAAGCATGTCAGGTACCTGTGTACGTGATTTTTGTGTCTCACATGTGTATAGGAGAAGAGAGCATGCCCGGTACTTATGTAGATGATATATGTGTCTATTACATGTGTATGGGGGTAGAGAGAATGCCAGGTACTTGTGTAGCTGATGCCTGTATCTCTCACATGTATGGGAGGAGAGAACACTTTAGAAAAAAATTATGCATATGAAGGGACAATATAAAGGTGATAAAAAAGATACAGGGGCGTGTGAGGATTAGCCTTTAATATGCTATCCTCACGTCCAATAGAAGCACACTACCAACCGATTTTCTACCTTAATATGGGACATCCGTGGTGTTAGGTTCCTTTATTCTTGAGAAAAAATGCACTCTCTAATTGTGAATTTCAAAACTACTGTATGCAAAGGCAACTGACAAGGAACAATGTGTGTAATATAGCACTAGGGATGGAGCCTACACATTAGTAAATGCTATTTAACAGTATTACCTCTCATGCACACTTGGGGAAATCCCTTACAGGTCTATTATTTCCGCGAAACAGAGTGGAGACTTTAACTCTTTATGTCTTGTGTTGAAAAACTGATAAGATAGATACAGGTCGTCTCCGCTTGGGGGGGTGGGGGGGGTTATGTACAAGATCAGGTTCTTAGTTTTCCTCATTTGAATTAATTGTTGATGAAGTTGAAACTGGTATCTTAATAATTGTACGCACCCAGAATTTATTATTTTGGTCTCTGCTGTGACAATTGGATTTTAAAAATGTTGGATTGTGCATAAGAACGCTCAGAGATACAATAATCGATAATGTTTTATTTGCAGACACCATGTGATCACTGTTGCAAGGCAGCCTAGGACCTAAAGTACAGTAAATTTACCAAGAGGTCTGTTTGTAACGGGTTGATAGATGTAGATACTATAGATAGATAGATAGAATAGATAGATATGGAAAGTCCGGAGGCAGAACGACAGAATATGTATAAACGTCTCCCCAACTGAGAGGGGTGGTAGACTACAGGTCCAGGCAAGACCTCTCGACAAAATTGTAGAAAGGTAAACACAGCAACTACCAAGTGCAGTCTGTTAAAAGGCGCAGATGTTTATCAGGTGGGACCAAGTTTGTGGTGGTCTTGTTATCCTTTCCTCAGGAGCCTTGACTTAGGTGTTGCACACACTGAAATGTTGCTTCAATTTATGAGAATTGGGCATTGGGTGCTGCCTATTTTCTACATTTGTCTTGTAGAAAAGATAGCATAGTGTAAGGATTCTCGTTGGACTTTGAACAGGCAGATGGGTGTGGCTGCCTTAGCTGTGTCATAGTAAGCTGGGTGGTTAACGTGGGAGTCTCCAGGCTTGTGGGTATTAGCAATTGGCAGGCCTGGCTAGTTAGCTGCTGGGGGCGGCATTTGGTGCGGATATTTGGCGCTGATGCTGCAGGTGACTCAGGAGGATTATACTTTATCCTGACAAGACTCTGCTGCATGTTGTTTAAACTCACCTGTGTCTGCTTGGGACTTGTCTTGTTTTTTTGTAACCATGAATCCTGCATTTCTGGAATGCATGCTGTAAATCATTGCCGGCATCTGGGATCCCTGTATTTGCCAAAGTCTACACGACCTGTTCTTGCCACTAGATCGCGGTAAACCCATTGAGACTGATCTGCTTGTAATATGATTATACTTTTAATTGCGCTTATTCATTTTGAGCTTTCTTCCTGTTGTTTGTTGTAACATAAATAAACGCAGATAATAATAGAAATATACTGTCGATGGATAGATAGATCGATAGAAATAGATAGATAGATAGATGATAGATAGTATATATAGATATGATACATGTGATGGTTCTGATAGTCACTATTTTCTTTTTGTTGTATGTATTATAGACAGTAAGACTGTGAACGCATCCTCCATGTATCTGAACGAAAAAAAAATTAAACAGTTTATCTATTACCTAGTACATATAGAGTATGGGTTCAGATGACAAACTTTAAGTGTTTGTAAAAAAAAAGTCTTCTTTCGGCCAATTAAAAGTTTAAAATAGAATTCTGATTTAACACTGAGCTTATCGAGTGTCAAAGTCTCCATTTACAAGTCCAGCTGAATGAAAAAAAACTAAGGATCTGTATCAGATTCTAGCAAGAAATCCCATTGAGCTCCAATGAATATGAATATACAAGGGCAATGAAAATACAAAGTAAGCAGCTGTAAGCTGTAGGTAGTTTGACAGGTAATATCAGGATATTGGTATTTGGTACTAAAATACTCCTCAGTAATCTCTTACATTTACTGATGAAGCATTATCCTAATCTATCATTGTATGAGACTCTTTTGATGAAACCTTAACATGCCAAGAAAATCATCTTAAAAACTCATTAATATGCAAAAGTCTGTTAAAAACCATAGCACATGTTACCGACTTTTTATACCCAATCATAAAAAACAGAGTGAACTGTTGAAATAAGGATGTGGAAGTACTGTGGACAGTGGACACAACCGAGAGCGAGAGAGGGGAGGGGAAGGGGAAGCAAAGAACCTCCACCTGCGGGGGGTTGGTTGATGACTCCGTTAGGTGAGGAGAGAGTAGATATGGGGGAAGGGTTGATTTCTAGGGTGTACAATAGTGTGACATTTGTAAATTACACCCATGACTGAATGGAGCAACAGGTTACAGGGTTCAATCTGTTTTTTTAGAATTGGGGTCTTAAAAACTGTAAACAGGTTGTATGGGTTGTTTAACAGGACTTTGCATATTATTTAGCAGATTTAAGAGATTTTCTTGCTTGCGTAAAGGTTTTCAATGATTCTCTACAATATAGTATTAGATATGCCTTCATTCAGTAAATGTAATGTCAGAGATACTGAGGATTGTTAGATACCATACCAATTCCTGTAAACTGTCCAAAAACTACACTACAGCTTACAGCTGTTCTCTGCTTCTGGTTTTTCATTGCCCTTGTATATTCATTGCATCATGGAGCTCAATGGTCTGCTAGAACATCTGATACATCCTTGTTTTTATTCAGCTGTAAACTGGAGACTTTGACCACAGATGGCAGTGTTTAAATCAGATTTATTTTACTTTAATTTGCCGAAAAGAAGACTTGTTTTGTTAAAGGCACTTAAAGTTTGTCATCTGAAGCCTATACTCTATATGTCTAGGTAATAGATAACTGTTAATTTATTTGTTAGATAAATGTAGGATTGCTTCAACAATCTTTACCTGTCTATCATACTCCAAACAAAAGAGAAATAGTGACTATCAGAACCAGTACAGTATCTATCTATAGTTATCTGATCTATTATCTATCTATCTATCATATATCTATCTATTATCATCTACTATTTTTTCTATTTATCTGCGTTATTTATGTTACAAGACAAGGGAAAGAAGAAATTACAAAATGAATAAGGATTAACAAGTCAGATATACAAGTTCTCAATGGGTTACCGACTCTGGCAAGATCCAGGGCTTGAACTTTGGCAAAATACAGGGATCCAGATGCCGGTCAAGAATCAGGATTCCAGAAATGCAGGATTCGGGTTACAAAAAACAAGACAAGTCCCAGCAGACACAGGTGAGACAGAATGCAAAGAGGCTGGTTAGGATAAAGTATAATCCGTCCTGAGTCACCTGAGCATCAGCATATATCCAGCACCAGAATCGGCCCCCAGCAGCTAGCTAACTAGCCAGGCCATGCATTGCTAATCCCACAGCCCTGAGCTCCACAGTTAACCACCCAGCTTTCTATGACACAGGAAGCAGCCACACCCACTGCCTTTCAAAGCAAACAGAGAACCTTACACTATCTATCTTTTCACAAGACAAATGAGAAAAATAGGCAGCACTCCAATGTCAGTCTCAATTAAATTGAAGCAACATTTCAGTGTGTGCAAACCTTGGTCAAGGCTTGAGAAAGTGTGTAACAGACCACAACATTGTCTCACCTGAATAAACTGCGCTTTAAATGTGACCGACATTGGAGTGCTGTCTACCTTTCTACATTTGCGAGAGGGTCTTGCCTGGACCTGTATTCTGCAACCCCTCCTCAGTTGGGAACGTTTATACACCGTGCTGCTGCTCCGACTTTCCATTATCTATCTATCTATCTATCTATCTATCTATCTATTCTATCTACTATCAACCCAGTTACAAACAGACTCTGGTAATTTACTGTACTTTAGTCTAGGCTGTAACAGTTCACATGTGTCTGCAATAAACAGTATTGTTATCATGGTTCTTATGACAATCCAACATTTTTAAAATCCAATTGTCACAGAGACCAAAAATAAAATGTCTGGTGGTACAATTATAAATAATATACAGTTTCAACTTACATACAAATTCAAATGAGGAACACAAACCTACAGAACCTATCTTGTACATAACCCGGAGACCACTGTTCTATCTTATCAGTTTCAACACAATGCCATAAAAAGAGTTAAATTCCACTGTTTGGGAATAAAGGTTTGTAAGGGAGTCACCAGTGTGCATGAGACGGTAATACTGTTAAATAGCATACTAATGTGTAGGCTCCATCCCTAAGGCTATATTCACACATGTTTTGGTCAGTTGTTTGCAGTAGTTTTTGAAAGTCACAATTAGAAGAGGTGCATTTTTCTCAAGAATAAGGAAACTACCACCACGGATGTACCTATTAAGGTAGATCGGGTGGAGGTGCTTGCTTCTATTGGACGTGAGGATAGCCATATTAGGGCTATCCTCACGTCCCCTGTATCGTTGTTATAACCTTTATTTGCCTCATATGCTATTTTTCTAAAGAGGCTACTACTTGGGGTGTGAGTAGCCAGAGCTACTTCATGGCCCAGTAGCCTCTTTGATCCTCCTCACCAACAATCTCTGATTCTCTGTTTTGTTCCTGAGCTATGAGCAGATACTAACTTCTGTTCAATCTTGGGACCGTTTTTGATCCATTAAGTGTTTGGCCTTGTCTACACTGGATAGCCTAAAGTCACGCATGGACACTTACCCTCTGATTGTTTGGACGAATTATTATGAGTAATGCATTTTAGATATTTGTCGGAACCAATCTTGTAGGCATCCAGATTAGTAACAAACTGATGCGTTGGAAGAAAATCTAATTTTGCAAGTGAAATCTTCCAATCATCTATTCCCAAACAGATGTATATATGATACTAAGAGTGGAAAGTAGTGTACCATATCCGAGTAAAAGCCGACCCGTACTTGAGTATAAAGCCTAACGGTGGGGGAAATGGGTTTTGTCACAGCTCACAGCAAGTCTATGAGTCTGCCAGCTCCCTGACCCCAAGTTTTATGCACAGCCTATGCCCCCTGTATCTAGCAACAAGCCATGCCCCTAGTCCAGTATATAGCCAGCCCCGCCCACACATATATATTCAGCAGCCCTCTAGTCACCCAGTAATAGCTAGCCAGCCCCTGTCCCACAGGATATAGCCTGACAGTCCGTGCCCCCCGTATATAGCTTGCCTGCACCCCCCACTTTAGCTCATCCCTGCAAAATGGCTAAGCCACATACAATATCAACACTTGTCCTCACCTTTCCGACGCCCCTCGCAGGTATCTTACTTGTCCAGGTCTCAGTCAAGATTCACAGTCGTTTTCAGGTCCCCCGCATAACACAAACATACTATGACGTCAGCCACTTGCTGACCTCATTGTTTATGCCCCACTAGTGCCGCCAACTTGTGGGGGCAGCAGACTGACTGGTATATATGGGTTCCAGCATCGCCGTATGGACCCGAAAGATTGAGCCGGAGCACCAATAAGTTCAAGAACAGGACCTGTTGGGGCACTCATAAAAAAGATGAGTACAGTGTTAATTTTTTTAATACCAACTTTTTTGTACTGATAACCAGCTTTATTTACTCGAGTATATACGTATCGAGTGGAGGTTGTGGGACCCTAACCCATTCTACAAACCACTTCTAGGGAGCCTATGAATTTGCCACTCCATCAACTGTATATTCAATATTCTTACATTGAATCCGTCTGCTCAACTGTCTGACCTTCAGGATCTTGTGTATTCTTTATGGTATCAGCCTACCATCTCGATAACTCACTCTGTGGTTTGCCACACTCTCCCAGTGCGCACTGTTGGGCTTGGGTCTGGCGTGCAAAGGTTGAATGTTGTCCCCACTACTCCTCATTCTGTAAGGTCCACGTGTGAGCACTACTGATCTTGTTAAATCTATAAATAAACGTATATTTGGTATATTTATGCTCAATATATCATAGATAAACCAACTGTGAGGCGTGTTTTAAAATGTAGTTATCCAACATCATAAAATGGTAGATAATTTTTATGGTCATTGCCATCTGTAAAATTGAAAGATTACAGCTGAAAAAGGTTGTTTAAATCTAAAAGTAATACTTGGAATGTAATCATATTCAGGCATTTCAACAATATACGGGCACATTACTTACTACATCGTCTTGTCACGATCCTTCGAAAGTGCATTGTACCGTCTGTGAAATGCAATCTGCCGTGACCACGGTGCGCCCTATATCCTACATCTGTCGCTTCCCTGCCTCAGGTCACAGAGTTTCACCTTTCTTCTTCATGTGGTAGTGTAATGTGCCTTGTCTGCGACACAAATTTAATCGTAATGTCGCGCTCCAGTTCCTAATCAGTCAGATTCGACGGCTACCCCCTGATTTTCTGTCACATAAAAGCCAGCGTCAGCTGGTGACACACCGATCGCATGCAACACAATCCCCAGTTAAATACATGTCACACCAGTGCAGATCCCAAAAATTTTCGAAAATCTGAGACGAAAGTGCGATCCGGGAACTTAGTAAATAAGCCCCACCTTCTTTCTTGTAAGACTTGGATCATAATTTTGTAATAGCCATTAAGAAGCCAGGCACTTTAACCAAGCTTCGCATTTCCCTTTCTTTTAAATGTTCTGTAAAAAAAGTGCCTAAATCTTACTTTTTGCCCACAAAATCATAGTTTAAAAGCAGTTAAAGAGATGTTTTTGTGCCCTACATACTAGTAGTCATAGAGTAATAGTAACAAAGAGAAAATGTTTTCTGTTCAGACTCTTTATACGCAGTCGTCAGCTTATTCAAAGTGGAGAACAGCCACACTCCTGGCTTGATGACATGCCTGTATATGTAGTGACACTATGGTGCTGGCCCTCTATGTGCTTCATGTTTCAGGCGGCCGCCACCCCCTGTTGTGTGTATCAGATAATCCTATAGCAATGACTGCAGCCTATTTAATGATATCGGCTGTCAATCTTGGTGTGGCTGGCCTACCTGTACTCTTGGTTTGTGCTGACATGCTCTCTGCAAGCCTGTGTGATAGAGATACAACTGCCACAGGATGCAAATCCATGTGTACAATCAGAGAACGTTAGGTACTTGTGTCTCTCAACATTTGTATATTGCAGAACATAGATGCCAGACTTGTGAGCTGAGTGTCTTGTACCCCATGTTGTAAAAAGGAGAAAGCCTTCAGGTACCTGTGTACGTCTTTTTGTGTCGTCATCATGTGTATAGGAGTAAGAGAGCATGCCGGTTACTACTGTAGATGATATAGGTGTCTATACTGTGTATGGGGTAAAGTAATGCCAGGTCTTGTGTAGCTTGCTGTATCTTCACATGTATGGGAGGAGAGAAATCTAGGTACTTGTGTAGACTGAGTGCCGGTATCTCTTCACAGTGTATGGGGCAGTGAGAGAAACATGTAAGTCGGTGTGAGCTGATTGTCTGTGTTTTCTCAGTGTAGGGAATAGAGGAGTAGGCAGGTACATAGGTCTGATCTCCATGTCTATCAACGTGTAGGTAATAAGAGAATGTCATGGTACTTGTGAGAATACGGGCATAGCTACACAGTACCTACATTACTCTCTATTACATACACTGTTAGACATAGGATTCCGCTACATAGATACACTTACATACTCTCTTATTCCTACACTGAGAAACACAGACATCAGCTACACAATACTTTACATGTGCTCTCCTCCATACATGTGGAGATACAGGCATCAGCTACACATGTATGGGAGGAGAGAACATATAAGGTACTTGTGTAGCTGATGTCTGTGTCTATCACATGTGTATGGTAATAGAGAGAATGTCAGGTACTTGTGTAGCTGATGCCTGTGTCTCTCACATGTATGGGAAGAGAGAGCATGTCAAGTACTTATGTAGCTGATGTCTGTATCTCTCATATGTGTATGGGAGAAGAGAGATGTCAGGTAGTTGTGTAGCTGATGTCTGTGTTTCTCTGTCCATATGCCCAGGTTAATTTACACAATACAGAAAATATGATTTTAGAATACAGGCAAAGTATGAATTGACTAGATAAAGGCTGGGATTGAATCCTTGTGAGATGCTCTAACAGGTAGTGGTGACACAATTAGTTTCAGAGACGTGATGACAGGTGTCCTTTATAGAAAAAAAAGATATAAAAATCAAGCATGATAAAACAGGGACATTAACTCTTAGATTGAGGCATAGTAACTGTGTTACTCTTCTTATATTTGTTATCTATGGCCTCCATGCTTCTAAACTAAACTTTTAAAATTAAGCAAGAAAGGCCTTCTGTGCTGCCCATTCACATTCTGAGCACATCCCCCCTCCCACTGTGTGCTCACTGCTACCAATTTTACAGGAAGTGAGGAGGGAGCATGAGACTGAGATGTGCTGCTGTAGTATAATAGCAGCTTGTCACGCCAGAGCATAGAGGGCTTCTGTAACATGCTCATAGCCCTTCAGACTCATTATCAAAATTATAAAAGTTGATTTTAGAAGGAAGGAGGCCATGGATAACAAATATGAGAAGATCACAAAAGTCACGGTGCCTGGATCTAGGAGTAACTGCCCGGGTTTATCATGCTGGACTTTGGTATGTCTCCCTTAAAGTGCACAGGTAGTCTACATCCGTAGATGTTTTTTGTAAATCGGCAGGCATTATCCCCACTATGTATGATAGAGTACATTATGAGTATAGTCATCTGTTGGTGTGGTACAGGATGGGTCAGTGAATGGCAGCACTCAGCACACCTGCTTAATGAATGACTCTACAAGTCTATTGTCTTTCCTTTCATGTTTCTTTGTGCTGTTCCTTAGGTCTTGTTTTGTACTTCCAATATGTGTTTCAGCTCAAGCAGCGGCAACACATTTTTAAAAGCTGTTGTGATCAATATCACATTAGATTACTGTATTTTATGACACTACAACTTCCTGAAAAATGTTATTATCCTGTGGAACATGTTTGCGATACAGCTGCTGTTGAGGGTTTATTTTTCAATAAATTTCAAGTACTTAAGTACAGTTTACCATCTCCTCCAAAGTAATAAAGTATGTTCTTAGGAAAACAGTATCTATGGCGCATTATAGTTTTCCTCTGAAGCAATGAATGAAAAATGCTCTTTACTGCAGTGTCGAGTTCACTTAAGTTGATACTCTTAAGGTCTGGAGGACAATACATTCACTCTATTGCAGTATTCTGGCATTCCTGCTGCCCTTTACCAACTAATTGAAGCAAACAGAGCTGTGATAAATGTGCCGCTCTAATTGATTCAGTGCACTGTCTTTCTTTCCGAAGACAAAAGTATGTCCCAGATTCATTACTATAGTCTACTGTATTGCATAGAGATAATCTGATGGCTTCATTTACATCACTCTCGCCTCCGGGACCTGGGACTTTAACAGTATAATAAACATGAGGCCTTGTGTATGAATGCACTTCATCCACTCTAGAAATTATACTAAAAGCTTGAGTAAAATGTTATTCTACCAATTGTATTAAATCCATGTATTCATAGAAAGTTCTAGTCCACCCCATTTGGTTATATCTTGTTAGTTGCTAGTGTTGATTTGCACCCTGATATGGAATATCCGGATGTGAAGAACATAAATATAAATAGCAAGTTAGATATTACATCTTTAAGAAATCTTCTCACTTATCCTTAAATGAGATAAATGAGCAAATTGTAATTACTGCCATTAGTTTGATGGTTTGAGTCTTTAATGACTGAGAGGTGTCAGGCAGATGTGTGGGTGGCATTGTCTTTCTATAAATATTGTATCACACTTTGGAATGCGGAAATGATAATTGATTGCATGGGTAGACTGAATATTTTCATAAGATATATCTTACACTGTACTTAGAGACACCTATTCAACTATACTCCTACCCTTTTGAAGCTGTGTGGCAATATTTTTTATTATTTAATACAATTCTTTAGGCATCGATACATCTCAGCTCTTTTTACTTCTATTTCAATGTTTTGTAGAAACTCTTCTCAATGGGAGGACTGAGCTTTGTCAATGTTTAATTGCTTTAGGACTAATTGATGTGGAAAGACATCCACCACCAGGATCAAGGATTGTAACCCAAGCACACTGACATACATGTGTGTGTCCTCTCTAGCAGGATCCGCTCTTCTATAAGCTTCTTATGCCCTTGTTTTAAAGAAAAAAAGCTATAAAAAATATGCAAATGAGTCTGAGGTGCACCAGGCTCCAGTTACACATATAGAGCCAGGAGCCCCTCAGGCTCATTTGCATCATTTTAAAAACCTTTTCTGATAAAAATCAGGGAATATGAAGCTTGAAGAAGAGCAGATCCTGCCAGGGGGAGCACACACCAGTATGTCAGTGTGCTTGGTTTACAATTTGGTTTTAATTTCTCAACTTTCCTGTTCTTTGTCATTTTTTGTTACTTATTTTTTGAAGAAGTATCCCAAAAATAGGTCATTGATATGTTAGGCCATTTCACATTGAGGTTGTGGGGGCGTATATATGGCACAATACAGGCCCATGGCGTCCAGCCACGGTACTGTAAGCTACTACTGTACCGTAGACAAGAAACAGCTAGAGAATTCTCTATCTTTTCCTGTATTTATGGTTGGAAGCTATCTAGTGACCATCTGAGGTCATCTATTGTGAGGATTGCTCAGAATAGGTTACAAAATATGAAATAAATTATAATCAGCAAATCTATTAGTTGGTTCATCAATTTGGTACACATCCGCCATTTTTGGCACCAAATTGAATCTCAAAAGTTTTTTAATTGGCTTCAAACATTTCTTGTAAAGTGACAAACATTTACTGCTGTCATTCATAAAAATATATAAAAAGTTATTAAAATTAAATTAACTTTTCCACAAATATCTGTGTTTTAGAAGATTAGAGAGCGTTAAATACTCATTTTCTGTACAATTACAGCAGCACAGGTTCAGACCTAAACCAAATCTTTTAAAAATTCGGAGAAGTTTCTACCATGTAACTTAATGCCATGCTCACCATTATATAATGATGTTCAGATCCTCAATGGTCTATTTACCAACAGAGAAAGAATTTCAATTGCCTAGGAAGACCCACCTTACTTAATGATTGAGTTTCTTTGTGACTAAAGGGACCAGGAAGTAGATACCATATAATGACATTCATGAATATAATGGTAGGGAAATAATATGCTCCTGATGCACCTACAAAAAAACATATTTTGAATTTCTGGTAAAATAGCAGATATAAGGGCTACCATTATGTAAATGGAAAATATTGGATGATATGGGAGTAGTACTAACCCTTTCACATGAATGTATATGGTGTCCATATGCTATCTGTACAAACAGCAGTTACACACAGCCACCATAGCAGTGCATTGTGCACAGCACAGCACAGTGAGCACAAGCTCCAGTGTAGCATCCATTTCTGTGAAAGAAGCCTAAGAATGTTTTCTGGCTATGATGGAGTTTCATGCTATTATGTCAATGAGCTTGATGTAAGGTGACATAAGACGGAGCGCCTCCGGCTCATTATAGACATCTACCATCACTATACCTGTTGATATAGTGGGTGATACTAAGTACAGGTAGTCCCTGGGTTACATACAAGATAGGTTCTGTAGGTCTGTTCTTAATTTGAATTTGTATGTAAGTCGGAACTGTATATTTTATCATTGTAATCCCAGCCAGAATTTTTTTGTTTGGTCTCTGTGACAATTGGATTTTAAAAATTTTGGGTTGTCATAAGAACCAGGATTAACAATAAAGCTTAAATGCAGAGATCTGTGATAACTGTTATTGCTAATTATTGTAGCCTAAGGATAAAGTACAGTAATTTAACAATATCCAGAGGTCCGTTTGTAACTAGGGGTCGTCTGTAAGTCAGGTGTTCTTAAGTAGGGGACCGCCTGTATCTATTTGTAAAGGTAGGGATTTCCTGCAGTCTTCAAACATGTAGTGCAATGAAGACGTAGGGAAGCAGTGTGGTGCATAGTCAGGTCATTGAAGGCCCTGAGTGCCATGGGATAAACTATAGGACCATCTAAAATCCTGTCTCCTGACAAAATGATGACAAATAGCTGGGTGTATTACTCATTTACAATCCCGAGCTTTGATGTATGTTCTTCCTTTTCTTCAGATATGCTATGACCCTATCAACACCATATAGTCAGAAAAAAACTATTTGTGATAGAAAAAGGTTAGATACCTTATACAAGCAATAGTATTCAGAAATATTTTTCTTACCTTTTTTCACTCACTTTTTTTCTTTTCAATTCTTTAATTTTGAGCACAACCATGAAAATTACTCGAGTTTATGCATAGCTTTTAGCCAAATCTATGCATCCTTTTCATCCTATGTATAAGCATTTATCATTATGCTAATGTTCTAATCTAATGTCTAGGGCTTTAAGTCTAATACATTTTCCGAATCCTCCTCTTAGCATCAGTCTTTGATTTTTCTATTTCATTTGTAGTCATTTGCAGTGAGACCATTGATTTGACCTTCCGTGTTATTGGGATAAAGCATGCTGGGGATGGAGAATGTCACAGAGAGATGCCATGTAACATAAAAATGCATTATGTATATTGTGTTATGACAGGAAAAAGCTTTAGCAGATGATGAATACTGATGTATAAATCCTCTGAGAAACTCCTCCTTCAGTAGCCACTACTTACCATTATTATTTTCTTCTGTTACAGATAGGGTCACCACAACGCTGCAGATACTGCTGAAAGTTGTGCCAGCTGAGGACAATGTCTCCTGAACAAAGAATATGCTGGAAGACGTCATGTGCAGATCCACAAGTTACCCTCGTGGTTCTATTATCTAATAGACAGAGATAGTAAGGACCAGTCACTGCTTCTATAGTCTTTAATATTATACATATTTAGGTACTAAAGCTGCTATTTTATTTATTCCACTGTACTTTTCTATTAAATTATTCCAATTAGCATAGTCTATAACCATAGAATGTATATGACATATTCCCTGCCTATCACTACATCCCCTTCTCTGCACGTTATATGAACATATGGTTGTGGTATGTTTCCAGCTCAAGGGAAATGCTTCTGTGCACCTACCAACAAGCACTGACATCCTTCACTTGTCAAAGATTTCCCGCTGGATTTTATTTTATTTTTTTTTTATTTGACAACTAACTTTTTGGTACTAGCAGAGGTTAGTTATCTCAAACTGTATACAGAAAAACAAGGAGGATGACTCCATATCTGCCTATGTGTTCACATGGAATGGACTAGCAGAAGGGGTATTCATTATATGTTAGAGGGATTTTTCTAAAAAGTGAACTCCCACACTGTATAAATACACTATATAAGTACCGTATATATCATGATAGCCCCACCACTGCTCCGGCACATCCAGACACATCAAGAGGCTCCGTCACAGAATTCACTCACAGAATAGGACAAAATTTAAGGCTTCTTGCAAACTTTAATCCTACTATGTAAATCCTCACAAAGGCAAGACGCATCATATTAGAGGAAAGCAATTCTACTTTAGGAAGTAGTTTAGGAAGATGTATGAATGTGAATATTGGCCACCATGATACAAATAAAAATAGAATTGCACAGTGGATTTTACATTACTATTCGTTTGCACATTTTATCTATAAAGTTACCCCTCTCCAAAATGTCAGTGCCTTATCCAGACCAGATTTCCTGTGACAGATTTTCAGCTTCCTCATTTGTGTATTATGTACATCAGCAATCTTCTTTGAGATTAACTTTCTATGCAATTTTGTTGCCCATCCAAAGGAAGTTGTGTTTAAAGAGAAATACAGTTTCTATAATTTTTACATGTATCATTGTACCTAAATAACATATTATTCCTTTTCAGCTTTTTACCATACACATCTTTTTTAATTCTGACTTTAATGCCTATAATCCAATCACAATTTACCACTTTGTTGCTTTTTAAGTGACTCTGCTGTAAACCTCAAGCAGAAACACAAATATCCCCTACCTTATTGTTTATTGTGCCTCAGTGGTAATGTAATGTGCACTAAAGATCTCAGAAAAAAATACCATCCTGCTGAAAGGAAGCAGGGACTGTCCATGATTAAAGCTTCATTTATATATGACTCTCAGCTCTCCCATTCCTCCATGACCCTGCCCATTTACTTGTGTTTGTATACAGAGCCTGTGGCTGCTTCATTTTGATGGTGAGCATGCTGCTATAGAAGCAGTTATAGGCTGTAGCAGACATGAGGTTGTCGGCCTCTGTATCCAAACAGAAGCCAATAGTGACGGGCACCGCAGTGGCTGAATGTGAGAGTTGAATATTGGCTCTTTATTGTTTTTACACTCCCCCAAGCAATTCATATATCTTTAAAAATATTAAACAACCCCTTTAAAGAGGACTTGTCAGGGCGATTTGGGACACTAACCCACCTGCAAGTCCTTATGGGCTTGTAGTTTAGAGTCCCAAATCGCTCTTTTCCAAGTACCTATGTACCTGCACAGACACAGGTACCATCAGATGGGTCCAGTGTATTTCATCAGACCCATCTCTAGGTAAGTAAAAAGGGTTTTTTTATATCGGGTAGAGACATTAAACCACCGGTCCATAAGGACTTGTGGGTGCTTTAGTGTCCCAAATTGCCCTGCCAGGTCCTCTTTAAGTAGAAGGAGAAACTATAGATTTGTAGTAGAGGCTCCCAACTAAATGACCAGAAAGTCCCTTTAAAGTGCAAAATGCATATGCCAGCAGCTTCTAGATGTCGTTCAGGCTTTCAATTTTTTTTCTCATTCTTTTTATCTCGTTTGACTCCTATGTAAATTATTGACACTTCTATGACTCAAAAAGATACGTTTTTACTTTTTGTATACATACTGCAAAAATCTTGTAATATATCTTATGATTAATGTTTTACCTTGTACCTGTGAACATTATATCTTGCTGTATTTTCTCACATTGAGAAGTGCTGTTCCTATTTAACAAAAAAAGAAAAAACATCTAACATTTACCCTTTACAACAATAAATATTCTATTACACAAAGAGATTGTCAATCATTCGACAAGTCATTTCTGTTTTATAAGAATTACCGGTTTTGTGCTATAGTTGATGTCAGAAATTGATGGTTTTAAAGTACAAAAGAATAAAATGTACTTAAAAAATCAAAAAAGAAATATTGTATTTCATGTATTATTTTTTTTTTGTTTAAATCTTTTTTATTGATTTTATAAGGATTTACATATACCAACACATCTTACATTTGCGTGTACATTAATTTTCCTCTTAAACAATGCTTCGTTTACATTAGCTTATAATCGTGTGGGGTGGATTTGATGAATCCTCAAACTATACAATTAAGTTGAAGCAAAGTTATGCAGTGTGAGTTAGAATATGTTACATATCTTATCTATTCTAAGTTATGTTTCTTGAACAAAAACATGTTATAACATAAACAACCATTCACAGCCCAACAAGCGATTATGCGATTGTGTTCGATTCCACTGTTGATCAACCTTTTGCGACTCTATCTTAAATATCCCATTTGAATAGTGCTCTCCTACAAACCGACCTGCAGCCTTCTACTGCTGTTAGGAAACCCCATTTCTGCTACTAGAATTGTTTTGTCCACACATGGACCCATCCACGTGTGGACCTCCATCATCAGGGAAGATTCCTGAACTGTATCCACGGGGCCCATATTGAAGCATGTCTCCCATGTTGTCTTCCTTCCCAACTAGCTAATTCCTCCATTCTGTGAATGTGGTCTACTTTGTCTAGCCATTCTGCTATAGTTGGGGGATTTGGTTGAAGCCATTTCAATGGTGATATCAATTTAGCTGCCTGCACTAGCATTGTACAAAGATCCCCCTTACTAGGTTTCCAACATTTGCTAGGTAACCATAGGAGCACAGATGACGCGGTGAGTTGGACATTTTTCCTAACAATCTTGGAAATTGTTTTTTCGACCTGCTGCCAGTAATGTGTGATTTTGTCGCAAGACCAGAGAATATGTTTTAGGGTAGCTCCCTCTCTGTCACACCTCCAGCACCTGTCCTCCGAAGTTAATCCCTTCCTTTTCAAAACTGACGGGGTGTTGTACCATCTTGTGATGGTTTTATAGGAATTTTCCTGTATGCGAATGCACTTGGAGAAGCCATGTGAGTTTTATGGATTATTTTGATTTGTGATTCTGAGAATGTTGTCTCTAAGTCCGCCTCCCATTGCTTTATGTATCCTGGTGTGATGTTTCTGTTGTCCGTTAAGAGATACTTATATAGTAGGGAAACTGCCCCTTTTGGCATATTGTCCCTAACTAGCCATTGCTCTAACCAGGTTGGATCTTTAAGTGACCTGTACCTTTTAGTTATTTCGTTATGGACCCTTTTGAGTTCCTCTTGATGCAAAAAGTTTGTATTTATGGTGCTCCCTTTATCCCCCGCCTGTTCTACCTCCCCTGGTTTTGTTCTATGGAACTGTTTGACGTTTAAGTCCCCTAATTGTTTCCATATGTCTGATTGATGTGTGTTTGATGGGTTGAGAAACATTGGTAGCCATTTACATGGCATGATTGGCGACGGCGCATTAGGTATAGTGTGTGAGCCCTTAACTGTATTTAGTGTTTGTAGCACTCCTTTGGTAAGTGGATTGTTGCATTGTGAAGGAGAATCTATGAGCCACAATTTTGCAATGGAGTTTTGTGGTAGGGTTGCAATCTCCATTTCACTACCTAAGTGGGAACAAGCCGGGTTGAGCAGCTGTATCCATCTTTTGAGGTTTATTGCTTTATGGTAAGTATAAATATCCGGTAAGCCCATCCCTCCTTGTAATTTGAGTCTTTTAAGCCTATCATATGACAACCTTGATTTTTTCCCATTACAGAGGAACAAGGTAAACATCCTTTTAACTTTGCGGAAATACTCCGCAGGTATTTTTAATGGCAGCATCTGCATTAAATAGAGGAATTTAGGTACTATGAAAGTTTTTAGTAGGTTCTTCCTCCCCATCCATGAGATGAAGGGTAACGTAAGTGTTGTAAGCTGCGCCCCCACTTTGTTGAGGACTCTAGTATAATGTTCTTTAAATAAATCTTTTGGGTTTGCCATCACTTGAATCCCCAGGTACGTTATGGCATTATTTTGCCATTTGAAAGGTGTTGATCTCTTCAATTCTGCTATGATGTGTTGAGGCGCTTCAGATTTATTATAGTTAATTTTGAAGTTTGATATCCTCCCAAATTCCTCTAAAATTGTCAGTATATGCTTGAAGGCTTGCGCTGGGTTAGTTATCATCATTAATAAATCATCTGCGAATGCCGCGTTTAGGTGTTTGCGTCCCTCTACCGCTAATCCCTTTATTTCTGGGTGATTTCTGAATTTTTGTAGTAGGGTTTCCATTCTGAGAATAAATAGGGATGGGGATAGGGGGCATCCCTGTCTTGTGCCGTTTCTTATTTGGAACCTGCTTGACAAAACCCCATTAACTCTGATTCTGGCATTTGGTTTATCATAAAGAGTCATAATTGCCTTAATGAAGGCTATAGGGAACCCCATTTGTTCTAAGGACGCTACCATGTAATCCCAATTTATCCTATCAAAAGCCTTCTCGGCATCCGTGCCGAGAAGAACTAGTGGGATATTACGCTCCTTTGCTATATGAATAGCTTGGATAACTCTCGCCGAGTTATGGTTCCCATCCCTGCCCGGGACAAACCCTGCCTGCTCCCTATTTATTAATTTAGGCAGATATTCACCTATTCTTTTAGCAAGAAGTTTAGCCCAGATTTTTACATCTACATTTAGTAGAGAGATTGGTCGGAAGTTACCACAGCAATCCGGCTTTTTCCCAGGTTTGGGCAGAACCACTATAGTGGCTGCTAGTGCTTGAGGGGGTGGACTTACTCCCGGAAAAAGTGCATTAAAACCACTTTACCAAGTGTGGTAGAAGGATCTTTTTGAATTTTTTATAGTAGCTTACTGGCAGTCCATCTGGACCTGGGCTTTTTCCTAGTGGTAATGAAGCTAAAATGTCATCCAGTTCCTCCCTTGTAACTGGTTTTAATAGATTTGATCCTTCTTCCTTGGAAAGTTGGGGTAAGTCTAAGTTATCCAAGAATCTCTTGGTATCTTTTACAACCTTGTCTCTTTCCCCCAAGTTTTCAATATTGTACAATGTGCTGTAAAATTGTTGAAAGGCTTCAGCTATTTCTGGGGTGTTTTTAACAAGATTGCCATCTGTTGTTTTAAGTTCTGAGATAAAGTTTTCTTCCCTTATTCCTTTTTTGAGGTGTGTCATTAATTTATTTCCCTTATCCCCATGTGCATAGAATTTATACTTGAAGTTTTGATATTGTTTAGCGTGTTTAATATTGAGGTTATCCAGTAATTTTTTCCTCAGATCCGCTAACTCTCCTTGGTGTTTTATTGCCTCTGAATGTTTAGTTATGTTCTCCAATCTAGCTATTTTTCCCAGTAGATCATTCAACATATTGTTTCTCTTTTTCTTTGTTCTTACCCCTAGCGCTATAAATTCCCCTCTTATGGCCATTTTATGGGATTCCCAGTTAAGTGTCTCGGAGGTGTCTGTTGGGACATTCCTAGAAAAGTAGTGTTCCATTTTGTCCTCTAACCATTTGATGTCTTCCTCCTTATCTAAAAGTGTTTCGTTTAGCCTCCATACCCATTCTCTATGTGGGAGGTTTTTAAAACAAATGTCTATTATAACTGGGTTGTGATCGGAAATGGTTGCTGGGCCTATGATTACTTTACTAACCATGCTTAGATATGATTCTTGAATAAAGAAATAGTCTAGTCTCTGGTAGCAACGACTTGGGGCTGAGTAGTGTGTATAATCCTTCTCAGAGGAGTGGAAGGAAGATGTCCATTAGTCTGTAGTGTTTCAGAGTCTTATGTACTGTGCTTAAGGATTTTCTAGAGTGGGAAGATTTGCCTAGGGAGCAGTCAAGTATCGGGTCGATTGCTAGATTCGTGTCTCCCCCCACAATTGTTATCCCTTCTGCATATGTATGAACTTGATGCATAGCTTCTCTGAACCACCCTACCTGTCCTTTATTTGGTGCATATATTGAGACTAAAGTGACTGTGGTGTTACTAATTTTCCCTACTATTAATAGTATTCTGCATTCCTCATCCCTCCAAGTCCTCTCGTGTGTAAATGGGACCCTAGATGACAGCAGAATAGACACTCCCCTAGATGCTTGCGTATAGGCATTGTGGTAACATAATTTAAACCTCCCCTTGGGGATTTGGGGAATCTTTCCCTTCTTAAAATGTGTTTCCTGCAAAAAACATACATCAATTTTGTCTCTCTTGAGTAATGTGTATAGCTGCGATCTCTTCTGTGGGGTGTTTAGTCCCCTAACATTATATGTGACGCACTTTATTCTATCCATATTTGCGTTGGAGATGATTAATAAGGTTGTTCAAGTGGAGTTTGTGTCTTGCTAGAATATCTTGTGGCTGAATTTGTTCATCCTGCTGTGGGCATAGAACTGTGTAACACTCAACTAGAAAATTAAACAACTGAACTAAGGCTATTTTTAGCCTGGCCTCCTTGTGTCTTATTGGAGGATAGGGGCAGGAAATTGGCTCTGGTGTTGTGAGCATCTCCTGATCTGTATACAGAGGTTGTCTCCTGCAAACTCTACAGGTTAATAAGACCCACTCTTAATTCAAAACATGTATACCATAGTCCTTTGACCATGTGAAAATTGGTGTATATGTGCCAACATCTGAGTGCATTAAATACCAACATTTTACTCACTTATTCAATTGAGTTTCATGAGTCCCATATTAATAGAGTCCTTTTTCCTTATAGGACCGTTTCTTCATGCATCTCCACTGTTCTTCTTCTTTGTCTTGGGGGATTTGTATTTCCCTGGGGTGATCCATTGATTAATTTTAGGCAGCTTCGGCAAATCCATATGCTGTGACGTGATCGGGAGCCATGAGGTGATGTTCAGGGGATCGATTTCTAGGACTTCCCATGTTCTAGCCAGATCCCTCGGGTGTTTAATCGTGCATCTCTTTCCTTCAGTGGTAAAGGTAATCCCAAACGAATACAGCCATTTGAATAGGATCTTTTTCTGGCGCAGATAGTCCGTGAGGGGACGTAATAGCCGTCTCTTATACAATGTAGTTGGCGCAATGTCCTGAAAAATAGCAATCGTGGATCCTTCAAACTCCCAATCATTTTTGGATCTAGCAGCTTTTAATATAGCCTCTGTGTCCCGATAGCTTAGAAGGCCACAGACTATGTCCCTAGGGGGTTCCTCTGGTTTTGGAGGTGACCTCAGAGAGCGATGGACCCTCTCGATAATGATATCTTTGGCCCTGTCTTTAGTTAATATAGTGGAGAAGATTGACAGTACCTTATTACGCAGCATGTCTGATGAGATGTCTTCCGATAAACCTTTTATTCTTATGTTGCATCTCCTACTGCGGTTCTCCTGGTCTTCTATCATGAGTAGTGCATTATTAATGGCGTCAGTCTGTACGTGCGCCAGGGCTTCACTGTGTTCCACCAGCCCGTTCTGATTCTCTTCTAGCAGTTCCACTCGGTTGCCGATAGACTTCACCTCTGCGTGGATTGCTGTCAGCTCTTTCAGGACCGGGGAAATAGCTTGAGTCAAAAGCTTCTTGAGGCAAGCTCTAGACAGTGGCGCAGAGTCCCTCTGATGTTCTGGTTCCTCCTGGCCTGCTATGCTGTCTAGGTCCGAGTCTTCTGCTATGTCTGATTCCTGCGCGGGATTCCGGCGCCATCTTGCCTTTTTTGGCCGGTGGCGTGGTATGCTTTTTGCAGAGGAATTTATCCATTCCGCCTGCATTTTTCCGCTGTCTCGGTGTCCCCTGGTATTCCACTGGCTCTTCTCTCTCCGTCCGCACCATTTTCTCTTTTATGGGTCGCTATATTTCAATGGAGCTTGTCCTGTGTAGCGGGAGCTCAGCCACGAGCGTCCAGCACGAAGCGCGGTCAGGCTCCGCCCCCGTATTTCATGTATTTATCTATATCTTATTAAAAGGTCTCATGGTATTGTTAAGTACATCACCATTGTGCTTCATGGAGTTTTCTGAAGTTCTGCATTGCATCTTTAGGGGGAAAGCTTCAGTTTGTGAATGTGTCAGGTAATATTACATGGGTCATTATACCAATGCCATGTGATCACATGTAAAAGTACAAGGGTACTTTTCAGGAATCTGAGATTTAATGGGTTGCCTGCAGCTCTTCACCTTGAAAGTTTTTTTTTTTTTTAACAACCATCTTTGGCCAAAGTTTTGTATTTGAATAATTGTAGTCCTGCAGGTTTAATAATCCATTTTAGATACTATCAATAAATTTGATATGTACGAAAACATTTTTAGATTTGGAAAAAGGCCAACAGATTTTGGTGTAGTGGGTACCGTTGAGAAATAGAACTTCAAGGAACATGACAGGTGGGGTGACTAAGAGAGGAGCTTCATGAAGTAGAGATAAGTTTAGGAAGTGGCCATACTTAACGTTTAGTAAGGAGCTGAGCTAAATCTTAACAGGACCAAAAGGCTATTCAAGAGAAAGAGAGGAAGAAAGATGGACTCCACGGGCAACCTGATTTCCATTGCTGTAACAGTGCCAGTGTAGGCATCCTAGTGAGCATTGTACCTTTATGTACTGTTATATCACTGTAACAACTGGTATTAAAAATAGATTCTAGAATCCATGATTTTTCATCTTTGTTCCTCAGCTACTATGACCTGTCAACTTTGAGTCTTTAAAGAAAAATAGTGACCATACTCTTTCCTCCATGCCACATGTTGGCACATGACCATTCAGAAACAGTGACTGTGGTATTGTTCATATATTTGCTTTCAATGGCCTTTTAAAATTAACATTTTAACGTATGCTAATGAGTCAGAAGTGCTATAGCCTGTGTTACCAGGGCTCCACCTTTGCTGCAGATTCACAGGGTGTTACAGTGTGCAGGAGCATTCCCCCTTTGTGTGCTGAAACTTTCTCTGCTGCTGTGAGATTACAGTAGGCATTGAGACAGGGGCATAACTAGAGTGGTAGAAAAAAGTTCTCCAATGGATAAATGAAAAAAATCTTCTTTTTTAAAACTTGTTAAAATCCTTAGTGCATACAAACACGAAACACGTCGCCCTTAAATCGACGCATTTTGACTAAGCATAGTCTTAAGACAATGATTAAGACGTTAGTTGTGTTGGTTTAAGGGTGACGTGTTTTTATGCACTATGGATTTTAATAAAGAAGATTCATTTGTCCATTGAAGGGCTGGAGAGCTTCTTTTTTTCTACATTTTGGCAGCTGTTTCAAGGCGTAAAATTGTGCACACTCTGGACATGTGAGAGTCAGGTGACCTGAGTTTTCGGACTAATTGTTTAACTACAGCGGTAGTAACCACATCAGGTGCTATGGGGTACGCAGTGTCTGGGGGCCTGATACACTATGTACACCATTACACACATATTATACTGCACAAATTACAGCATAATATGTATATAACACTGCAGATTGTTCACAGTACAAAATGACAGGACTAGTGATCTCTCATCTCTAACTCCTGCTGTGTACTTCCCCCATGTGGTCAGCAGCTACTGGGACAGATCTGTGCAAGTGTATACATGTATGAATAGTGTATAAATATATCAGTGTATAAATGTGTGAGCAGACAAATATGTATATTTTTTGAGGGGGTATGGGGTGTCCCATTCAGAAGTCTGCTATGGAGCCCTGCCTCTCCTAGTGATGCATAAAGAGAGGGGAAGTGCTGAGGGAGTAGGAGGATGGGGAGTCTGAGCAACAGCCTGTGTAACTCCCTTCAGACTTACTAGCATAATTTTAAAAGTTGATTTTAGAAGGAAGGAGACCATGGATAACAATAGTAGTAAGATTACCACAGTCACAGTGCCTGGATCCTGTCACGGGTGGTCCCGCGATCCCCGTCGCCGATCGCGGGCTCACCCATGCTGTCGGTCCCCCGCCAGCGCGCCGCAAGCGCTACTCACGGGTCCCGGCTCCTGCCCCGCCGGCATCGGCTCCGTCCCCTTCGGCTGTGCGCGCGCGTCCCCGACAGCTAGGGCGCGCGCGGCAAGTTCTGCAAATTTAAAGGGCCAGTGCACCACTAATTGGCGCTGGTCCTTTCCCTTTAAACTATTTAACCCTGCCTCATCCTGTTACCCTTGCCGGATCTTTGTGCCTTGCGCCATAGAGAAAGCTGTATTTGATGCCTTGTGCTGTTCTTGAGATTTCCTGTTGTGACCCCAGTTCCGTTTCTGACTACGCTCCTTTGCCGCCTGCCCTGACTTGTTGCTACGACTCTGACTACGAACCTGTGCTGCCCGTCCTGACCTCCTGCCTGACCCGACTACGAGATAGCCTGCCGATTCTGTACCTCGACCTTGCCTGCCACTGCGGACAAGTCACGCCTGTGGAACGACCTGGTGGTACCACGCCGCAGCAAGTCCAACCCGCTTTGCGGCGGGCTCTGGTGAAAACCGGGTGCCACTTAGACTCCGGTCCCAGGTAGTGGCTTGTGCCATCGTCCACAGTGGTTCAGAGGATCCACAACCTCTAAGCCTGACAGATCTATGAGTAAGTGTCTCTGGTTCACCCGTGCTTGAACATTCTCTCCAAAGTGGATGGTTGCTGAGCTACGATGCAAAAAGAGGATCTATATTGCAATCCATTGAACATAACAGCAGTAGTGTGATGTTTCAGTCCATGTGGACCTTCTTCAGACTTGGATTGCTTAGTTAAAGAAGAGATAGAGAATAGCTGTAATAAACTCCTCGAATAGGACAACAGATTATCAGCCACAAATGATAAGAAGTGCCTCTATCTGCTGACCCAAGTAGACCAAAATTACGGCTATGTTTTTCACTAGTGCTTTTATGGTCCCCATAACTGAATAAAGTAATGCCAAGTGTTACTCTATACCTAAAATGTTAACTAACTTTACTTCACCAGCTTGTTGTACTAAATGTTACTGCAAATGTTACTAAATCAGTTTCCAGCGAGCAGCATATTCATTATATGATGGCATTTTTTGTTCTTAACTCACAATTTTTAATAAAGTTGGTTACTACCTGACCTGCGCCAGTTTTCATTTGCACATTATGCTATGCATTAAAGATGTTCTGCTAAAACCATGTTCTATACTTTGTAAAAAGGCTACTACCAGTCTTTTTCCAAAGCTTTGTGACAACTTTTGGAGAGTATAAATCTTAGGAATTTCCACATCTTCTCTTGTAGTCATAAAACCTTTAAAAATTGGGTTCAGGAGTGCATCACCTTTAGCAGAACAAGCCTGTGTTTTCCTGACTTCAAGCATACTATCTGGATCTTTTTTCTATGTGCACTTTGACCGAGGTTTAGAAAATGATAAATGTCAAAGAGATTTAGGAAATTCTCCCACTGAGTAGAAAAGAATGAGCTGCTGTTGTATTGGCTCTCTTGCCAATGTGCCTGAATAGTACAGAGGCCAGGAAAGCGTTTTAAGTTTGTTTATAAGATGGGAAAACAAAGACACATCAATAGCAAATGTAGATGAACCTCCAATAGACCTGTACACCGAAAATCTTACCTGGTGGCTGAAACTGGACATACAGCTATTCCAATGGATTCCTAATTTAATTGATAAGATAAAGCCAATGATGGTGAAATGTGATTCAATATTAGCAAGAAGAACCATTTCTGCTGAATTATTATAGTCTATATCACCTCTATGTCTGTACAGGAAAGATATTCAGAACTTCGGAAAACCATATACATTTACAAAATTTGATGCTTTCTATTTTCTTCAGATCTGTAAACTGGTTACTGTAAAAATATACACACCCTTCATGCTACTGAGCTTCAAAATTCACTCTACAACTGCTGAAGAGATTCAAGGAATATATTTCTACTGCTGCAGAATATCACAGTACACAACTTTCCCTCAGTAGAACATAATAATACATACTTCAAGTGCTGTGGAGCACAATGAGGCACTGGGACGCACTGTCATATTTTTCTACGTTTTCTGGATTTACGCCGCTGTGACAGGTATTTAACTGGGGATTGTGTCCCACACGATGGAATTGTGGCGCGGCTGTGCTGGCTTTCATGCGACAGAAATCAAGCACTTACATAGACATACACCAGGAAGAAGATGGTGAACTCCATCGGACCGGAGCAGGGAAGCGACACATGCAGGATACCGGGTGCACGATCTTAGTGAATCGTGGAAGAGTACATGATCGTCAGACAATGCACTTTCGAGAAACGCGTCAGGACGGGTAACTAAATGTGCCCCATTAGCTCTTCCACATGCAATGTTCACATGATGAATCTACAACCTTGCAATTTGAAGAATATTTCTCTATTGTCTGGAATGCAATGACTAAAAACTACAGTTTTCTCTTGTACTTTTTACACTTCCATCAGAAATTATTGAAGAGGCTCTATGACTTCCCTCAGCTGTATACAGCTCTCATGCGTCTGGATGCACAATTGTATCCAGATATCTAAGATACAGGTAGTCCCGGGTTTTTTACAAGGTTCTTTAATAATAAAACCTCATTACAGACACCTTACAGCTGATCAGTGCAGCCTGGGACTTACGTAAAGCTTCCAGAGAGCTTCACCAGAGGTCACGGGGCAGACAGGTCTGTCTGTAACTAGGAATCGTCTGAATGTCGGGTGTCCTTAAATGGGGCCCACCTGCATAAATAAGTGAAGTAGTTTGTGCACTGGTTGTTGACCTGGGTAATGATGCATTGCCCTGCCACTCATTCTACGCCTCCTGCTGTAGTGTCAGGACCATGAACATTAATTGTGTTTGAGAAGTCAGATAATACTGCCTTGAGTAAATCTACTTCTAAGAGACCATACCACTCTCTTCCTAAGGTTTTACACAATTTTGATGCTCAAGTGAAAGAAATGGAAGTACAAATTTCATGGACTACAGAAGTGCTGTTTCTTTATGTCTGGCAATCAATCTAATCCCCTAATGTCTGATTTAAGCAGAGCTACATTGTAACTGTGAACAGAAGTGTAGTGTGTAAATGATACCTTGTATGTAACCAACTAAGTTGAAACTATAAGTTGAAACATAAAATCGTGCTAGTTCATCAGATATAGGGGGACAGATACTCAGAACCCCCTTTAATTAGCTGTAGTAAATGACCAGTGGTGAGCAGCTAAGCGCTACTGACTTTTTAATTTTTTTACCATGATCCTGTATTGGATAGTATCTGCCAAATTGCAGAATGTAATCAAAATTGCATACACTTAAAGGGGTATTCCAGGAATATGAACGTCTGACACAAAAATTCATGATGATATAACTAAATGAATATAACAATTCTCAATGTCATTAGTCACAAAACGGAGCTTAAATAGTTTGACATTATGATTTACAAAGTTTATGGCCTCTCTAAAGTAGGTGGAGTTATCACTAAGATGTCCACCACTGGAAACTACAAGTTCCATGATCCTTTAGTTCTCAGTAACTCCTCCTACCACTTATGCTCTGCTAACAGTGATGATGTAACAGACTGTGCTGCTCTGTTACCATAGTAATGATGTGTAACTGCCATCACCACAACACTGTCCATACTGGATGCACTGCAACCAACCGACAACAGCCAAACTAGTGGTGATCACATGGCCTGCCCAGGCAGGTGTAGGGCACGTGATGTGGACATGTGACCAGCGGCCATCTTCTGTCCTGCAACGGACCGCGCGGAGGAAATTAACGGACTGATTAAAGGGCCAGTAGCATTTTAATTCTTCATTACAGTCTATGTCAGCAGCATTTTCTGCTAAGGGGAGCTAAATTTTAAATAACAACTAATTACACATTAGCTTATATTTTGAGTGCCCATTTGTATATGAATTATGCTGATTCCTGGAATATCCCTTTAAGGGCGCAGTTCTGTCCCAATGACTGTGCTTTGAGTCCACTGTGAAATAAAACACATTATAAATGTTACTTATGCTTCTGGCGCTTACTAGGCCGGGCCCCCATTCTTTAGTGCATCAATTGTATCTGTGTTTTTAAGATACTAATACAACTGACTTATAGATTGGTGCAACAAAGCTAAGGAACTCAAGGAGTGCTATTAGTATTTATTATACATAATGGATTATTATAGAAAGTTATGAGCCAAGGGCCACATTCTATTAATTTATTAAGCTTAAACACATTTTATTAAACAAGCAGAGATTGTTATATTCATTAAAGAAAATCTACCACTGCAATGGGGCTGTTTTAACCCTTAACACTGAGCAAACATTATTGACATCAGAACATGGCAAAATGAATAAATCTTTTTTGTTTCTGTACAAAATATTTACAGTATGGTGAAAGCCATGCAGTAAATGTGGGGATCACAAGAATATGGTGCAAACATGTTTTTCTTTCATTTCACCACATTTGAATTATTTTTTCCATCTTACTTGTACATTGTATGGGATTTTAAATACTGACCATGGGATGTACAATATGTTATGCCGAAAACAAGCTCTCATATAACTCTGTACACAGAAAAATTAAAAAAGTTATACATTTTTGAGATTGGGGGGCAAAAAACAAAATGCATTATGGAAAATGGGCATTAGTGGCAAGGGGTTAATATAATTTGCATTTATTTTATATATATGTGGTAATGTCAAGTGTGAATATGTCTTTTTTCTGTATCTTCTTATTACAAAGTGTCCTGCACTTCTAGCAGCATACACTACTGTCTGCATTCTTCCAACATCTCAAATATCTTCATGTTCTTGTTAAAGGGACAGACCTACTGTTTCTCTACTGAATTTATGATTCACAATTGAATAACTCTGTGGAGTAGCTATTACAGGCGGTAGGATCTAAACCCTAACATACAGCTCACCGTGTATACATTAATGAGACTCTACAGAAGAAATTCCTCTACCTTCCTCTGCAGGAGGAGGCTTTAGATTGAATCCTTTCTCCATTTTATTGACAAAAGGCCATTAAATAAGATAACTGAACAGATATCTTCTGCCACTTATTCCTGAACTCCTTTAGAGGTCTAGGTCACCTGAAGTTTTCCCAAACTTAGATCTGTGAGAATAATCCTGTTAAAATTAGGGAAGAAGATGAATGGAAAACGTCCTTTAGAACATGATATGGGCATTTTTAATAAACTGTAAAGCCATTACATCTCTGAACTGCACTGTCTATAATTCAGCACTTTGTGAAGGTGTCTTTACAGATATCCTTGATGTTGCTTCTTGTAGTGTACTTTGAAGACAACCGGATTTTCCAACGCTCTTCAGAAGCACTGAATGTGGATAAAAGACGGCTTTAATTGTTTATAGTGGTTCTATAGCAGATCAATCTATGTTTAAAGGCTCAGAATGGCATAAAAACATAAGTCATACTCACCTTCAACCACCCCCCACCAATATCCTTCTGTACTTCAACGTACAGTACTTGAATTGCTCCCAATACTCAGTTAATAATAGCCAGAATGCAGAAACAGAAAGCTGTAAGGACCTAAGATGCACCAAAATGGAAGCGGTAGAGGGTAGGAAGAAAGAGAGTGTGAGGTATTGTATGACCTTCCAACTTATTAAAAAAGATCTATCAGCCCAGAAAATGTGCTAGGTAGGAGTCCTAAAGCAATCCTTAATGTGTAAATAAACTATCACTTCATTTTCTTTCAGAGTGGTGCAGTAGCTAAAATGAAAGTAAATCTACCATCAGAATCAAGTATGGATAAACCAAGGACACTTACTCATAGATCCAGACAGTGTGACCATGGTAATTTTCTTATGTTTGTTATCTATGGCCTTCTTCCTTCTAATATCAACTTTTAAAATTATACTAACTGGAGCAGTTGCCAGAGCACCTCCGTACTGCAGATTTAAAGACTGTTACAGTGTGCAAGGAACATTTCCTCCTCCCACTGTGTTCTGAAACTATCCCTGCCGAAGTGAAATTATATCAAGCAGAGGGAAGGGGAAGTGCTGAGGAGGATCAGGGTGGAGAGTGAAACATTGTAACAACTTGTAAATATGTAGCACTTAGGGGTTTCTATAACATCCCTATTAGCCCTTAGGACTAATAATCATAATTTTAAAAGTTGATATTAAAAGGAAGAAGGTCATGGATAACAAATATAATAAGATTACCACAGTTACAGTGCCTGGATCTATGAGTAAGTGTCCCTGGTTTATCAATGCTTAATTTTGGTGATAAATTTCCTTATAGCGTTGCAATAGACTTTTCAAAGAACGTATAGCAGTATCTCTAAATCATCTTTCTCTTCATATAGTGAAATGTTCTTAAAAATTCTAATAATTTAACCACTTACATAATATCATATGTTCCTTGCATATGTTCCTTCCTTATCTACTTCAAAAGGTGATTTATCAGTAAAATATTATCCGGGTCTAAAGGGGTGAAATTTCAGTCTCCTCTTCATATCTACAGGCGGTCCCCTACTTAAGGACACCCGACTTACAGACAACCCATAGTCACAGACGGACCCCTCTGCCCACTGTGACCTCTGGTGAAGCTCTCTGTATGCTTTACTATAGTCCCAGACTGCAATGATCAGCTGTAAGATGTCTGTAATGAAGCTTTATTGATAATTCTTGGTCCAATTACACCAAAAATTTTGAAACTCCAATTGTCACTGGGGCAAAAGAAAAAAAATTGTCTAGAACTTCCATTATAAAATATACAGTTTCGACTTACATACAAATTCAACTTAAGAACAAACCTCCAGACCCTATCTTGTATGTAACCCGGGGACTGCCTGTACTGTATATCTACTTTGGGCTGTACTACTGTATTTGCTGTGTTTATGATTTTTTATGCCATCTTTATAAAAATTCATGAACCTGAACAACCCCTTTAAAGATCTACAAATTTAGACAATCGTAGTCTTGCTCACCAGGGTACCAGAGAATTCTCCAGGTGTAGGACAACAATGGGTCTCAAAGACACCGCAGAAATCCAAATTTGGAAAGTCACTTGTACAATTAATTTATTTCTCATAGTTTAATTTACAATAACCACTCAGATATTCCTAGATCTGACAATATTAACTTTTGGAAAACTTTTCCGATGTAAATTAGGGTTTGACCTACAGATTATTTTCAACACTTCCCAAGATGATGATATTGCGTTGCCTTTGAAAAATGTATAGTGAAATATCTGTAGCCACATGTTAATTTTACACTTACTTTTTTTTAAGTGGTTTCGAAAAGTCTATTGAAACAAGGAACTACAGTGCCTTGAATAGTCTATTTACTTATCTCCAAACAAGGTCACTAGAGATGACTTTGCATATAATTTTGCTGTAAAGAACATTTGGCAGCCACTCTACAGCAGATGGAGGCTTACTTTCTCAAATATTGATATCTGTGTTTACTATGCTGACAGCCACAGTATAGTGGCTTAGTAATTTGTCATGAAGTGATAGTAGTGATATGTGTTTCGATCAACAATCATACTGCTTGTCTAAGGAGACAAATATGGAAATCGGATGTCTCTAGTGATCAGCGCATGACATTCAACTGTTAACTGTGCCAAGCAGACAGTTTACAAGGTGAACTAAATGCTTACACTACAAGAATTATATGATGCACAGTGATACACAGTACCATGACCTACGAATAGCAAATAGGGAATTTACCATAAGTGTTATCTGATATTGTCACAGTAAGACTGGATAAAAGTGTGTGCATTACCAGATAACCTTATAAGCACTCAATGACATACATGTGCAGTACATTGTATGACTCTGATCTCTGAACCTATGTTAGAGCAGATGTTTCTCGGAGTTATTGTACAGCTGAGCCCCATTGAAGTCATATAAGACTGCATTCTAAAAATATTTATGCAATGAGAAAGCTAATGAGTATGGCTATAACTAGAAATTGATTGACATTTACGTCTCTTATCCTGTAAGTCATGGAGGAAGTTCCATTTCAATCAATGGAGTGCTAACACAGCTTATGGGACAAACAGATGCTTAAAGTCTATAATAAAGGCACGAAATGGGGAAATTGTGCTCCCCCGTTCTACTACCATGTTTCCCTCAAAATAAGACACCCCCGAAAATAAGACCTTTTTTTTCGAGCTTAGAAATATAAGGCTTCCTCTGAAAAAAAGACCATTGCTGCCGCTCCATCCAGGTTGTACATTAGTTTTGTTTTTAAAATATTTTGAGTTTTTCCATAAAAAACATTAACATTAAACATTAACATTAAGGAAAGGACCTCCAAGGTAGTATTCTCCGGAATTCTACCTGTGCCATGCGCTACACAGAGCAGACAGCGGGAGCTCAGGGAGTTAAATGCATGGCTCAGATCCTGGTGTAGAGCAGAGGGATTTGGGTTCCTAGAGCATTGGGCCGACTTTTCACTGGGGTGCAAGCTGTTTTCCGCAGATAACTTGCACCTAAGTGGAAGGGGGGCTGCTGTGCTGGGGGAGAAGATCCTAGCAGAGGTGGCGGAGTATTTAAACTAGGATCGGGGGAGGAGGAAAAGGAAGACACTGAAGGGGTAGACAGGTCAGAGAGGGGGCAGGTTATGTTGGTGGGTGGTGAGGTGGGCGGTGTATGGGGGCCTAAGGCAGTGGATAAGGAGATCCACAAGTTGCAGAACAGTGGTGAGGATATATGTACCAGTAAAATTACTTTAAATCAGATAAATAACTGTGGAAAATTAAATTGTATGTTCACAAATGCCAGAAGTATCACAGGCAAAATGGGCGAGCTGGAGGCTCTGATATTAGAGGAACAGTTAGATGTTGTTGGTGTAGCAGAGACATGGCTTGATGCATCGCATGATTGGGGTGTTAATATTCAAGGTTTTACACTCTTTCAGAAAGACAGGGCAAATAGGAGGGGAGGTGGTGTATGTCTGTATGTCAGAAGAGACTTAAAAGCGATTGTGAATGAGTCAGTGGTCTCAGAGTGTGAGGAGGCTAAAACTTTGTGGGTTGAAATTCAAAGCCAAGAGAGCTTTGAGAAAATTATTTTTGGTGTAATATATAGACCCCCTAACATCTCTGAGGAAATAGAGGGTCACCTATATAAACAGATGGAGCGGGCTGCACAGGAGGGGACCGTAGTGATAATGGGAGACTTTAACTTTCCAAATATAAATTGGGGTCAGGGCTCATCTTCATCTGTGAAGGGGAGACATTTTATGAACATTCTTCAGGATAATTTTATGGTGCAGCTTGTAGAAGACCCCACAAGAGGTGACGCATTGTTGGACCTTGTGATTTCTAACAATGCGGAGATTGTCCAAAATGTCAGTATCCGGGAACCCCTTGGGAACAGTGATCATAATATAATTATGTTCCTCTTAAACTTTACAAAACAGAAACAGGTGGGAAAATCGAAAACTTTGAATTTTAAGAGGGCTAATTTCCAAAAATTCAGGGCTGCAATACAGGATATAGACTGGGATCAGATACTGTCACATGGTGATACTAATGTTAAATGGGAGAAATTCAAATCTATCCTGGGTTTTTATACTTCTAAATTTATTCCAATAGGTAACAAGTATAAACGGGCTAGATTACACCCCTCGTGGCTTACAGCTACAGTTAAAAGGGCAATTAATGAGAAAAAGAGGGCATTTAAAAAATATAAATCTGACGGGTCATCTGAGGCTTTCAATACTTACAAAAAACTTACCAAAATCTGTAAAAAGGAAATCAAATCAGCCAAAATACAAAATGAAAGACAGGTGGCTAAAGATAGCAAAACAAATCCCAAGAAATTTTTTAGGTATATCAATGCAAAAAAAAATAGGTCACAACAGGTTGGACCTCTTTATTCTGAAAATGGGGCATCGGTGACTGGAGACCAAGAGAAGGCGGAGATACTTAATAGGTTTTTTAGCTCTGTTTATACAATAGAAGAGAGAACTTCTGACTTGGGTGGTGCCAGTTCGGGTCATGCACCCTGTAATATAGTAGACTGGCTGAATGTAGGCATTATCCAATTTAAGCTCAATAAAATCAATGTGTACAAAGCTCCTGGACCAGATGGGTTACACCCCAGAATTCTTAAAGAACTCAGTTCTATTATTGCTGTGCCACTGTCTATAATCTTCAGGGATTCCGTAATGTCTGGTGTGGTGCCAAGTGACTGGCGCAAGGCAAATGTGGTGCCAATATATAAAAAGGGCTCTAGAACTTCGCCAGGCAATTACAGGCCTGTAAGCTTAACTTCCATTGTGGGGAAAGTGTTGGAAGGGTTAGTAAAAGACTATATACTGGAGTATGTGACATCAAATAGAATAATAAGTGATAGCCAGCATGGGTTTACTAAGAATAGAAGTTGTCAAACTAACCTTATCTGCTTCTATGAAGAGGTGAGCAGGTGCCTGGATGGAGGAGCAGCTGTGGATATTGTGTTCTTGGACTTTGCAAAGGCATTTGACACTGTCCCTCATAGACGCCTGATGGGTAAAATTAGGGCTATTGGTTTGGCAGAAATCATTTGCAATTGGATTGAGAACTGGCTGAAGAATCGTATCCAGAGAGTTGTGGTCAATAATTCCTACTCGGAATGGTCACCAGTTATGAGTGGTGTACCCCAGGGTTCTGTGCTTGGCCCACTACTATTTAATATATTTATTAATGATATAGAGGTAGGAATTAATAGCACTGTGTCTATTTTTGCAGATGACACCAAACTGTGTAGTGTAATACAGTCTATGGAGGATGTTCATAGGCTGCAGGGTGACTTGGACAAACTGAATGTTTGGTCATCCACTTGGCAAATGAGGTTTAATGTGGATAAATGTAATGTTATACACCTGGGGGCCAATAATCCAAAGGCAAAATATGTCCTTGGGGGAGTAAATCTGGGAGAGTCCCTTGTTGAGAAGGACCTGGGGGTACTAGTAGATCATAAATTGAATAACAGCATGCAATGTCAATCAGCTGCCTCTAAAGCTAGTAGGATCATGTCATGTATCAAAAGTGGAATGGACTCTTGTGAT
Source organism: Engystomops pustulosus (assembly GCA_019512145.1). NCBI lineage: Eukaryota > Metazoa > Chordata > Amphibia > Anura > Leptodactylidae > Engystomops > Engystomops pustulosus. The sequence goes on from CM033641.1 coordinate 78,910,704, forward strand.
AGGGATGTAATATTACCACTATACAAGGCATTGGTTCGGCCTCACCTGGAATATGCTGTCCAGTTCTGGGCACCGGTCCATAAAAAGGATGCCCTGGAGCTGGAGAGGGTTCAACGTAGAGCCACAAAACTGATAAGGGGTATGGAGGGTCTTAGTTATGAGGAAAGATTAAAACAACTGGATTTATTTAGTCTGGAAAAGAGACGACTACGAGGGGACATGATTAATTTATATAAATATATGAATGGTCCATACAAAAAATATGGTGATAAGTTGTTCCAGATTAAATCAAATCAAAAGACGAGGGGGCACTGTCTCCGTTTGGAGAAACCAAGGTTTAATCACCGGAGGCGACAGGGCTTTTTTACTATGAGAACTGTCAATCTGTGGAATAGCCTGCCTCAGGCGCTGGTCACAGCAGGGACAGCGGAGAGCTTCAAGAAGGGTCTAGATGCCTTTTTACACCTAAATAACATTGATTGTTATGCTATATAGGATTGTTTCCCCTAAATCCCTTCCTCATCCAATCCCTACCCTTCCTTGGTTGAACTTGATGGACAAGTGTCTTTTTTCAACCGTATAAACTATGAAACTATGAAACAGTTATCATATACATAGTGATAACTTAAATACAAAGTAGGAGGTGGAATATATTGCCTGGTTGTAGGGGCAAACATATTCCCTACAGAGCATATGCATACACATACATGCTCTGTGTGATGACGTAAGGTTTGCTATTATAAGTCATAGCCATACCTAGAATGTTCAAGTGTGGGAGATAATAGCCCAGTGTCACGGGTGTCCCTGCAATCCGTGCCTCGCACCTTGCCATGCTCCTGCTCCCGGCTAGGCCACGCCCGTCCCCACTCCCTTGGGCAATCAGGTGTCGGCACTCAAAGATTTAAAGGGCTAGTGCACCGCTGATAGGCGCTGGCACTTCCGGGTTTCCCATAAAGAACGGTGGCTCCCATCACTCCCCGTCAGATCTTTGAGCTCATTAGCGATTAGAGAAAGCTTCCTGTCTCTGCGTTGTTCCTTGTTCCTCGTGCCTGTTCCTGTTCCTCATTGATCTCCTGTTGTGACTTTTGACCTGACCTTTGATCTCTGCCCTATTGAGTGGGGGTTGTTTTTTTGTATATTTTGAAAGTGAGCATGGGATGAGGGGACATTGTGGATAGAAGCTCTTTGAACCATGTTAAGTCCCTGTCGAAAAAGACCCTGTCTTGGGCTTGTCTTGGGCATGTCCTGCCTCAATAATGTTTGAGTCAAGGACCTGCCCAGAATCTCCTCTTCAATGCAAACATATGATTTATTGCTATGGCGTGTAGTCCAATCTTCCAAACAAGATAGTTGAAAGTATTTATAGAACAGTTTCAGGTCAGTTATGCCTAGTCTTCCTTTCTCACGTTGGCGTGTCATAATATAGTATGCCACCCTGTGGTCTTTTTTGTCCCAGATATATGTAAAGGCGGCTTTCTTCAGGATGTTAAAAAATAAGTTGGGTAGAGCTAGAGTAGGGAGTATCTACAGCATGTAGGTAATTTTTGGGGACTAACATCATTTTGTACAAAATTACATTTCTCATTGAGGAGATGAAAGATATTTTCCAGTTTTTTGAAGTGTCTGTTATTGAGCTAAGTAATGGCTTAAAATTTAGGCTGAACCATTGAGAGGGATCTCTTGAGATGTTTACCCCCAGATATTTGATGTGGGATGGGGCCCATGAGAATGCAGAATTGTCCTTAGCTTTTTGGAGAAGGAGATGTTTAGGGTGGTGGATTTTCCTGCCTTCATTTTAAAATTACATAAGTGAAGGAACCTGTTAAAGAGGTTCTAAAAAACTTTTGGGGAGTGTTGTTGGTTTAACAGCGAAGGCAGCTGGTACATGTACCATTTGTTCCTGTACTTCAAGCGTGTTGCCTTAACTTTTGGATTAAAGATTCCATTATCAGGATAAAGAGGAGGTGAGAAAGTGGGCATCCCTGGCAAGTGCCGTTTGTTATATTGAAGGGTGGGGAAAGTGTCATAATGTTTTTTGGGGAAGCCAAATCTCTGAAGAATTAGTTGCAGGTAAGTCCAGTTCACCCGGTCAAAGGCTTTCTCCGGTCTGTGGGAAGAAGGGTTAACAGAATATTCCTTAAACGGGCAAACTGGATCAAATTTATAACTAGCAGGGTTTGTCTTTCCCTTTCCTTCCAGGTGCAAAACCTACTTTCTCAGTGTCCATAAGAATAGGAAGAAAGAAAAAATAGAAAAAGAATATTTAATCCCATTTGAGTTTAGCAAAAAGCTTGAGATCGTTTAGTAGGGAGATAGGACAGTAGCTTCCACATTGTATTTGCCTTCTTTGGGGAGCATAGTGATATTTGCCTGAAGGGATTGTTTTGGGAAATGCAGTGTGTTGTTAAGAGAGTTGAAAGATCTTGTAATACGCGACTGGAAAACCGTCGGGCCATGAACTTTTTCCTGATGTGAATTCTTTTAATGCTATTTATAATTTGGAGAGAGTGAAGGGATTGAATAAATAGAGACTCTCTAGAAATGTATTTATAGCCGTCTTTCTGAGGGCCAGTTCTTCGGGGGTTCGGGAAGTATTGAAATTGTAAAGTGACTCGTAGAAGGTTTTGAATTTGCGGGCAATAGTCAGGTTGTTGGTGATGGGGGACCCTGATGTGGATGTTATTAAAGACTGTATATTAGTTTGGGATTATCCATTTTCCTAGACCCCTTGTTCCCATGCATGAAAACCTTATGTTGTGAGTAGAGATATGCTTTGGCTGCATATTGATTAAAGGACATCTACAATCAGGATTGCAAACCGAGCACACTGACATACTGATGTGTGCCCCCTCTGGCAGGATCTACTCTTCATTTAGATTCTTAAGCCCTTGTTTTTACGAAAAAGAGGTTTTAAAAAATATGCAAATTAACCTGAGGGGCTCCACTCTTAATAGATGTCAATGGAGCCTGGAGCCCCTCAGATTCAAATGCATAATTTTAAAAACATATTTTTTTTCATAAAAACAGGGACATAAGAAGCTAAAAGAAAAGTGGATCCTGCCAGAGGGGGCACACACCAGCATGTAAGTGCACTTGGTGTATAGTCCTTCATCCTGGTGGTAGATGTCCTTTAAGGAGATCCTTTAATTTTTCACTCTATAGTGTGAGTTATAAGACTCATAAAATTTTTAGAGGAGAATTTTCCAGGAGGAAATGTTAATATTCGCCATTTAATTATACCAAGGTGTGAAATGTGGGTTTTTGCTCGGTGGTGATGCAGGTACAGGTGTTTTTTATATATATATATATATATATATATATATATGTGTGTGTGTCACCGGTGCTCCAACAAGCTATACTGTGACTGCTGGTGGGGTGCCGGCGCTTCTCACCTGACCCCACTCTGGATTCCTGTCTGCAGCCCGTGCACGCATGACCCCGTCACAGTGCACAGCTAATTGGGGCTGGCTATTTCCCAGAAGGCTATTTAAACCTGCCTCTCCCATCACTCCCTGCCTGATCTTCGTGTCCTGTGCCTTTGAGAAGGTTTTGTCTTGTGCCCTGCGCTGTTATTGTGATTTCCCGTTGTGAACCTGGTTCTGTTCCTGCCTACGCTCCTTCGCTGCCTGCCTTGACCTATTGCTACATCCCAGACTCTGATCCCGTGCTGCCCGTCCTTATCTACTGCCTGTCCCCGACTACGAGATTGCCTGCCGTTCCTGTACCTCGACCTTGGCTGGCACCACGGACAAGTCACGCCTGTGGAACTACTTGGTGGTACCACGCTGTAGCAAGACCATCCTGCTTTGCATTGGGCTCTGGTGAAGACCGGGTGCCACCTAGACTCCGGTCCCAAGTGTTGGCTTGTGCCATCGTCTGCGGTGGTTCAGTGGATCCACTACCTCCGCTCCCGACAGTAAGATCCGGCCATGGATACAGCCAAGTTTCCAATACCTATTCGGTCTGATCTTACCACCATTGTGGCTCAGAAGTCACGGCAGATTGCCGTGCAAGGTGCACAGTTACGATAAGTCACCACTATGTCGCAATTGATTGCAACCCAGCCACAGCGTCAAGCTCCTGTGGCTCATCCTGTGGCTCCTCCTGCTGCTCTGGTTAGCCTGCCTGCATCTGAACCTAGGCTACGATTATCTATACCCGATAAGTATGATGGGGACTCCAAGCTTCTCCACGCCTGACTATTCCTGTGCTTCTCAGCATTGGCGACGCTAGGTGTAAGCAAAGCTTCTCCACGCCTGACTATTCCTGTGCTTCTCAGCATTGGCACCAGCACCCAGATCAAGGTCTCTGCTTCCTTGGACTCCGGTCTGCAGGGAACTTCGTAGATTCCACTTTGGTCTCCCGGAATCACATCCCTATAGTTATTTCCCTGCAGGTCAGTGTTTTGCATAAGGAGAGACTGTCCTTTTACGTGCTGCCACGCTCTACCTCGTCTCTCCTGTTGGGTCTTCTGTGCATGCACTTGTTCTGAACTGGATGATGGTAGAGATTCTACGTTGGAGTCCAGAGTGTCAGTCCCGCTGCATGGTGGCATCTCTACCAGGTACTGTACCAGGTGGCATCTCTACCAGGTACAGTACCCACCTTGGCCTCCTCCATGATTCCCAAGTCTTTTGAGGGCCTCCCAATATGTTACCGGGTTTGTTCTGATGTGTTCTCCAAACAGAAGGCAGAGACATTGCCCCCACATTGTCCCTACGACATTGTCCCTACGACTGTTGCCGGGTACCTCTACCAGCATGGAGAATATCAGGGAATGTCTCCATGCTCAGCACTGTTACATATTGGAGTCCAGTTATTGGTATACACAACACACCTCTGGACCGGCTTACTATAGCATGAATTCTGGTAGCGCCGCCTTGGAAAAAAGTTATTTCGCCCTCTTTGGAAGAGCTTATCACAGAGATAAACCTTTATTTATGAGTTTGAGATTGCCTTGGCATAAGGTCCATCAGTTCATGCTCAAAATTACCTTTTGCACTGTATCAACACAAAAAATAATTTTTCTTTTATTACCATTGTAAAACATAAACTACAATAAATATTTGGTAATACTCTGTCAATCCTCTGTCAATAAGGTACAGCTAAGGATGCACTGATAAGTATTTGTTTCATGACTTTTCCTAGTGTGAATAGTGATGTATTTATTTTACTAGCAACTTTGATTGATTTTCATCACACCCATGTCTTCTGCAAACGCTGCTTTTATTAACCCCTTTCCGCCGCAGCCCTTTTTTGTTTTTGAGTTTTCATTTTTCACTCCCCACCTTTTTTATTTTTCCATGTACAGAGCTGTGTTATGGCTTATTTTCTGCGTAACAAATTACACTTCACCATCGCCATGTACTGGGAAACAGGAAAAAATTCAAAATGCAGTGAAATTGGTGAAAAAACGCATTTATTCTTGTGGGCTTGGCTTTTACGGATTTCATGGAACACCCCAAATGACATGTCTACTTTATTCTTTGGATTGGTATGATTATGGAGATACCAAATTTGTATAGGTTTTATAATGTTTTCATACTTTTACAAAAATTAAAAGGGATTTTGCCATCTTCTGGCGCTTATAACTTTTTTATACTTTGGTATACAGAGCTTTGGTAGATGTTGTCCTTGTGACTTTTGATGACATTTTCAATGTCATCATGTTTAGGACTGTACAACCTTTTGATCAAATTTTATAGAATTAAATTAAATTTAACCCTAGGATCCTTTCATATACTGCCATACTACAGTATGGCAGTATGTGGGGATTTTCCTCCTCATTCATTACAATGTGCTGATAGCACATTGTAATGAATGGGTTAATGCGAAGCAGCCTCGGGACTTCGGAAGATCCGAGGCTGTCATGTCAACGGATCGCCGCTCCCTGATGACGTTACAGGGAGCCACGATCCTCAGCAAGACAGAGGCGCCCATGTGACACCGCTGGCACCGATCGCGGCTGGTACCGGTAAGCCTTTGCTGCAGTATGCAGCAAAGACTTACCAGCTATGGAGTGAGCTCAGCCCGTGAGCCCTCTCCACTGTACTATTACGTCACATGTCGGTAAGGGGTTGACAGATAAACCACGGTGAATGACAGAAGCTCTCTGCAGTCTCATTGCTACCCTGTCTTATGTCAGAGAAAATACCCAATCATTTTATGAGTTTCTGACTTTTCATGTAAGGTTTTTTGGACTAGGGATATTAGTCTTGTACTTGGCTAGCTGTGTTTATTCTGTCATTTGTATTTTGGCATCTTTGAAACTTTTTCTTTTATCTATGATTATCCATTTGCCTAGCAAATTTGTGCTGCAAGATCCCAATGGTTCTGACCTTTTGACTAACCCTCTCTCTGTGTGTATTGTTTTGTGTTTGCACTTTGGGGCAGGAAGGGAACGTTGACTATTTATCTCCTACTACTTAAAGTAGGTAGGGCAGGGTTAGCTGGGCAGTGACAGTTAGGAAGGGGACCCTGCGCAATGGGTCAAAGTTAGGTCACGTCAGTACAGATTTGTGCCATACCACTCAAATGTATGTATATATATGCTTTATATTACTTTTTAAATATTTTGATTATTTTATTGATTTATTTTTTTATTATTCTTCTATTGGGAAAAACAATAAGATACAAGAAGATATTAATTGAGTATGTATCGGAATATGATCTAGCATTCTGTATATACTACAGTCACACTGTAGAAGAGATATGACATGACAGCAAGTCTGTGCAGAACAATGATAATACAGCTTCTCTTCCAGATCTGACACTTTCTTTGGCAGGCATCATGCAGCTGTAGTTACTTTTGATTTTACAAAAGCACTTCTCAGATAAAAGTCCTCAAAGTGTTGATTAAGGATACACAGCTACTCAATTTTCAAAACATATTGAAAGTTTAGTTTTTTCAACATTCCCTTCAAATCACAAGTACAATTGCTATTTCCATAAATGAAGCATATGGTGAAGAAGCTCCAGATTTAACATTGGCTGTGTTTGTGTCAACATTCAAAAGCAAGAAATGTTTTGAGGCCATTCACATAAAGTATGTAGTGCCTACTGTATCTACATTACGTATGCAGTGTGACTATGACTTTGTGCTTGAGTTTGAGATTTGATAAGGAAGACAAGTCATTCTGCGTCCTGATTATCAGCAAGGAGCAGAAGTGGTTTTTAGACAGTGTTCACATTTTAGTAAGAAGCTCTGATTATAAATAGCCTGACAAAACAGTGCAGAACAATGCAATATTTTCCCACTGAAATCGCGGATACCCAAATGGAAACCTAATGGACCCCATTATAGCAAGAGAGGTCAGTACAGTAGTTCTTGTCATTGTAAAGATTGTTTTCAAACAAATAGCTGTGTGTGTATCTATGTGATATCACATTTAGTGTTGAGTGAGGAGTGCTGACATACCGATCGCTGACTTTAAAGGGGTTTTCCCACGAACTAAAGTTAGGCCTTATCCACGGGATAGGGCCTAACTTGCTGATCAGTGGGGGTCTCAGTGCCAAGACCCCCACAGATCGAGAAAACTAGGGGTTCTTCGGACCCCTCGCCGTTCCATCGAACTCATGGAGCATATGGCTGCGCATGACCATTCTACTCTATGGAGCTGACAGAAATTGACGAGCGCCGCTTTAACTCTTTAAATGTCACCTCCAGTAGCATGGAACTAACATGCCAGCGTACTGGGGCGCTGTCATTTTGGGGATGTCATTCACTAATCTTATCTATTAAATTATTCAAGATAATAATGTACACACTGTAGGGCAGATTCATCCAAAGTGTCATAAGGTAATACAGTGCCCAGTTAGTGTCTGGATGATAAATCTGATGTAGTGACTGTCTAGTCCTACTTTGCATCTCCTATTAATTGGCTTTGTTTACACTAGAAAACTCTGGAGCACTAGCATAATTTTTTGGGCACAGACCTTTTGTATCAAGTTCACGTCCCATTTCAAAGGCCATGTACTGTGCCTTTTGCCAAACTACTCATGAATGTGTCTGAAAATTCCATCATGTGAACCATCTTATCCTTCACAAGTTGATTGAAAGAAAAACAAAAATACTCATTATTTATCCTAGAAACTCAATTTACCTGAAAGTTAAATGATTGGCCTGGATCAACAATTTGTACAGCAAAGAGGATTTTTGACCTTTTTAAAACCTCACTGCGTGAATGTGTGTATTAACCCTGAACTTCAGACAGGAAAATAATGCAACAACTTTTTTTCTCTGAACTAAAGCATTGACCTCTGTGGCCCCGATATATCCTGCCTTGTACTCTGGTTTTATGGCCTACTGCAGGGCATGACAAAGTCACAATTCTGGGCGCTCAGACCTGCTGTAGATTTCAATTCCAGGGCACAAGTACTGCACCGGGATTCTGTTGGGGGGCTCCTGTCCTAATCCTCTTCAGGCCATCCAATTACATACCATGAATGGTATGTAGCAGAGCTGTTTGTGTTTGCAAGTTTGAATGTATTATAAATGTGTAGTTGTGAAAATTTGAATGCACAAATAGAGACTGAGCTCAGGTTCTCCATCTGTTCTAATGACTGGCATTAGATCTCCATACAAGCAGTAATGCTGTTTCTGTATTCTGATTGGCTGAGCTGTTTGTGCATGTTCACATGGATGCCCTAAGTACTATTGGCACTACAGAGGGAATAAACAAAATCAGTCAAAACACATCATAATTAATGCAAAGAGCTGTCAGCTGCCCACATCATTAAAGCCATGATTGGAGTTGGCAAGGGGTGGAGTGAAGACACTGGGTGTTGTGGCCCACCAGTGGTTTCACCAGTGGGCCAGTTGGTCCCTGAGTAAAGCACTGATACTTCTGCATTTTTCTTGGACTGTTCAGCAAAAATATATTGTAGATCTAACAGTTTCAATTTGTGGCTACATATGGAGTGTGTATGTGCAATATATTTATAGTAAACCTGCAGTTTTATAGGCTGACTGTAATAAATACGTAAATAAAAATAAAACATTAAGCACAAGTAGGGGGCTGTACTAATTTGTAAACTTACTGTGAGTAGGTGATAAATGCCTGATCAGTGGGGATCCAACTGCTAGGACTCCTACCAATCATTTTTATTATTGGAATACATGTTGCTACTCTATATTTATATCTATGGGGCTGCCAAAAAGAGGTTTTCATCTATGTTTAGCAGTTCAAAGAAAGCGAGATAATAGCAGAATGAATGTTGTTGATCCCTTAATATAAGGGACACATGACTCCTTTGCCAGTTCCATTATATAAAAGGAGGAACCCAACAGTTTAACTTGGTACAACCCTTTTAAGTGCTCACAGGTTATTTTCTGTTTCTTAAAGGGAACCTGTCACTAGGGACTTCATTTTCACTAAAGACAGGTTACAGAAGCCCATTACAGCTGCATTGCACATATGCCATTCTGCTTCATCTACGCATTTGCATTATAATATAATTTATTGTGCTATCTTATCTTGCACCAGGGGGTGGGCTTTCATTTGGATACATTGCAAAAAACAACAATGTGACTTTTCTGTGCTGCAGACTGCTCAGCTCTTGGCCCCCACCTTTGTGCTCCTGCACATGCTTAGAGAAAGCAGAACGCATATTTGCGATGCATCTGAAATGGGCTTTTGCAACATGTCTTTAGTGAAAATTAGGTCCCTGGTGACAGGTTCCCTTTAAATAATGTTGTCAGTAAACAAACAGTTTTTGAGACAAGATCATTTTGTAATACTGTGTAACACAGAGCTATCCTACTGCATAGTAAGACAACCATATAATATACCTTGTTGCTATATCATATTTAATTGGTTTTAATAAGAAATTGGAGTCATTGACTAAGCTTAAGCTGAGTTAAGGATGGACATATTTGTATATTTATCTACAAGATCCACTCTACATATATGAATATATAAAGGGCATTGGCTATGTACACTTTGTAAGTTTATCACCCCCATTCTTCTGAAAAAATACATGTAATGAAGTCTAGTTATTTCTATAGCGTTTGGTTAGAGTAAAGTTATAGTCTGTGTTTTGAGAAATGGATAATTAAACTCATGATCCTTTGTGTGTTTTTTTAACATAAAGCATGAAAACCTTTTTCTAAATTCATTAATAACTGATTTATGAAGAAAATGAAACTGCGGTAATATGTTTAATCTTGCAATCTGCTTAGGGTGAAGTAGGTTCACACAGGTTGTGGTTTCTTTCTTTATTGCTAGATGGATGTTACATTCTTTTTGATAGAGGTCAAATTATTAGTTTTTATGTGACAGTAAAAATAAATTCATTATTCTTCGTATTTCATCTTGTTAAAAGAATTGCACTGATTGTGACCGTTGCTAATAGACATGAAGAAAGCCTAAAATACCTGTTATAAATATTGGCTAGGAGCAAAGGTTTATAACTGAACTATTTTTATGGATTTCAGATTATTGTAAAATTCAGTGAAATTTTCTTTGTTCTTATGACACATGCAACTTCTCATTACAAGTTTAAGATGTATAATTTATGTGTCTATCTCAATCAATAGACTATTGTAATTTGTGTCTTCACGTATAATACAGTATAAGGTTGCATGCACACGAATGTATGGGGGGCGTATGTACGGCCACAAGCTCGGGGCCATACATACCTCCCACAAAGACGGCAATGGCCGCACAGAGCAGCTACATATATATTCCCCAGATGGTTGTGTGAATGAGGCCTAAGGCTGCATTCACATGAACGTGTGATTTCTCCAGTGCTGTATTTCCATGCTATATAAATCTATATGAATCAGTATATACATGGAGATTTTCATCTGTATGAGCACATATGTCACCATATCTGTACTGTATCCTTATAAAACACGTTGGGTTGGTAGATGATGGCTGACTATAGGCTGTCTGACAGAATGCACCTCCCACTAGTTCTGGATACTGTGCATATACACTCACTGGCCACTTTATTAGTTACACCATGCTAGTAACGGGTTGGACCCCCTTTTTCCTTCAGAACTGCCTCAATTCTTCATGGCATAGATTCAACAAGGTGCTGGAAGCATTCCTCAGAGATTTTGGTCCATATTGACATGATGGCATCACACAGTTGCCGCAGATTTGTCGGCTGCACATCCATGATGCGAATCTCCCGTTCCACCACATCCCAAAGATGCTCTATTGGATTGAGATCTGGTAACTGTGGAGGCCATTTGAGTACAGTGAACTCATTGTCATGTTCAAGAAACCAGTCTGAGATGATTCCAGCTTTATGACATGGCGCATTATCCTGCTGAAAGTAGCCATCAGATGTTGGGTACATTGTGGTCATAAAGGGATGGACATGGTCAGCAACAATACTCAGGTAGGCTGTGGCATTGCAACGATGCTCAATTGGTACCAAGGGGCCCAAAGAGTGCCAAGAAAATATTCCCCACACCATGACACCACCACCACCAGCCTGAACCGTTGATACAAGGCAGGATGGATCCATGCTTTCATGTTGTTGACGCCAAATTCTGACCCTACCATCTGAATGTTGCAGCAGAAATCAAGACTCTTCAGACCAGGCAACGTTTTTCCAATCTTCTACTGTCCAATTTCGATGAGCTTGTGCAAATTGTAGCCTCAGTTTCCTGTTCTTAGCTGAAAGGAGTGGCACCCGGTGTGGTCTTCTGCTGCTGTAGCCCATCTGCCTCAAAGTTCGACTTACTGTGCGTTCAGAGATGCTCTTCTGCCTACCTTGGTTGTAACGGGTGGCGATTTGAGTCACTGTTGCCTTTCTATCAGCTCGAACCAGTCTGCCCATTCTCCTCTGACCTCTGGCATCAACAAGGCATTTCCGCCCACAGAACTGCCGCTCACTGGATATTTTTTCTTTTTCGGACCATTCTCTGTAAACCCTAGAGATGGTTGTGCGTGAAAATCCCAGTAGATCAGCAGTTTCTGAAATACTCAGACCAGCCCTTCTGGCACCACCAACCATGCCACGTTCAAAGGCACTCAAATCACCTTTCTTCCCCATACTGATGCTCGGTTTGAACTGCAGGAGATTGTCTTGACCATGTCTACATGCCTAAATGCACTGAGTTGCAGCCATGTGATTGGCTGATTAGAAATTAAGTGTTAACGAGCAGTTGGACAGGTGTACCTAATAAAGTGGCCGGTGAGTGTATATGGCAGCATACAGTGCACAACCATAAGCAGCACATATGCAAACCATATTTTATACATTCCCAAAGACTTCAATGGGCCATACAGAATGTGAAATATGTAGGATGTGTTATTTGTGTGGGGGGACCTTGTTTTCAATTGTTAAAGGACACCTACCATTTGATTTGATGCATTATAAACCAAATATACCTTGAGAATGCTGTAGCAATACTGATGTAGGATCATATTTTGGTTAAAGGTAGGTTTCCTGGGTATGGTTTATGATATGGTTGTGGGGTGCTATTTGGTGTTATGCTCTTTTGTTACCATATCTTTAAAAAAAAAAAGTGTGTTGGGGGTGAATGCGCCTGAAGCAGTAGGTGAGTTATTGCTAATATTTTGTATATATTGTATATTATCTTTGGTTTATGTTTTGTGTTTTTGTTATGTTTTATATTATAAATTTTAACAAAAGATCTACAGGATGGAAATACAAAAATAGGACATGCTGTATATCTTTATACAGCTTGCTTACAGTGCGGTACACAATGTAAATGGATGGCCGTATTACCCATTAAAATAAATGGGGCCATATGCTACCCGTATACACGGCCGTTTTCATGCGTTAGTGTAAATGCAGCTTAATGGTATTTCCGGGTATTGCTGTTTATTGAACAGGTAGGCATTTTTACACACTGTGGCAAATTTACTTACCCGGTCCTGTTACGATCCCGCAATGTGTTGTCCGACGAGGATTGGGGTCTGCCGCAATTCGATAAGATCATGCACCCGAGTTCCTGCATCCGTTGCTTCTCCGTTGAGGTCTGCCAGAGTTCACCTTCTTCTTCCTGGTGCTTGTAAGTGCGTGTCTTGCAGTACATTTCTAAATGTTAAATCCATTCGAATCCTTCGGGTTGTCTGATGGCCTGCCTCCCGATTTCTGTTGTGTGCAAGCTGGCGCAGATACGCCAAAATCCAATCACATGGGCCACAATCCCGGGGCAATTCGGCGCAAAACGGAAATCATCGGGAAACCCAATGAAAATGTGAAAAAGTGCTCGGTGGACCCATTGTAAATGAGCCCCAATATCTGCATTATTCGATTCTACACGAAATTCCATTGTCAGTTTCTGTTGCATAAAATAATCTGTCCTGGTCTTGTGATACATAGTACAGATTATTAGAAGTTATTAAACATTATTATGGATTATTAGAATTGCAGTACAACACAGGCTTGATTGGAACTGCTTTACTGTATTTGATTTATTTTGGTGTTTTACTGTGTACATATTTCTTTTATATTTTTTCTCCCTCCATGCTCTGCAGTGTGCCTGTGGATTCTGGCAGTTCGCGGACATTATAAGGGTAATGTAAGGAACTTCAGAAGAAGGGGGTGCTTCATTATTGTAGTCTCTATTAGTTATGAAATTTCTGGACAGTTCCATAAAAGGCCTTATATGCAGATGAGGGTCAGGAACACCCGACGACGCCCACTCCACTCCCTGGCATGCCTCTCTTTACCCCCCTGCATGCCCATTTGGAATGAAGGTGGCATAAGGGGGGGAAATAATGTAAATTCCTGATGGTGGTCCACAAAAGCCCGGATAACTCACCAACCCGCCTTTGTGTTAAGTGGGACTAAAATACACTATGCTTACTATTACAATGTGCGTTAGGTGGGGTTTTTCTTTACTCCAGTTTTTCAGATCAAACATGTAGGCATAAGTCAGAGAGAGTCATTTATTGTTGTTGTCCCTTGTTTCATTTTTTTGGTGCACAAAATATATGCTGTAATAGGCTAGGATTTTAAGTTGTGGTGCATGGGTAAAACTTTGCGCACGGGTAAAACTGACTGAAATGACTCCACATTCATGTAGGAGAAATAGAACTTGATAGATTTGCTTTTTGTGCTTTTGTGGCAACAAAACTGTTGTAGTTGTTCACAAGTTGCACTCAACGTCAACGTCAAAAAATAATTTGATGTTTGTTTTGGAAAAGAAGCTACTTTGTGATGGTGACACATAATAAATATGTGTCCAGCAAAAAACTGGTGGAAACTACATAATAAATGACCCCCAGAGTGTTTGAGCTCCTTCTATTGAGCCATGCAATGCCTTGAGACACAGTTTACAGTGACGAGGTATGGTATTTGCATGGGGACATACTATATAAGGGGGGATATGATATATATGATATAAGCAGTAGCTCTCAGTCTTTAACATCAAGTCCTGTATTTAAGATTATTGCAAATTACTGTGGTAAGAATTATTTTCTGATCTATCTGCTAATATCTAAAATGAATGAATTGATGCATATTTTAATAAACAGTGAAGTATATAATGCTTCATATTTCAGCATGTCTATATACATATAAATACAGCTTATTTATATATAAAGGATAGTATAATATAAGTCTTATGAGAATTAAAAGCTATTATGCCATATTTTTTCTAAAGAAAATCGAGATTGTATTTGGCTTTTTATTCGATCATGTCCATTACTGGCTGTAAAGCAGTGGAGAAACTGACATTACTGTTCAGAAACCCACCTTGAATTAATCGTATTTTAGACTTTCCATGAACTACAAAATCAATACTATAGTTTGCTTCATTTTATTAGTAGATTCAGAGTGCATAGACATGAGGACTTTTATTTCTTCAGAGAATTAAGAGTAGAACTGTTCGTCATGGATGCTAATCTGCGATACTATATTAAAGAAATTGATTGGGGCTGTCACTCAAACTAATTTTCTTTTCGACTAAGATTGAATGCAAGATTGACAAGCAATTTGTTTATTCAGTGGCCTTACAATGAGTGAATGGAGTGGCTCATTCTCCTTGGAATAGAGCTTGAAGTTTTAGAAGTAGTTGAAGTGTGACAGTAGCGATACAAGTAAGAAGCTGGAATGAAGTGACATGAAACCCATCTAACTAAGCTTTTATGCTTGTGACTTTTTAAACTTACATTGATCTTTTGCACCACGACATGCTGATGGTACCTCTATGTAAATCTAAACACTTTCAACTAAATTAACATCTACTTTTATATGAATTTACTCTAAAATGTAATGGATTTTCTTTATAATCCTGGACTCTAACCGGGAATTATCATCTGCACATCATCATTTCACCCCTTGATTTACTTCATAGTATGGAGGTGACCTGATTCCACCTCTCAGGTTGGCATTCATCCATGCAATATGTAGTATTGAGATATGTTTGAAGCAACGGGCCTAATTTTACCATAAAGGAATGCCTTGTATAGTCATCTCTTGTTAACTCACAAGTTTACTTTTAATACTAAATAGGTGGTATAGTAGATCAATGGAGATCTTACCACTGGAATCCATTTCTCAATATAATAGGAAGGTGTAGTTTACACCGATCACATGTTTTATTGGCGGGGGCGGGGGGAACTTAGCCATAGCCAGACCTGAACTTCTGACTCAAATGCGGATCTCAGTTTGACGCTTATTTATATTTTTTGTAATGGTTGCGGAAAGAAAAATGTGACCAATGCAAATATATGCTAAATAATTAATGTATAGGCACTGGATTTAAATGCTATGTAAAGATTTTATTGGTTTTCTAAAAAGGTAGTGGAAAATGGATTTGCAAACTAAGTATGAAGAATTTGATTAATCTATTAAAAAAAAATAAGGATTAACAGGAAGATTAATTTCTGAAAAAATATTGTAATTGAAGTATAATGCTATGGTTCTGTATACCGCCATCTAATTGATTAACTTTTGTATCTATATACTTGAAAAGACATTGTTATGATAGATGGGAATGTGGCATGTATCTGTTTAAGTATATAAAGGTGAGAGTCGAGTTCAACTTATTTCTCTATGAATATCAATATATATTTAATCATAATTATTTTATAGAACTAGAAGAACAGGTTTCTGATGTGATACCCAACTGAATTGGCTTTTATAAATAGTGTGGTATCCATATATAGAGGATTCCAATGTCCTGAACTTGCTTTTGGTTGTATAAGGTCATGTGACTTTAAAGTGCAATGAAAGGAAGGGAGTGGATTTTCACTAAAGACAGGTTTCAAAAACCCATTATGCCTGCATTTCAAATATGTTTCTGTGTCTTCTCTTAGCATTTGCATTACAATATTATTGTCTGTCTAACTTACCTGGCCTCCTGACAGAATCCTGTAGTGAGTCCTGGTGTTTGCTGTGGTTTGTGAGCATTTAAAAAAAACATGTGACTTACTTGTGCTGCTTACTAACTCAGCCCCCACCTTTCTGCTCCTGTGCAACTCCTCCCTCTTGCTCATTCACGCACACAAAGACAAAACTTATGCCATGGTGAGCTGACATCATGGGATTGTTGAGAACACAGATTTGTCCAGATTTGCTACATTTTCCTGCGTTGTAAAAAGGATTGTTTCCATTATTTGGATAATTTGGACAAAGAACTGTTGAAGAGCTCAGACCAAAGATATAGTTTTAAGTTATATGTAACCATAAGCCAAAGCATCAGCTCACCATCCCATGCCTCTCCAGTGTGCACAGACTTTCCTGAGACGCTTGAAAATTGGGGGAAAGAGCAATCATTCAGCACTACTAGAAGTGAAAGGAAACCTACCAACATGGATCTACCTATTAAAGTAGAGCGGGTCGTAGGTGCCTCTATTGTATGTGAGGATCCCCTGTATCTTTTTATAACTTTTATTCCCCTAATATGCTAATTTTCAAAGAGGCTACTGGGGCATGTAGTAGCCAGAGCTGAGGCTTGATCCTCCTACCAGATATCTTCGGTGCGCATGCTACAAGGAATGCCGGCTTCACGGACGTGGGCGTGCAGAATCTCGTAGCTGCGCACTGATGATACCTGGTAGGAGGTTCAAAGAGGCTACCTGAGGTGTAGAGTAGCCACCCCCTGTAGCCTCAGTTCTGGCTATTCCACACCTCAGTAACCTCTTAAGAAAATTAGCATATGAGGGGAATAAAAGTTATAAAAAGATACAGGGGACTTGAGGATTAGCTTTTAAAGGGCTATCCTCACGTACAATAGAGGCACCTACCACCCAATCTACCTTGATAGGTAGATCCGTGGTGGTAGGTTTCCTTTAAGTAAAACTCCATATTTCATTTCATCTTTTTAAAATCCATCAGTACAGAAATATGACCAATGTATAAACCTCAACTTTATATTGGTTCAGACGTGACACCATGCCCCATGAATCAGAAATATATGAATCTAGAATATTAGAAAAGTTATAGCTTCACGGTTATGTTGTTGGAATAGGACTAGGTTGCTTCAGCAGTCATTATAGATGTAAATAAAATAATATGTTACAGTAGAAAATAAATAAAAATACATGTATTTTCCTCTACCTGCTCTCCAGTATCATTAAAGCCATGATTTAAAGTCTACAAACTAGATAAATGTACACTGTATCTAAAAAATGAGTACATCATTGGCCTTTGATCTTCAGGCTGCTCTGGTGCTCAGCAGCTGTAGAGATGAATTATGAGGCAATTGAACTGTAGATATTTTGATGATATTTTCAGATGATCTCACATTGAATTAAGGTGCTATATTTATGGAATAGGCAAAAACAAAAAACAATGTGAATACTGTAACTGTTAATGTCCAGTTTATACTGTGCCATGAAAGATTATTTTCTTATGGTAATGTATAGAGTTACATGGATTTCCAATATCTAGCAGGATTGAAGAGAACAACATTTCATATCATACAAGGATAGCCAACCATGATACATGTCTTACTAGCAACATGCCTCTGTATAGATTATAGATTATGTTTTTTCATAAGGTTGTATTTTCCTAGGAAATCATTATCCTATGTATGCACCAGGAAAGGTAAAATCAATTGGATTGAAAAGATGAAAAAATGAAAATTAAACATTTGATATCGAAATGTGTAAACATAGTTTTGTCTGTTTAAGGACAAGTTATCATAGGTATATGTATCTAAATGTTGGAACCGGAGCTTTTTTCAAGAAATACATTCATACTGTTGAGTGGTAATATTATGTAATGGAATCACAACTATAAATTCTAGAATATTTAAACATATCAAAGAGACAAGTAAACTTTAAGTTTTTACCTTAAATAAAATCTACCATCGAAATCCAACATTATAAGCCTTACTAATAGATCCAGGCACTGTGAATATGGTGATATTCTCATATTTCTTATCCATGTGCACATTCCATCTAAAATCAACCTTTAAATTATAGTAATGAGCCTGAGGAGGGAGCCATGATGGGTGTTTCCAGAGCCCCTCTGTGATGTCTTTTCACTGGTTATTACAATGAGCAGAGCAGGAGGGAGAGAGCAGGGGGAGACATGATCTGCTCATTGAAAAGACATCACTGAGGGGCTGTGGAAGCACCCACACGAGCCCCTCAGGCTCATTAGCACAAATATAAAACTTGACTTTAGAAGGAAGGAGGCCAAGGGTAACAAATATGAGAAGATTACCACGGTCATGGTACCTGGATCTATGTGTAAGTGTCCCTGGTTTATTTGTATTTACATTCTCTGTGTGTTGTGTTTACATATAGTTTGTGTTTAAATAGCCTTTGTGTTACATTTACATTGCATTTATGTTTACATGGCATGTGTGTAGCAATAGTGTTACATTTACATTCCATTAACATCGCAATGACGTTTACATGGTGGTCATGTTGTATCTACATGCCATTTGCAGGGCATTTACATAGCGTTTTCATGGTGTTTTCGTTAACATGCCGTTTGCAGGGGGTCTACATCTACACAGTGTTTGCATTGACATTGCATTTACATTGCATTTGCGTTAACATTTACATGATGTTTGCATTGCATGTGTGTTTACACTGCGTTTGTATCCCGTTCACATCACATTTTGTAACATAGCATTTTTGTAAATATGGTGTGAACACAATGTTTACAGAATATTAGCAGAATGTTAACACAATACACAGCATCTAGATGAGAATAGATAGAGTTCATACCTTCACTTCCACTGATTGGACAGTATGACAGAAGATTAGCATAACACCCACCTCCAGCTCCAGCCCCAGCTCCTCCTCTCCGAACACAGTTTACAATGGTCAGATACCAGTACTGATATCTCCACAACCGTGGGGGCTAGAAGGAAAATTCAAAGTGCCCCTGAATCTGTGTAGCAGCCCCTACAGCATGCTAATCTCCTCATGTGAAGTTGTGAAAGGTCCTTCACTAAAGACTTCTTTCACTGTAGTGAAATAGCTTACCCATTAATGGCACTAAGGGGTATTCCAATTTCAGGAAATACATTTTATTTATGTTTGAGGAAAAGTGATACATTTGTCCAATATACTTTCTATATTATGCGCAGTTGTCTAGATATCCACTTGCTTCTATGTTTACTTCCAGTCGATAGTTTCTGCCCATGGTCATGTGATGTTACACGGGTGCACGGCATCTCATTGATTGAAAGCAAGAAGAGATCTATAAAGCTGTGAAGACTTGATATAGAAAGTATATTGGAAAGTTGTACGTTCCATTATACAAACAATAATATTTATTTGTTGAATAGAAAGAATAGCTGCAATGGTCAAAGTCCAAGGCTTTTACAATTACTTCCTAAAGAACGGACCAATTCACCTGTGCCCATGACATATACTACAGTATTTATTATCACAACCTTTACATTATCCAAAATACTTAGCAAAAATACAAACATAACATCCTCTGGTTTTTTTTTGAGGGAGGGGGATGAAGTATCTTAAAGCAGTGGTTCACGTTTTCTGATCACTGTCAGCTGCACATAAATTCTACAATGGATATTAAGGATATTTAACCAACAGTCACATTGCTATAAAACCATAAAACCACAACAAACCAATCAGCACACGGAAATATCATTAACATAACACTATCCAAAATCCTTCTGGTGCTTTCTCTATAATAAACAGCTCTGTGTTTGTGGGAATCCTATTTGAAATCAGATTGATGTGACAGGTTTTGGAATATCTCCTCTCCCCAGTTCTTGGCAGGGAAAACACAACAGAATGACTTTGGCAGGATACAAAGTGTATGAATGTGCGTCTGCGATATACTTGCTGAAAGTGCATTGGCACGGTTCACAGACAGAAGATGGTAGACATCCCTCCACAGGGGAATCCCTCTTGGAACTCTGAAATATTATACAAGACACAAACCCCCAATTCTGGCAGATTAGAAATTTGAAGCTTTTTGTTAACGCACAAAAATCTAGATGTAAAAAATATTGCCTATGGAGCATGTAATGTTTTGGAAATGTACTACATAGTACAATAGTTTATTGTTATACAGGAAATCTCTTTGAAAACTTTACCATACCCCTAAGGTGACCCGAACAGGAACAAAAGAGCAGACAGGGACAAAGTGCTGGCATAATGTTCCTATAAAAATGAAGAGATACCCGTTTGGTTCCTTGATTTAAAATCATACAATGTATAAATCAAGCAAGATGAATGAATTTAATTTAGCACAGGTAATTCTGGACCTCAACAAGGACCAATATTGTCTCCTAAACAAATAATTTATAGGCATTAATTGGAGGAAAGAGAGGAGTCTTTTGCTTCAAAGAGCCCATCAGCAAGCTGTCCATCCTGTTTTATCAGTAAGCAAAGCTGAAAACAAATAACAGATGGGACTGTCCCTTAGCGGGAACAATGAATGTTTATGAAATATAGTACAATCTCTCTTCTGGATGAGATGCCTCCAGTAGGTAAAGATCAGAAGGAGAGATGCGTGAAGGAAGATGAATGGCTGCTTCAGATCAAAGATTACTTGGTTTCAGTAAATTCAATGACGTGATTGGGATCTCACCATTTACATTGTGCTTTGTATGCTGTACGGCACTAGAGCGGATACAAGTGCTATGTTAGGTAGGAGAAAAAAATATTCCAAATATGTGTGCTTAAAGGAGTATACTAGTTTTTATGCTTATGCTATAAATGTATTTTTATGTCTGATAATATATATATAAGGCACCAGTGCTGTAGTCTGATGCTAAAGTACATGGCATTAGTCATCTGATTCTTACACACATCAATCAACGCTAGTAATGCAGGTATCTAGTAGATCTGGTGCAGAACCGACAGAAGATCCTACATTAGTTCCACAGGAGATCCACTAAATCCTACAATGACCCACTCTAAGGGTATAAAAGGCACTCTTTAAACAAAATTGAGTAATCTACTTATGGATGGTCACAATATATTCATACATTTACAGTGTAAATATTATTATATAACTAGGTCTCAGGTGCGATTTTACCACTCAGATGGGTATATATCCTTCAGTGTGTCATCCGATTGTGAATTTTTGCGTGAAATGGTTAATGAGATGACAAATTCAGAACATATTTGTGACTGTATTTAACCAAAATGGGACAATAAATGTGAATGTGATTGAAGAACCTAATATAACATGAAGTATGAGTTAAAGGGGTTGTCTGAGAGTCAGAAAAAATAGTGAGGTGGCCGCAAAAATAAATAAAAATGTACTTCCCTGTAAAAGTACATGTTTATTGGTTTATGCAATCCCCCACCTCCCCCTAGCCACCTTGCTGTGTTTTCTAACTCTCTAGCAACACCTTTAAAGTTGTTTCTCACAAGTTAGTCATGTCTGCCAGTGTTGGCTAGTGGGCTGTACTCATACTTAATGTTATATTATTCATAAATGTTTTGGGGGGTTGTATAGAGACTACTCTTGTTATTATTTGTACTAATGAGGCAGGGTCGGCTTTAGCCTATGGGCATATGTTCGTGGTTACGATCATATCGATTATCGATTATGAAAAGTAAAGTTTTAAAAAATCCTACTTATCTACTGTATTTAGTAAAAAACTACCGACCTGTCACAACTTTGTGAATAAGGCCTTGTAAGGCTTAGTGAAAAAATACTGTCCTCAAGAGATAACTTTTAACACTTTATTTATACTTTATTAACTTTTAATGCTTTATTCGGCTGTGTACCTACACAGGAGAAATTGGGCCATTACTCTAAAGGGTTAATTCTAAACTGCTATTTAGTGCTACCTACACAGTACATAGTTCTAATAATAACCTGCGGAGTTGTTAATACTTATGTCATTGGTGTATATCAAGGTAATCATATTCTATGTGGGTTAGTTTTTTACTTTTAATTACTTCGGGAATAGTAAATCAACACAACACATGCTTTCTAGGACACATTACAGAATGCTTTATGTATTTTCATATTAACTTCTTTACAATTATTTATTAATAAATGATGTCCTTATTTTTTTTCATTATCAGCATATTATAAGACATTAACTTAATTAAACACCTAATGCTGAAGCAACAAAAATACAGGTAGACCCAGATCTAAATCAGCAATTACGGATGACGACTGCAATGCGTTTGGGACAATAATAAACCAGAGATTAGAAACAAGGCTGGGTGATAAATTACATCAGACCACTGTGAATTGTGTAAACTATGCCATGGATTATAGGTTTCAAGCCATTTTAAGGGTATTGGTTTTGGCTTTTAAATACTGGGAATCATAAGTGTGTTAGTTATTACTATTTATCAACTAGTTGTAACTGTGTCACATAACATACATGTAAACATGATACTAGGATATAAAATCAATGTAAAATGGTTGTATTTCTAACTGATAAAAACAGGAATATTTTAAGTCCCTTATGGTAATATACTATACATTTAATGTATATTTATACAAGTTAGTTTCTTATTTGTGGATATTATATTGCCTCAAGGAATGACACTCAAATTATGTGGACCTAAGAAATAGCATTGTTTCTAACAGCTGCTATGGGGCCCAGACACCAGTCCTCATAGAGAAACTGAAGAATGGAGGAAGTGCAGTAGTATCACAGCACAGCTTATTTTAGGCCTCTGCATATGGACGTGTCTATTATAGCGCATCTTACAAATACAGGCGGTCCCCTACTTAAGAACACCCGACTTACAGATGACCTCTGGTGAATCTCTCTGAATGCTTTACTATAGTCCCAGACTGCAATAATCAGCTGTAGGGTCTCTGTAATTAAGTTTTATTATTAATCCTTGGTCCCATTACCCTAGGGCGCGCACGCAGCAGTGCCTCCAGATTTAAAGGGCCAGCGCACAGGTAATTGGCGCTGGCCACTTCCTTTTCTGTATTTTACCCAATGGCTCCCATCATTCCCTGCTGGATCTTTGTGTGTATTCCATGGTGAAAGCTCCCCTGCGATATTCCTGCGTTCCTGTCTGTTTCTGCGTTCCTGTGTTTCCTGTGTTACCAGAGTCCCTCCGTGTTGCCGTGATACCTGAGTCCCTCCATGTTGCTGTGTTCCTGTGTCAGTGTGCCAGTCCTCCCGTTCCCTCCTGCCTGGACCTCCCGTTGCTGACCCTGGATTTGGACTTGACTTTGCATCTCTGCTGCCTGCCCTTACCTACTGTTTGGACCTGACCACGAGTCTTCCGCTAAGGTACCTCAACCTCGGCTGCCACCGCGGGCTGATTGCACCTGTGGAACGACCTGGTGGTATCCTGCCACAGCAAGTGCATCACTCTTTGCGGCGGGTGAAAACCAGGTGCCACTTAGACTCCGGTCCCAGGTGTCGGCTAGTACCATCTCCCAAGGTGTTCCAGAGGATCCACTGACCCTGATAGTAACCAAGCTTCATTCTCAACTGCAGCATCTGCACAAACCATGGTCGGGTAGCCATGTTTCTCAACCACCAGGTACAACTTTTAAGAATATTTATATTTATAAAGACTGTCCAATATTTATTGTATGGTTTAACATTTAAGATTACTGGGGATACAAGTAGTTGAACAGAGATGAAATTCCTCCTGTAAATAAAGTGTTGACACAAATGTATCAGTGATGCTCCATCTTCTTTTAAGTGGCTGTTAAATTGACACTTGCATTCCCATATAAAAGTCTGTGGGAATGTAAAAACTATGGTTGCTGCCTCTTCATTTGGCTTCAGTTTGAGTTTCTGTTATTTAAAGGAAATCTACCATTTGCTTTTATACATTATGAACCAAGCATACCTTGAGAATGCTGTAGTTACTCTGATGCAGAAACATATCTTGTTTAATCCCTGATCCAAGTGTTTTTTCTAAAAAAAAAAACAATTATAAAATTCAGGACCTTGGGAAAGCTGGGTTGCATGCTGGCTGCCGTTCATAAACACATTACACAGAGCTTCCTGAGTTTCCCAAACAGGACTAATCAACCTGAACTGGGCAACTCATATACAGCATTGGAGATGGTGCAGCGATTGATTACTTCTGCCTGTCAGGGACAACCATACATCATTCTCTGAAGCAGTGCATAATTAGGGTAAGAGAAGAAGTGCCGAAGCAGCCACAGGAGTGACAGAGCCTCATTATCATAATTTTATAATAGTTTTTTTTTCAACAAAACCACTGATTTCAGGGATGAAATAAGATATTTTTCTGTTTGGTTCATAATTAGAGATGAGTGAGTATACTCGTCCGAGCTTGATGCTCGTTCGAGTATTAAGGTACTCGAAACGGCTCGTTGCTCGGACGAGTATTTCCCCTGCTCGAGATCGAGCATTTAATTAAAAAAACACAATGAAGAACAATGAAGAATGGAATAAAAACAGTGAACACAGTGAACACAGGATCATTTAAGTGAAAAAGACAGTGAAGAACACAGTGAAGAATAGATTACAGATGTTCGGCACATCTGCTTACTTGTCGGAAGATACGCGCGGAACGGCAGCAGGGAGACATCAAGCAGCAGGGAGACATCAAGCAGCACGGGGAGACATCGGGCAGCGGGGAGACATCGGGCAGCACGGGGGAGACATCGGCCAGCACGGGGGAGACATCGGCCAGCACGGGGGAGACATCGGGCAGCACGGGGGAGACATCGGGCAGCACGTGAGACCATCGTTGCAGCACGGGGGAGACATCGGGCAGCACGGGGGAGACATCGGGCAGCACGGGGAGACATCGGGCAGCACGGGGAGACTTCAGTGGAAGAAGAGGAGCGATCCCGGGACAGCGTATCACCCCGACAAGTAAGCAGATGTGCAGAACATCTGTAATCTATTCTTCACTGTGTTTTTCACTGCGTTTTTTAACTTAAATGATCCTGTGTTCACTGTTTTTATTCTATTCTTCACTGTTCTTCACATCTGTTAACTTGTCGGGAGATAATATACGCGCGGAACAGTGAAGAATAGATTGCAGATGTTTGCATACATCTGCTAACTTATCAGAAGACATTCTTTTTCAATTAAATAACACATTTTATTCCTGAACCATGGTCCCTTTGAAAAATGCTCGGGTCTCCCATTGACTTCAATGGGGCTCGTTATTCGAGACGAGCACTCGAGCATCTGGAAAAGTTCGTCTCGAATAACGAGCACCCGAGCATTTTAGTGCTCGCTCATCTCTATTCATAATGCATTAAAACAAATGGTAGATTTCCTTTAAGGGATTGCTGGTGATAGAGCCTCTGATGTGGGTTTAAAATATTATATAAATATTCATGCTTTTACAAATTTGTTTATGTACATATATAAGTGTATAAGACTTTCAAAATAAA
Source organism: Engystomops pustulosus (assembly GCA_019512145.1). Taxonomy (NCBI): domain Eukaryota; kingdom Metazoa; phylum Chordata; class Amphibia; order Anura; family Leptodactylidae; genus Engystomops; species Engystomops pustulosus. Next base: position 78,936,402 of record CM033641.1, read on the forward strand.
AGAAAAAAAATGTTTGTAAAAAAAAACATATTTAAGTGTATAAATGTGTATTTATGAATGTATGTATGAGTGTATAAATACAGTATTTGATGTGTATATTTATTTTTAATGTTTAAGGGGAAGGGGGGCATTCAGAAGTCTGCTATAGAGAAAACCCTCTGCTTGTTATGCCCTTTCCAAGTGGTAGAGGGGCCCTGGCCCCCATTTTTTAAGGGCCTAGTAGCAGCTGTGATCCCTATAGCTACACACATAGAACCACTTTGCTCTGATAAGAAATATTCAACTTTATATTAACTTATAAGATTAATTTTTGCAAAGTTTTTTAAATGTAAGTAAATATCCTGCCACTAACTTTACCTTTTTTAGGAGTAAATCCTAACCCAGTTGTGACCGTGCACTTCTGAGAAAAGGGATAGCTGAAGATCTTTTCATTCATAGATTCCACAGCCCATTCACTGTAAAAGCTTCTAGTTTGGATTCTACAGCTGTCAGTCAGAGCAGAAAGAATAGACTGCAGATTAGTTCAATATAGTTCAATATAGAGAGCAGAAAACACTTCAGGTGAGGGACCACACTAAGAGCACTTTCTGAATCCTCAGCCCTGACTCAATGATGGCATACCACCAGGGGAATCCTGGTGGGCTGATCAGTCTGGGGCCGGTCGGCAAAAAAACCAACGTATTTTCCAGCGTTCCCCCGAAGCTCCGCTACTTTATCCACTCCGTTCGGTGGTGACAGCTCAGTGTGTGCTGGCGTCACACAGACTACGACGTCGGCAAGCGACTGTAATTGTGCTAAAATTTGCAACTTTTTTGTAGGTCCACATCTGCATTTTAAAAAAGAATTGCCAGGAGCATACAAAAGTCACAATTTTTCCACATTTAAATGCACCAAAAAAGGATAAAAAGAAGAGTAAAAATTTTAAAAGTAAGATAAATGACCCCCATAAAGTTGAATGAAATGATAAAGTGGACACCCATTGGCTGTGTGTGGCAGAGGTTGATAGGTGCCATGTGATAACATCATTGCCCCTAGCGGTTGTGTACAGCAGCTGAGGTGAGAACTGCTGCGGTGGAGCAGGGAAAGGTGAGTGTCTGATTTTTTGCCTTACTTATGAACATCAGCATACAAAATGCCATTTACAGAGAGCACTCAAACTACAATACACGTAAAACTTAGCATTATTGGGTGTCCTACAATAACCAACAATAAATAGCAATATTAATTATTATAAACAGGGCTTCCTCATAATTGCTCTCTGAAGAATTTAACCAGCATAGAACATCTAAATACTAATGTTTTGCCAATGGTCTTTGTTAATTTAACGGTAAATACTTTTCTGATGATATTTCAAGTGAAATACATATTTATTTCAAAACTCCCCCAGATGTCCCCCAGGCCCCATAGGGGCCTTTGAATAAAACTTGTTAGTGTATATGTGTTTTTGGTGTTAAGTTGTGAGATGATTAAAAGGATTTATGTAAAAAGATGTTAATAAAGAACTGTTATACTATAATGCTGGCAGCGCTGTGTTGTGTCTGATTGGTAACATGCTGTACATCAACGCTAGAAGATCCTTTCATATGTCACTAACACACAGAACATCACAAGGATGCAGTATGAAAAATACAAAGCCTTAAAAGCATCTCATATCTGCATTTATCATTTAGCTGTGCCACATGTTTTCATAATTTAAGCAAAACAATAGATTTATAAACTTTCTCAATAGTAGTAATGATCATACGAGATCAAATAGGATATGGACAATGCTTTATAAAGACTGGTGTGATCTGCTTCATGCGGAGAGAAATGCACCAGAATAATGTTATTTATTCCAGTGTTATGCCCCAACCCTCTTATTCCATACCCAAACATTTTTTATAAAAAGGTAGCAATCATGATCAAAATGGGGAACAGTCTCAATTTATGGTGTTAAAATTACTGTGAAACAAATATTACCTTTTTATACATTTTTGGCCAGAAACTGGCTTGAAAAAGTATAAACATTTCCCAATGTGCCATACTATAAGAATAAGAAGAATAATTACTTTATAATACTTTTATACTAAACCTTTAAGAAAATATCAGAATTCAAACAACCAAAGTACCAAAACTACAATCTTTATTAAAGGGATTCTCGGGCCACTGAATGTAAACACATTTTTGGGCTATTTCAGGGCATAATATATTACTGTATAAACACATTACATTAACAGCAAAGCTGTTCTTTTTTATTTATTTTATTTTTTATCATTTTAGTACCTTTTCTCTCCGGACTTTGAACGCCTTCTCGGGATTTGAAGTCCCATCAGGTTTTTCTCCACTTTCCACTCCTGCTGGGAACCGGGAACTGCTCGCACATGCGCGACAAGAAGAACAGAAGAATACCGGTTGGTTCCTAGGAGATAGCCGAGGGAAACTAGCCGGGTATAGTACAATGCTTATATAATTATTCTGAGAATATAAGTATAATACATTCTAGTAAATGGCTAAACATAGCTAATTAGTTGATATGCACAATTTGCTATATTTAGCCAGATTAAGTTTAATAAATGCAATGTTAATGTCTGGAGAGCCCCTTTAAATCTCAATAAATAAATAAATAACACTTAAAGGGTATAGACTATACAGTGTGTACCGCGGTCTATTATGACATGCTGCAATGCATTTACTGGGTGGGGGTATACAGGATCAGTGATGAAGTGCTTAAATTTGTAGTAACAGGCATCAATATAGCACTTTTCACAAAATAGCAAAAACTAAACAAAACGCACAAGATGTTTTGTCATGCTTAGGGCCTTTTTGATAATTAGGATTTTATGGATGGAGATGGGTCTTCAAGATCATCACTTCTGTGAAGGCACCTCAGTCTGACACTGAAAGTATGATTTGATGACATTATTAGAAGTCAAATACATCACTGGACCAGCCATGAAGGAATCTGTTCTATTTTCCTGCAACAGCCATGTGACAACATCAGCCCTTCAACATCACCATGAATGTTGAGACTAACAAATGACTACAGCTTGCGTAATTTCTTAAATTCTTGGACAACCCTAATTATAATTACTTGTATTACCCCAAATACAGTATTTTTCAGAATATAAGGCTCACATAAGGTGCACCGGATTATAAGGCGCACCATCAATAAATGCCTGCTAAAACGTCTAGGCTCATATATAAGGTGCGCCGGATTATAAGGAGCACCTGATTATAAGGATGAATGACCAGCAGGTGGCAGACCAGTACACAGTTCAAGGCTGTTGTCTGTAACTACGGTTCATATATAAGGCGCACTGGACTATAAGGTGCAACTTTGATTTCTGAGAAAATCAAAGGATTTTTTGTACACCTTATAGTCCAAAAATACGGTACATAATTACATGTAATAATTCCAAAATATGGCATATTAATTCCAATAGGCAATTCCAATATGTCAAAGCACTTAAAATTTACAAAAACCCCTTACTTTTTGTAAAAGTTACTTCTAGTAAAGCATAGGCAGGGTGTCCTGTACTTATCACTATAGTGCAGTGCGGTGGCGTAACTAGGAAAGACAGGGCCCCCTAGCAGGCTACTGCATGGGGCCCCACTTCCCACTCAAAAAATATACATATTAGTATACTCACACAATTAAATACACGCATGTGCATATACACATACATACAGTGCCATATGCAACATTCTCACATACAGTATACATAGACACCATATACACATCACAGATACTGCATATATACATCACAGTATATGTTATATAAATATTATGATTGACATGTGCAGTACAATATAGATATAATGGTGCACATCCTCCATTCTTTATTGTGACAGTGCGGGCCCCATAGCAGCTGCTATGGCTGCTACCGCTGTAGTTACACCCCTGGTGCAGTGTCTCCACCAGGGAGCTCTTTAAGAATAAAGGGATCATCTCAAGAAACTCCTGGCTAAGATGAATACTCCCTCGCAGAAGATAAGGTAAAACTGCTTTATTTTTAGGAGGGGTAAGCAAAGGTGAGCAAAGAAAGAGACCGAAAAATATTAAAACAAGCCACATGGCATAACACAGCTACATTCCCGTATGGTATAATCCCTGGTGATAAGAGATTGACTTTTTGCTAGAGACTATTCACATGTCCAACAAGGGCTGTCATCCAGCGTTCTTTGAGGTGTGAATGATAAATCTAGTAGAGGGATAATACACACCTTTCTTCTGAATCACTGGCTATCTGAATGAAGTTTAGGAAATCTTGGAGACAAGCCCTGAGGGAAGAAGATACAGAACACATTTCCCTTAAAACTTATTTTCTATATCAGATGTAATTGATGTCCTCACTGTATTTGATAGCATAGTAACTCCCTAGTCCTCAGAGAATTCCATATTTTAGCAATCATATTAAATAGCAGTTTCAATCTATTCCTGCATGTAAGATATGACTGGTTGTCACTTCTTTGTGCTGGCAACTCAATAACTCAGAGGCATCTCAGATCTCTTTGAGTGGTGCCTTCCTTTAGATGGCACATACAATCCACATATTTTGTTTGGAAAATGAAACATAAGGCCCAAATTAAATAAAACTCAGCTGAACTCATGTTCTGACAACTATTTAAAGTCTTTTAGAAACTTTGCAACTCTTCTCCAGCTGCAGTAGCTGTCAGATGTCTGAACCTTTTGTTTTTGGATAACTTCTGGCACAGTAGAGGCTTTCTACAATCACGATACATATGTTGGGAAAGATAGCTGTAGGCAATGATGGAACTACTGCCATAGTAACCATAGTGGCTGCAATGTGGCCCGCAGTATTCATTTGAATTAAGCAGATTGGCAGATTTGATATTTGCATCTTGTGTTCTTCAAAGATGACAACAGGTTCACACTGAGCATGACATAAACAGGACAGAGTCTAGGAACACTCTATAGAATCTTCTGCTGCCTACAACATCCTCCAACGTGATCAGTTTGGCAGTGGGGCAGTTATGGAGTGGGAGTCATTTCTTTGGAGAGCCGCACAGAGATACCCTGACTGCGGTTAGGTACGGAGATGAGCTCCTCAGACCCATTGTAAGACCATATGCAGGTGCAGTGGGCCCTGGGTTCTTTCTGATGCATGACAATGTTGGGCCTCGAGTGGCTAGCATTCAGCTAAAAAGAGAAACTGCAACATCCCCCTTCTCAGAATAGTTGGAATTTGAAGGGGGCAATGTCTTTGGAGTAATGTGTAAACATTTCTAGATAATGAATTATGTATGTTTAGATGTGGTTCCAAAATAATCTTCACATCTACAACTAAGACATCCGTAGGCACTTATTGTCTTTTTACGGAACCCCCCATCTTATGCAAAAAGTGTGTCAGTGATCTAGCACATGATGTTCCATCCTGATTAATAGAAAGCATATGAAGAACACTTTTTATACAAATCAGAAAAGTAAATGTGCAATTATTTTAAATATGTTGTGCTTATACAGTTTATGCAATAAGGACTCCTAAAATAATCCAGCCATGCCCTCACAATAGTGAATTTATGTGCACTATTCTACCAATCCTTGCTGTCAAAAGCAAAATTTGCAACTATTTGGACACAATGTAAAATATGTACCAGTTCCCCTAACCTTATTTTAACATTACTAGTCCACTCAGATGGATTAGAGACACTACCACATAGTGCTCCTAGATCAAGGTCAAGTTATGCCCCTGCTTGCAGTAACTAACATAGGTGACCCAACAGACCCAAAAAAGTAGGGTAAATGACCTTATCAAATTACTATTACCTGTATAGGGCCTGTACAATTTTAATTTTGCAGCTAGAACAGGATTCCAGACCCCCTTGTTCTAGAAGAGTTTGAATGGAGCAGGGTCCGTAAGACAAACTGTATTATATAACATATGTTTTTAGGGGTGCGCTCACATGTATCAATCTTGAGGTAACAGTTTCGCTCTGACATGGTAATGACACTCTATCCAATTATAGTCTGCTATTTCCCTCATTATTATTTGATTTTTGTGTGTTACACATACAGAGAAGTGTTTGTTTAAATTTATGAAACGGTAAAATAGAGAAATTATAGAATGGTGTGCATTTTTCACTGTGACCACTAGGGGTAGCACAGTCCAAAGCAAAAAAGCATTCATGCATCCTAATCTTCCTTCTATCATGAGCCTTCTGTAATGTCTATGTGAAAAAGATGTGCTGTGGAGAGGATTATTAATTAAAACACTGGTGCGTGATGTCTCTATCTGTCGTTCTCCCTCCCTCAGCTTTTTGTCTTTGCTCTGCCTGCACGTCTTAATTTTTTTCTGATGCTTAACTTTTTCATGCAATATAGGTTAATTAATAAGCAAGACAGACAACAGGAGGCTGGCGCGATGCCCTTTCACTTCCTGCATTTGGGCACACAAATTTTATTTCGATTTGGAATCCAACTGGTAGAGTTAAGAGACCTGATTTTTTTTGTGAGCAGAACTGTGTCTATAAAATGAAACGGTTAATATGACTCTGGTGTTTTACCCCCTGCTAGCGCTGCTGCCACACTAAATCAGCTGCCTGTTTGTTTCTATAAAAATTCAATTACGGCTCAACAGTTTATCCCTCTTATGTGCGTAATTAACGTTAGTACTTTTCACCCTGGAAGAACTTTTAGTCTTTCTGCCTGGCCAAATTTTGTCATGGCTGTCTGTTGTTTTCTCCCATGTATTACGCTCCTGCCAGTTACCATAGATTGCATTAAAAGGCTTTAAGAGAATGTTCTATGTCCAAGAGCTAGCCAAATATCAACATACTAGGACAGTGATGGCTAACCTATGGCACTGGTGCCAGAGGTGGCACTCAGAGCCCTGTCTGTGGGCACTCAGGCCATGACCAGAGATGACTCCAGGTATATTCCTGCAGTCCCAGACAGCCCAGGACTTGCTGTGCACAGAGCTATTTTAAAGTGACAGCTGTACCTGGGACTATTTTCTGCTTTATTGGTGTCCTCAGGGTGTTGGTATCAATGAAAACTGTGACAGAGAAGGGAGTATAAATCACAAATTAAATTTCTATGTTGGCACTTTGAGATAAATAAGTGGGTCTTTGTTGTAGTTTGGGCACTCGGTCTCTAAAAGGTTCGCCATCACTGTACTAGGCGATAGAGCAGCAGATGGTGCCCAGGTTTGGACAAGTGCATTAAATTGTCTTATTTACTGCATTCAAAACACATAGGGGAACATCCAAGATGAATAGAAGGCAAAATAAATAGATGATAATATTGAAAATCCTTATTTATTATTGCACCATTATATTCTGTAGGGCTTTACAACTCATAGGGGACATATACAAATAAAATAAAACATTTAAGAGTGCAAAAATTTGGGAACAATAGGAGTGAGGGTCCTGTTCACAAGAGCTTACAGTCTATGAGGATGAAGGGGTGACATAAGAGGTATAAGAGCTTGTACAATGGTCCAGCCATTCTTTATAAGGGAACATAATGAAATTATTTATTAAATAAAGACGCTACTGCTTGAGCCAGCTATCAGCCGCCATCTTAGATACAAGGTCTAAGGTGATATTGACTGCAGAGAAGCCGGAAACTTGGTATATATCTGATGATTGCCTGATAACAGATAGGAGGAGGATACAGGATGCGTTAACAAGGGGAGAGTTGATGTTTCATGCGGTTAACAAGTGTGATAAGCCTGCTTAAAGAGATGGGCATTAAGAACATGTTTGAAAGTTTGGTTGGGTACTTGTCTGGGGATGGGCATTCCAGAGAATTGGTGCAGCCTGGGAGAAGTCCTTGATAGATGACAGCTAGATAATTATATACATAATTGACAAAAGATAAATAGGAAGCTAGAGTGTTAGATAGAAAAACAGTAGATAGTAGTAGTACATATTAAATATCTATTCGAGAGATGGATGGCTAGATAGATAGGTGGTAGATTAGACATTGGATACATAAATAATTAATTTATAAATTAAATGCTATAAAGGAACAGACAACGATGGAAAGGAGACAAAGACAGTGATCTCTAAGGCTAGATCCACCTAGGTATCCCTACTTAATTGTCAATCCTACTTTAAGTGCTACGTGACAACTGGTCAACATTTCCTTTATGCGGTAAAGTGACAAAACAGAAGAATAGTCATGCAAATACAAACAGGGATCAAGACCCAAAAGGATGGTCAGGAGACCATAGGTCTTAGGTCAAAGTATGCAATAATCCAAAAGACAGAAATTGCAAGCTCAAATAAAAACTTATAGCAAAACCTGGACGTGGTCAGAAAACCACTATTCAATATTATAGCCCTGGTCAAGAAAGTGATTGACCAGTTCCCTTACAGCAGACTTGGGGCAGAGGAAGGTTAGCGGAGAAGGCATCTGTCCATCATAGCTAGGTTAGCCATCTGTAACCCAGAACAAAATTGGTATGAAAAAAAAATTAAAAAGTTGATATTAAAGTAGATTGATAATAGATAGATAGATACTTTCCTCTGCATGGTCAGATTCCCCCAGATAACTTATCGTCTTGTAGTGTGTAGTTTGCAGCCTCTCTATCTGCTTACAATCTCCTGGCAGGAAGTGAGTGTCTTTGAGCTCCGTGCAGGGGGCGTGGTTTCAGGCACAGACCAGAAAAACAGAAATCTTAGCTCCATGCTGTCACACAGAAATCCAAGATGGCGGCCACCCGACCCTAAAGTCAGAAGTTGCAGGGTCGTGTCTAGGGGCAACGGAAATTGTGTACAGCAGGAGTGATAGAGACAGGTTGGACTTATATCTGTGAAATGCTGCATTTTTGTTAATAACAGTGAATTAGAGAATGTATTATTTTGTTATCTTGAGTGCATATAAGAAACTTGTCTTTGTAAGAATACCCCTTTAAGTTTAAAAGCCTTGACAATCTGTGCAATAGATCGGAATGGTGTTGGAGGCAGCATTATAAGATATAATTTTTTATTTTGTTTCACATAGTTGGAATAAATAACGCTGTCACTCTATAAATTGCATTTTCTTACACAACATACAATTGTTTCAGTATTACGTTTATCTTGTAATTTTCAGACTTTTGCTATGTGTAATTATACATGACATCTGATGTCCAACCATAGTTACTAAACCTCATACTGGATTACAATTTCCTTTGGAATTAGCCTCCTAACAAGTTTCAATCAATTGCCGATACCAGTACTGTTAATTGCAACATGATTAAAGGAATACACGAGTATTGTCTTCACAATTCTACTCATTAGAGATGAGCGAACATACTCGTCCGAGCTTGATGCTCGTTCGAGCATTAGCGTACTCGAAACTGCTCGTTGCTCGGACGAATACTTCGCCCGCTCGAGAAAATGGCAGCTCCCGCCGTTATTTCTTTTGGCGGCCAGAACAGAGCCAATCACAAGCCAGGAGACTCTGCACTCCCCCAGCATGACGTGGTACCCTTACACGGTCATAGCAGTGGTGGTCTGGCCCAGCATCAGGTACCCTGGATAGACACCCGCCCGCGCTGCGCTCGGATCATTCTGTGTCTGGATGCCGCTAGGGAGAGAGCTGCTCCTGGTCAGGGACAGCGTTAGGGTGCTAGTAGATTACTGTTAGGCAGGAGTGATTCACCAAGAACCCAGCAGCCCTTCTTAGGGCTGCAATAACGTTATACTTTTTTTTTTTGGTTTTGCTTGTGGCTGGGCTTGCTGCACTAGTAGTGCAGCTAGACCATATTGTGAGGAATTTGCAGGGGGACTTGCACCGTGTGTTTAGCTCTTGTGACACACATACCACCTCAAACACCAAAGTGGGAAAATTATTAGGGGTTGGATTTCAATTAGGCACATGTCGTCATTTCCTTTTTATTTTACGTTTATTTTTTCATAACTCAGCGTCATCTCCATCAGTGTGCTTTCATACTTGGCTAGAAAATAGCCAAAGAGAATCCAACGGCTACTTACGCCTACAAGAGCGTTATTATATTTTATTTCTGGTTGATCTGCTGGTGGCTGTCCTTGCTGCATGCATTACTAGCCAATTGTGAGGAATTTGGAGTGAGACTGGCGACCGGCTGTGTTTAGCGCTTAGTGACGCACATATCCATCGCAAGACCGAAGTGGGAAGAATTTATTAGGGTTGGATTCAATTAGGCACATCTGCCATTCCTTTTTATTTTAACGTTTATTTTTTCAAACTCAGCGTCATCTCATCAGTGTGCTTTCATACTTGGCAGAAAATAGCCAAAGGAGAATCCAAACGGCTTACTTAACGCCTACAATAGGCGTTATATATATTTTATTTCTGGTTGCTGCTGGTGGCTGTCCTTCGGTGCGTGCATATACAGCCAATTGTGAGGAATTTGGAGTGAGACCGTGCGACCGCTGGTTTTAGCGCTTAGTGACGCACATATCATCGCAGGACCGAAGTGGGAAATTATTAGGGTTTGGATTTCATTAGGTCACAGTCTGCCATTTCCTTTTTATTTTACGTTTATTTTTTCAATAACTCAGCGTCATCTCATATGTGCTTTCATACTTGGCTAGAAAATAGCCAAGGAGAGTCAAAACGGCTTACTTGCGCCTACAATAGCGTTATATATATTATATTTCTGGTTGATCTGCTGGTGGCTTCCTTGCTGCGTGCATATACTAGCCAATTGTGAGGAATTTGGAGTGAGACTTGGCGACCAGCTGTGTTTAGGGCTTATTGACGCACTATCCATCGCAAAGACCGAAGTGGGAAAATTTAGTAGGGGTTGGATTTCAAATTTCACCAGTCTGCCATTTCCTTTTTATTTACGTTTATTTTTTCATACCACTCAGCGTCATCTCATCAGTGTGCTTTCATCCTTGCTAGAAAATAGCCAAAGGAGAATCCACACGGCTTACTTACGCCTACAATAGCGTTATAATATTTTTATTTCGGTTGATCTGCTGGTGGCTGCCCTGCTGCAGTGCATATACTACCAATTGTGAGAATTGGAGTGAGACTTGCGACCGCTGTGTTTAGCGCTTATTGACACACATATCCATCGCAAAGACCGATTGGGAAAATTATTAGGGGTTGGATTCAATTAGGCACAGTCGGTCAGTTTCTTTTTATTTTACGTTATTTTTTTCATAACTCAGCGTCATCTCATCAGTGGCTGAAAATACCATAGCAATAGGATAGCATTGTTTGGTTTTAAAAACAAAAAACAAAAAAACACAAAAAACTAAAAAAACCAAAAAAACACAAAAAAGTTAAAAACAAATTAAAGTTATATAACTTTCATTTTCAAATGTTTAACCCCCGAGGCTAGGGGTTAGTAGACGAGGACGAGGGCGGGGACGTGGGCGTCCATCTACTGCAGGGTCGAGGCCGTGGTCCTGGGTTGGTATAGACCACCACCTGCTATGAGGGAGCAGGGAACGCCGCAGAGCTTACACTCCCTAGGTTCCTCATGTCTGAAGTTACTGGGACTCGTGGGTAGAGCACTGTTAGGTCCAGAACATGCGAACAGGTGATGTCCGTTGATTGCCGACAATGCTTCGAGCAATTTGTCCACCAGTCATCTTTCACGCAGTCCCACCCATCAGTCACCAGAAATCGCGCACTCCTCCAGCTCTGCTACCTCAGCCTCCATCCCCCCCCAGTCTTGCCCCCTCCAGGAAAATTTGCCATTGAAAACCGGCATACTCTGAGAGACTGTTTTCTGGACCCTTCCCACACTCCACAACCACTTGTCCGGTTGCTGCTGAGCAATTTTCCGATGCCCCAGGTTTCCACCAGTCGCAGTCTGTGGGTGATATGACCTTCTTTGACGTAGTGGAAGAAGTGTGTAAAGAGGTGTCCGACGATGAGGAACACGGTTGTCAGCACGTGGTGAAGGTGTGTGTCAGGGCAGGAAAGTCCGAGTGGGGGGGCAGCCTAGGGATCGGAGGATGATGAGGTGACAGACCCAAGCTGGGTTGAGAGGCCGGGTGAACACGTGCTTCTGAGACGAGGAGAGTCCTATACAGAACAGGTTGGAAGAGGCAGTGGTGGGCAGACGGAGAGCAGCGGCCAGCGCTGGTGCATCACGCGCCAATGTGCAACGTAGTGAAGCTACCCAACCGCGGCGAGGGCTAAGATTTTCAAAGTCTGGAGTTCTTTAAGGAAACACCGGATGACCGACGGACTGTGGTTTGCAACCTTTGCCAAACCAGATCACGCAGGGGTTCCACCACTACTAGCTTACAGCCCGTTCACCTCCGGCCGTGCACCCACTGCTCTTCCCCTGGTCACTGATTAGTCAGGCGCCCCCTGCCCAGGACCCGGCACCAAAAACCCCATCATTCGCCTCCACGATCCTCCACAGCATCCACCAGCGTTCACTCTCTAACCCCCAGACGCTGGATGGAAAGAAATATAGTGCAACCCACTCCACGCTCCAGCCTTATGTCCACTCTCCAGATTGCTTAGCCTGGAGCCATGCTGCCCCCCCCTATAGGCCTAGTAGAGAACCGAGGCCTTTCCAACCTCATGGACGCGGCCGCCCCTCGTTATTCGGTCCCCACCGCCCCCACTTTTCCCGATGTGCCGTCCAGCCCCTGCACCAGCACGTGTCAGACAACATCATCCGGCCCGACCACGCCGTTTTCTGACCAGGTCGCACCTCCACGGACACGTGGACGGTGCTGCCGGGCAGGGCACTCTATAATCGCTGACGGCACATTGGGTTACTTGGTGGAGGCTGGGACCGAGTCGACCCTGGGGCTGGTCATATACTGCCGACTCCGAGATTGCGGGCGCCTACCTCGGTCCAGGTCTCAAGGCCTACTATGCCTCCTCCTCCTCCCCCCCTCCTCCACCTCCTCCTCCGAACTACCATCCTGGGCATGGCGCCATCAGTCGCTAGCTCTAGGCACCAGCAGTGCCGTCGCTAACGACAGCAGGCGTGTGCTCAAACTGCTGAGCCTAGGCGATAAAGGCACAACCGCCCAAGAACTATTATAGGGCATCAATCACTGCGCAGACTGATCTGGCTGGCACCACTGAACCTCAACCGGGAATGGTTGTGTGTGACAACAGGCCGTAACCTGGTGGCGGCTGCTGCAACTCGGCAGACTGACACTTGTGCCATGCCTGGCCCATGTGTTTAAATGAATAGTTCCAGCGTTTCCTCAAGACATACCCCAATCTGTCAATTTGCTCACGTAGTTCGCCGCATCTGCGCGCCTTTCAGGAAGTTCCACACAGATGCTGCCACTCTCAGGCAGCGCAGCGCCGCCTCCAACTGGTCCCGCTTAACCGAGCTGTTGTCGAACTGCCCCCGAGTGGAATTCAACATTAACCATGTTATCCAGAGTTTACCACAGCGCAGAGCAATTGTAGACTGCCAGATGTCAACTTCCACTTCACCAAACTGGTAGTCAGGTCGTCAAGCTTCCTCAGTCTAACAATGGAGTTGGACGTGGATGTCTGATATCTGTCAGGTGCTGAGTAACTTTGAGGAGTCACAACAGATGGTCAGTGGCGATGCGCCATCATCACCTTCACCATCCCCGCTGCTTGGCCTGTTTGAAAAACTCTCTCGATGATCTGACATGAAGTCGGAAGCTTTTCGCTCGTCACAAGAGACGGGGGAAGAAAGATTCCCTGTTTATAGCCAAGCACCCTCAGGTCTTTTTCTCAGCGCATATCGGGAGGTGGAGGAGGATGAGGAGGAGAGGAGGAGACGTTGGCGAGACACAAGAGGGGAGCATTGCTCAGACCTTCAATGTTCAGCGTGTATGGGCAGAAGAAGAGGAGTTGGAGGAGTTGGAGGAGGAGGAAATGGCCAGTCATGCCAGTGAGGGGAGTGAATTCTTGCGCGTTGGGACTTCTGGCGAATATGGCAGATTTCATGCTGGCTGCCTATCCCGTACCCTCCGCGTTCAAAGAATTTATTCCAGCTTCCGATTACTGGGTATTCACTCTCCTGGACCCACGGTAACACAGCAAATCTTTCCACTCTCATCCCTGGAGAGGAAAGGAGTGTGAGAATGCATGAATACCAGCAGGCCCTGGTGCACAAGCTGAAACATATTTCCCTTCTGACAGCGCAGCGGCAGAGTGCGTAGTTCTGCTGGACTAGCGAGGGAGAGTAGGCGAGCGCAGCTTGTCCACACTGGGCAAGGGTACCTTTACAAGGCTTTTGCCAGTCTTATGTCACCACCCCACGCAAAGACTGTCACCTGTCCCCCAGTCTCGGCGAGTGTGGCGGATCTTTACAAAAAGATGTGAGGGAGTACGTAGCTGACCAAACCATCGTCCTAAATGATCACACACTCCCTACAACTACTGTGGGTTCCAAAGCTGGACATGTGGCACGAACTGGCGCTGTAAACGCCTTGTGAGGTTTGCTTGCCGCCAGCCCCTAGCGTGTTGTCAGGTTTTCAGTGCAGCTGGTGGCATCATCACCGATAAGCGTACACGCCTGTCGACTGACAGCGCTGACAGCTGACGCTTATTAAGATTGAATAAAGCCTGGATTTCTCATAATTTCCAATCTCCACCGGTGAAGGAAGCTCAACCTGAATAATTATGATGCACTACTCTCCTCCTCCTCATTTTCCTCCTCCTCCTCTTTGTACACTAAAGCAGAGGAAACTGGCTATTTTTTGACAGGGCCCATTTTTGGGAGTGCCACATACAGGCACTCAATCTATTCAATTTTTCTGGAGGGCCACCTACCTGCTCCTCTGGTTTGAAAACGTTTTTGGACTGCCACATACAGGCACTCAATCTATTTTCATTTTTCTGGAGGGCACCTACCTGCTCTCTGGTTTGAAAACTTTTTTGGACTGCCACATACAGGCACTCAATCTATTCCATTTTTTCTGGAGGGCCACCTACCTGCTCCTCTGGTTTGAAAACTTTTTTGGACTGCCACATACAGGCACATCCAAATTAAATTGCTCCATAGCCCTCACACGTTGTCTCCATTGCTACCTCCAAAAGTCGTCCATTAGCTGCCTCCCTACATCGTACCCCTTATCAAACGAGTGTGTCAGGCACAAATTTGGTTGTTTTCATGGATTTCCACATCAAGTTGTTTAACTTTTGTCGCCACCCTGCTGTGTTATCCCACAAAATATACTGGCAAACTTTTATGATTAACCGATATTATTTCAAGCGCTTCTTGCGCATCTGTTTTACATTCCCCCACCCGCACATATCCCAAACTATAAGAGACGCTACTACACTTAACTTGGTGGAGGCTGGGACCGAGTCCTGAACCCTGGGGCTAGTCATATCCTGACCGACGCCGAGGATTGCGGCCTACCTCGGTCCAGGTCTCAAGGCCTACTACCATCCTCCCTCCATCCCACCCCTCCCCCACTCCTCCTCCTCCCGAATTTACCATCTGGGCATGGCGCCATCAGTCGGTAGCTCTAGCACAGCAGCATGCGTCCAAAGCGACAGCAGCGGTGCTCAAACTGCTGAGCCTAGCATAAAAGCCAACCGCCCCAGAGCTAACCAGGCATTCCACATCAAAGTTGTAACTTTCGTCCGCCACCCTGCGTGTTATCCACAAATAATATCTGGCAAACTTTTATGATTAACCGATATTATTTCAGCGCTTCTTGCGCATTTCTGTTTACATTCCCCCTCACCCCCATATCCCAAACTTATAAAACGCTACTACTACTACCTGATCTTAACAAAGGTTCTTAGAAGTGGCTGTTTGGGGAGTAGCCTAGAGACAGGCTTGGATTGGCGAAAGTCTCGCTGGCAGTGGACGCGCAGCTCCATGCCAAGATCCAACTAACATAGTTTTAACTGCAGCAGCACCTTTAATCTACTACTAGTTCACTGCCTCCATACATGTTCCCCCTATCAACAAGCTGTGTCAGCAGAATTTTGGGTTGTTTTCAGGCTTCCTGTTAACTTTTGTCGCCACCACCTGCTGTGTATCCACAAAATATCCTGGCAACTTTTATCATGTACCGATATTATTTGAGCGCTTCTTGCTCACCTCCTTTGTTCCTCTGTTCTTCTGCCACCCATTGGTTTGAAGCCTGAGTCCATTTAGGGTATGTCGCCATGCACTCTCTAGCCTGCTGCCGCTGCCGCCTCTGCATGCCGTCCCCTATAGTGTCAGGGTCAATTATTGGATGTTTTAGATGCTATCTAGCTTCATTCTGTCACTCTGTCATGGCCATGCTGTTGCCCATAATTTTGGCATAATGGTGCGATTAAGCACTCAGAGGCATCCATGCATGCTGCCCCTGCTGTTTCCTTGTCCATTTCCCGTGGTGTTCCATCCTTCTGAGTTTCCCAGTGTGTTTGCCAAGCTTCCCTGTGCAGAGCCTTGGTCCCCTTGAAAAATGCTCGAGTCTCCCATTGACTTCAATGGGGCTCGTTATTCGAGACGAGCACTCGAGCATCGGGAAAAGTTCGTCTCGAATAACGAGTACCCGAGCATTTTAGTGCTCGCTCATCTCTACTACTCACTAAATGAAGGTAGATTATAGAAATGTACTTATAGATTTTACACTTCTTATCATAGAATTTAGATGCTCTATGCTCATCCTGACACAGTAAACACATACACAATATAGCATTTAAAATCTAAACAGCAAAATAAAATGGTCCAATAATCTACTTAGCTTATTTTGTGTCTATGTTTGTATCTATGCCTTTGCTCCATCTGTGGCACTTTATAGGGAGAGTTCTCCTAAACCACCTAGAGTTCATCTAAAACCATCATTATTTAGACTACAGTGCAGGCTTTCTAAGAGTTTGTTAAGAAAATACATGTTTTATGCAAATTAGCATAATATTCAATGAAAGCATGGCTACTTCTTCAGGATTTTTTGTTATTCCCTGCCCAGGGCTGCCTATTTACACAATAATGGAAATCCCTTGGCACAGCCACAGCTGTAGTTCACTCAGTGACATACAGCCGGTCCCCTTACTTAAATTCACCCAATTGCAGATGACACCTAGTTACAGACCGACCTCTCTGCCCGTGACGACCTGTATTTGTCTTAAGATTTGGTTGTTTTGTACTGGAATCTAAAGCAATGGACCAGTGTTGGGGACCATACTCTCTACTGCGTTCGTCAATATGGAACATAGTGACTGTTGAGTGTCTCGATAACGGTCATCTCTCGCGAGGGCCCTAACTTATCTCACAAAGAACCAGTTTTTGTCGACGTACAAACATGTAGACCAGACAAATGTAAGCAGAGAACAAATGATACGCCAGACACCAAATAAACAACAACGTTAGGCTACCTGCACACTGAGGGCAGAGAAAAAACAAGCCCAACTAATATACACTTCTATAGATGTACAGTATATCTGTCCTGCTGTCAGTAAGAAGATCATACCATCATTGTCAGAACATCACTGACATACACTGCAACATTTAACATTAGGAGGATACCTGGAGAGGAGGGGGCTCGAGGGATCCCGAGATGCCCCGTGTGGAGAGGAGACACAAGCGGGAGCGCAACCTCGTGTGATACAGTTAACCACTAGAATATATGTAAGATTGTCCGTGAGACTCTCACCTTGGTGGTTAGTTTAGTAGGGCATGTCACACAGAATAGATCGGAGTCAGCGGTCTCGATGAACCATGCTTCGGTATCAGCAGACCAGGATCCCGGAGGCGTGTAAACAAAAAGCTAGATGAGTCCCGAGGGATGATGGGGATGTTTTGAGCCGGCGCTTCCTCGTCTTAGTTCACACACGTAATGTGTTTAACAAGGTTTCTTTATTAAAAATGCGACGCGTTTCTGCTCCGAACCGGAGCCTTCATCAGGCATAACATAAGAAGTGTAGTGAGTGACTACCGTCACTACCACTTCTTAGTTATGCCGTGAAAGGCTCCGTTTCGGAGCAGAAACCGTCGCATTTTAATAAAGAAACCTTTTAAAACACATTACGTTGTGTGAACTAGACGAAGGAAGCGCCGGCTCAACAATCCATCATCCCTCGGGACTCATCTAACATTTAACATTAGATATGTGCAATACAGAATATAAGATGTGAGCTTTTAAACTATGTAAGTTATATGGGTTACATATGATCTGATTATTGGGTATATGTTATAATGCTGAGTGCCAAGTCTAAGTTCCCAAATTACTTATCTTACGTCCATAGCTATACTAAGGGCACCGCCCTGCTGCTGTTGGATGATGGCCTGATTCTCCATCCACATGTGCAGAGTCTTAGACACTCAGTACACAATGGGAGAATAATGTGACAATGGGACACTTAGTACCCTCTGTAGGAGATTAGAAGGAGGCAATGTGGTACTAAACCCTACCTCCATAACCTATCAGGAACCTATAAAGTATTTTACAACTTGAGATCATGGTTTTTAACCTGAGGGGTAGCCCACCAAGAAGATTTTTATGTCACTGGCCTGACATCATCAAGAAAGTTATACATTCTTTATTCAGCCTATAGAAATTACTTTACAAATGAGGATTCAGCAAATACATAGAATAATTCATAGTGGGGACTGAATGCTAGTAGGTAGATCGAAATTTGTTAACAGTGAAACAACATCCATTTCAGTTTCACAGATGCTTTCATCTATCAGCGCCCCCCCCACTGGCCTTGGCCTGCAGAACATTGAACACCTTTAAGAAGAACTAGAACAATGATAAGAAAGAAAAAGAAAGTTTTCACATACCCTTGTCCTAAGGTGGTGGAGGCTCCTATGGCTGGAGTGCACACGTATAGCTGGCTTTATGCATGCAGGATCCAAAAAAAAAGAAGACTTCCGTAGCACATCCAGATAAAATAATGATTATTTCCTTTATTTTGTCATCATAAAAAATTGCACATGGTGTACAAGTAGGTCCAAACAGCTACACGTTTCGGCTATTACTTAAGCCTTATTCATGATAACACAAAATAATAAAGTTTATGTATTACGACCGGTATGTGACACAATTGTTTACACAAGAAAAGATTGTCCAATCAGGACTGTTATACCCATTGGTCACTTAAAATTTAACTTTTAATTATTCAACAGTAAAAAGGATGGAAGGGATATACTTCATCCATAAACATGGAATTAAAACTATCAGCAGTAATAGACTGTAGCCATAACATGTGGATAGGGTTAAGTCAGAGCCACTAGTCACTACCTATTGCTTTATGCTATAGGTAGGTGCTACATTCCCCTCGCATGACCAATGGGTATAATAGTCCTGATTGGACAATCTTTTCTTGTGTAAACAATTATTCATGATATGGCTTAAGTAAGTCTTAAGTAATAGCTGAAACGCGTAGGTGTTTGGACCTACTTGTACTCTGTATACAATTTTTAATGATGACAAAATAAAGGAAAGAATCATTATTTTATTTGGATGTGCTACGGAACTCTTCTTTTTTTGGATCCTAGAACAGTGATAGTGAGCCTGGCTTCTCATCTAACATCACAAATACCCTTCCGAATTAACTAGCAAACATTTCTACAGACACACTGAGAACCATTGAGTGGTGGAAGAAGGCTGGAATCTAGAACGTTTAGGGTTAACAGTACAAAGGGAGGACAAATTCTGTTATTAAGACCTATGGGTTTAGATTGGGGTCATAAAAATGTTCTCAATGCAAAATGTGTAGCTGTTCCAATACTTTTGTCCATATAGTGTATATTTCTTTGTAATGCATTACTATATTAGAATCACTAAATTCTCATCATCCTTTTTCTCTGCTGAATTCATACAATGACAGAATGCCCTGAGGTAACCCTCATTTATACTGTAAACACGCTTCGAGTTTAGGTCACCCTGTATTATCCTATCACTTACATTCTTCTTAGTGTTTTCAGTGTTATATACAGTAGATGAATTCTTGACTAAAATCTATATCAATTCACATGAAAAAGAATCCTGGGGAAATATGAAAGCTTTTATTATTAATAAGGTCTTTATGAAGACATTTAACATGTAGTAGTTGATTATGCTATTATATTGTGGAGATAAGAGCACGGATCAAATTTACATTCACTTTCGTGAGATAGAATAGAACTGTCATTATACTTAGGGGAAAAAAAAACTATGTAGATGTATGAAAATGTAACAGATTAACTAAATCACTACCTTGAATGACTATATTCTGGAAGATTCTGGAAGTTAGTTGCTTCTATTGTGGTGTTGTTTTTTCCCTCTTTTTGATCTCCCATCCTGGTCTAGAGATCAATGGTTAACCTCTTAACGCTCAGCGTCCGATATATCGGACGCTGAGCGCAGTGACTTAGCGCTCAGCGTCCGATATATCGGACGCTGAGCTGATGCCGGTTCAGCTCAAGATCTGAGCCGAACCGGCATCGGGAAAGACGGGGTGCCGGCTGTGACTGATAGCCGGCACCCCAGTGTAACACCCGCGATCGGAGTTGTCTCCGATCCCGGGTGCTTAACCCGTTAAATGCCGCGGTCAGCGCGACCGCGGCATCTAACATGTATCTGGGGGGTCTTTCCCCCACGATCGGCCCCCCCGAACCGTTTTCGGGGTGCGCCGATCGTTGCTATAGTAACTCTGGGGTCCGATCTGGACCCCAGAGTTACCTGTAAGAATTGCCAGTAAGATGGCGTCTGTGACGTCATGTTACTGGCACAGTGCCAGCCTATGCAAGTGTATAGGCTGACACTGATAATACTCTGCAATACATCAGTATTGCAGAATATTATCATGAAGAAGCAATCAGATGATTGCTTGTTCATGTCCCATGGTATAAAAGTGAAAAAGTAAAAAAAAAAGTTATTCAATAAAAAAATAAAGTCATAAATCACTAAAAATGCCCCAAACCCCCAAAACATATAAAGAGACATATAACTCAAAAAAAAAGTCTAAATCATAAGACAAACCCCACATATATAGTATCATCGCGTCCGTAACAACCCGTAGAATAAAAGTAAATCATTATTGAACCCGCACGATAAACGCCGTAAAAAAAAACTGTTATAAACCCTCCAAAAATTATGATTTTTACCTTTTCAATCCCACAAAAAATGCTATAAAATGTGATCAAAAAACCATATGTACTGCGACATGATACTGCTGCAAAGTACAACATGTCCCGCAAAAAACAAGCCATCAACTAGCTCCGTAGCCAAAAAAGTAACAATGTTATGCCACTTGGAAGACGGCAATACATAAATGATAGATTTTTCCCCACATTAGGGTTTTGTTTGACAAATTTAGTAAAACGTAAGAAAATATATTCATGTCTGGTATCCCCGTAATCGTATCAACCCATAGAATAAAGATAACATGATTATTAGTCTATACGGTGAACACCAAAAAAAAAAAATGTAAAAAATCCAGTACAGAATTGATGCTTTTCTACTCCTGTCCTCAAAAAAAGTTCCTAAATTTTCAACAATAGGTGATACAAACCCCAAAATGGTAACATTGGAAAAAGCATCTCATCCCGCAAAAAAAATGGCATCACATGGCCCCAATAACGAAAAAGCGAAAATTTTATAGCCTTCAAAAGGGGCCAATGAGGAAACTAAAATCCTGGCAGCTGCAGCGCCCTCCTTCCCTTCTGCACCTCGCTGTGCCCCCATAACACAAGTCACAGCCACGTGTGGGGGGTCTTTGTACTCAGGAGAAATTGCAGAACAAATTGTATGGTGGGTTTTCTCTTTTTATATTTTGGAAATGTGTAAATTTTAGTGCTAAATGAACGTATAAGGGAACAATATGACCATTCTAAATTTCACCTCCATTTTGATTCCATTACTATGAAGATCTCAAGGGGTTAACAATCTTTGTAAAAGCTGTTTCTGATAGCTTGAGGAGTGCAGATTTGAAAATGGGTTGGTTATATAGGGGGTTTTGATGCTAAATATGTAAAATTTCATTCAAAACTGTATTTATCCCCAAAATAGTCAATTCTGAAAATCCGGAAAAGCGATATTCTATTTGCAAGCCGCGTGACATCAAAATAAATTATCGAAACATTTCAGAAATTATGAAAATGTAAAGTAGACAAATGGGAAATGTTATTCAGCAACTTATTTAGGTGGTAAATCGATCTGCCTGAAAACGCAATGATTTTGAATTTCGAAAATGGCAAATTTTTCCAAAAATGTATCATATTTTCTTTTTTTTTGTAAATACGCAAAACTTATCAGCCAAAATTTACCACTAAAATGAAGTACAACATGTGGGGAAAAAACAATCTCAGAATCGCTTTGATAAGTAACAGTGTTCAAAAGTTATAACCGTATAAAGAGACGCAAGTCAGAATCCAAAAAATCGGGCTGAGCCTTAAGCTACAAAATGGCTGCGTCCTTAAGGGGTTAAAGCATAAAGATTTTGTAGCAAATAGTTATGGCATATACTAAGATTGTTCCTTCACAGATGTAGGGTTGATTTCAAGTCTATTATAGAAACCAATGGGGAAAAAAAACTGTAGGGAGCTGTATTGTTATTATGATTTTTTTAACAGTATTGTTGAGAAGACAGACAGACAGGATAAACAGCTCTAAGCTGTGCCCCCCCCATCCCCACCCCCCAAAGCTGTCACCCTAAGACACTGTGCAGACACAGAACAAGACAAAGAAACAAATAACACATAAGAATCAAAAGCGGTCTGGGTTGCAACAAGATAGCAGCGACAGAAAGGGATAGTTGAGGGTACAATAAGATAAGATAAGATCCAACAGAAAGGAAGGTGGCTGATTCCACTACAGAGTTGAAGAATGTCTTAAGATGTGCCCCCTGTTCTCTGCCCACTCCAGTTTATTGTTGAGGAGGACACCCAAGAACTTATAGGATTTCACTGCCTCAATGAACTTCCCCTGGAGGACCACTGGTTGAGACGGAGGACTGTGCTTACAGAAGTCCACCATCTCTTTTGTCTCCCCAGCATCAATCCACAAATTCCTGGATCAATTCTTTGTACTCCCTGAGGCCTACTATAGCAGAGTCATCAGAGAACTTCTGGAGGTAGCAGCTAGTTAATTGTGCCTGAAGTCTGCTGTGTACAATGTGAAGAGGAAGAGAGCAAGAAATGAACCTTGAGGTGCACTGGTACTACTAATCACCGAGATCGATAAAAAGAATATATGATAGATAAGCAACAGAACACACTGAGGGGAAACGGTGCCGAGGTATATCCTATTACCAGCAAGGTCTAATGAAAGTGGGCAGGTATACAAGGGAACTCAAGGATAAAAGTAACTGCAGCAGAGTGGAGAACTTGTCCATCACACCAGTAACTCTTTGCTAGACAGGACTAAGCTAGAGGGAGCCTGGTGCTGTTGGATTCCCCTATATTGCCGCTGGATGAAAGCAATGGATTGACAGTTGATCTGTAGGTCAAAATTTGAAACTCATAACCCAGATGCTGTGAATAGGATCCATGGGGCTAAATATTAAATGCATAATAAAGGGTTCTGTTTGCTAGTATCCTGGACAAAAAAATTAACCCGTTGATGTGTATTATATACATTTTGAATTTACATTGTAGGTCATGTAGATTACATAAACAATTATGGTGTTTCACTGTGGGGTTGCTATTGTACAACTCGAGTGTTTTTGTTCTCCATACTTTTGAAGACTTGGAAAACAGTTTTTTACAGCATATAATGTTTTAAGTATTGCTGCATGAATCCATTATGGTAAATTGTAAGCAAGTATATGGCAACAGCTAATCTAGCATCAATTAAATCCAACACATACATCACTCCTGCCATGTAAATCCCGACAGTAGTTCAACATTTTTCTTTAACCTTGGTGTAATTGCATGGCGTCCTCTAAAGCTATCATCTAGAACAGTAGTACTTTTAATGCAGCAAAGCTATAGAACTTTTATCACTCCACTAAATTATATGGAAACACACTGCATATTGTATCAACCGGAATAGTAGAACTATTATGTGCTAAAGTTATCAAGGTTTATTAAATTCGTGCAGAAAATTGGATTTTGCTCCAGGTAATAATTTGAGATGCTGCAGATGAATCTTCAACTGTAATGATTCATGGATCACATTTCCTTTGTTCCACAATTTGAATGCAGACTTATTTTTATTGTAAAGAAATAGTACAACTCTCAGCACTTTAAGTTCTTGATATAGCGAATTGTCATCGCTTTGTACTCTCAAGAGCGTATATGGCAATTAACATGGTGCAGTGGAAATGAAGATGGTTATTTTGTGACAAATATCTTTTTTTTTTTTTTTCCTGGGAATATTTTTATTATTATTATCGTTGTACTAGAGATGTGAGTGTTTGTGAAAGTGTTTGCTGCAACAAGTTATCCTGAGTAAAACACCAATTGAATTTTTAACTGTGTTAATAAAATAGTCAAGGAAAGACGAATGGAGCATCTGCCTTCTGTTCCATTGCTCTGCTGCGGTAATTTACAAGAACAATTTGAGAACTGCTAGTCATTGCAGGCTTCAACTATAGCATCTAAAACAGCCCTGTGTTTGCTATTTGCCTAGGAGTGTAAGATAACATTTGTACTTGACTACAATTAGCTTGTAGCTAAATACATACATTTGTAACATGCAGGTATGAAAGCAGTAACAAAGCAGAGATTGAAGAAAACTTCTATAGAAAATGACAAAACTATAGTATATCTGAGAGCAGACCTCAAGGCAAACATGGTCTGAAAGATGGAGTTGGGATTCTAGAAATGTTAGAAATGAGTAATGGGAGGGGTAAATATCATGAACATTGTATCAGATGCTTCATTAGATGAGAAAGTAGAAAGATCTGAGACATTCTGAATGTGTTCTGTACAAGGAGTACAGTGAGGATACAATAAAGAGAAAACCCCTTCGGTATATTATTTGTATATGTAGTTTGTAAACCAAGTGCAATGGATGTACCTGAAATTATTGCACCCTCTGGCGCTTCAGAAATGACATTGGCCAAACTTGAAACAAGACAAGACAACAAAAACTGTATAAATATATCACATTGTGAGAAGATGGAGAAAAAGTACATTCTAATCTATTTCTCATTTCCTGTCATAAAAGGAGTCTCTTAAACCCCCCAAAAAGAAATGTCTGCACTAGATCTATAAGCCTGTGTTTTTAGAGAAAAGTTAACTTTTATTTAAAGTTTAATGCAAATGAGGTTCCTTATTAAGGAGAATATTATCCTTGTGTAAAGAGGATGTTGTGGACAGAGCAGAAGAAAACAGGTGGAGGAGATATGATGGCCCCATCCTTAGTGTACTGGGAAGTTCATAGGCATGAACTGATAGATAGCTGGGATACAGGAACTCTCTCTCTGGAGAACTTCTAAAGTGCACTAGACAAGATTATGGAGCAAAAAGACCTCCCACAGAAAGTTTGGGTAGTTCTATTAGAGTGCTACTCCGAGTAATGTGCCACAGTACCCTCCACTATACTGACATTAAAGGAACTCTACCATTTGTTTTTGTGCCTTATGAACCAAACAAACCTTGAGAATCCTGTAGCAACACTGATGCAGAAACATACCTTGTTTAATCTCTGAACTGAGTGGTTTTGCTCAAAAAATCTATTATAAAATTCAGGACCTTGGGAAAGCTGGGTGCAGACTGGCTGCCATACATAACCGCATTCATTCCACATACACAAGAACTAATCAACCTGAGCTGGATGACTCATATACAGCAGCTGGGGGATTGTGCAGCGATTGATTACTTCTGCCTGCCAGAGACAACAGAGTGATGATGTATTCTCGGCTAATGCTGGGTGGGACAAGACTGAAGCAGTGCATAATTAGGTTGAGGAGAAACACCGGGGCAGCCAAAGGAGGGTAGCCAAATTATCATAATTTTATAATATATATATATTTTTTTTTTTGCAAAACCACTCAGTTCAGGGATTAAACAAGATATGTTTATGTATCAGTTTAGCTACAGAATTATCAAGGTAGGTTTGCTTCATAATGCATAAAAACAAATGGTAGATTTCCTTTAGATTTCACGAAACTCAATGTATCATGGCCCACCATTCTTATCACATCTGTGCCTGTTTATCACAGCTTAAAAAAAGTGGCAGGGTGCTAATTCTTGGTATCTAGAAGCTGATACTGCAACTGTGATTAGTTATCTATGGCATGCTACAACATTGCTATACACTAAAAGATTATTTCTTTATAGAGTTGGAGCACAGAGCACAATTTTTTATAATATGAGTGGACTATGTATCTGATTTAATAACCTTCTTATACCTTAAAGTAAAAATGTACTTTTATGTTTACTTTTTCTTTGGAGTTTATTGCTTATTTAGCATTGATGCTGAGTTCCAACCTGCATTATACAACGTGATCTGCTTTCACAACTCGGATTCACTAACCATTTATCGGCAATAAATAAGTTAGAAAGTTTCCTTTCCCAAATTCCTTTATCAATAGTCACTGATGAACAGCAAATTACAGAAGCTTCAACCACTGGTAGCATTTAGCTTTTATCATGCAAAGAAGCATTCCCAAAAAAAGTACTATTTTAGGTAGTGTAACAGCTTCATTCGGCTGAAAGATTCTTGTGATGGCATATTAATAATAATAATTCCTTTATTTGTATAGCACCTACAGATTATGCGTTGTTAAGGGGCTAATTACGTATTTATTTTGGGTGGATTCCATTGAATGGAAAGTTCCCTATAAGGGCTTGGCCACTTTACCTCATGTTTTTTTAAATGTGAGTGTAAGCCTGGGGGGCAGGATATTAAGTTATTTACCAATGTACATCTATGAAAAGTTCTGCACCACTTTCTTAAAATATATAAATTGAAGCCTCTTGTCCTATACCTCTTCAGCCAGACATTCCCAAAAAATAAAATAGCCACAGAGGGTCATTTGATCTCTATTTTTCCATTAACAATCGCCCTTAGATTAATGACATTAAAAGGCCACACAATTAGTTATGAGACCACATATGGAGTCAAAGCTACTAAAGCTGAGTTACATGGTTAAGTAAACCTGTAGGCAAATTAGTAAAGATTTTATCTATGCTCTCCAGCCACTCCAGAGATGGCAGTTGGTTAGGTGCCTTCTTTTGGCATCATTGAGTTACCTGGTAACCTTGCTTTATGGGTTGCAGAGTTGGCAACCAGGCAGCTGAACACCCCTAGCAAAAAGGCATGACTGCGATGGACCTGTCTAGTCTAGTTTATAGGGGGGTAAATCTGTCTGAATGGCTACTCTACAGCCCATCTTTGCTAATTCAGTACAGAAGGATGAGCATTTTGTCTGCCTGTATCAAAATAGTCCCCAGGTTATTCCTAGAAGGGGTCTAGGTTTTATTAGGTAGCCAAAGTAGAAATGTTTGTGAGGTCAGTACAATATTTTGTGACGTTATTGGGCCAGATGTATTGAACTGGCCACGCCTGACTTTGCACTGAAAAGAACATCTTTGGAACTTGCACATGTATTTATGAAGTGTTTGCGCTAGTGTTGCGTTGCGGCTGCACTTTGTCCGACAGGACAGATAAAAATGTGCATCTGTTACTGCTTAATTGGACTTTGCAACACATTTAATGTTCGCCAGAATTGTGTTGCATGCTCTATGTTAAAGGTGCACCTAACAAAAGATGGTGTACACTTCCAGAGTAGTGTAGGTTGCACCAGATAACTGAACACCGTGCGCCAGTATTCAATTAAGTGGCACAACCTGCAAAGTAGTGAGGCAAACTGCACTTTTGATAAATCTTGGCCAATATGTTTTTACTGGTCGAGAAAACCACTGCCCAAAATCCACTTAATCATGGACAGGACCTTAAAATGTTTAGGTGAGACCCTTCTGGCCCTTTGCATCTCCAGCATTAATCATGAGAGAGGAGCCCCATCCTCTTAATAATACAAGGTGTTCTATGAGATTTTGAGTTAATTTCATAGGGATTTTCTTGGAATTTTATACAGCGGGAAAAACCATATGACAGTGTATTATATGTATTTCTTTGTTCATGAAAAGACTCCATTATCCCTCTTCCAGTCCAGTAGATAACTTGAGGAAACTTGAGGATACACTGAGGAAAGAATATGCCTCAGAAGCCAGAGTTTTACCATTGAGTCTTCCTGCAAGCAGGAGGGGATCGGAAAGGGATCTTAGCTTTCAATTGCCTACAGAAGATTTCCAATACCCAAACAACAGAGAAAAAGTATGGCATCAATATGCCGCAATAATACCACACTAGACTTGCCCCAAAATCACCAAATGCTCCTCAGCTGTTTTGTATATATCGTATATACTCGAGTATAAGCTGACCCAAGTATAAGCAGAGGCCCCTAATTTTACCACAAAAACCTGGTAAAACCTATATTTTTTTCTTGAGTATAAGCTGAGTTTGGGTTTTCAGCACATTTTTTTGTGCTGAAAAACTAGGCTTATACTTGATTATATACTTCATATATACTTGAGTATATATTTCATATTCAATGATTAATCATTGAGTGTGATAATTTATATACCAATAAAATATCACACTGAGGGAGGACCTCATTGCAATGTACAAATGCCTGAATGGGTTGTACAGAGATCTCTTCAAAGATCTTTGTGTATCTGGGCCTGTGACCAGGACAAGGGGCATCCTCTACCATCACCATAGACAGGGTTTTTTTATTGTGTCTATGTCACAAGATGTTGTAATGGCTGATAACTTGAACATGTTCAAGTGGGGTCTGGATGCCTTTCTGGAGAGCAATAATATCACATTCTATGGGTTTTTGCCTTCTTCTGGATCAACGCGGTTTAATTTAATAGGTTGGACTTGATGGACCGATGTGTTTTTCTAACCTTATTTACCCTGATACTAGAAGCTCATGGAACTTTCAGAAAAATGTGTAACAGATCTATACCTTCCAAATACCATAATTTACTAGAGTCCTAGCCTTACGTGAAGATCAGAAAATCGAATTATTCTTATTTACTTAAAATCTTTGTCTCTTTGTAATTTTCTTAGATGAATACATTTCTTAACATCTGCTGTTCACTCTTCACAGAGGAGAACCTGCTCAGGGCATAACAGCATGGACCTGGCTGATATCTTTGTTCCATTAAAAGAAATGTAGAATTAGTCATGTAAGGATTTAACTTTTCAAAGACCTCTCCAGCACCTGACTACTCCAATGTATTTTACACTCGTTATATTTATTGATCTAAAATAGGTAGAACAAATGGCCACTTTGAATATATCCGCACATAATGAAATGGTTACATTTAGATAGGAACTGACTTTCTGAATCAGACTCTACCCAGGCTTCATGTTTTTTGAATAGATTTAATTTAGAGATTGCATAAAAGTAAATGAGTTTATATAAATGGTGGCTCCAGAAGCAACTTAATATTATAGTTATCAAATGATCAGAGCGATGAAAACTGACTGGACAAATTCCCCTTAGTTTAGCTAAGATTCACATTTTTCTGTCCAGCTGATACAATACAAATGTATAGGAGACAAAGTCAAATTATTATTTGTGTGTGAGTGATATGATAAAAAGTGACTTGTTCGTAGAAATAAATGATGCCCCGGGAAGGCCACTAACCGATGGATCACATAACATGATCTTAGTGGACATGAAATAGTCTAAAAGATAAATTCCTGTAGACATATTCGTGCCTCTTTCTAAAGTTTTGCATGTGTTGCTAAAATATAAATGACTATTGATATAACCTATCATTGCGGCGAATCTGTTTGCTTTGCCTTGAAGCTGAATTGGCGGAAAACTGAAGTAAAGTATCACACAGTCTAATCCAGAGGGTCTAAAGCCATTTACACTTGTTTAACCTCAGAATGAATCTTCCTATAAAAAAGAAAAACAAAATAACTAATGCGTTACTTACATGCAATAGTACAAATTTTGTTTTCTCAAAAAGCATAGGTACTCTGGAGAAACTTGACAGCTTTGAAGTGATAATAGCAATAAAAATGTAAGTGCAATTATAATACCAGAGCAGACCTTAGCCAGTAGTGTTATAACCACAATGACATATATGTTTATTTTTTTTGCTGTTTTATACAGATTCATTCACACTAAATTATAACGTGCAGTAATGTTCTCTGTTGTTGATTTCAGTTTAAGAGTATGTAGTTTTGAACTAAATTTGGAAAAACCTGAAAATATAATAGACACATTCACTCATGGCCCTTTTTTCTGGCATATTCATGTCCTTCCTGCTTAGTCACACCTCCTCATGCCCCTAATTGAAGAGAACTCCTGAGGGAGGAGTTAGCTGATTTCACTTTAGCCAATCACATACAGCCAGTGTCTCTCTCAACTTCTTCATTCACCACTCCCTCAGGAATTCTCCATGATTCTCTGCAATCAAACAGCCAGCATGTGAATGATATAGCAGAGCTGAGTTCACTCGGCTGAAGAAAAAACAAGCCCCTTGTCAATAAGGAAGCTGAAGCTGTGGGTGAGCTAAGAAAACATGAAAATGTATGGATGTTGAGTCAACATTACAAACAGACTGTGGAACTTTTCAGGCATGGGAAATAACAATATAGGGATAGTTGTACTGCTGTATAATAGTCATTTTCCAAAATATGTATAGTTAGTGTAGTTTAACTGACAAGTTTCCTTTACAGTTTACATATGTGCCAATCAATCCACAGTACCCATAACTGACACCATGCACAAGGTAAGTAAAAAGATTTTTAAGATAAGTAGGACCATGCAGTGCCCAGATAGGAATTAAAAACTCCCATAAAGGTAATTAATTATTGTTCAGATAGTCTTTAATATTTAGGATCAGATTATCAATAGAGATGAGCGAGTATACTCGTCCGAGTATACTGCTCGGTCAAGTATTAGCATACTCAGACCGGCTCGTTGCTCGGACGAGTATCTCGCCGGCTCGAGATCGAGCATTAAATTAATAAAAGACAGTGAAGAACAGTGTTTACAGTGCAGAATAACACATTACACATGTTTACAGATGTTTTCCTTGTAAGAACACATTGAAATAACACTATTCTTCACTTTGCAGGTGTTTGCGCATGTCTTCCGCTAAGTTAGGAGATGTGAACGAACATCTGGAATGTGAAGAATAGTGTCCTTTCAATGTGTTCTGCACTTAAATGGTCTGGTGTTCTCTGTTTTCACAGTTTTTATTCTATTCTTCACTGAGTCTTCCGCTAAGTTTGGAGATGCACGCAAACACCTGCAATTTGAAGAATAGAATAAAAACAGTGAATACAGTGACACAGGACCATTTAAATGCAGAACACATTGAAAGAACACTATTCTTCACATTCTAGATGTTCGCGCACATCTCTTAACTTAGCGGAAGACATGCACGAACACCTGCAAAATGAATAATAGTGTTATTTCAATGTGTTCTTACAAGGAAAACATCTGTAAACATCTCTAATATATTATTCTTCACTGTTCTTTTAATGTGTTCTTTCAGTGAAAAAATGCTCAGGTCTCCCATTGATTTTAATGGGGCTCGTTATTCGACACGAGCACCGAGCATCGGGAAAAGTTTGTATCGAATAACAAGCACCCGAGCATTTTAGTGCTCACTCATCTCTAATTATCAAGCTTTTAACAGTTGTGGTCAGACAAAGGGCAATGCCTTAAAGGAAAATGGAGTAAAATTAAGTACATATTAACAATGTCTGTCTAATTTTATATGATGATAATGTTTACGTACTAGTGACCATGTCATACATTTAGGGAGCTGCAGCATCACATAAGGCAGAGCAGAATATATAGATTTTTTAGCATTACACTGGCCCAGGTTAAATAACCTATTATATTCTCACTCAGTAAAGGCTTTTTATGTCTCTTAGTTGCTTTGTACTCATTGGGGTCATATATCATAGTTGTTTATTTTCCCTTTCTAAAATTGTTTTCTGTTTTAGGTTGAATGCACACAGATGTGAGATCATGCAGCCGCCGTAGACGACCACTATGCAGGCAGGAATATGCATCTCTATTGGAAGAAGTAGCTTGATTTGTTTTACAAACTAAGCAGAATTTGTTAATGAAGTAAATTAGAAAAATATTTGTCTCATCCCCCCACACACACACAATATAAAAAATCTCACCAGGAATGTAATTTTTAGGTGGTGACTAGAGATGAGCGAGCACTAAAATGCTCGGGTGCTCGTTACTCGAGCCGAACATTTCCAGATGCTCGAGTGCTCGTTTCGAGTAACGAGCCCCATTGAAATCAATGGGAGACCCGAGCATTTTTCAGTAAAATTATAAACTTAACGAGCACAGTGAAAGAACACAGTGCAGAACAGATTGCAGATGTTCGGGAACATCTGCGATCTGTTCCGGAGACACGCGTGCAGAACGGTGTTCTCCGCAATAGTATTTGAAGAACAATATGTGTGAAGAACAACTTGCAGATGTTTGGAAACATCTGCAAGTTGTTCTTCACACATATTGTTCTTCAAATACTATTGCGGAGAACACCGTTCTGCACGCGTGTCTCCGGGACATCTGCGATCTGCTCCGGAGACACCCGTGCAGAACGGTGTTCTCCGCAATAGTATTTGAAGAACAATATGTGTAGAGAACAACTTGCAGATGTTGCCAAACATCTGTAATGTGTTCTTCACACATATTGTTCTTCAAATACTATTTCGGAGAACACCGTTCTGCACGCGTGTCTCCGGAACAGATTGCAGATGTTCCCGAACATCTGCAATCTGTTCTGCACTGTGTTCTTTCACTGTTTTCTTCAATTAAACAATTAAATTAAATGTTTTAATTGTATCTTTTTACTGTTCTTCACTTTTTTTTTTTAAATTAAATGCTCGTTATCGAGCAGGGCAAATACTCGTCCGAGCAACGAGCCGGTCCGAGTATGCTAATACTCGACCGAGCATCAAGCTCGGACGAGTATACTCGCTCATCACTAGTGGTGACCATTGAGCGGGTTGAGTGAAATTTGTATTTGACGGGCTTGCCCGAATACTGTTAAAGAGTTCCATTCAGGACCTTGACTATGGCATAAACAAAGACCTAACAAAAATGTGCTAGGCAAAGTACTTGAAATGAAAGCATAAAAAATAAATTTAAAAAGTTCATAAAAAAATTAATTATTAGGATTATGTTGAAAATCTTTATTCACAAATCCTTCATAAAAAACAGCAGGCAATCAGGTGGAGTAGGAGAAGGAGGAAAGCACCACCAGCAGCAGTCTTTTTTCCTCTATATAAGCGCTTTGTTTTTTTTGGTTTTTTTTTAAAAGAACTTTTGAAAAAAGATTATGGACTTTTAATCGGTGTGTGCCACAGTTTTCTTCATGCTTCATGAGTTTGCTTCTATTTCTATTGCTATACTGCTGAGCAACACAATATTAAGTTGACGTGTCTGCCTCTAATCCAAGTTGTGAAGGTCTAAGCAGTGGTTTAAAGGGACAGTGCCCTTTTGGAGTACAAAATTATGTTAATGTAACAGCGGTTAAAGATTCTCTGGGTGTTCAGACCCATATATGCTCTTTTTTTTTGATCAAATAAATTTTTATTGAAAAACCAACAACACAGTTTTCCATTTTTTTTAAAACATTTAACAGCATAAACAGTAAGACTTAAAAATCCCCAACCTCCCCCTCCCCCCACCCTTCCCCCGCTTGGTGAGCAAAATGTCCAGAAAGTACATTTACACACAGAGTCCATGACTTAAAAGTAGTTGTTTCCCGTTTAGGAGTATAGATTTCAAGGGAAAGTCCTTCCAAGATGTCCCTGGTTCCGGTTAGTCCCGTAGTTCACTTCATGCGTCTCAAAGCATATGATAGTAAACACTGACATAAATCGAACATTGTTGGTAACAGACTAGTTGCTAATAGTCTGTGAGTCATAGACTTCCGCATAATTACTCAGCACATTATCCTTTAACATGACAGTGATAGCCACTACCCTACGGTGCCTCTAAGTATTCTGTCTCTAATAAGAGTTAGAGGGGCTAATCCTGAAGTATCGAGCCACGGACCCCACATGGTGTCAAATTTTTTCATTGCGTTTCGTTTTTGATAAACAAATTTATCTAGTTGTAGCAAAAGGTTAACCCTAGAGATAAATTCAGACATTTGTGGTGGTTCAGTATCTTTCCAGTGGAAAGCAATAAGTTTCTTGGCCGTGTAAAGTAGTCTCAGCACTGCCAGTCTATGACTCTCAGACAACTGCACCTCAGCCACATAACCCAGGATACATACAAGAGGATCACGTGCAATGGTAGTAGAATACGTCCGATCAATCAAGTCAAGAACCTCTTGCCAATAGCGACGTAACCTGGGGCAGTTCCACATCAGGTGAATGAGGTCTGCATCGGATCTGTTACATCTTGGACAACTATCATCACTTCTATATCCCTTTTAACAACCTCACGTGAGTAAAAGTATACTCTAATGTAGCAGATACAAGTTAGATAATCTCTGCGCCTCACTAACTGACACTTTGGGTGCAGATTCTAGGACCTCCTGCCCCATATATGCTCTTTACTGCAAAATAAGCAAAGAGAAAACCACAAACCCTTCATCTCACTGTTGTTAAAATACAACTACTGCAGAGTTGGTCAATTTCAAGTTAAATGTCAGGTACTGTGGTTTTCCACTCAGCCTCTACTAAGAAACTGGCATGGCAGGACAGCACCTGCAAAGCATAGAGTGTAAGATCTGGCCACCTGTCCAATTTTCCCACCTAGAAATTGAATGGGGAGTGCCCATTCTTTATTACCAGCAAAAGTATGGACAGATAATCTTCCACCATGCTAGTCACAGTCTGCCCCTTGGTACAACGAATGTTCAACTATGGATACTACGTACATTAAGGGTGCTACGTTGTCCTTGTAGAATGAATCCAACAAGGTGGCCACTCAGTAACTGGAAATGGTAATTATCTGGGCAATTATCTGGGTGTCATTGCACAGGCGCTAGTTCATATGGTGGCTCATGTGTGCCAGGCTGCCAAGAGGCAAGGGCAAGCTGTCATCGGTGTCCCCGCCTCCTTATCCACATCTCCTCTGCCACCCTCCTTTTAATTCCCCTCCTCTTCCTTCTCAGGGCAGTACCAGCAACCCAAGCAACCCAGCAACCCATCCTGTGAGCCATATGTGAACTGGCATGGCACTTGTTTCTCCTCTCCTTCCCCCTGTGCCTATCACAAAATCATTGCCAGAAGAGCTTTTCTTAAACAGGCCATAGATGGGGATAATAGCACTGAAGATGGCATCATCAGTGTGGACCATATTGGAAGCAGTGCAGCACTGAACAAATATCCCTCATGGCGACCCAGAAGTTTGTGGTTAAGTAATTCGACCCACTAACACTTTTCGGAGCTTAAAATTGCCTGCTGCTTCTCACATACCCTTTCCAAAATATGCTAAATAGAATTCCACCTAGTTGTTACATCACATATGAGATGGTGGGCAAGACAATGTTTCTCTGCAGTGCTGGTTGTGAATGCCAAGCAGCAACAGGGTATGCATGCCAAAAATGTGAACACATGCCACGCACTTTAAGCAGAAGCTCCACAAGGTCTGTGTAGTTGGCCTGGAAGCTTTGCACTACCAAGTTCAGCATATGTGAAAGGCAAGGGATGTGCATAAACTTGGGTTGGCCCAAAGCTTCAACAAGGTCTAAGCCATTGACGTTCACAACCAGGCTTGAGGTTCAGCAGCAGAAACCATTTACTCCTGGACGGTGTGCAGTCTTACTCAGACAGATGAGTTTCAGCCCAGCCTTCTGCCATGGCTTTTCTAAAACCTTGTGTAGCAGATGAGGTGCTGACTGGAAGAAAAAGCAGGAGAGGAGGAAGTGTAGGAAATTAGTGATCCAGACATGCCTGTGGTTGCTAAGGGGCTGCCAGCTGGTTGAATGACAGCTGATCCAGTACACAATCAAAAAGTATAAACAGCGGCATCTGTGTGGCTTCAGGGGATGTGGGTGCCGATCCCGCCAAATTCGGTACACACCAGCATTTCATGTTCACTCTTCACTACTAATGACCGGTTCCAATAGCCTATACTGTGCTGATTAAAAAAATGCCTTTGTCAGCATTCTGGATGCTGCCATTACTTTATAAAAATGTATTTCACCTGCCTCCCTGCAATCAGCGTGTGGTGATTCCTGAGGGTGAACGGTTGGGGCAAATGCAGCAGCCTATTTGCCCGTGTCTTCGTCTCCTCTCGTCCACACTCATACAGCATCCTCCGTACTTCCCATCTTCCTATCATGTGTATTGTGCAAGTTGGGAGGGAGGACTGATGCTTAACCTGCTGCTCCATCAATTTTAGAGTTTGAACCCTGTTCGCCATATTGTTGGGATCCTTTCTACGTTTTCATTATTGTGGGGGTCCCAGCCATCAGACCCTTGATCAGCTTATACATCAGCTTGATCTATCCCGTGGGTAGAGGATAACTTGCAAATTTAGTACAACCCCTTTAATGGCTGAGGTTTTTAAACACCCCTGCTGTCACCATGTTTATACAGAGCTTCCTCTAGCCACATGGATGCACCCTTCCCCCTGAGCATTTCTGGATCATTAGCAAATGTTGATTTTAGAAGGAAGAAGGCCATAGATAACAAATATAAGATTATCACAGTCACTGGGGGAGATTCAGAGTGTTTCTACAGAAGTTTTGTGGCGTAGAAGCACTGAAATAATCACAATTTCTTGTGGACCACAAAAAATTATGATTATTCTTGCGACTGCGCCGGCTCCACACCATTTTTGTGTGGAGGGGCGTGATGGGGGCATGTACAGCATTGTACTTGGTATGCCATGAAGACGTTAAAATGCTAACTTAAATGTTGCAGTATATTATGCTCTGTGGGGGTTAGAAACAAGCCAATCCAATGTTTCTCACCTATCCCATATATACTCAAGTCTTAAAAAAAATTAACACTGTACTCACCTTTCCGACGTCTCTCGTAGGTCCTCTTCTGCGTCTGATGCTCCAGTACCACCTCAGGTCCTTCAGATCCTCTTCGGATTCTTCTGCTCCTCTTCGGCTCCTCTTCGGGAAGTTCCACTCCTTTTCAGGTCCCCTCGCAATGCTGGTGGCTCACAAACAATGACATCGGCAAGCGGCTGACATCATTTTATGTGCTGGCCGAGCGCAAAGATCCGAAGAGGAGCGGAACGTTCTGAAGAGGAGCCGAAGAGGAGCACAAGAACCCGAAGATTACCAAAAGGCCCGAGGCAGCATCGGAAGCAGAAGAGGACATTGAGGGGACATTGGAAAGCTGAGTGCAGTGTTAATTTTTGCAGGGGCTGGCTGGCTATATATTACAGGAGGCTGGCAGGCCGTATACTACGGAGAGCTGGCAAGCTATATTCTACAAGGGCTGGCTGGCGATATACTACAGGGACTGGTTATATACTACAGGGGCTGGCTATATACAATACTACAGGGGCTGGCTAGCTTTATACTATAGGGGCTGGCAGGCTGTATCCTACAGGGGCTGGCAGGATGTATACCATAGGAGCTGGCTGGCTATATACTGGAAGGCAGTGACCAATGCATTTCCCACCCTCGGCTTATACTGCAGTCAATAGGTTTTCCCAGTTTTGGGTGCCTCGGCTTATACTCGGGTCGGCTTATACTCGAGTTTATACAGTAATTCAGAAATATCCCTTAAAAGAAATGTCTGCTGTTATGCTGTCTGAATTGTAGTTGTTTTTGCTTTGTTTTTCACTAAACTGCTAAACATTCTAATTAGCAGACACCAACGTTAACAAACAAATAGATTTAATTTGTAAAAATGTACTCACTAAAGACTGACTTACTTCTGAAGTATGGCAATAGATTTGAGTTAAAGGACAGTGCAGTACATAACCTATTAATATGCTTGGAATTATAGGTAAACAGAGCGGGGTATCCATGGCAACAATGTAACACCTAGTAGAAACATAAGACATGCAGCCAAATTTCCTTTATATGTAAAAAGTCTAAAGGTTAAACCTTTAATTTATCACTGATAATTATCATTTTCACTCATTCTATAGGATTTGCCTCATTAATTTGTCTACTCAATAATGAGAAAATATACTTTATTTTCTACTTTTTTAATCTTCAATTAATCTATTATCTATTTTTACCCATCTAATGTATCACCTATCTATCTACAAAAAGAAAATGTAAGCAGTGCAACAATCAGAGCATAGAAAAACTTGTTCGGTGGGTGCATGCTGCAAAGGGTCAGGCCCTCCAGGCTCTCCAAAAATAACATCCAGTGAAAAGCAGCAAACCCGTTTTATGAATTAACTTTTATTTCAACAACAAAGCAACGTTTTGGTTTATCTCAAGTCTTTTTCATGCTTCACAGCCCCGAAAGATTTCTATGGCACCCAATCACAGTGCGGGGAGCATTTTTCCCTTTTGGTGCACCTATTTGGGTGTTTTGAACATAATTTGCACCTTTTTTCACCTACTATATAGGTTGAATAGAATAGAGCACAAGCCCTGAAATAGGCGCAGTTCCTGACGTATGGCCATCACTTACACCTATATCCCCCTTAAACCCTTAAGTAGGTGTGGAGGGGTATGACGAAAGGCTTGACCAAAATTTAAATTTTTACATTTAGTGCCTTGGGATATATAGATTATAGTGTATGCAGGACCATCCAACTATTTTGGTCTAGAAATGCCTTTCCAAAACTGATTTTAGCATTTATTAAAACGTGCACATTGTCTTTCAAATTACAATATAGTGCCTGCCAAAAATTATTATAATAGTAAAATACATCACCAGAAGCAAGCTTAATAAATACAACACATATAATATCCCAAATTATTTTACATGAAGACGAAGGCTCCACACCCGAAAAACACTTGTCAGGGTCCGGTGATCCTGGAGTTAGAATTTAAGCAGCTGCACTTTGGTAAGCGGCTTGCTATACTTGTTGCATTCGATCTTGTACATTGCCTTTCACCTTATTCTGCATTGCTGTTCTCCCTGCCATATATCATGCATGATTTGTAAAGATGCCTGACATCACAAGTGAATAAACTATTTAGTGTTGGACTTCAGCTTTACCATTGCGCATATGCCAACTTATTTTACATATATTTTACTTATTTTATATATAGTGGACATTTATTGTTATGGCTATTTAAAATCTGCTGCTTTCTCCTCCTCCAGGATGACCCCTGCGTCATTATTATTTATAAATCATCAACTATTCTAAAAGGGTATTGTATGTCTTTTATAAATTACATAAAGAATTATAATAATTATAATTCTGTATAAGCCTTACTGGTACATGTATACGATATTATAGGGGTTCAATATTAATCAGGTTTTGACATAATACACTAATATGCTAGTGTATTATGTATTATTAGTGTATATGCTACATACTGAGCCCCATTATAGAGAGATACATGCTGTGCCCCATTAAGGAGAGATACATACTGTGACCCATTAAGGAGCGATATATACTATATCCCATTGCAGAGAGATATATACTGTACCCTATTAAATAGAGATACATTTTTGGTGTGCTAAATATTGTGCCCACTTTCACAGATATCTATAACAGTCAATCCCATTACAGAGAGTTCTATATATACTGAACCACATTACAGAGAAATGCATACTGAGCTCTATATCGAGAATTACAAACTGAGCCCCATTATAGAGAGATACAGTCTGTGCCCCATTACAGAGGGATGAATACTAAGCTCTATAATGAGACTTATATACTGAGCCCCATTATAGAGAGATACATGCTGTGCTCCATTAAAGAGGGATGCATACTGAGCCCCTTTACAGAGAGATGCATAAAGTTCCTCATTAAGGAGTGCAATATACTGAGCCCCATTATAGAGGGAATGCGTACTGAACCCCATTAAAGAGGGGTGCATACTGAACCCCATTAAAGAGGGGTGCATACTGTGCCCCATTACAGAAGGATACATATTGTTCCCCATTACAGAGGGATGCATACTGAGCCTTCTTGCAGAGATATGCCTACTGTGCCCTATTACAGAGGGATGCATACTGTTCTCCATTACAGAGACATGCATACTATGACCCGATAAGGAGCATATATAATTGCAGATTCTATCCTCTCTCTCTCTCTCTCTCTCCTCTGTACCCTATTGCAGAGAGACACAAACATGTGCCTGTGCCCTGAGTCCCAATGAAGAGATATATGTACCAAGCCCTAATACAGAGGGATGTATACTGTGTCCCATTACAGAGGGTTACATATTGTGCCCCATTACTGAGAGATATCTACTGTGCCCTATCACAGAGGAATATATAATGAAACCCAATCCAGAGAAATACAGAGGGATGCAAAGAGAGATATATAATGTGCCCCATTATGTTTAGATAAATACTGAGCCCTGTTACAGAGAGAAGCATACTGTGCCCCATTACATAGAGACACATGCTATACCCCCAAAACAGAGGGATGCAAACATGACCCATTACAAATGGCTGGATAATGTGCCCTTACAGAAGGATGCAAAAAGAGTTACATACTGTGCACCATTACAGAGGGCTGCATACTTTACACCATTACAGAGGACTGCATAATGTTCCCCATTACAGGGGGATGCAAAGAGAGATGCAAACTGTGCCCTATTACAGAGGATTACATACTGTGCCCCATTACAGAGGGATGCCATAACAAAGGGTTTATTCTACAAAACTAGCAGACCTATATCTCGGCAGGGATTACTAATATATTTATCTCAACATTGACAAAAAAAACTACCCCATATTTGGACATTGAAGTGTCCAATAAAACATCACTTTTATTATTAGCAAATTAAAAAGTCAAAAACAAACTATGTTACAGCGTGCTCCAAAAAAGGGTGCTGGTAAAAACACAGGGGCAGATTTACTTACCAAGTCCAGTCGCGATCCTGCGGCGCGTTCTCCGATGCTGATTCGGGTTCTGCCGGGATTCACTAAGGTCGTGCGCCCGATGTCCACTAGGTGTCGCTGCTGTGCTGAACTCTGCCAGAGTTCACCTTCTTCGTCTTGGTGTATGTGAGTGTTATTTTTGCAACACAAATTTTTTTTTTAATTCTGCGGTTTCTCCAAATCTGTCGGGTTTTCCAATGGCCACACCCCACGATTTCTGTCGCGTGAA
This sequence comes from Engystomops pustulosus, assembly GCA_019512145.1. NCBI lineage: Eukaryota > Metazoa > Chordata > Amphibia > Anura > Leptodactylidae > Engystomops > Engystomops pustulosus. The sequence goes on from CM033641.1 coordinate 78,977,359, forward strand.
AGCCTGCGCCAATATCTGATAGAGTGCTCCAAAATCCCAGGGCAATTCGGTGCAAACCAGAAAAATTTGGGAAACCCGTCGGAAAAACCTGATTCGGACCCTTAGTAAATGTGCCCCACAGTGTCAGATACACCCCTATTCGTTTTAGTTTATATTTCCAACAAATTTATTCTAATCTCTTAGTCACTGAAGATGGAAACAGTTGCCAGTGAATTCCACATAGAGGTATTAACACTAGAGATGAGCGAGTATACTCGTCCGAGCTTGAAGCTCGTTCGAGTATTAAGGTACTCGAAACGGCTCGTTGCTCGGACGAGTATTTCCCCTGCTCGAGATCGAGCATTTAATTAAAAAAACACAGTGAAGAACAATGAAGAATAGAATAAAAACAGTGAACACAGTGAACACAGGATCATTTAAGTGAAAAACACAGTAAAGAACACAGTGAAGAATAGAATACAGATGTTCGGCACATCTGCTTACTTGTCGGAAGATACGCGCGGAACGGTGCGAACAAAATAGCATGTGAAGAACAATATATATGTGTGAAGAACACATTGAAGAACACGGTGAGCAGGACAGAGACACCGGGGAGCAGCACAGAGACACCGGGGAGCAGCACAGAGACATCGGGCAGTGGCACGGAGACATCGGGCAGCGACACGGAGCGGCACGGAGACATAGGGGCACGGAGACATAGGGGCACGGAGACATCGGGGCACGGAGACATCGGGGCACGGTGACATCGGGCAGCGGCACGGAGACATCAGGCAGCGGCACGGAGACATAGGGGCACGGAGACATCGGGGCACGGAGACATCGGGGCACGGAGACATCGGGGCACGGAGACATAGGGGCACGGAGACATAGGGGCACGGAGACATAGGGGCACGGAGACATCGGGGCACGGAGACATCGGGGAGACTTCAGTGGAAGAAGAGCAGCGGATCCCGGGACAGCGTATCTCCCGACAAGTAAGCAGATGTGCTGAACATCTGCAATCTATTCTTCACTGTGTTTTTCACTTAAATGATCTTGTGTTCACTGTTTTTATTCTATTCTTCACTGTTCTTCACATCTGCTAACTTGTCGGGAGATAATATACGCGCGGAACAGTGAAGAATAGATTGCAGATGTTTGCATACATCTGCTAACTTATCAGAAGACATTCTTTTTCAATTAATTAACACATTTTATTCCCGAACCATGGTCCCTTTGAAAAATGCTCGAGTCTCCCATTGACTTCAATGGGGCTCGTTATTCGAGACGAGCACTCGAGCATCAGGAAAAGTTCGTCTCGAATAACGAGCACCCGAGCATTTTAGTGCTCGCTCATCTCTAATTAACACCTATTTATTTTCTACTCTTAATTGTAAAAGAATAGCCCTCTATGTCATCTCAACTGTTGTCACCTAGGTAGGACTCAGTACTTTGTTCCGTACTTATTGTCATATCAACCTATCTAACCTATATACCGGAGGTTCTTATTAAGTGAGTTGGAGACAATTATGTACCAAATAGAATGAAACGAAAAAGTTGTAATGGTAAGCTAGGGAATAAATCAGATCACTGCAAAATAATCAATATTGTCGTATGAGTGACAGATAAGAGGGGGATCAACTCTGCAGATTAAAATACACAAGAATTCGGTGACATGTTTCACCAGTAAACTGGCTTCATCAGGGGTTTAGGGCTAATGCAAAGGGGTGCATAATGCGCCCCATTACAGTGAGATACATACATACTGTGCCCCATTAGGAAAGATGCATATTAAAGGAAACCTACCACTTACAAAGATATGAATATGTATACATATGCTTTTATATACATATAATATGCACATATAAAGGAGCACTGTGTATATTTTTCTCTGTAAGGTGGCATCAATAGCATCCACATCTTAAAGACGCAGATGTTATTGATTGTTTTGCAATTTAGAGCAGGTGGAGGACAGAGGCTGGTGCCCCTCACCTGATCCACATGGTTGGTGCCTCAGGCTGTCTCATGTCCCACCCATTGGTAGAAACGGCCCTGGCCAGAGACTCCTGATATAACCGGAAGGTGGGGGGGGGACTGGTGCCAGCATAATATAACCCCCCTTTTTCTGGTGACAGTTTTTTACAATCCAATAAATCACTTTTTTCGGTACCCATTTCCTTTATCAGGATAACTTACATGTGATGTGTTGTATGTGATTGCAATAAAGGTGTTTTTGTATTTTCAGCATAGACATTGGAGTGCTGTCTGCTTTTGTTTGTGATGGATATGAAAAGCTTTTGTCCCAAGGTTTTGCAGTGCTTCTTTCTTTTCCATAGGGTGCTACTCTTCTTTTGTTGTAAAGGAATAGAAAGATAAAAAAGCTATGCGACAGATAATGAACAAATACATATGTAGTATAGAGATGATTTTTCTTACAGTTACGTTCCCTTATTACAGATTTAGATACATCAAAATTGTAACCTTATGACACTAGAAACAAAGTCAGAGAACATAGTGGCTAGATGTGCTGTATTCCTTGAATCTAATACAAATCACGGCAGAATAAATTCACAAATTTAGTACTTGCCTCAGAAGCCTAGCTGGGACTTCAGGTCACAAAGAATACATTGTGATGTTAAAGTCATTAGGATTTGATGAAACCACAGCACAGAACAACAACAGTCCATGATGAAAAGAGCATTGCAAATGTTTCTTGGTGTTTGATAAAAAAAGGTTTCTCAAGTAAAATGCAATTACTGTACATTGCCTCTTGATCATTACTGTGCTTTCTAAAAAAAACCCTTTTCTACATTTTATGGCTCTTTGCTTTTTCTCCAGTGACATTACTTGATAAAACAAATGGGTTTTACCGATTCGGCAGGGAATCTATGCTAGTGATTCATGTAAAAACTTTTTACAGTTTACTGAAAATAGTTTTCTGAAAAGATGTAGTATATTTCATATATTTTGAATGATTTTATGGACAGATTTTTAAGCCATTTGAGTAGGTCAATTACCAACTAAGGAAAGAAATCAGATAAACAAGAAAGTGGGCACTACATGGATAAAACTGGACATAAGACATGCGGTGTAAGCATTCACTGACTGATGGAAGTATGGAGCACTAATAGGTTCTTTGAACAATGTCTGAAACCATTAGTGGAATATAATGGAGGATCAGTGCAAGGACACAAATTAAAAACATCTGTTTCTGGGTTAATTACTCAATCATTATTTCAAGTCTCTTTTATGGGTTGGACTTAAATATGCAGGGTAGCTACCTAGAGGTGACACTCGAGAGACCGCTTTTTCCTTTTATAGGAATACTAATCTGCATAACAACAACTTTCTTTCAGATTACAGAAACTATGCACATATTGTAACATTAGGTTCCCACCATAAAGAGGTCACCGTGAAGTGGTTGGTGGGCTTATACAATTTGATCAAAATGTAACTAAGAAGCTCGAGTTCGTTATATAATGTAGCCTAGCGGCAGTAGATCATTGTGTGATGTGTGGATGTGCGGTCCAGTTCTTTTTCTCTCCCCATGTTGGTTTATATATTGTAACATTTATGCAATATTCTACAAAAGAAATATATCTTTGAAGGAAAATCATGTTAAAGAAAATTTTCAAGGCTGCGTTTGATGGTTACCTCAAAGAGATTTGTAAATCTCTATAACCCCTTTGCGCACCACAAAGTACTATAATGTAGTGTTGCTGCGGTGGGTCTATGGACAGCGTTTACGGGCTAAGGTCTCTCCATACACAGTGTTGTCAGCTGTAAAACACAGCTAATACCGTTTTTTAACTGCTGTCGTCAGTACTGCCACCGATCGTGACAGTTAACGTGTTAAGTGCCGTGGTTGAACACCCAACAGAATTGCCAGTCAGTGCTGTCTTCATGGATTGCCACTCAGCGCACCCCATGACGTCACCGGAGAGGGTGCCGAGTGGTTAGCTTGACAGCCTACAGTCTCATAGAGACTTGAAGGCTTGTCATGTACAAAGATCTCTAATAGTTTGCTGATGGCAGGCTATTAGAGATCAGCAGTAAATTTACAATATACTGCAATACAATAGTATTGCAGTATATTGTATGAGCGATCAGACCCTCTAGGGTTAAAGTAAATAGTAGAAAAAAAACATTAATAAAAATATGTTAACAAAAATGGAAAAGGTTAAATCACCTTCCATTTCCTAGAACACATAAAAATAAATAAAACAGTAAAAATCATGTTAGTTATTGCCACATCCCAAAATGACCATTCTGTCTAATTATATAACACAGATATTTTGGACGTGAACTCCGTAATAGAAAATAGCGCCCAAATGTCTGAATTACCAATATTTTACCATTTTTCAATCCATAAATATTTGAATAAAAAATTATCAGTCATATAGGTTCACAATTGATATTTGAGATGAAGACTTCGGTGGATCTCACAAAAAATTACACCTTATAAAAGGTCCTCAGAATTTGGCAAAATGACAAATTAAAATGTATTTACAATTTTTTTTAATCTACTAAAACATAATAAAAAAACAATATAAATTTAGTATTATTTTGATCATATTGAACCAAAGAATAAAGGGGAGGTTTCATGTGGAGTCCACACTGAAAGCCATAAATGCAGAACCCACAAGAAAATGCTGCAAATGCATTTTTGAAATAATTTCACAGGACTTGGAATTTTGTTTCCTGCTTTCCATTGCATTACATGGAAAATTTAACGTTGTGAATTTTTAGAATGAGAGGAGTAAAAACAGAAACATAAAAACAAAAAAGTGCTGAGTCCTGAAGGGGTTAAGAAATAAGTTATAACTTTTTGATCTGAAATAAATTGCCTAATTAGGCACATAGGGGGGCATTAATCAGGTCTTCTATGTCATTAAACCAGTGTAGAAGACAATAAATAATCGCAAATGCTATTGAACTGCCAGAAATTGTGATTGTTACGACTTTCAATATATCTTCATGCCAAGGGGACATAGATGAAAGTGAAGGGGGCGCCACTACATTCCGCATTTCTGCCGCATTCCTGTCCCACCCCTGCACACTTGCTGCAGTTTGTGAACCTTTATTAGTTAAAGTTTGCATTCTGCGTCTATTTGTAGACCAGGCAGAACCTATCATAGAAATAAATAGTGCACAGACCAGAGAGGCGGCAATAAATTTCCCCCATAGTGTCATATTTAGAGACAATCAAATCTAATAGATGAGTAGATTCAGTCCAAATCCGGTGATTATCAGACACCAAATCAAATCTGAATAGTTTCTGATACACTTTAGATCAATCTTGTATATACAATAATATATAAGTCTTAAGGACACATTAAAATGGCCTATGGACTTATAATGGTTAACACTATTGTCATTATGCACCACATCCATTTGGTTTCCATCATTATCTTTTAGTAAAAACTGTAATTAAAAAAAATCTGCAAAAGGAGAGATGATCTTTTTATTAAAAAAACCCTGGACTAGAGGACTAGTTAGGATTAAATACCAGTTTCCAGGATACTGTTGGGCAGCCAAATTGGTTTAGACCAAACAGAGTCAAACAATTTGGCAATGCTTCAGAATGGCACTTTCAGCATTCCAGAGAATGCAGGTCCTGTACTCATTAATGGGTGGTGCAGCAACAAGAGCTTGCGTGCTGCAGCTCCATTTAGATGTATAGGATGGGTGGAAATTGCCAAGCACAGAGATTGTCTATCTCCAGCCCTCCCATTTACTGTTTGAGTGAGTGCCACAGATAGCTAAGCCCTGTGTTCTGGAAACTCCTATTCATCATTTGGGCAGCCTCCTAAAATCAGCACTAAAATAGACTATGGTGGACGCTTTTGGGACCATAACCACTCACGGTAAATACAGAACTGGTGGTCCTTAACTAGTTATAGTAGGTCGTCATGGGTAATCTATCTTGGTTATGTGTCACCAAAAGTAAAGCATAAAAATTACCGTACATATAATGCATATATATTATATTACATATAATAAATTACGTATTAATAATTTAAAAAACGCTTTTAACACACTTTATAATATTCTTTTATTATTTCACATTTGCTGTACTAATTCCACTGGAATTTATTCTCAACCTGCTACAATGTGAAGTACTGTAAATTGTCTGAAAGCACCATATGGATGGGAGTGATATTGCTCTAAGATGTGTTAATACAAAATGACAGCTAAAATATTTAGCTTCCAGCGGCTAAAATAATATGTTAGTAAGCAGAAGTAAGATTTACAATAACTTCACCTTTTAGCTATTGAGCTATATCCACATCTTTTCCCTTAGAACTATACAAATAAGAATTTTTCTGGTTTAGTTGCCAGAACCTTAAACTTTTGAAAGAAAAATTGGATAATTAGCAATTACACTTCCTAATATGTATCATCAAGATTGTCCCTGCTTATCAGACCCCCAAAATGTCCTATAATTTAATTTTTGTTTTAATCCATTTTATAGATTCTATTACTAAATTTGTAAATCTACCTCTGATCACTCTTCACTATAATTGCAATATATTTTCCTCCGCTTTTCATATTTGCTTTTGTAATTGCCTTCTTGTGATGTTTGTTCTCTCTCCATGGTACTGAATTTAGATATGTTCACCAGAAATTTCTACTGAACTCAACGTCCTGTGTTCTCCTCCTGACCTTGACTGAACTAATTAGATTGTGATTCAGAAATGCAGTTGGGCAGATAGTTCTTCTGGTGATACAAGTTTTTGAGTATAATTTAGAGCAGGTAGCCGATCCTTCAGAAGCAGAACAACATATATTTAAAGATCTACCAACCCAACAGAAATGTGTGCCTGTGGAGTTCATTAGGCCATCTTTTTATTTAACAATTTATAGGAAGAAGAAGAATGATGCATATATAGAGACTTATATTATAACTATTTGAATTATTTATAGTGTTACTTTGGTGACCAGAAACTAATTTACTTTAAAAGGAAGTAAATGCAAATGAGTATAGTATCAAACAGGATATTTTAAGGGCATGTACAAGCATTGTGGCCGTGTTTTGGGTAAAAAATGAATACAAAAGATTATTACAGGACCAGAAGGTGGCAAGTGACTTAATGTTAAGTCCAAGGACCAAACATTACACAAAATCAGTAGGTTTGGGATGTGGTCTGCAGATGGTGTGGAATTTCAGGTAGAACTAGTAATTTTTGAAAATGTAGACACTCTCTACAGATAATAAAAAGTACTTTATCCTGCAGTTTTCATTCTTGCCACTAAACCTATTAATAGACTGCTAATTGATTATTTTGGAGCGATTTTGTTTGCACCAGCTATCTTATTTATATCAAAGACAGGATTATAAAAAGAAAATAACTCCTCTATAGAAAACACTACCACCACTACTGACCATAGATGATGCCACTGCTTATTTACCCCTTCTAGCTCTACATTGACTTCAAAAAGAGGGTGATCTTATTCAATTTCCAATTTAGTTTGATTCTTTTCAAACTAATATAATTGAATCAAAATGTTTCACATGGTCAGGTGCCTCATCAAAACTTTATAGAGTATTTTAACATTTTTAAGACCCAAGGTCGTCAGTACTTAAATGTACAGGTAAATTTTCTCTGCTTTATAGTGCTCTATTTACATCTTTGTATCATAGCAATTTTTACTTCGTTTTTTCCCCACCAAGGGAACACAAACCTGCAAAGCTTGGTAAGAACGCAAACTTTGCAGCTCAAGTCCTCTAAACACTACCCCTTGGTACTGCTACCAAGTTGATTTTCTAAATTATGCCACCAATCTGGGTCCTAATATGAAGATGCTTCTGAAGATTTTATTTAGCTTGAAATCATTTATTAGATTAACTAACCGGATCCCATTAATATAAGAAGTCTACAAAATACAATAAACCATATTCCAACATCTAAAGGAGCACTTTAAACTAAAGTAGAAGATGCCAAAGAAATTCTTTGTTCATAGGAACACATGTTTTATATTAAAACTATGGGTTTGTTTGTACCCATGAAGTGATGCTGAAAATGATCCCATGAGTATCTGAAAAGATGCAAACTAAAGATTACTTAGAAATGTAAGGGGAAGGAAACATTTCTTATAATGCATTTTGTGTGTTCAGAAAATGACAGACAGATATTTTGTATTGATTATTCATGCAGTGAAGTTCATCAAAAATATGAGAGAAATTTTTTTGGCAGGTTAACTGCGAACATCTTAGGAATAAGAAATATTCAAAACCCAAGAGTCATCAAAATACAAGATACTCAAAACGCACAGTCACTGAAGTTTAGCCGAGCATTGTTTACTGCATGTTTCTGACTAAACCTTCAGAAAAAAATTGTTCTCAGATAGCTTCAACTTACAAATGAAGTTATATGCTCCAGAATATATGGCAAAGATAGCCACAAGAAAACCCCACAATGGTCATTTCATGGTCATTGGCCTAAAAATACAGCAAAGTATACTTTTTGTAAAATTATATGTAAAAGTTCAAAACCCGGAATGGGTATAAACTATAGCCTATTGGTGTCCTCAGCATAGATATAACTACTGTGGTAGTAGGTATGGGAGCTGCTTTAGGCTTAGGGGGATAAGGAAACCAAAATTACTCTAACGTTTATTTATTTAAGGGTTATTCTCATTTGGGCATTCTCATTTAATTTAACCCATCTGCCATATACATATTTCTTCCATTGGATGTTATTGAATAATATGCACCTGTGTGAAGATCATTTCCCATAAATGTAGCCATGTTGTCCCTTAGAAATGAGATTATTTGGATACGACCACCTCTGCTGGAGGGATTGCACAAAGAAACAGATTGTTTTTGCATATGAAATGGCGGGGAGTTACTGCATGTCTCACAGCCATCTTGTGGTAGTAAATGCTGAATGCAGGTGGTCAGGCAGAGCTCAATAGTGCATGCATTGCCACCACTGCCGAGGTACAGGGGTGGACGCAACCAAGGAAACTATCTTGTTTCTATGGGACAACATGGCTACATTTATGTGAAATTATCTTCACACAGGTACATTTCATAATGACATCCTATTGAAGAAATGTATGTAAATGGCCATATAAATTAAATGTGAATGCCCAGATGGGAACACCTATTTTAGCCCATTATCTTGTATTTATCTCCTTTATACATCAGATGCCTTGATTGCTTCTTAGATAAAATAAGTTGCTGCTGCACTCTGCATCAGTAAGTATTACTTACAGATTACATTTCACCACTTTCGCCAAATCCAATTTCTTGCATTCAGCTCTGTCAAAGCAACACATTTGGATTTCTTTCTCTAGCTCCCAGTATTACAATCTCTGTAAATTTTAGCAACCAACTCCTTTTTAGGCTATACGGTCATGTGTTTCTTGGATGTCAGCTTTAGCCCAAAGCCACCCACCTTATTGGTTAGACTTGATGGACTGATGTTTTTTTCTAACCTTTTTTTTACTATGATACTATGACAGCTGAGAGCCTAATTATCTTATTGAGTTATGAAATTAATAGCATTGATTGTTCTAGAATGATGGGGGCCAGAGGAAGAAAATGACATGTGTTGTAATTAATGGAGTTGGAACTACTAAATAAGGAATTGTAGAAGGTGGAGGTGAAAGGTCAACTTTACACATCCATCTGCATAATTGGATAATGAGAAATTAAGGTCAGGCTGAGCTGGATAACATTGAGTTAATAGATTGCAATAATTTTGAATGATTAGTACAGCATCAATTGGGTCATATAGACATTCCAATTAAATCTCCTAGGTTCAAAAATGTGGAAGTCCAATCAGTGAAAACCTAAAAACTTAACATTTAATGATACACATAAAAATAGACCCAAGATGTACAAATTAATTGATTATATGGCCCATGACAAGATAAACCATACATAAAACAAGGATGCGTAAATGAATAATTTCATACCTGGTGGTGTCGCATAGCCTTTGCATTAGTATTTGTATAGGGAGCCATCAGCAGTACCGATGATATATAAACAGATAAAGCGGAGATGTCGGTGTCATATATATGGAGTATGTATGATTGATCAGTATGAAAGGATAGGGTGTATTATTGGTCAAAAAGCTAGTGCCTCCTGCCTTTTACCATGCATGGATTACCCTGCAGAGCATCCGGACACCATTGGGTGCACTAAGACACTTCTCCTTCAGGTATTTTTGTGTCAAGAGAGAGTAGTTTATACGGGTTACCCTGTTCTTTGAACCTTAAAAGCAGGACATGCTTTTATTTGGTCTATGATATACCCCTGATGAGCCTATGATTAGGCGAAACATGATATGTCAGGAAACATTTTTGACCAAATGAATTATACTCGCTGCAACAGAACTGATTAATTGGGATCCTGCATACACCTGAGGGATAACATTAGTTATGGGGTTAGCGGTGTCTTAGGGCCACAGTTCATCAAGGGTTACAATAGGGTGGGACACCATGGTGACGCTTTTTGACCAATAATACACCCTATTTTTTTCTTATGGACCAGTCATACATACTTGATATATGACACCGAATCCTGCTTTATCTGTCTATATCATTGGTACTGCTGACAGTTCCCTATACCAATACTGATGCAGAGGCAGATGCCACAAGGTATGAAATTATTCATTGAGGCGTCATTGTTTAATGTATGGTGCATCTTGTCATGGGCTGTTTATTCAATTTTATTTGTACATCTTGGATCTATTTTTAAGTGAATATCATTAAATGTTAAGTTTTACATTTTTTTCACCAATGATTTGGAATGAATATGTTCATATTTTGTGGAATAAACAGAGTTTAGGATTTGATTATTTAACCATCAGTAAAACAGACTATTTTACAATACTGTATGCAATCATCTAGAAGCACAAATGCATAACAATTGAGACAATAATCTGGTCTATAGGACAACTACAACATTTAGAATAAACTGTATAGATATATGAATCTTCTAAGTCAGTGCAATGTTCTAAGTCAGTGCTTAGAAAATTCCCATCTGGCTTGCACAGAGCAAAAGCTAGGGACTCGTGGAAATGTAGCATCTGTACATCCTTACATAACTTTCCACATCACAATAACTTGCTGCATAATGATATCTTATCTTTGAGGTGGCAAGTAGAGATGAGCGAGCACTAAAATGCTCGGGTACTCGTTATTCGAGACTCCCCAGCTCCTGCACTTACTCCTCCCCCAGTCTGCCCCCTCCCAGGATTTGGCATTTGAACCGCAATAATCGAGAACTGTTTCTGATACCCCTCCCACGTCAAAACCCATTGTCCGATTGCTCTGAGCAATTTTCGCATGCGTCCGGTTTTCCACCTGTCGCATCTGTGGGTTGATGATTGACCATCTTGACTTGTGGATAAAGTGTGTACAGAGTGGCCGACGATAGACAGGTTGTCAAGCAGTGAAGTTGTTTTGCAGGGGCGGAAGTCCGAGGGGGAGCAGAAGCTGAGGAATCGGAGGCTGATTAGATACAGCACCCGCTGGGTTGAGAGCCGGGTGAAACACCGTGCTTAATAAACGGGGAGACCATAGCAACAGGTTGAAGATCAGTGGTTGGGTCCTACTGAGAGAGGGCCAGACGGGCATCAGCGCCAAATGGTACCGGTAGTGAAGCTCCCGTGCGAGGTCTCCCACGGCGGGGGCGGTGGCTTGATTTCAGAAGTCTGGGCGTTCTTTAAGAGGACACACCCCTGATTGACCGCGACGGTGTGTGGGTCCACACCTTTGCCAAGCAACCAGGATCAACAGGGGTTCGTCCACCCCTACTAGCTTAACATCCACCAGTTATGCGCAGTGCATTGATGTAAACACGACCGAATAGTGGCACCAACGGCCCAGTGACTCACTACGGCGTGCACCACGCTCCTTCCCTGTTCCTGATGCATAGGTCAGCACCTCCCTCCTCCCAGGAAACCCTGGCACAAAAACCACAGACCCTCGTCGCCTCCACGACCTCCCACACATCCACCAGCGTTCAGCTCTCCATACCCCGCCTGGAGTCGGAAAAGAAAAGATATAGTATGCAACCCACCCCGCGCCCAAGCCCTTAATTCCACATCTCCAGTGCTTTATCCTGGATATGCTCCCTAAGGTATAGTGACTGAGGCCTTTCGCAGAACCTCATTGCCGGCCGGCCCCTCGGTATTCGGTCCCAGCCCCACTACTTTTCCCGATGTGCCGTCCCAGTCCTGCACCACCACTTGTCAGAACAACTCCTCGTGCCACTGGACACCGCCGTTTGCTCGACAGGTCCACTGACACGGACACGTGACATGTGCTGCCAGGCAGGGCCACTATAATCGCATGACGGAACATTAGGTTAACTTGGTGGAGGCTGGGACCGAGTCTGACCCTGGGGCTGGTCAATACTGCCGCGCCGAGGATTGTCGGGGGCCTACCACCTCGTGCCAGGTCTCAAAGCCTACTATTCGCCTCCTCTCCCACCCCTCCTCCACCTCCTCCTCCGAACTACCATCCGTGGGTGCATGCCTGCATCGCTAGCTCTAGGCACAGCAGCATGCCGTCGCTAAGCGACAGGGCAGCGTGCTCAAACTGCTGAGCCTAGCTGATAAAGGCACACCGCCAGAATAGTTACAGGCATCACGGCGCAGACTATCTGTGGCTGTGCACCACCCGCTGAACCTGAACCAGGCATGTTGTGTGTGACATAGGCCTGTAACCTGGTGGCGGCTCTCAAATCGGCAGACTGACACATGGCCATGCCTGTCCCATGTGTGTTAATCTGATTTCAGCGTTTCCTCACGACATCCCCCAATCTGTCAGATTTGCTCACGAGGTTGCGCCGCATCTGTGGCCTCAGCATTTCAGTCCAGCACAGATTCGCCACTCTCAGGGCAGCGCAGCGCCCGCCTCCAACTGCCGCCAACCTACTGTGTGCGACGTGCCCACCGAGGTGATTCAACATTAACCATGTTATCCAGATTTTTACCAGCAGCGCAAGCGATTGTAGACTGCCAGATTCAACTTCCACCAGAACTGGTAGTCATCGGTCCAGCTTCCTCAAGTTCAACAATGAGGAGTGAGCTGTGATGTCTGATATCTGTCAGGTGCTGAGTAACTTTGAAGAGTCAACACATATGTCGTGTCTAGGCCGCCATCATCATCCTCACCATCCCGCTGCTTTGGCCTGTTGAAAACTCCTGATCAGCATGAAGTCGGAAGCTTTTGCGCTCGTCAACAACAGAGACGGGGGAAGAAGATTCCTTGTTTGATAGGCCAAACAGACCCTAGGTCTTTTTCTCAACGCAATATCGGAGGATGTTGAGGCAGGATGAGGGAGGAGAGGAGAGAATGTTGGCGAGAACACAATGAGGGGAGGCATGTGCTCACCGTTCACTGTTCAGCGTGTGGGCAGAGAAAGAGGATTGGAGGAGTTGGAGGAGGAGAAATGACAGTCGGCCATTGAGGGTAGATGAACTTCTTGCGCGTTGGGACTCTTTCGCATATGGCAGCAGATTTCATGCTAGGCTACTATCCCGTGACCCTCCGTTTCAAAGAATTTATTCCAGCAACCGATACTTGGTATTCACTCTCCTGGACCCACGGTACAAGCAAAATCTTTCCACTTTCATCCCTGGAGAGAAAGAGGGTGTGAGAATGCATGAATCCCCAGCAGGCCCTGGTGCACAATGCAAACAGTATTTCCCTTCTGACAGCGCTACGGCAGAGTGCGTAGTTTCCTGCGGGACAGTAGCGAGTAGAGATGGCGAGCAGTGCAGCTTGTCCAGCACGCTGGCAAGGTACGCTTTACAAGGCTTTTGCCAGCTTTATGTCACCCCAGCAGACACTGTCACCTTTCCCATTCCGCAAGTAGGCTGAATCTTACAGAAAGTGGTGAGGAGTACGTAGCTGACCATACCATCGTCCTAAATGATCACACAGCTGCCGTACACTACTGGATTTCAAAGCTGGACATGTGTCACGAACTGGCGCTGTACGCCTTGGAGGTTCTTGCCTGCCCTGCCAGCTGAGCGTGTTGTCCAGAGCGGTTTTCTTGCAGCTGGTGGCATCATCACCGATAAGCGTACACGCCGTCGACTGACAGCGCTGACAGGCTGACGCTTATTAATGATGAATAAAGCCTGGATTTCTCATAATTTCCAATCTCCACCAGGTGAGGAAGCTCACCTGAATAATTTATGCACTCCTCCCCTCCTCAATTTTCCTCCTTCTCCTCCTCTTGTACACTAAAGCAGAGTAAACTGGCTATTTTTTGACAGGCCCACTGGCCCTAGCTATGTACTTTATGCATTTAATTTTTCTGGAGGGCCACCTACCCGTGTCCTCTGTTTTAAAACACATTTTGGGAGGGCCACATACAGGCCTCAATCTATTCAATTTTTCTGGAGGGCCACCTACCTGCCCTCTGGTTTGAAACTTTTTGGCCTGCCACATACAGGCCTCAACGATGTCTTCATTTTTCTGAGGCACCACCCTGCTCCTCTGGTTGAAAACTTTTTTTGGACTGCCACATCAGGCACTATCCAAATTAAATTGTCTCCATAGCAGCCCTCCACATGTCTCCTATTGCTACCCTACCTCCAAAAGTTTCTCCATATAGATAGCTGCCTCCATACATCGTCCCCTTATCAAAACGAGGTGTGTCAGGCAGAAATTTGGGGTTGTTTTCAGGATTCCACATCAAAGTTTGTACTTTGTCGCCACCCTGCTGTGTTATCACAAAATATCTTGCAAACTTTATGATTACGATATTATTTCAGCCTTCTGCGCATCTGTTTACATTCCCCCACATCCGCCATATCCCAAACTTATAAGAACGCTACTACACTTAACTTGGTGAGGCTGGGACCGAGTCTGACCCTGGGGGCTGGTCATATACTGCCGACCGACGCTGAGGATGCGGCCTACTCAGTCAGGTCTCAAAGGCCTACTATCCTCCTCCCCTCCCACCCTCCTCCACCTCCTCCTCCTCCGAATTACCATCCGTGGCATGGCGCCATCAGTCGGTAGCTCTAGGCCCAGCAGCAGTGCCGTCGCTAAGCGACAGCAGGCGGTGCTCAACTGCTGACCTAGGCGATAAAAGGCACACCGCCCAAGAGCTATTACGACGGCATTCCACATCAATGTTTTACTTTTGTCGCCACCCTGCTGTGTTATCCAAAAATATACTGGCAAACTTTTATATTAACCGATATTATTTCAGCGCTTCTTGCGCATCTGTTTACATTCCCTCACACCCTCCATATCCCAAACTTTAAGAACGCTACTACACTTGATCTTATACAAAGGTTCTTAGAAGTGCTGTTTGGGGAGTCCTAGAGACAGGGGCTTGGATTGGCGAGCTCGCCTGGCAGCGGAGCGCCAGCTCCATGCCAAATCCAACCTAACATAGTTTTAACTGCAGCACCTTTAATCTACACTAGTTCACTGCCTCCATACATGGTCCCCTTATCAACACGGCTGTGTCAGGCAGAATTTGGGTGTTTTCATGGTTCCATGTTAACTTTGTCGCCACCCTGCTGTGTAATCCACAAAATATACTGGCAAACTTTATCATGTACCGTATTATTTGAGCGCTTCTTGCTCACCTCCTTTGGTTCCTCTCTGCCACCACCCATTGGTTTGAAGCCTGAGTCCTTTAGGGTATGTCGCCATGACACTCTCTAGCTGCTGCCTTCCGCTCTTTGCATGCCGCCCCTATATGTCAGGGTCAATTATTGGATGTTTTTGATCTATCAGGGGCCCATGCTGTTGCCCATAATTTTGGCATAATGGGTGCGATTAAGCAGCCTCAGAGGCATCCATGCTTGCTGCCCCTGCGTTTCTTCCATTTCCGTGGTTTTTCCATCCTTTTCTGAGGTTCCCAGGTGTTTGGCCACTTCCCTGTGCAGAGCCTTGGTCCCCTTGAAAAATGCTCGAGTCTCCCATGTGACTCGTCCCCGGAATATTAGACGTAAAATGCGTCAACTGCAAGTTCTGTATTCATGATAAAATTATCTGATAGACGTTAAATGTTTTTACGTTTTTTGCTTCTCCTTTCATTATCCTTTATTATTTACTCATAATTAATGGTATACAATTTTTTGGCATGTACTAATGCTAATAGAACACCAATCAATTAAAATTACAGTCATTCCCACGGGTTACAATACAAACTAGGGCATCATAGTTTTGTTCTTAAGTGATTTGTATTAAGTCAACTGTTCTTTTATCCTTTCGATCCAACCCTCCCCACACTTTTTTTACCGCCCCACCCCCCAGTCTACAATCGGAGTTTCAAAATGTTTTGCATCATTGCAGTCTTGGACTAGAGTAAAGCCTCTAGGTAGCTTCACCAGACTACATGGGCAGAGGTGTCCGTCTGCAAACTTGAGTCATGTGTCCCTGTAGAGGACCCGCCTGTCATCCCTTCATAAAATAAACTGGAGCATATTAACCAGCTGTATGTGCTAATTAGAAGATAGCGAGCACTAAAATGCCTCGGAGTGCTCCGTTCTTCGATCACAACCTTTCCCCGGTGCTCAAGTGTTCGTCTCGCATAAACGAAACTCCCTTGAGTCAAGGGGAGACTCGAGCATTTTTCAAGGGGACCAAGGGTCTGCACAGGGAAGTTTGGCCAAACAAAACCTGGAAACCCCTCAGAAATGATGTAAACAACACAGAACATTTGACAGGAAACTGCAGGGGGTAAAGCAATTCAGAGAATGCCTTTGAGGCTTCTGTAATCGCACCATTCTTGCCAAAATTATGGCCACCAGCTGGGCTATGACAGAGAGACCTAATGAGGCTAGATAGCATCTAAACATCAATAATTGACACTGACACATAGAAAGGTACTGCAGGCAGAGGTAAGGCAAAGCAGCGGCATGCTATAGAGTGGCATAGTAATAGCGCATACCCCAAATGGACTCAGGCTTCAAACCAATTTAAAAAAATTTTTTTCTTTTTGGGCGAGGATTACGTGTAGCAACTGTATGTATCATTATTTTGTGGGCCTGGTTAAGGAGGCAGAGAGGAAACCAAGGAGGTGAGCCAAGAGCTTTGAAATGATTTCCTATGGTAATATTTAGTCGATACCACAGCAATGGTGGCGACATAGCTGACAAGTTTCCCTCAACTATCTGGTAACACAAAACCACCGAAAAAATGAGCCTGACCGCAACGTTTGATAAGGGGAAAACTACATGTTGGAGGCAGCAATGGAGACGAGTCCATGTTAAGAGCGACAAGTATGGGCATCCATATGCGCTGACACGCGCCATGATTGCAACTTCAGTCCTCCAGCAATGGCGGCGACAGATGCGCCGAGTTCCATTATGGAAATCTGGTCAAAACACCCTGAAATTCTCTGTCTAATTCTTCCTGCCTGACACAGCTCGTTTGATAATGGATGATGTGCTGTATATATCCTCTCCACAGCTCCAGCGTCTGGGGTATAGAGAGTTGAAAGTTTTGCGCATTGGAGACATTGTTGACGCTGTGAGGATCGTGAGGGCGAAATGGACAGGAAACAGCAGGGTCATAATGCTTACTTCCTCTTAGGCTGCCTAAATCTTCTTGGGGTGGAGCTCTGGCAGTCCTGTCCCAAGCCCCTGTCTCTCCGCGCTCCTCCCCACCCAAAATGGGCCTGGGCCAGATGTGTTTACTTGAAAAAAGTATAATTTTCAAAGCAGGGGGTGGGCTACAAACAGCACTTCAAAGAACCTTTCGTATAAGATAAAGTGTATACTGTTCTTACAAGTAATTGCTTGGTTATGGTGGTGAGGGGAATGTAACAGATGCACAAGAAGCGCTTGAAAAAAATATCGGTAACTGATAAAAATTGCCAGTATATATTTTGTGGATAACATAGCAGGGGTGGGGTGGACAAAGTTAAAAAGTTTGTGTGGACATCCATGAAAACACCCAAACTTCTGCCTGACAACAGCTCGTTTTGCTAAGGGGACACGATGTATGAACGGCTGTATGGACGACTTTTGGGAGGCAGCTTGGAGATGATGTGGGGATGGTAGCAATGGAGACAACGTGTGGAGATAGCTATAAGGACGGACGTGTTGAGGCTGCTATGGAGACAATTAAATTTGTATAGTGCCTGATTTGGCAGTCCAAAAAGGTTTTCAACCAGAATAGCGGCGTAGGTGGTCCTACGAAAAAATTAAATAGATTGAGTGCCTGTATGTGGAGTCCAAAAAGTTTCAACAAAACCAGGGACCGGGGGGTGGTGCTCCTCCAGAAAAATTAAATCATGAGTACTATAGCTAGAGCCAGTTGGCCCTGTGCAAAACAATAGGCCAGGTTTTCCTCCTCTGCTTAGGTGTACAAAGGGGAGGAGAAGGGAAAATGAGGAGGAGGAGTGTCATGATTATTAGGGTGGAGCTTCTTTCTTTCACCTGGTGAGAATGGAAATTATGAGAAATCCAGGCTTTATTCATCTTGATAACGTCCCTGTCAGTCGACAGGCGTGTACGCTTATCGGTGATGATGCCACCACCTGTCTTGAACGAAAACCCGCTCAACAAACGGTAGTGCAGGCAGGCAAAACCCCTCCAAGTCGTCCCATGTCCATTCGTGCCACTGTCTAGCTTTGAAACCCAGTAGTTGTAGGGAGCTGTGTGATCATTAGGGACGATGGTAATGGCTACGTACTCCTCAACATCTTTCTGTAAAGATCAGCCCTACTCGGCCGAGATGGGGACAGGTGACAGTGTCTTGTGGGGTGACATAAAACTGGCAAAGGCCTTGAAAAAAGCGTATACCCCTGCCAGTGCTGGACCAAGGGCCTGCTCGCACTACTCTCCTCGCTACCTCCCCGCAGAAGTACGCCCTCTGTCCTCTAGTGCTGTCAAAGGGAATACTGTTTCGATTGTGCACCAGGCCTCTGGTATTCATGCATTCTCACACTCTTTCCTCTCAGGGGAGAAAGTGGAAAGATTTTGCTTGTACCGTGGGGTCCAGGAGGGTGAATACCCAGTAATATCGGTGCTGGAATAAATTTTGACGCGAGCGTCACGGGATAGGAAGCCTAGCAGAAATGATCTGCCATAGCACCAGAGTCCCAACGCGCAAGATTCAATCCCCTCACTGGCCTGACTGTCCATTTCCTCCTCCTCCATCCTCCAACCTCTTCTTCTGCCCTACAACCTGCTGATACTGAGCAATGTCCCCACATCTCTTTCTCGCCAACAGTTCCTCCTCTCTCCCCTCTTCCTCTCATCTCCTCACCTCCTCCGATGCATGGGAAACAGACTCTGAGGGTGCTTTGGCTATCAACAAGGGAATCTCTTCCCTGTCTCTTGTGATGAGCGCAAAGCTTCCGACTTCATGAGTCGAAGCTTCCGAATCAAGTTTTTTCAACAAGGCCAGCAGCGGTAGGTGAGGCTGATGATGGCGGCATCGCCACTGACAACTGGTGACTCCTCAAAGTTACTCAGCACCGGACCAGATATCAACATCCACGTCTACTCCTCATTGTAAACTTGAGGAAGTGACTGACCGACTACCAGTTTGGTGGAAGTTGACATCTGGCGTCTCACATCGCTTTGGCGCTGCTGGTAAACTCTGGATAACATGGTTAATGTGAATTCCACTTCTGTGTGGACTCGCACAACAGGTCGGTGACGGGCATTGGAAGCGGGCGTGCGCTGCCCCTGAGAGTGGCAGCATCTGTGCGGCTTCCTGAAATGGCACAGATGCGGCACACCGGGTAAGCAAATCAGACAGATGGGTTATGTCTTGAGGACCGCTGAACTATGAGATTTAACAAATGGGCCAGGCATGGCACATGTGTAAGACTGCCGAGTTGCAGGCCCCACCAGGTTACGGACGTTGTCACACACAACCATGCCTGGCTTCAGGCTCAGCGGTGTCCAGCCATAGACCAGTCTGCGCCATGATGCCCTGTAATAGCTCTTGGGCGTGTGCCTTTATCGCCTAGGCTCAGCAGTTTGAGCACCGCTGCTGTCGCTTAGCAATGGCACTGCTGCTGTCCTATAGCTACCACTATCCATACGGGCAATATAAGAGGACCCGAGTGCGGCTCGTCCGCTAGTAGGTCTTAGAGAGTCCTGGACCAAGGTAGGCCCGCAATCCTCGACGTCGGCAGTATAATGACCAGCCTAAGGGTCAGACTCGGTCCCAGCCTCCACTAGTTAACCCAATGTGCCGTCACGATATATAGTGGCCCTGACCGGCAGGCACTCGTCCACGTGTCTGTGGTCAGGTGGACCTTGTCAGAAACAGTGTTGGTCAGGGCACGGATGATGTTGTCTGACCATGTGCTGGTGCAGAGCTGGGATGGCAACATCTGAAAAGTAATGCCGGCTGGAGACCGAATACCGAGGGGCGGCCGCCGCCATGAGGTTGCGAAGGGCCTCTGTCTCTACCAGCCTATAGGGCACATCTCATCTCAGCTTGTAATTTGGAGATTGGACGTTGAGGGCTTGGGCGTGTGGTGAGGTTCACTGTATTTCCTCTTGCGCTCCCGTGTCTGGGTATGAGAGACTGGACGTGCGCATGGAGACTTGGTGGATGCTGTGGAGGATTGTTGAGCAAGGTGTGGTTTTCGCACGGGAGGTGTTTGGGTCCTGGGCAGGGGGTTGACTAGCAGAGGCAGCAGATGACACAGGGGAGGAGCAGTGTTGTCCTGGCGAGGTGAACGGCCTTGGTTCCATTTGATGGGGTTTTGTAGCATTCATATGCCTGTGCATCTGGTGGTGGTTAAGCTGGTAGTGGTGGAAACCCTGCTGATCCTGTGTGGCACAGGTTGCACACCACAGTCCCGGTCATCCAGTGTTTTTTCTTTAAAGAACGTCCAGACTTCCGAAATGTAGCCCTCGCCACGGGAGCTTCACACCTCTTTACACACTTCTTTCACTACGCAACTATGTGATCATGACCCACAGACTGCGACCGGTGGAAAACCTGGGCATCAGAAAGAAGCTCAGCAACCGGACAAGTGGTTTGTGATCTGGGGAGGGTCCCGAAAACAGTTCCTCAGAGTATGTCCGGTTCAAATGCCAAATTTTCCTGGGAGGGGGCGGACTGGGGGGAGGAGGCTGAGGTGGGGAGCTGGAGGAGTGCTGACTTTGGTGACATGGGTGGACTGCGTGGAAGACTGACTGGTGGAAGACTGACTGGCTAGAAGCATTGTCCTCAATCCACGACACATCCACCTGTTCGCACTGTTCTGGCCTCAACATGCTCTACCACGAGTCCCAGTACTTGAGACATGATGAGCCTAGGGAGTAAGAATTATAAAACACAGTGCAGCACACTTCCATACCACAGGAGCTAACACCAGTCCAGACCGATCCAACAAGTCCCACTTTAAACAATAAAAAAAGGAGTATAAAAAACCCTGACCGGAGCTCCCAATGATTCCAATACGGCTGTTGTTCAATATTCCTTCAAAGATCTTCAATTATATTCTACCGATGTAGGAAAGTTTGGACTTGAGGGCTTGGGCGTGTGGGTGAGTTGCACTGTATTTCCTCTGCGCTCCAGTGTCTGGGGTATAGAGGCTGGACGCTGCGCATGGAGACAATTGGGATGCTGTGGAGGATTTGTTGAGTACGAAGGTGGTGGTTTTCGCACGGGAGGTTGGTTTGGGTCCTGGGCAGGGGGTTGACTAGCAGAGGCAGCAGATACACAGGGGAGGAGCAGTGTTGTCCCCGGCAGGAGGTGAACGGCCTTGGTTCCATTGAGTGGGTGTGTTTAGCATCATTGCCTGTGCATACTGGTGGTGGTTAAGCTGGTAGTGGTGGAACCCCTGCTGATCCTGGTGTGGCACAGGTTGCACACCACAGTCCGTCGGTCATCCGGTGTTTCTTAAAGAACGTCCAGACTTCCGAAAATCTAGCCCTCGCCACGGAGCTTCACTACGTGAATCATTTGGCCTGATTCACCAGCTCTCTGCTGCCCTGTCTCTCCGTCTGGCCCACCACTGACTCGCCTCTTCCAACCTGTTCTCATTGAGGACTCGCTCCGTCTCAGAGCACTGTGTTCACCTGGCCTATCAACCCAGCTTGGGTCTGTCACCCACCTCATCATCCTCCGATCCCTCAGTCTGCTCCCCCTCGGACTTCCTGCCCTGACAACAACTTCACACTGTCTGACAACCGTGTCTCCTCACTCGCCGACACCTCTTTACACACTTCTTTCACTACGTCAACTATGTGATCATGACCCACAGACTGCGACCGTGGAAAACCTGGGCATCAGGAAAGAGCTCAGCAGCAAACCGGACAAGTGGTTTGTGATTCTGGGAGGGTTCGGAAAACAGTTCCTCAGAGTATGGCGGTTCAAATGCCAAATTTTTCCAGGAGGGGGGCAGACTGGGGGAGGAGGCTGATGGGAGGAGCTGGAGGAGTGCTGATTTTGGTGACATGGGTGGACTGCGTGGAAGACTGACTGGTGTAACAATGGCTAAGAAGCATTGTCCTCAATCCACAACATCACCATGTTCGCATGTTCTGCTCGCGACCTCAGTGCTCTACCACGAGTCCCAGTAACTTGAGACATGATGAACCTAGGGAGTAAAAATTATAAAAACACAGTGCATCACACTTCCATACCACAGGAGCTAACACCACAGTCCGAGAACGATCCAACAAGTCCCACTTTAAACAATAAAAAAAGGAGTTAAAAAACCCTGACCGGAGCTCCCATGATTCCCAATACGGCTGTGTTCAAAATTCCTTCAAAGATCTTCAATTATATACTACCGATGAGGAAGTTTGGCAACAAGATGTAGGTCACTATTCAGAATGTCCTTAAGGTGTAGTTTTCTCCCCTTAAACTCACTCCACCGTGTGGTAGCAAAAACTAAAAGAGAAAAGTAGGCCACCAAATCGCATAGTACATTCTTAAAACCTTGGATTTTTCTTAAAAGTTATACTCACAAGGTATGTTTAAATGCGCTAAAACATATACAAACGGGACGCCAGCTCCCCCCTGCCCGACCTGGTTTGCACTTCTCCTTTCTTCCGGGGCGTGTGAAGCTGAGAACGCAAACCCAGGGTCGGGCGAGCGAGTGGAGCTGGGTCCCGTTTTGTATACTTTTTTGCGCATTTTTAACATACTCTTGTGAGTATAACTTTTAAGATAAAATCCAAGGTTTTAAGAACGTACTATGCGATTTGGTGCCTACTTTCTCTTTTGGTTTTTGCTACCACACGGTTGAGTTAGTTTAAGGAGAAAAACTGCACCTTAAGGACGTTCTGAATAGTGACCTACATCTGTTGCCAAACTTTCCTCATCGGTAGAATATAATTGAAGATCTTTGAAGGAATTTTGAACAACAGCCGTATTGGAGCCTAGGGAGTGTAGCTCTGCGGCGTTCCCCTGCTCCCTCATCAGCAGGTGGTGTCTCACCCCGCCCAGGACCACGGCCTCTGAACCCCTGCAGTAGTTGGACGGCCCACATGCCCTGTCTCTACCAAAACCCCCCCTCATAGGCACAGTCTGACGATTTTTTTTTTTTTTTTCAAAACTTAAAGTGAGTTAAAATCCAGTTGTGTGCTGTCAGTGTAGGTTAGAAACTAGCCATACAAGAACCCAACAGGCCTTCTTAGGACTACAATAGCATTATATATTTTATTTTTTTTTATTTGCTTGTGGCTGGCCTTGCTGGCACTAGTAGTGCAGCTAGTACCATATTGTGACGAATTTGCTGGGAGACTTGCCAACGTTCTATTTAGCTCTTAGTGACACACATATCCATCTCAAACACCTAAGTTGTGTGCTTTCAGTGTAGGTTAGAAACTAGCCATAGCAATCATCATCGTCTTCTGTGGTTGCTGTGTGATTTCTTCTGATCGTTTTGTAAAAAAAAAAATAAAAAACACAAAAAACACACAAAAAATTTACAGTTTACACTTTAATTTTGAAAATGTTGAACCCGAGGGCTAGGGGTAGAGGACAAGGGCGTGGGCGTCCAACTACTGCAGGGGTCAGAGGCCGTGGTCCTGGGCGGGGTGAGACACCACCTGCTGATGAAGGAGCAAGGGAACGCCGCAGAGCTACACTCCCTAGGTTCATGTCTCAAGTTACTGGGACTCGTGGTAGAGCACTGTTGAGGCCAGAACAGTGCGAACAGGTGATGTCGTGGATTGCGGACAATGCTTATAGCCATTTGTCCACCAGTCAGTCTTCCACGCAGTTCAACCATGTCACCGAAATCAGCACTCCTCCACCTTAGCCTCCTTCCCCCCAGTCTGCCCCCTCCCAGGAAAATTTGGCATTTGAACCGGCATACTCTGAGGAACTGTTTTCTGGACCCTTCCCAGAGTCACAACCCACTTGTCCGGTTGCTGCTGAGCTCTTTCCTGATGCCCAGGTTTTTCACCAGTCGCAGTCTGTGGGTGATGATGACATTGTTGACGTAGTGGAAGAAGTGTGTAAAGAGGTGTCGGACGATGAGGAGACACGGATGTCAGACAGTGGTGAAATTGTTGTCAGGGCAGGAAGTCCGAGGGGGGAGCAGACTGAGGGATCGGAGGATGATGAGGTGACAGACCCAAGCTGGGTTGATAGGCCGGGTGAACACAGTGCTTCTGAGACGGAGGCGAGTCCTCGAAGAGAACAGGTTGGAAGAGGCAGTGGTGAGGCCAGACGGAGAGGCAGGGCCAGAGCTGGTGCATCAGCACCAAATGTTTCACGTAGTGAAGCTCCCGTGGTGAGGGCTAGATTTTCGGAAGTCTGGAGGTTCTTTAAAGATGCACTGAATGACCGACGGACTGTGGTGTGTAAACTGTGCCACACCAGGATCAGCAGGGGTTCCACCACTACCAGCTTAACCACCACCAGTATGCGCAGGCATATGAATGCTAAACACCCCACTCAATGGAACCAAGGAAGTTCACCTCCGGCCGGGCACACCACTGCTCCTTCCCCTGTGTCATCTGCTGCCTCTGCTAGTCAGCCCACTGCCCAGGACCCCGGCCCAAACAGCTCCCGTGCGAAAACCACCCTTTTGCCTCCATGATCCTCCACAACATCCACCAATGTCTCCATGTGCAGCGTTCAGCTCTCCATACCCCAGACCCTGGAGCACAAGAGGAAATACAGTGCAACCCACCCACATTCCCAAGCCCTCAACATCCACATCTCCAAATTAGTCAGCCTGGAGATGCTGCCATATAGGCTGGTAGAGACCGAGGCCTTTTGCAACCTCATGGCGGTGGCCGCGCCTCGATATTCGGTCCCCAGCCGCCACTACTTTTCCCGATGTGCCGTCCCAGCCCTGCACCAGCACATGTCAGACATCATCCGTGCCCTGACCAACGCCGTTTCTACCAAGGTCCACCTGACCACGGACATGTGGACGAGTGCTGCCGGGCAGGGCCACTATATATCGCTGGGTTAACTTGGTGGAGGCTGGGACCGAGTCTCACCCTGGGGCTAGTCATATACTGCCGACGCCGAGGATTGCGGGGCCTATCTCGGTCCAGGTCTCTCAGGCCTACCATGCCTCCTCCTCCTCCCACCCTCCTCCACCTCCTCCTTCGAATTACCATCCGTGGGCATGGCGCCATCAGTCGGTAGCTCTAGGCACAGCAGCAGTGCCATCGCTAAGCGACAGCAGGCGGTGCTCAAACTGCTGAGCCTAGGCGATAAAAGGCACACACTGCCCAAGAGCTATTACAGGGCATAACGGCGCAGACTGATCTGTGGCTTGTGTGCTGTCAGTGTAGGTTAGAAACTAGCCATACAAGAATCCAACAGGCCGTCTTAGGGCTACAATAGCGTTATATATATATATATTTTTTTTATTTGCTTGTGGCTGGCCTTGCTGGCACTAGTAGTGCAGCTAGTACCATATTGTGAGGAATTTGCAGGGAGACTTGCAAACGTTCTATTTAGCTCTTAGTGACACACATATCCATCTCAAACACCTAAGTGGGACAATTTATTAGGGGTTTGATTGAATTAGGCACAGTCTGCCAATTTTTTTTTTACTTTTATTTTTTTTTCAAAACTAAAAGTCTTCACAGGCAAAGCACAAAATCCAGTTGTGTAGAGGGCGTGGGCGTCCAACTACTGCATGGGTCAGAGGCCGTGGTCCTGGGCGGGGTGAGACACCACCTGCTGATGAGGGAGCATGGGAACGCGCAGAGCTACACTCCCTAGGTTCATGTCTCAAGTTACTGGGACTCGTGGTAGAGCACTGTCGAGGCCAGAACAGTGCGAACAGGTGATGTTGTGGATTGCGGACAATGCTTCTAGCCATTTGTCCACCAGTCAGTCTTCCACGCAGTCCACCCATGTCACCGAAACCAGCACTCCTCCAACTCCTCCACCTCGGCCTCCTTCCCCCCAGTCTGCCCCCTCCCAGGAAAATTTGGCATTTGAACCGGCGTACTCTGAGGAACTGTTTTCTGGACCCTTCCCAGAGTCACAAACCACTTGTCCGGTTGCTGCTGAGCTCTTTCCCGATGCCCAGGTTTTCCACCGGTTGCAGTCTGTGGGTGATGATGACATTGTTTACGTAGTGGAAGAAGTGTGTAAAGAGGTGTCAGACGATGAGGAGACATGGTTGTCAGACAGTGGTGAAGTTGTTGTCAGGGCAGGAAATCCGAGGGGGGAGCAGACTGAGGGATCGGAGGATGGTGAGGTGACAGTCCCAAGCTGGGTTGATAGGCCAGGTGAACACAGTGCTTCTGAGACGGAGGCGAGTCCTCAACCAGAACAGGTTGGAAGAGGCAGTGGTGGGGCCAGATGGAGAGGCAGGGCCAGAGCTGGTGCATCAGCGCCAAATGTTTCACTAAGTGAAGCTCCCGTGGCGAGGGCTAGATTTTCGGAAGTCTGGAGGTTCTTTAAAGAAACACCGGATGATCGACGGACTGTGGTGTGCAACCTGTGCCACACCAGGATCGGCAGGGGTTCCACCACTACCAGCTTAACCACCACCAGTATGCGCAGGCATATGAATGCTAAACACCCCACTCAATGGAACCAAGGCCGTTCACCTCCGGCCGGGGACACCACTGCTCCTTCCCCTGTGTCATCTACTGCCTCTGCTAGTCAGCCCCCTGCCCAGGACCCTGGCCCAAACACCTCCCGTGCGAAAACCACACCTTCGCCTACACAATCCTCCAAAGCATCCACCTATGTCTCCAGGCGCAGCGTCCAGCTCTCTATACCCCAGACGCTGGAGCGCAAGAGGAAATACAGTGCAACTCACCCACACGCCCAAGCCCTCAATGTCCACATCTCCAAATTACTCAGCCTGGAGATGATGCCCTATAGGCTGGTAGAGACCGAGGTCTTTCGCAACCTCATGGCGGCGGCCATCCCTCGGTATTCGGTCCCCAGCCGCCACTATTTTTCCAGATGTGCCGTCCCAGCCCTGCACCAGCTCGTGTCAGACAACATCATCTGTGCCCTGACTAACGGCGTTTCTAACAAGGTCCACCTGACCACGGACGCGTGGACAAGTGCTGCCGGACAGGGCCACTATATATCGCTGATGGCACATTGGGTTAACTTGGTGGAGGCTGGGACCGAGTGTGACCCTGGGGCTGCTCATATACTGCCGACGCCGAGGATTGCGGGGCCTACCTCGGTCCAGGTCTCTCAGGCCTACTATGCCTCCTCCTCTTCCCACCCCTCCTCCTCCTCCGAATTACCATTCGTGGGCATGGCACCATCAGTCGGTAGCTCTAGGCACAGCAGCAGCGCCGTCGCTAAGCGACAGCAGGTGGTGCTCAAACTGCTGAGCCTAGGCAATAAAAGGCACACCGCCCAAGAGCTATTACAGGGCATCACGGCGCAGACTGATCTGTGGCTGGCACCGCTGAACCTGAAGCCAGGCATTGTTTTGTGTGACAACGGCCATAACCTGGTGGCGGCTCTGCAACTCGGCAGACTGACACATGTGCCATGCCTGGCCCATGTGTTAAATCTCATAGTTCAGCGGTTCCTCAAGACATACCCCAATCTGTCTGATTTGGTCACGAAGGTGCGCCGCATCTATGCGCATTTCAGGAAGTCCAGAACAGCGCCGTCTTCAACTGCCCGCTCACCGACTACTGTGCGACGTGCCCACGAGGTGGAATTCAACATTAACCATGTTATCCAGAGTTTACCAGCAGCGCAGAGCGATTGTAGACTGCCAGATGTCAACTTCCACCAGAACTGGTAGTCAGATCAGTCAGCTTCCTCAAGTCTACAATGAGGAGTGGACGTGGATGTCTGAAATCTGTCAGGTGATGAGTAACTTTGAGGAGTCAGCACAGATGGTCAGTGGCGATGCCGCCATCATCAGACTCACCATCCCGCTGTTGAAAAACTCTGGTCAGCATGAAGTCGGAAGCTTTGCGCTCGTCACAAGAGATGGGGAAAGAAGATTCCATTGTTGATAGCCAAAGCACCCTCAGGTCTGTTTCCCAGCGCATATTGGAGGAGGTGGAGGAGGAAGAGGAGGAGAATGTTGGTGAGACAGAAGAGGGGAGCATTGCTCAGTCCTTCACTGTTCAGCATGTATGGGCAGAAGAAGAGGAGTTGGAGGAGTTGGAGGATGAGGAAATGGATAGTCAGGCCAGTGAGGGGAGTGAATTCTTGCGCGTTGGGACTCTGCGCATATGGCAGATTTCATGCTATGCTGCCTATCCCGTGACCCTCGCGTTCAAAGAATTTATTCCAGCACCGATTACTGGGTATTCACTCTCCTGGACCCACGGTACAAGCAAAATCTTTCCACTCTCATCCCTGGAGAGGAAAGGAGTGTGAGAATGCATGAATACCAGCAGGCCCTGGTGCACAAGCTGAAACAGTATTTTCCTTCTGACAGCGCTAGTGGCAGAGGACGTACTACTGTGGGACAAGTAGCAAGGGAGAGTAGGCGAGCAGGCAGCTTGTCCAGCACTGGCAGGGGTACGCTTTACAAGGCCTTTGCCAGTTTTATGTCACCCCAGCAAGACACTGAGGAAATACAGTGCAACTCACCCACACGCCCAAGCCCTCAACGTCCAAACTTTCCTCATCGGTAGAATATAATTGAAGATCTTTGAAGGAATATTGAACAACAGCCGTATTGGAATCATTGGGAGCTCCGGTCAGGGTTTTTTATACTCCTTTTTTTATTGTTTAAAGTGGGACTTGTTGGATCGGTCTCGGACTGTGGTGTTAGCTCCTGTGGTATGGAAGTGTGCTGCACTGTGTTTTTATAATTCTTACTCCCTAGGCTCATCATGTCTCAAGTTACTGGGACTCGTGGTAGAGCACTGTTGAGGCCAGAACAGTGCGAACAGGTGATGTCGTGGATTGAGGACAATGCTTCTAGCCAGTCAGTCTTCCACCAGTCAGTCTTCCACGCAGTCCACCCATGTCACCAAAGTCAGCACTCCTCCAGCTCCTCCACCTCAGCCTCCTTCCCCCCAGTCCGCCCCCTCCCAGGAAAATTTGGCATTTGAACCGGCATACTCTGAGGAACTGTTTTCGGGACCCTCCCCAGAATCACAAACCACTTGTCCGGTTGCTGCTGAGCTCTTTCCTGATGCCCAGGTTTTCCACCGGTCGCAGTCTGTGGGTCATGATCACATAGTTGACGTAGTGAAAGAAGTGTGTAAAGAGGTGTGAAGCTCCCGTGGCGAGGGCTACATTTTCGGAAGTCTGGACGTTCTTTAAAGAAACACTGGATGACCGACGGACTGTGGTGTGCAACCTGTGCCACACCAGGATCAGCAGGGTTTCCACCACTACCAGCTTAACCACCACCAGCATGCACAGGCATATGAATGCTAAACACCCCATTCAATGGAACCAAGGCCGTTCACCTCCGGCCAGGGACAACACTGCTCCTTCCCCTGTGTCATCTGCTGCCTCTGCTAGTCAACCCCCTGCCCAGGACCCAAACACCTCCCGTGCGAAAACCACACCTTTGCCTCAACAATCCTCCACAGCATCCACCAATGTCTCCATGCGCAGCGTCCAGCTCTCTATACCCCAGACACTGGAGCGCAAGAGGAAATACAGTGCAACTCACCCACACGCCCAAGCCCTCAACGTCCACATCTCCAAATTACACAGCCTGGAGATGCTGCCCTATAGGCTGGTAGAGACAGAGGCCTTTCGCAACCTCATGGCGGCGGCCGCCCCTCGGTATTCGGTCTCCAGCCGGCATTACTTTTTCAGATGTGCCATCCCAGCTCTGCACCAGCATGGTCAGACAACATCATCCGTGCCCTGACCAACACTGTTTCTGACAAGGTCCACCTGACCACAGACACGTGGACGAGTGCTGCCGGTCAGGGCCACTATATATCGCTGACGGCACATTGGGTTAACTTAGTGGAGGCTGGGACCGAGTCTGACCCTTAGGCTGGTCATATACTGCCGACGTCGAGGATTGCGGGGCCTACCTTGGTCCAGGACTCTCAAGCCTACTATGCCTCCTCCTCCTCCCACCCCTCCTCCACCCCCTCCTACGAATTACCATCCGTGGCCATGGCGCCATCAGTCGGTAGCTCTAGGCACAGCAGCAGTGCCATTGCTAAGCGACAGCAGGCGGTGCTCAAACTGCTGAGCCTAGGCGATAAAAGGCACACGCCCAAGAGCTATTACAGGGCATCATGGCGCAGACTGGTCTATGGCTGGCACCGCTGAGCCTGAAGCCAGGCATGGTTGTGTGTGACAACGTCCGTAACCTGGTGGCGGCTCTGCAACTCGGCAGTCTTACACATGTGCCATGCCTGGCCCATTTGTTAAATCTCATAGTTCAGCGGTTCCTCAAGACATAACCCAATCTGTCTGATTTGCTTACGAAGGTGTGCCGCATCTGTGCGCATTTCAGGAAGTCCAGCACAGATGCTGCCACTCTCAGGGCAGCGCAGCGCCGCTTCCAACTGCCCGCTCACCGACTGTTGTGCGACGTACCCACGAGGTGGAATTCAACATTAACCATGTTATCCAGAGTTTACCAGCAGCGCAAAGCGATTGTAGACTGCCAGATGTCAACTTCCACCAGAACTGGTAGTCAGGTCAGTCAGCTTCCTCAAGTCTACAATGAGGAGTAGACGTGGATGTCTGATATCTGTCAGGTGCTGAGTAACTTTGAGGAGTCAACACAGATGGTCAGTGGCGATGCCGCCATCATCAGCCTCACCATCCCGCTGCTTGGCCTGTTGAAAAACTCTGAATTCGGAAGCTTCGACTCATGAAGTCGGAAGCTTTGCGCTCATCACAAGAGACAGGGGAAGAAGATTCCCTTGTTGATAGCCAAAGCACCCTCAGGTCTGTTTCCCAGTGCATTTCGGAGGAGGTTGAGGAGGATGAGGAGGAAGAGGAGGAGAATGTTGGCGAGACAGAAGAGGGGACCATTGCTCAGTCCTTCACTGTTCAGCGTGTATGGGCAGAAGAAGAGGAGTTGGAGGAGTTGGAGGAGGAGGAAATGGACAGTCAGGCCAGTGAGGGGATTGAATTCTTGCGCGTTGGGACTCTGGTGCATATGGCAGATTTCATGCTAGGCTTCCTATCCCGTGACGCTCGCGTTCAAAAACTTTATTCCAGCACCGATTACTGGGTATTCACTCTCCTGGACCCACGGTACAAGCAAAATCTTTCCACTTTCATCCCTGTAGAGGAAAGGAGTGTGAGAATGCATGAATACCAGCAGGCCCTGGTGCACAAGCTGAAACAGTATTTCCCTTCTGACAGCACTAGCGACAGAGGGCGTACTTCTGCGGGACAGGTAGCGAGGGAGAGTAGGCGAGCAGGCAGCTTGTCCAGCACTGGCAGGGGTACGCTTTACAAGGCCTTTGCCAGTTTTATGTCACCCCAGCAAGACACTGTCACCTGTCCCCAGTCTCGGCAGAGTAGGGCTGATCTTTACAGAAAGATGTTGAGGGAGTACGTAGCCATACCATCGTCCTAAATGATCACACAGCTCCCTACAACTACTGGGTTTCAAAGCTAGACATGTGGCACGAACTGGCACTGTACGCCTTGGAGGTTCTTGCCTGCCCTGCCACTACCGTGTTGTCTGAGCGGGTTTTCAGTACAGCTGGTGGCATCATCACCGATAAGCGTACACGCCTGTCGACTGACAGGCTGACGCTTATCAAGATGAATAAAGCCTGGATTTCTCATAATTTCCATTCTCCACCAGGTGAAAGAAGCTCAACCTGAATAATGCATGCACTCCTCCTCCTCATTTTCCTCCTTCTCCTCCCCTTTGTACACTAAAGCAGAGGAAACTGGCTATTTTTTGCCAGGGCCAACTGGCTCTAGCTATAGTACTCTATGTATTTAATTTTTCTGGAGGGCCACCCACCCGGTCCTCTGGTTTGAAAACTTTTTTGGACTGCCACATACAGGCACTCAATCTATTTAATTTTTCTGGAGGACCACCTACCTGCTATTCTGGTTTGAAAACTTTTTTGGACTGCCACATACAGGCACTATACAAATTTAATTGTCTCCATAGCAGCCTCAACACGTCGTCTTTATAGCTATCTCCACACGTTGTCTCCATTGCTACCTCCACACATCATCTCCATAGCTGCCTCCCAAAGTCGTCCATACAGCTGCCTCCATACATCGTCCCCTTAGCAAACGAGCTGTGTCAGGCAGAATTTTGGGTTGTTTTCATGGATTCCACATCAAACTTTTTAACTTTGTCACCACCCTGCTATGTTATCCACAAAATATACTGGCAAATTTTTATCATTTACCGATATTTTTTCAGCGCTTCTTGTGCATCTGTTTACATTCCCCTCACCCACCATAACCAAGCCAATTACTTGTAAGAACAGTACTACACTTTATCTTATACAAAAGGTTCTTTGAAGTGCTGTTTGTAGCCCCCCCCCTGCTTTGAAAATTATACTTTTTTCAAAGTAAACACATCTGGCCCCCAGGCCCATTTTGGGTGGGGAGGAGCCGAGAGACAGGGGCTTGGACAGGACTGCCAGCTCCACCCCAAGATTAGGCAGCCTCAGAGGCATTCATGCATTCTGCCCCTGCTGTTTCCTGTCCATTTCGCCTCCACGATCCTCCACAGCGTCCACCAATGTCTCCATGCGCAACTTTCAACTCTCTATACCCCAGACGCTGGAGCGTGAGAGGATATACAGCACATCATCCCCTTATCAAACGAGCTGTGTCAGGCAGAATTTTCAGGTGTTTTACCAGATTCATAATGGAACTCGGCGCATCTGTCGCCGCCATGCTGGAGACCTGAAGTTGCAATCATAGCAGCGCAATATGGATGCCCCATACTGTCGCTCTTAATCATGGAAGTCGTCTCCATTGCTGCCTCCACATGTCGTCCCCTTATCAAACGTGCTGTCAGGCTCATTTTTCGGGTGTTTCACCAGATACGTTATGGAACTTGGTCACTATGTCGCCACCATGCTGTGTTATCGACTAAATATACCATAGGAAATCATTTCAACTCTTCTTGCTCACCTCCTTTGGTTCCTCTCTGCCGCCTTAACCAGGCAAAATACTGATACATACAGTGCTACACGTTATCCTCGCCAAAAGAAATTTTTTAAATTGGTTTGAAGCCTGAGTCCATTTGGGGTATGTCGCTATGCCACTCTCTAGCCTGCCGCTGCTGCCTTTACCTCTGCATGCCGTCTTCTATAGTGTCAGGGTCAATTATTGGATGTTTTAGATGCTATCTAGCCTCATTCGGTCTCTCTGTCATCGCCATGCTGTTGGCCATAATTTTGGCATAATGGTGCGATTAAGAAGCCTCAGAGGCATTCATGCATGCTACCCCTGCAGTTTCCTGTCCATTTCTGTGGTGTTTACATCATTTTCTGAGGTTTCCAGGTGTTTGGCCAAACTTCCCTGTGCAGACCCTTGGTCCCCTTGAAAAATGCTCGAGTCTCCCATTGACTTCAATGGAGTTCGTTATTCGAGACGAACACTTGAGCACCGGGAAAGGTTTGTCTCGAATAACGAGCACCCGAGCATTTTAGTGCTCGCTCATCTCTAATTAGCACATACAGCTGTTTCATATGCTCCAGTTTATTTTTATGAAGGGATACAGGCGGTCCTCTACTTAAGGACACCTGACTCATAGTTGCAGACGGACCCCTCTGCCCACTGTGAGCTCTGGTGAAGCTACCTAGATGCTTTACTATAGTCCAAGACTGCAATGATGCAAAACATTTTGAAACTCCGATTGTCACTGGGGTAAAAACATTTTTGGCTGGATCTACAATTATAAAATATACAGTTTCGACTTACATACAAATTCACTTAAGAACAAACCTATGATGCCTATTTTGTATGTAACCCGGGGACTGCCTGTAATTTTATTGTTTTTTCTATTAGCTATTTAGTACCTTGCCAAACATTGTATACCATTAATTATGAGTAACATCTAAAGGATCATGAAATGAGAAGCAAAACGTTAAACACATTTACGTCTATTCATATAATTTTCATGAACAGAATGCAAGTTTACGAATTTTACTTCTATATCAGGACTAAATGCCACTACGTGAACTCATCAAATGGAATGTGTAGGAAGAATAATTGGTCACCTATTTACTAAACAGTTTCAGCTATAATTGTAATGTCGGAGCAAAGTATTTTTTATTACAGGAAATTATTTTTTACTGTGCCCATTTAGGTCCTGAATGGAGGGAGCGGTGAGAAACTTTTTTTTTTTTTAACAGGCAATGAAATAATATTTACACAAAGCCACAGAATACATTTTACTGAACTGTACCTCTGCCAATAAAACATTGGGGTGAATTTATTATAGTGAGATCTTTTTGTTCTTATTTCTTTTTCTTTTTTTTGCCCTTTTCTTTTTCTTTTTTTATGCCTATCAATGAAAAGGTTTTTTTTTTTGCTATGTTAAATGTATTCAAACTCATGTTTGGTTTTATCTTTTATGTAAAAGGTGCAAGTCCTCTGATCAAAAAGTTGTGATTTGCAATTTTTTTGGGCCTTTTTTTTGCACTAAACAAAAAAAATTGCAAATCAAACAAGCCCTACTAAGATAAATAGGGCAAACACAGCACAGAAAACAACTTCTCCAATTTTTTACAACAAAGTGCAAATTAAGTGCAAATCACACAGGGTATATACGTCCCCCATACACGTTAATGGGCGCAAAGTGCTGTATGGGAGCGGTACGGTGCAGCACACGTGTCCTATCTTTCCCCGGAGTATGGCACCATGCGCAATGTTAGTCTGTGGAGAGGGACCGGTGTGAGCAGCGCTCATCCCCTCCTCCTCTATCCGGTTGCCGACGTTTACGGCGTTAATGTGAATGTAGCTTTACAAATACTAAATAATAGAGGGGTATCTGAAACTATAACAATTAGATGCTAAAAAACTACAAGTCCATTCATATCAATATCCAACATGTAGTAATTCCTAGAGATGAGCGAGCACTAAAATGCTCGGGTACTCGTTATTCGAGACAAACTTTTCCCGATGCTCGAGTGCTCGTCTCGAATAACGAGCCCCATTCTACTCGCTTGCGTACGTTCCGTACATTTCTGGATCTTGGCACCTGACCCCTTCCATATCTTTATGTTACTTACCCCTTTATCCCACCCCAAGCCCAGAGTTCTACTCTCTGTCGGCCCCACTTTCCACGCGAACCCGTTCGACTGCGCTCCTCCCGCTCTTTCTCGTTTCCTCGCGCTCTCTTTACAATAGTCTTCACCGTTTTACCTTCTTCCCGGTGTGTTCCTTCCCGTTTGGCGTGAGGAGATTTTTGCGCCCCAGCGTGCCTGTGGTTCTGGTGCAGGGCTTGGAAGGCACATCGGGGAGGGGAAAAGTAGTGGGCGGATGGGGACCGAATACAGAGGGGCGGGGGCCCGCGCCATAGGTTGCGAAAGGCCTCAGTCTCTACTAGCCTATGGGGCAGCATCTCCAGGCTAAGCAATCTGGAG
Organism: Engystomops pustulosus; assembly: GCA_019512145.1. Classification (NCBI taxonomy): domain Eukaryota; kingdom Metazoa; phylum Chordata; class Amphibia; order Anura; family Leptodactylidae; genus Engystomops; species Engystomops pustulosus. Next base: position 79,013,190 of record CM033641.1, read on the forward strand.
CATTAGATTGGGGACATTAAGGGCTTGGCGTCTTTGCGGGTGGGTTGCAATATATTTTCTTTTCCGCTCCCAGCGTCTGGGGGTAATATGGAGAAAGCTGAACGTGGTGGATCTGTTGCTGGTGGTAGGATCGTGGAGGCGACGATGGGGGGTGGTTTTTTTGTCCAGGGGTTTCCTGGGCAGGGGGCTGACTATCAGGCTGACACAGGGAAGAGCAGAAGTGGTTGTGCACGGCCGTAGTAGAGCACGGGCTTGGTGCCACTGATTCGTGGTGTTTGATTCATATGCTGCGCATACTGGTGGGTTTGAGGTTTGTTAAGCTAGTAAGTGGTGGAAACCCCCTGCTGATCCTGGTTTGGGCAAGGTGCCACACCACAGTCCGTAGGTCATCAGTGTTTCCTTAAAAGAACCTCCAGACTTTTTCTGAAAATCCAGACTCGCCGTGGGAGCCTCGCCACGGGAGGCTTCACTACGCTGACACATTTGGCGCTGATGCAACCTGCTCTGGCCCTGCCTCTACTTCTGGCCCCACCACTGCCTCTTCCAAACCTGTTCTTGCTTATAGGACTCTCCTCCGTTATCCAGAAGGCACTGTGTTCAACCCCGGCATCTCAACCAAGCTTGGGCTGTATCTTCATTCATCCTCAGATCCATTCAGTTATGACTCCCCCATCGGAACTTTCTGCCCTGCAACAACTCACCACTGTTCTGACAACCGTGTTTTCCTCATCGTCGGACACATCTTTAACACACTTCTTCATACGTCAAGAAGGTCATCATCACCACAGCTGCGACTGGTGGAAAACCTGGGCATCGGAAAAAATTGCTCAGCAGCAACCGGACAAGTGGTTTTTGTTGACTGGTGGGAAGGGGTCCAGAAAACCGTTCCTTCAGAGTAGAAGTTTATGCCGGTTCTCAAATGCCAAATTTTCCTGGGAGGGGGCCAGGGGGACTGTCGGGGGGGAGGAGGCTGAGTGCCGGAGCTGGAGGGAGTGCCGATTTTTCTGTGACTGGGTGGACTGCCGTTTGGAAGCCGAGGTGGGAAACAAAAAATTGATAGAAGCATTGTCGGGCATCCACGACATCACCTGTTCGCAACTGTTTGGCCTCAACAGTGCTCTAACCACGAAAGTCCCAGTAACTTCAGACATGATGAACCTAGGGAGTGTAGCTCTGGCGGCGTTTCCCCTTTGCTTCCTCTCAGCAGGTGGGTGCGGTGCTCAACCCCACCCAGGACCAAACACCTTGAAACCCCTGAAAGAGAGCGACGCCCCACGATTCCCCGCCCTCGTCCTCGTCCTCCTACACCCTAGCCCTGGGTTTTATTAGTTTTTATTTTTTTTTTAAACATTTTGAAAAATGAAAGTATAGGTAACTTTTAATTTTGTTTTTAAATTTTTTTGGTTTTTTTTTTTTTTGTGTTTTTTTTTTTGTGTTTTTTAGATTTTTTTTTGTGTTTTTTAGTTTTTTTTTTTTAAACAAACAATGCTATTCCTATTTGCTATGCCTTTTTCTTAGCCCAAGTATGAAAGCCACATGATGAGGAATGACGCCGGAGGTTTATGAAAAAATAAACGTAAAATAAAAAAGAAAAAATGGCCGGCCTGTGCCCTAATTGAATCAACTTCCTAATAATTTCCACTTTAGGTCTTTGCGATGGATATGTGCGTCAATAAGCGCTAAACACCAGCGGTCGCAAAGTCTCACTCAAAATCTCACCAATATGCTAGTATATGCACTGCAGGCAAGGACAGCAACCATCAGATCAACCAGAGAAATAAAATATATTATTAACGCTATTGTAGGGTAAGGGTAGCCGTTTGGATTCTCTTTGGTATTTTTTCTAGCCACGGATGAAAGCACACTGATTGAACGATGACCGCTGAGTTATGAAAAAATAAAACGTAAAAATAAAAAGAAACTGCAGAAATGTGCCTAATTGAAAATCAAACCCCTAATAAATTTATCCAACTTTGGTGTTTTGAGGTGGATAGTGTGCTGTCACTAAGAGCTAAACAAACGGTAGCAAGTCCCCCCTGCAAATTCCTCCCAATATGGTACTAGGCTGCACTACTATGCCAGCAAGCCAGGCCACAAGCAAAACAAAAAAAAAAAAAAAAAAAAAGTATATAACGTTATTGTAGCCCTAAAGAGGCTTTGTTGGTTCTGTTGAATCACTCTGCCTAACAGTAATTCTTACTAGGCACCCTAACGCTGTCCCTGACCAGCGCCAGCTCTCTCCCTAGCGGCATTTCCAGGGACCAGATGATCCGAGCAGCCGCGGGCAGCGGCCTAAGTCTATCCCAGGTCACCTGAATCTGGCCAGCCAACCCAATTCGGCTATCGACGGTTGTAAGGGTACCAATACCACTTCATTGCTGGGTGGAGTGCAGAAGTCTCCTGGCGCTTGTGTTGTTGCTCTGTTTCTGGCCGCCAAAATGCAAACAAAAAACGGCGGGACCGTGCATTTTGATGAGCGGGCGAAGTATTCGTCACGAGACAACAAGCAGTTTCGAGTACGCTAATGCTCGAACGAGCCATTCAGCAGCGGACGAGTATGTTCGCTCATCTCTAGTTAATTCCCTTGCGCCCTGTGGATTCGCATATATTTACATACCATTTCATTCTAGAGTGTCAGTTTTTATGAGAGGAAGACCTGTTGGTGGCCTATTTCTCAAAATCTCAAGGTCGTGAAACATTCTAAAAAAATGTTTTAAATCAACCTGGTTCAAATCCTCGTCTCCTCGCTATTAAACAGTCTCCCTGCAGGTATCTACTTATTCTTTTAATGACGAAGGTTCCCTTTAAGTTCAGCAGCACAATCCATGTGTTTGAATATATAAGGACACTCATTCTATTCTCCTCAGTAGGACGAAGTATGAAGATTCGTCCGGCTGTTGGTTGGTCACTCATAAGCAAAATAAAAAAAAAAAAAACAAAATAAAATAAATGTAAAAATATTTGAAATGCTTATAAAAAAATAGAAGACTTCTAGCCATCTTAGAACATTTTCTGTGTGTCAGTTCAACTAAGGAGGCAGGTGTTTACTGCTGTTGCTGCTGCTCCTGCAACAGTAGTGAAGAATTATTGTCACTTGCCTGTTCCATGGAGCTATTCACACTGTCATCTGCAGAGTCTTTTCAAAGTTTATTTCCCAGAAATTGGAAACAAATCTCAAAACATGCGCGCAGAGCCAAAAATTAAGAGAAAATGGGAAAAATGTTTACTGTTCTTTTCTGGCAGATCATCTAATGGCGTCTTGGCATGCTCCCTGTTCCAAAACCCTCCCTCGTTTTCTTTCAATGATGTGAGATTACTGGCATGGATTTAAATTTTAGCTAGATAACATTGGAAGTACTAAGACTTACCTTTAAGATGGAGGAAGATAGGGAGATAAACCATGTAATGCGTATATTATGGCTCGTAAGTTATAGACTTCCCAAACGTTAGGCTCTTGTTTATTATGTTATAATGTGCCTTTTAGTGACCTTAGGAATTCAGGAATTAGATTTTGTTAAACCGTCCAAATACTGGTACTTACCCATGTCTGTAAAAATTGGCATTGCCAAATATGCCATTACCAACAACCAGGGATTGGGGTGTTAACACTGCCATGGGCTGTTGGCTTTACAAGGTCTGAAATTCACTGGTTCTTGAGGGAACAACATTCTTAGAGGAATGGAAGATGTGTACCTTTGCCTGCTTTCATCTGCGATTTCAGACGTTGGGGCCTCAAAGGTTCCTGAACATAAGCTTTTGTTTACATAGTATTGAGAGCATAGACAAATTTCATGGGTGAGGGTACTTCTCATATAAAATTTGTAGGGTGGCTTTTGGGGTGACCATGGGCCCTGTGAATGCTTGGGGCCCAGGCTACCACCCAAATTACCTATATGTTTAATCCCTACTGCCAACAACTGCAGGCAGCACCCAGCCATTGGGATGAAGATGGCTTAATTAGGCTGCCGTAATCGAATTCCATATTTTTTGGGGCACAGTTTTAATTAACCAGGGTTTCACTTCGAGTTCACTGAGGAGTGGCATTGTACCATTTACCTGCGGCTATTCACTAAGATTTGTGCACCCAATATCATGAAATGATGTCACTCCATGAACTGGCGGCCGACCAGAGTTTCACCATCTTTTCTGTGGTGTTGTATCTGTAATGTAGGACATGCAATTTGAAAGTTAAATAGGGATATATTGGTCCGAATCAGTCGGACTGTTCGGACAGCACGCCCCCTGATTTGTGTTGCATGGAAGCCAGCGCAGCTGCCGCTTCAAAAGGGTTGCATGTGCCACACGCCAGCGCACACAACTTCTTAATAACATGGCCAAGCCATTTAGCAATTGAGAACGTTCGTGAAAACAGTCCGACCTAAAGCTGCGACGCGCCAAAGCCCTAAGTGTAAATTGGCCCAAATTACGTTTTGTGCAATATACTGTGGACGGGATACCTCAAAATTTACCACCACATTTTAAAAATGTGTTACTTTTTCAAATTAAACCCCTTTGAGGGTTGGCATAAACATAATTTGAGGGGTGCATAATTTTTACACCCCTTGCATGAAGCCAGTTTTACCTGACCTGTGACACAACATTTTTAGGAAAATCTGACGTTAACGGTAATTGGTTTATAATTTTGGAACACATTATCTAGGTGCATTTTTAGATTGCTTATTTCGTGACATATTTGAACTACAGTTTATTGTAAACATTTTAGTTGATACAATGGCCATTGTCCTTCTTGAAAAAAAATTAGGATTTGGTGTTGTTTTTTCTTTTGAAAATTCTTGAAATGAAATTCTGGAAAAATGTCTTGGAATGTTTTTTTAAAAATAATTTTATTTTAAGAATTGTTTTAAGAATGTAAAATAATTAAAGCTGTACAATCCTCACAGGCTACATATATGCAGGGGGGTCCACATGTGAAAGAGGGTACATGGTATTGTGACCATGGTATGTAAAGTATTCAATTTTTGATGTGTCTTTCATGTGTTTTCTATGGTGGGTGTTGGCTTTAGAAAACACTGTTTAGGTGTTTGTGATATTTCTTATTTTTCTCATCTTTTCAAGTGGGTTTGAGGGGCCTAAATTAAGGGCCCCATTAAATAACAACGAGTTATAGAAATGTATATAAATCAAACTTTTTTATGCATTGTGTTAAACCTTGGTGATTTAGAAAACTGTAAAAATATGGTTTTTGGAAATACATTTCATTAGGCAAAAATTATTTTTTTAACATTACACAATTACGCAATTGATATTATGAAATGATTAATTTGCTCTGCAAAGTTTGAAGCCCCAAATACTGAGTGTGCCGATACCCCATATGTGGTAGTGGAACTGCTGTATAAGCCAAAGGATCTGGGATGCGACTGGGCATGGAATGAAAGCAGAGAAAACATCAGAGCAGATGTGTATTGTCACATTGTACAGCTAATGAAAAATTATATAATATAAAATTGTGATTTTGGTGATATGGCCAGGCATTTTTTTAAAGTGGCTACCGTGATGCAAAACCCATCTTGTTAAATCCCTTAAAAGTTTAAGTGGTTGTTTTTCTAATAAAAAAAAAACAATAATAACATCAGGACCCTCCTTAGAAAAGCTGGGTGCTGCTAACTGCATGCATTAAACACATTACACATGGAGCTTCCTGAAATGAAAACTGTCATAACCGGACTAGGTAACACTAGCTGGCTGACTCATACACAGCTGCTGGGGGATTGGTTTGTTGCAGCAATGATTATTCTACCTGGCAGGAAGAATAGACACTGTGATTACATCATCTTTTGAAACAGTTATGATAATAATGTTAGACGAAAAAAAAAAAAGCGCGAGCCCCAGGCACAGAAGTGACAGAGCTTTATTATCAAATTTGATAATAGTTTTTTTTTTTTTTCAGGCAAAACCAATTAGCCACAGGAATTAAACAAACTATGTTTCTGCATCAGTGTAGATACAGCATCTCAAGGTATGTTTGGGTGGTGTTCACAATGCATTTTGAAGTAAAACATAATAAATTGGTAGAAGATTTTCCTTTTTGAGAGTTTTTTTTGCTAGACCCATTGTAACATATAATTCATTTTGGGACGGTTATAGGTTATTCAGAAGATTTTAAAAAACTTTTTCAAGGTGAACACAAAGGAAATCATACATTTTTGTTTCAGATTTTTAACACAGAGGGCGAATTTTTAAGGGCTTTACATTTCACGGATTTTGTACCCACCCCATTTGTTTACGATAGACCCACAAAAAAGTTTCTTCAGCCAGTTGAAGGGACATCAGTTTTGCAGAGTGCACTTTAACCATTCTCTTAGTAATTTGTGCCCCATTGTTTTGCTGGCTTTACAGTTCCATAAATTATTTATCCTGTTATCTATCTATCATATCTATCATGCTCTCGTTCCCCCTCCCCGTACTAACCCTCTTGGAGGGGAAACAATGGCATTTGTTTTCGTAGTGAGACTGTTTTCAGAGCACTAACTCTTGCTTTTTCTGTTATTTTTGCCCCCCAACACCAGGTTGTTGCCGTTTTCCGTGGTTATATCCTATTGGGCCCCCCGCCCCTCCTTTTTTGTGAGGGGCTGTGCGCTTTTTTTTTTTTTTCCTGTCCGTCCCCCCTTGTGGGCCCCTCCTCTCTTGCTTTTTCGCTTCTGTCCCGTTGGCTCTGGCCCTGGCCCCTCCTCCCTCTCTTTTGTTTTGTCTTGTGTTGTGTTTCCAGAACCTGTTGGTTTGCGTCCGCCTCAGTCCCACTCCTGGGCTGCCCACCCGGTCCCTGTTTAGGGTCATCTTTGTTTTTTCCTGCTTTTTTTTCTCTCTGTTCCGTTCTCCCATTTCCTCCCTCCTTTTGGTTCTTTGCTTGCGGTCTCCACTGGCCCCCCCCCCCTGGATCAAAACCCTTGCTTTCCTTGCTCCACTGTGCTGTCCCCCCCCGTGATGCCCCCGCTGCCCGGCCAGATTTCTGTCCGTGGCCCTCAACCACGTGCAGCTTTACTCTTGCCTTCGGCCCCATCCATCCCCTCGCACCCCCGTGAGGACTTGTACGTATATTGGGCACTTTGCTCTCCTTTTTTTCACTTCTGACCCCCACTCTCCCTCTCTGCTTCCCAGTTGAGAACCCCAGCTGCCCGTGGGCCACACTTTCCGATCCGCCAAGAGCTTACCAGGCACCGGACAACATATATGGTATAAAGATGTCGTAACAAGGCGTAACTTGATTCACAGCCCATATTAAAAACATTGTGGGAGCATTAGGGGTGACTTGCCACTTAGAGATGAGCGAACATGTACTCGTCCGAGTTTGATGCTCGTTCGACGGCCTTTCGCGTAATCGAAACTGCCTCGTTGCTCGGACGAATGACTTCGGGGCACCGACCCCGCTCGAGGAGAAAAAATGGCAGCTCCCGCGTTTTGCTTTTGGCGGCCAGAAACAGAGGGCCAATCACAAGCCAGGAGACTCTCACTCCACCCAGCATTGACGTGGGTACCTTACACGTCGGGATTAGCAGTGTCGTTGGCCTGGGCCAGATAAGGTGACCCTGGGATAGACTAGCCCGCTTGCCCGGCGCTGCTAGGATCATTATGTGTTTCTGGATGCGCTAGGCGAGAGAGCTGCTGCTGGTTTGTTATGTTATTTTGTAATAGTGTTAGGCAGGAAGTGCATTCAACAAGAAACCCAACAGCCCTTCTTAGGGCTACAATAACGTTATTACTCTTTTTTTTTTTTTTTTTGTTTGCTGGGTGGCTGGGGCTTGCTGGCAACTAGTAGTGCAGTCGTTACCCTATTGTGAGGAATTTATTTGCAGGGGGACTTGCTTACCGTTGTGTTAGCTCTTAGTGACAAACATATCCACCTCAAACGACACCAAAGTGGGAGGTAAAAATTTATTAGGGGTTTTGATTTTCAAAATTAGGCACAGTCTGCCAAGTTGTTTCTTTTTATTTTACGTTATTTTTTCATAAACTCAGCGTCATCTCATCCAGTTGTTTGGATTTCATACTTGGCTAGAAAAAAATAGCCAAAAGAGGAATCCAACGGCTGACTTACCGCCTACAAATAGCGTTGTTATATATATTTTATTTCTGTGTTGACTGCTGGTGGCTGTCCTTGTGCAAGTGTATATACTAGCCAATTGTGAAGGAATTTGGAGTTGCGACTTGTGCGACGCTGTGTGTTTTAGCGCTTAGTGACCGCACCATATCCATCGCATAAACAAAAAGACCGAAGTGGATAATTTATTAGGGGGGGTTGGATTTCATTAAGGCACAGTCTGCCCAATTTCCTTTTTATTTACGTTTATTTTTTCATTTTAACTCAGCGTCATCGCCATCAGTGTGCTTATACTTGGCTAGAAACATAGCCAAAGGAGGGAATCCAAAACGGCTTACTTTACGCTACAATCGCGTTATATATATTTATTTCTTGGTTGATTGCTGGTGGCTGTCCTTGCTGCCAGTGCATTTTATTACTAGCCAATTGTGAGGAATTTGAGTGAGACTTGGACCGCTGTTGTTTAGCGCTTAGTGAACACACATATCCATCGCAAAAAAGACCGAAGTGGTGGATAATTTATTTAGGGGTTGGATTTCCAATTAGGCACAGTTCTGGCAGTAGTCTTTTTATTTTACGTTTATTTTTTTCATTACTCAGCGTCCATTCATCAGGTTGTGCTTTCATTACTTGGCTTAGAAAATAGCCAAAGGAGAATCCAAACGGCTTACTTACGCCTACAATTAGCGTTTATGATATTTTATTTTCTGGTTGTCTGTGGGGCTTTGTCCTTGCCCTGCAGTGCCATATAGCTATCTAGCCAATTCTAAGGGAATTGGGAGTGAGACTTGACGACCGCTGTGTTTTAGCGCTTTAGTGACACACATATCCATAGCAAAGACCGAAGTGGGACAAATTTATAGGGGTTGGATTTCAATTAGGCACCCAGTTCTGCCATTTCCTTTTTATTTTACGTTGTTATTTTTTCATAACTCAGGCCGTCATCTCAGCAGTGGTGATGCTAAATTGGGCTAGGGGAGAAAAGAAAAAGAAAAATCAGCAAAGGAGAATCCAAACGGGATTACTACGGCCTACAAAAAATAGCGTTATTATATATAATTTTATTTCTGGTTGATTGTGGTGGCGGTCCTTGCTGCCAGTGGCATATAATACTAGCCAAATTGTGAGGAAGATTTGGAGTGGACTTGCGACCGCTGTGTTTAGCAGCTTAGTTGACGCACATATCCATCGGCAAAGACCGAAGTGGGATTAATTGGGATACATTTATTAGGGGGTTGGAATTTCAATTAGGCACAGTCAGTCTGGCAGTTTTTTGTTATTTTACGTTTTATTTTTTTTCATAACTCAAGCGTCATCTAATCTGGCACATTAGGCAGGTTGCTTTCATACATGGTAGAAAAAAAATAGCCATTAGGAGAATTCCAAATGGTTTTAACTTAGGCCTCTACAATTAGTAGCAGTTTTATATATTTTATTTATCTGGTTGATCTGCTGGTGATGGCCTGCGGTAGTGCATTTATTCTACTACCATATGTGAGGAATTTGCAAGTGAGACTTGGGGACCGTTGGGTTTTTGGCTTTAGTGACGCAACATATCATCGTCAAAAAGACCGAAGTGGGACAATTATTTAGGGTTGTTGATTGAAACTTAGGCACCAGTCGGCCCATTACTTTTTATTTTACGTTTAATTTTTTTTCATAAATCAGCGTTATCTATTTGGCATTCTGGCATAGCAGGTGCTTTCAATTACTTGGCTAGAAAATTAGCCCCATAGCAATAGGATTTAGCATCGTTTGGTTTTAAAAAAACTAAAAAACACAAAAAAAAAAAAAAAAACCACCCAACAAAAAAAAAAAACACAAAAAAAAAAAGTAAAAAAAAAAATTTAAGTTATAACTTTTCATTTTCAAAGTTTAACCCGAGTGCGCTAGGGGTTGGTTCAGAGAGAGAACGAGGGCGGGGGACGTGGGGGCGTCCAACTAACTGCAGGGGTCAGAGCCCATGGTCCGGCGGGGTGAGACCCCCCTGCTGATGAGGGCGCAGTGGGCACGCCGCCCCGCAGTGCTACACTTCCCTAGGTCATGTGAAGTTACTTGGACTCGTGGGTGTTAGAGCAATGTTGAGGCCCCCAGGAACCCGACCAGTGCGAAACAGGTGGTTGATTTTGTAGTGGATTTGCCGACAATGCTTCAGACAATTTGTTCCACCAGTCCAGGTCTTTCCACGCACAGTCCACCCATGTCACCGAAATCGGCACTCCTCAGCTCCTGCACCTCAGCCTCTCCCCCCCCGTCTGCACACCTCCCAGGAAAAATTTGGCATTTTGAAAAACCGGCTATGACTCTGAGGAACTGTTTTTCTGGACCCTTGTCCACAGTCACCAAACCACTTGTTTCCGGTTTGCTGCTGAGCAATTTTCCGATGCCCACGTTTTCCACCAGTCGCAGTCTGTTGGGTGATTGATGACCATTTCTGGACGTAGTGGTTTTTAGTGGAAGAAAAGTGTTGTTTAAAGAGGTTTTGTTGTTCCCGGCCGATGAGAGGACACGGTTTGTCAGACAAGTGGTGAATGACGTTTGTTGTTTCAGGGCAGGAAGTCCGATGGGGGTGAGAAGACGGAGGTGATACGGATCGAGGATGTTGTTGATGAGGATGATGACGGCGGGTGACAGACCCCAAGGCTGGGTCGGTGTTTGAGATGGAGGGTGTGAAACATAGTGATTCTGATGACGGAGGAGGAAGGTTCCTCGGACAAGAACAGGTTGGAAGAGGGCCCAGTTGGCATAGTTGGTTGGGTCCAGTACGTAGAGAGGGCAGGGCCAGAGGGCTTGGGCATCAGCGCCATCGTGTACTAACGGTATGAAGCTCCCGGGGGCGAGGTCTCCCGCGGGCGAGGCTGAGGGCTTGATTTTCAGAGAAGTTGGAGGTTTTAATGAGGAAACACCCGAGACCGACGGACTGTGGTGTGCCAACCTTTGCCAAACACAGGATCAGCAGGGCGTCCACCCTACTAGCAAACTACCACCAGTTATGCGCAGGCATATGAATGCTAAAACACACGAATCAGGGCGGCACCAAGCCCGTGCTCACTAGGCGGCGTGCACACCACTGCTCCTTCCCTGTGTCAGGCTGATAGTCACCCCCTGCCCAGGACCTGGACACAAAAAAACCCCATCGTCGCCTCCCCGATCCTCCACCGCATCAACCAGAGTTCAGCTCTCCATACCCCAGACGCTGGAGCGGCAAAAGGAAAAAGAAAATAATAGTGCAACCCACCCGCTGCCCCAAGCCCTTAATGTCCACATCTTCCAGTTGCTTTAGCTGGAGATGCTGCCCTATAGGTAGTAGGAACGAGGCCTTTCGCAGAACCTCATTGCGGCGGCGCCCGGTATATTGGTCCCCAGCCGCCACTACTTTTCCCCGATGTTTGCCGTCCCAGTCCCGCACCAGCGGGTCAGACAACATATCGTCTGCATGACCAACGCCGTTCTGACAGGTCCACCGGACCACGGACAGTAGGACAGTGTGCGTGGGCAGGGCCACTATATACGCTGACGGCACATGTTGGTTAACTGGTGGAGGCTGGGACCGAGTTTCTGACCCTGGGGCTGGTCAATACTGCCGACACGAGGATTGTCGGTGACTACCTCGGTCCAGGTCTTCAAAGCCCTTACTATCTGCCTCTCCTCCCACCCCTCCCACCTCCCCTCGAACTACCATCCGTGGGCATTGGCGCATCCAGTGCTCTAGCTCTTAGGCACAGACAGCAGTTGCCGTCGCTAAGCGACAGGCAGCGGTGCTCAAACTGCTGAGCTAGGCGATAAAGGCACCACCGCCCAAGAATTACGGGCTCACGGCGCAGACTGATCTGTGGCTGGCACCGCTGAACCTTGACAGCAGGCAGGTGTGTGTGACAACGGCCGTAAACCTGGTGGCGGCTCTGCAAATCCGGCAGACTGACACATGGCCCATGCCTGGCCCATGTGTTAAATCTGATACTTCAGCGTTTTCCTCAAGACATACCCCAATCTGTCAGATTTGCTCACGAAGGTGCGCCGCATCTGTGCGCATTTCAGGAAGTCCAGCACAGATGCTGCCACTCTCAGGGCCAGCGCAGCGCCGCCTCCAACTGCCCGCTCACCGACGGTGTGTGTGCGACGTGCCACACGAGGTGGGATTCAACATAACCATGTTATCCAGGTTTACCAGCAGCGCAGAGCGATTGTAGACTGCCAGATGTTCAACTTCCACCAGAACTGGTAGTCAGGTCAGTCAGCTTCCTCAAGTCTACAATGAGGAGTGGAGCGTGGATGTCTGATATCTGTCAGGTGCTGAGTAACTTTGAGGAGGTCAACACAGATGGGTCAGTGGCGATGCCACAATCATCAGCCTCAACCATCCCGCTGCTTTGCCTGTTGAAAAAACTCTCTGATCAGCATGAAGTCGGAAGCTTTGCGCTCGTCACAAGAGACGGGGGAAGAAGATTCCTTGTTTGATGCCAAAAGCACCTCAGGTCTGGTTCAGCGCATATGGATGGAGGGAGGTGGAGGAGGGATGAGGGAGGAGAGGAGGAGAATTGTTGGCGAGACACAAGAGGGGGGAGCATTGCTCAGACCTTCACTGTTCAGCGTGTTATGCCGTAAGGAGAAGCTGAACACCTACCATGTCTATGGTTTGAAAACTTTTTGGACTTCCACATACAGGCAACTTCAAATTTAAATTGTCTTCCATAAGACAGCCTCCACATTGTCTCCATGTACCTCAAAAGTCGTCCCATTATAGCTGCTCCATACATTTCGTCCCTTATCAAAACGAACCTGGTTGGGGCTAACATCTCCCTCCTCTTCGCTTCCCACATTCTAATTCTGGTATCAAACCACCTCTATATACCTTTCTCTTCCTCCTCCCCAACATCCATCTCTATGTTTATTCTTCCTATTCCGCCTCCCCTATGCTTTATCCATTCTCCACCCTCACCAAGCTGCTTTCACTTTCCCCCCACCTCTCGCACTTCCTTCCCCCATTCACCCGCCACCTATTCTCTTCCCTATATTTTTATTTCGGTTTGTCAGGCACAAATTTGGGTTGGTTTTTATGGATCCACATCAAAGTTGTTAACTTGTCGCCACCCCTGCTGTGTTATCCACAAATAATACTGGCAAACTTTTACCATGTTAGGGATATATTCAGCGCTTCTTGCGCATCTGTTTACATTCCCTCATCGCCATATCCCAAACTTATAAGAACGCTACTACACCTTAACTTGGTGGGCAGGCTGGGACCGAGTCTGACCCTGGGGTTGGGTCATATACTGCGACGCCGAGGATTGAGGGGCCGACCTCGGTCCAGGTCTCAAAGGCTACTATACCTCCTCATCCTCCCACCCCTCCTCCATTCTCCTCTCCTCTGAATAACATCCGGGCCCATGGCGCCATCAGTCTTAGCTCTAGGCAGCCAGCCAGTGCCGTCGCTAAGCGACAGCAGGCGGTGCTCCAGTTGCTGAGCCGGCGTATAAAAGGCACACCGGCCAGAGCTATTACAGGGCATTCCACATCAAAATGTGTAACTTTTGTCGCCACCCTGCTGCGTGTAATCCCCAAATATCACTGGCAAACTTTTATCATTTACCGATATTATTTCAACGCTTCTTGCGCATCTGTTTACATTCTCCCTCACCCGCCAATTCCCAACTTATAAGAACGCTACTACACTTGATCTATACAAAAGGTTTCTTAGAAGTGCTGTTTGGGGAGTAGCCTAGAGACAGGGGCTTGGATTGGCGAAAGCTCGCCTGGCAGCGGAGCGCCAGCTCCATGCCAAATCCAACTAACATAGTTTTAACTGCAGCACCTTTAATCTACTACAGTTCACTGCCTCAACATACAGTCCCCTATCAAACGAGCTGTGTCAGGCGAGAATTTGGTTGTTGCTTTTCATGGATTCCATGTTAACTTTTTCGCCACCCTGCTGTGTAATCCACAAAAATATACTGGCAAACTTTTATCATGTACCGATATTATTTGAGCGCTTCTTGCTCACCTCCTTGGTTCCTCTCCTGTCACCATTGGTTTGAAAGTAGCCTGAGTCCATTTATTAGGGTATGTTCGCCATGACACTCTCTAGCCTGCTGCCGCTGCTCTGCATTTGCCGTCCCCTATAGTGTCAGGGTCAATTATTGAGATGTTTTACATGCTATCTAGCTTTCATTCGTCACTCTGTCATGGCCATCTGTTGCCCATAATTTGGCATAATGGTGTGATTAAGCAGCTCCTCAGAGGCATCCATGCATGCTGCCCCCTGCTGTTACCTCTCCATTTCCGTGGTGTTTCCATCCTTTTCTGAGGTTCCCAGGTGTTTGGCCAAGCTTCCCTGTGCAGAGCTTGGTCCCCTTGAAAAATGCTCGAGTCTTTCCCATTGACTTCAATGGGGCTCGTTATTCGAGACGAGCACTCGAGCATCGGGAAAGTTCCTACCCCTAGCCCTCGGGTTCAACATTTTCAAAATTAAAGTGTAAACTGTAAATTTTAATGTGTTTTTTTTAAAAATGTTTTTGTATTTTTTTTTTAACAAAACGTTCAGAAGAAATCACACAGCAACCATAGAAGATGATGATGATTGCTATGGCAAGTTTGTAACCTACACTGACAGCACAAAACTGGATTTTGTGCTTTGCCTGTGGTGACTTTTATTTTTGAAAAAAAAAATTAAAGTAAAAAAAAAAAAAATGGGCAGACTGTGCCTAATTCAATCAAACCCCTAATAAATTGTCCCACTTAGGTGTTTGAGATGGATATGTCGCAAGTCTCCCTGCAAATTCCTCACAATATGGTACTAGCGGCACTACTAGTGCCAGCAAGGCCAGCCACAAGCAAACAAAAAAAAATATATATAATGCTATTCTAACCCTAAGAAGGGCTGTTGGGTTCTTGTAGACTCACTCCTGCCTAACACTAAGCTAATATAACACCCTAACGCTATCCCTGCAGCAGATCTCTCCCTGATGGCATCCAGACAGAGAATGATGCGAACAGCGCGGGCAGGGGCTAGTCTATTCCTGGGTCACCTGATCAGGCCAGCCAACCACTGCTATCGACGTGTAAGGGTACCACGTCATACTGGGTGGAGTGCAGAGGCTCCTGGCTTGTGATTGGCTCTTTTTCTGGCCGCCAAAAATCAAACCGGCGGGAGATGCCATTTTCTCGAGCTGGCGAAGTATTCGTCCGAGCAACGAGCAGTTACGAGTACGTTTAATGCTCGAACGAGCATCAAGCTCGGACAAGTGTGTTCGCTCATCTCTAGTGCTAATACATTTTCTCAGAATTTTTTATAAACGAAAGCACCAAAGCTGTAACAGTTCAGGTGGATTGGTTTTCCCATTACTGCAACGTTATGATTAGTAGTGACTGAGAAAGATTTACTGCGGGGTTAATGCTGTATCCTCATCGCCCTTTTCTGTATTGTGTCCTGGTATTCCACTATGTTAGGATTCGCAGTGTAGATTTAGTGGCTGAAGGGTCTGTATCCTTTATAACAAATCTTCACACACCCCACCACCACTCAGCTGCTCTCAACAGTCAATGCACAGAACACAGAACTGGAATCTGACAGCTTGGTCCTTTGTTTAGTGAACAGACCTGGATACTGCAATAAAGCAGTTGAGCCACTATTTTTAGAAATGTAGCAGTCTTGGTCTTGATCCATTCACTCTGCATTGACTATAGAGTTTATCGGGTTACCAGATGCAGATCCCCCAAAAATCTGATATTGTTGAGCTTTTTAATGATACTTATCAGTATAGCTGAAGTCACATGTTGCATTAAAACTTCATCACAATCAGCTTTCAGGTGGTTTTAGGTGAAGTTTTGATAATTTAACAGGTGAAAGACATTTGTGAAACAGGTTTCTCCTGTTAATTTCTTTCACCTGTTAAATTAACAAAACTGCACCTTAACGTTCTCAACTTGGTTAAGCTGAGTTAAATTAAGTTACACTGTTTAGCCTCCCACTTGCCCTTCAGGGTGCAGTCACACGTTGCAGTTAAAACTGCATCGCAGTTAGTTTTGGGTTGGTTTTTAGGTGGTATTACTATTTAACAAGTGAAAGACATCAAATCAACAGGTGAATGAAATGTGTATAACAGCTTTCTCCTTCAAAATAAGTTCATGTCTTTTACCTGTGAAATTGACAAAACTGCACCTAAAACCACCTCAAAACTAATTGCGCTGCAGTTTTACCTGCAACGTCTGACTGCACCCTTAATCTTAGTATCAGGCTTATCCTAGATATACATGTGTAGTTAATTTATCAGTTATCTGTATTCAAGGCAATTACTAACTTTAAGTACATAGTGTTCTTATACATTCTTCAGTCTCCAATCTGGTGTTTATCACATGCAATCTGTATGTGTTCTTAGGTTGCATCCCCTACGGCGATCATGGAGAAAAGACAGAAGCTGTAAAGGTAAGCTCTTTGGAGAGTGATGACCCTGAACTAAATATGTACTCATGTGTTATATTTTCTGACTCTTGTTCTCTATGGAAAAGAATTCAATTATTGTATTAAATGTGATTTCTGCTTCATATTGTATTTATTTAATTGTAGGTATACTTTTTATTCTTGTATTTATATTTAGGGGGGATAATGAACATTTTACATTTTATCTTTATTTTTATTTCACTGTTACTTTATATACTACTGTGTATTATTTTTTCAAGGAGGTAAGCATCAGACTAAGGTATCTTCTGAGGAAGCAACTGTAATGGCAGGACGCAAACAAGGACCATGAGCCTTGGCACTGACACCCCCAATCTGTCCCTTCCTACTTATTTGGTCCCCCCTAAACGGAGGCCAATAACTGGTCGACGTTCCCTCCCTGGGTAAGGTGTGAACATGTAACAATACAGACAAACAAACACAATAATGCAAGGTATACAATCCAAGTCGGCAACAGCGGAGAATGACCGAATAGAGAAGTCAAGACACAGGCAAGAAATCAGAAACTAGAGAATACAAGAGAAGCTAGAAACACAGCAAGAAAGCAGTTCGGCCAGCAAGGAGTCCAGGCTAAACTGGACACTTATAGGACATCCCGACAATTTCCATTTTGTGCCACTGGGACAGGGATTTGAAAGGGTTTTTTGGCGCACCCGATCGGATTTGGGCGCAATCATGACACCGGGCGCCAGGATCTTTTCTGGAACATTCTCAGGGGTATTGCTGGGAAAACTACTAGATAGAGCATCAGCCTTAGTGTTCTTAGACCCAGGATGATATGTTATAATGAACATAACCGAACGAACCTGTCTAGGATTAAGCCTCTTAGCACTTTCTAAATACAGTAAATTCTTGTGGTCCGTTATTACTGTAATTTGATTGCTAGACCCCTCAAGGAAGTGCCTACACTCCTCAAAAGCTCATTTAATGGTCAGGAGTTCACGATTACAACATCATAATTGCGCTCCGTAGTGGAGAACTTCCTTGAGAAGAATGCTACAGGACGAAGGTTAGTAAGGAATTCAGGACCCCGAGACAAAACGGCTCCAACCCCAAACTCAGAAGCATCAACCTCTACAATAAAAGGTCGAATGAAACAGGATCAAAACAGGAGCATTCATGAAAATGTTTTTTCAACTGCATGAAAGCCAACTCAGGGTCTGGAGTCCAATGGGTATTGATTCTTTACAATAATGTTATTAAGTTCACAATAGTCAATACAAGACCTGAGACCACCGTCCTTCTTTCCGACAAAATAGAATCCTGCACCCATTGGAGAGTTAGACAGGCGGATATGTCCCTTTTGTAAACTTTTCCGGATGTACTCCTGCATGGCCTCACTCTTTGGGGGAGATAAATTGAATATCCTCCCTATGGGGTACTGGACTCCGGCAGGATATCAATTCCATAGTCATAAGGCCAATGCGGGGGTGAGGACTCAGCAGAACCTTTGTCAAAAACCTCAGTAAAGTCCAGAATGTAATCTGGCAAAATGACATCTTAATACTGAATTTCAGTAATAGGCAGGGAAGAACAATGAGAGGAACACTTCTGACCCCACTTAGTCCATTCACCAGAGATCCAGTCAAAGACTGGGTTGTGCAGAGCAAACCATGGAAGACCCAAGATGATATCAGCAGACAGATTTTTGAACACAAAAAATTGCAACAACTCATTGGGGGTCATTTACTAAGGGCCCGAATCGCTATTTTTCGCCGGGTTTCCCAAAAATTTACTGATTTGTGCCGAATTGCCCAGGGTTTTTGGTGCACACGATCGGCGCCGGCATGCATGCAACGGAAATGGGGGGAGTGGCTGTCGGAAAACACAACGGATTCGAAAAAACCGCAGAATTTAAAAAAAAGGGGGGCCCTTGACACGCGCTTACTTGCACCCAAGATAGGACGGTGAACTCCGGCGGACTTCAGCGCAGCAGTGACACCTGGTGGACATCGGGCGCACTACCTTAGTGAATCGCCGGAAGACCCGAATCCTCGACGGAGAACGTGCAGCTGGATTGCGACAGGACCTGGTAAGTAAATGTGCCCCATTGTGAACAAGCCAACCTGCAAGGAAATTTGAGGAGTCTAAGAGTCAATCTTACCCACCTTTAAATGGAGAAGAATCAGAACCAGTAACCTGGAATGGAGCATACAGTTTTATCAAATCAACACCTGGAGCCAATACAAAATTTAAATTAACAAAATTAGCTGCAGCCCCTGAATCCACAAAGGCTTTGCCAGAAACAGACCTCTCATTAACTGAGTGGGTTATAGGTAATAAAATTTGTGATTGAATCGGGAATTACCTGTGCACCTAAGCGACCTTCCCGAAGGCCACCTAGGCGCTTGGAGTTTTCCACCGCTGGTCTTACAGGGCACGTCCTTATCAGGTGACCGGAGTTCTCACAATCACAAGAGAAACAGAGTGAATTCTTATTACGGTGTTCCTTGCGGTCACAGGGAGAGGTGGCTCCAACCTGCATTTGTTCTTCTGCATCCCCCCGTGAGAGATAGGAACACGGAAAGCAGACACACGCTCATGCTTACGTTCCCTAAAGCGCCTGTCTACTCTGACTGCCAGAGACATTGGCTATTCTCTTGTTAGATTCGGGATAACCCACTAGCAAATCTTTAAGGGCATCAGACAGTACCAATCTGAAGTGATACCGAAGTGCACGATCATCCCAACCCGTTGGGATCACCCACCTCCTGAATTCAGAGCAATAGTCCTCCAACGCACGTTTACCCTGATGTAAGGCAGTCAACTGTTCCTCAGCCTAACTGAATTTGTCTGGTTCCTCATATAGAGATCCTAAGGCTGAAAAGAAAAGATCCACAGAGGTCAATTCAGGTGTATCAGAGGCTAATGAAAATGCCCACTGTTGGGGACCACCTCCCAGTAGTGAAATGATAATGCCCACTCTTTGAACCTCATTTCCTGGAGACTGAAAATACACATTATAACTCTCCCTGAAGGAGAAATAAAGCTTCCTATCACCACTAAAGAGATCAGGCAGCTTAATTTTAGGTCCACACATCGAAAAACCTGAGTTAGCAGGGGGGTGCTGTTCCTGCAACTGAACGTGCTCAGCAAGGTTCTGTACTATCTGAACTAAGCCATGCATCTGGTTGCTAATAGCCTCCATAATACTGACCTAGTAAGAATATAATTTTTGGGCTGGTCAAAATGTAATGACAGGACACAAACAAGGACAGTGAGCCCTGTCACGGAGATCCCCAATCTGTCCCTACCTACTTATTGGGTCCCCCTAAACAGAGGCCAATAACTGGGCGACGTTCCCTCCCTGGATAAGTTGTGAACACGTTACAATGCAGACAAGCATTAACAGATCCACAGTGTTAACTCTTGCAAGACAGAATGCGTGAGGGGTG
Source organism: Engystomops pustulosus (assembly GCA_019512145.1). Classification (NCBI taxonomy): domain Eukaryota; kingdom Metazoa; phylum Chordata; class Amphibia; order Anura; family Leptodactylidae; genus Engystomops; species Engystomops pustulosus. The sequence continues at coordinate 79,033,096 of CM033641.1, forward strand.
TGGCAGAATCAGGTCAGGCAGCCATAGAACCTAGTTCAGACTGCAGGATGATGAAAACACAGCGTCTCCTAATCCTACCAGCATGGATATAGGAGACAGCAGGCGCAGATGTGACAGAAACACTTGTGAAACACACGTCATGTGTTTGCAGTATAACCTTTGAAGGGTGTAATCTTTTAATTTGTATATTTGCTTTTTAATACGTATGGAGTGATATGTTATCTATACAGACTCTCTATTAAGTTACTTATACAGTTAATAATGTGCAGATTAACAATATTGCAAGAGACTTCATGCCAGCCATCTGATTTATCCTGATGTCTGCATTAGAATCCTCGTTATCTGTTGTTTTGTAACCTGCATATTTAGTTTTCTTTTTATGTAATATTTAAAGTAATAAATATTTTACAGAAAAGGGCCTCCCTTTTTTCCCGATATGTATAAACTATGAAGGTAAATCTCACTTTTAGGTAACTGCCAGTAATTCTTACGGCTTCATCGTTACAAGGATTTTGCCACTGGCTTATCTTCTGTCAGAACAAAGTGCCAAGAATGTATTAATCCAACATGTGAAATCCCTTTTTTCTGCAATATCTACCATTTTAGAAGAGCCACAAATCACATTAGGTATTCTGCAAACTGCACAGAATTAAGTGGGCTACACATTACAAAGCTAAATTTTATATAGATCATCAAAAAATAAATATATACAGTACAGACTAGAGATGAGCGAACATACTCGTCCGAGCTTGATGCTCGATCGAGCATTAGCGTACTCGTAACTGCTCGTTGCTCGGACGAGTATTTCGCCCGCTCGAGAAAATGGCAGCTCTCCGCCGTTTTGCTTTTTGGCGGCCAGAAACAGGCCAAAACAAGCCAGGAGACTCTGCACTCCACCCAGCATGATGTGGTACTTACACGTCGATAGCAGTGTTGGCTGGCCAGATCAGGTGACCCGGGATAGACTAGCCGCTGCCCGCGCTGCGGGATCATTCTCTGTCTGGATGCCGCTAGGGAGAGAGCTGCTGCTGGTCAGGGAAAGCGTTAGGGTGTCTATTAGCTTACTGTTAGGCAGGAGTGATTCTACAACAGCCTTCTTAGGGTACAATAACGTTATCCTTTTTTTTTATTTGCTTGTGGCTGGGGGTGCTGGCACTAGTAGTGTGGTAGTAGTACCATATGTGAGGAATTGCAGGGGGACTGCTACGTTGTGTTTAGCTCTTAGTGACACACATATCCACCTCAAACACCAAAGTGGGAAAATTATTAGGGGTTTGATTCAATTAGGCACAGTCTGTGCAGTTCTTTTTATTTAACGTTTATTTTTTCATAACTCAGCTCATCATCTGGCATAGTAGTGTGCTTTAATACTTGGCTAGAAATAGCCATAGGAGAATCCAAACGGCTTACTTACGCCTACAGTAGCGTTATATATATTTGATTTCTGGTTGATCTGCTGGTGGCGTAGTTGTTGCAGTGCATCTACTAGCAAATTGTGAGCAATTTGGAGTGAGACTGCGACCATGTGTTTTGCGCTTAGTGACGCACATATACATGCAAAGACCGAAGTGGGAAAATTTATTAGGGCCCGGGGTTGGATTTCAATTAGGCACAGTCTGCCATTTCCTTTTTATTTTACGTTTATTTTTTCATAACTCAGCGTCATCTATCTGGCATAGTAGTGTGCTTTAATACTTGGCTAGAAAAAGCCATAGGAGAATCCAAAACGGCTTACTTACGCCTACAGTAGGGTTATATATATTTGATTTCTGGTTGATGCTGGTGGCTGTAGTTGTTGCAGTGCATCTACTAGCAATTGTGGAGCAATTTGGAGTGAGACTTGCGACCACTGGTTTTGCGCTTAGTGACGCACATATCCATCGCAAAGACCGAAGTGGGAAAATTTATAGGGCCGGGGTTGGATTTCAATTAGGCACAGTCTGCCATTTCCTTTTTTATTTACGTTTATTTTTTCATAACTCAGCGTCATCTCATCTGGCATAGTAGTGTGCTTTAATACTTGGCTAGAAAATAGCCATAGGAGAATCCAAACGGCTTACTTACGCCTACAGTAGCGTTATATATATTTGATTTCTGGTTGATCTGCTGGGGGCTGTAGTTGTTGCAGTGCATCTACTAGCAAATTGTGAGCAATTTGGAGTGAGACTTGCGCCACTGTGTTTTGCGCTTAGTGACGAACAATCCATCGCAAAGACCGAAGTGGGAAAATTTATTAGGGCGGGGGGTTGGATTTCAATTAGGCACAGTCTGCCATTTCCTTTTTTATTTTACGTTTATTTTTTTCATAACTCAGCGTCATCTCATCTGGCATAGCAGTTGCTTTCATACTGGCTAGAAAATAGCCATAGCAAAGGGAGCATCGTTTGGTTTAAAAACTAAAAAACACACAAAAAAAAAAAACCACAAAAAAAAGGTAAAAAAAATAAAGTATAACTCTCATTTTCAAAATGTTTACCACGAGGGGTAGGGGTAGAGGACGAGGGCGGGACGTGGGCGTCCAACTACTGCAGGGGTCAGAGGCCGTGGTCCTGGGCGGGGTGAGACTGAGATCACATGCTGATGAGGGAGCAGGGGAACGCCGCCGAGCTACACTCCTAGGTTATGTTGAAGTTAGGGACTCTGTGTGTAGAGCACTGTGAGGCCAGAACAGTGCGAACGGGAGTGTGATGTGTGGATTGCCGACAATGCTTGAGCAATTTGTCCACCAGTCAGTCTTCCACGCAGTCCACCATGTCACCGAAATCGGACATCTCCAGCTCTGCACCTCAGCCTCCTCCCCCCAGTCTGCCCCCTCCCAGCAAAATTTGCCATTTGAACCGGCCATACTCTGAGGAACTGTTTTCTGGACCCTTCCCACAGTCACAAACCACTTGTCGGTTGCTGATGAGCAATTTTCCGATGCCCAGGTTTTCCACCAGTCGCCAGTCTGTGGGTGATGATGACCTTCTTGACGTAGTGGAGAAGTAGTGGAAGAAGTGTGTAAGAGGTGTCCGACGATGAGGAGACACGGTTGTCAGACAGTGGGGAAGTTGTTGTCAGGGCAGGAAGTCCGAGGGGGGAGCAGACTGAGGGATCGGGGATGATGAGGTGACAGACCCAAGCTGGGTTGAGAGGCCGGGTGAACACAGTGCTTCTGAGACGGAGGAGATCTCTCGACCAGAACAGGTTGGAAGAGGCAGAGTGGTGGGCCAGACGAGAAGAGGCCAGGGCCAGAGCTGGTGCATCAGCCCATGTGTCACTAGTGAAGCTCCTGGCGAGGGCTCTGCCGGCGGAGGGCTAGATTTTCAGAGTCTGGAGGTTCTTTAAGAAGGAAACACCGGATGACCGACGGACTGGGTGTGCCACATTTGCCAAACCAGGATCAGCAGGGGTTCCCCACTACTAGCTTAACTACCACCAGTATGCGCAGGCATATGAATGCTAAACACCCCACCAGTGGCAACAAGAGCGTTACCTCCGGCCGTGACACCACTGCTCCCTCCCCTGTGTCAGCTGATAGTCAGCCCTGCCCAGGACCCTGCCACAAAAACCCATCGTCGCCTCCACGATCCTCCACAGCATCCACCAGCGTTCAGCTCTCCATACCCCGCCACGCTGGCGGAAGCGGAAACGCAAATATAGTGCAACCCACCCGCACGCCCAAGCCCTTAATGTGCACATCTAGATTGCTAAGCCTGGAGATGCTGCCCTATAGGCTAGTAGAGACCGAGGCCTTTGCAGCCTCATGGCGGCGGCCGCCCTCGGTATTCGGTCCCCACGCCGACACTACTTCCCGATGTGCCGTCCCAGCCCTGCACCAGCACGTGTCAGACAACATAATCCGTGCCCTGACCAACGCCGTTTCTGACAAGGTCCACCTGACCACGGACACGTGGACGAGTGCTGCGGGGCAGGGCACTATATATCGCTGACGGCACATTGGGTAACTTGGTGGAGGCTGGGACCGAGTCTGAACTGCGGTGGTCATATATGCGCACGCCGAGGATTGCGGGGGGCCTACCTCGGTCCAGGTGTTTCAGGCCTACTATGCCTCCTCCTCTCCCACCCTCTCCACTCCTCCTCCGAACGACCATCCGTGGGATGGCGCCATCAGTCGGTAGATCTAGGCACAGCAGCAGTTGCAGTCGCTAAGCGACAGCAGGCGGTGCTGAAACTGCTGAGCCTAGGCGAAATAAAAGGCACACGCCAAGAAACTTAGTCGGCATCACGGCGCAGACTGATCCTGTGGTGGCACCGCTGAACTGAAGCCAGGCATGGTTGTGTGTGACAACCGCCGTAACCTGGGTGGCGGCTGCAAACTCGGCAGACTGACACATGGGCCATGTGGCCCATGTGTTAAATCTGATAGTTCAGCGTTTCCTCAAGACATACCCCAATCTGTCTGATTTGCTCACGAAGGTGCGACGCATCTGTGCGCATTTCAGGAAGTCCAGCACAGATGCTGCCACTCTCAGGGCAGGCAGCGCCGCCTCCAACGTGCCGCTCACCGACTGTTGTGCGACGTGCCCACGAGGTGGAATTCAACACGACATGTTATCCAGAGTTTACCAGCAGCGCCGAGCGATTGTAGACTGCAGATGTCAACTTCCACCAGAACTGGTAGTCAGGTCAGTCAGCTTCTCTAAGTCTACAATGAGGATGGACGTGGATGTCTGATATCTGTCAGGTCTGAGAGTAACTTTGAGATTGAGAGTCAAACAGATGGTCCGTGGCGATGCCGCCATATCAGCACTCACCATCCGCTGTTGGGCCTGTTGAAAAACTCTCTGGTAGCATGAAGTCGGAAGCTTTGCGTCCTCACAAGAGACGGGGGAAGATTCCCTTGTTGATAGCCAAAGCACCCTTAGGTCTGTTTCTCAGCCATATCGGAGGAGGTTGAGGAGGATGAGGGGAAGAGGAGGAGAATGTTGGCGAGACACAAGAGGGGACCATTGTGAGTCTTCACTGTTGAGCGTGTATGGGCAGAAGAAGAGGAGTTGGAGGAGTTGGAGGAGGAGGAAATGGACAGTCAGGCCAGTGGAGGGGAGTGAATCTTACGCGTTGGTACTATGGCGCATGGCAGATTTCATGTAGGCTGCCTATCCCGTGACCTGCGTTCAAAGAATTTATTCCAGCACGATTACTGGGTGTTCACTCTCCTGGACCCACGGTACAAGCAAAATCTTTCCACTCTCATCCCTGGAGAGGAAAGGAGGTGAGAATGCATGAATACCAGCAGGCCCTGGTGCACAAGCTGATGAAACAGTATTTCCTTCTGACAGCGCTAGCGGCAGAGTGCGTAGTTGCGGGACAAGTAGCGAGGGAGAGTAAGCGAGCAGGCAGCTTGTCAGCACTGGCAAGGTACGCTTTACAAGGCTTTGCCAGCTTTATGTCACCCCAGCAAGACACTGTCACCGTCCCCAATCTCGGCGAGTAGGGCTGATCTTTACAGAAAGATGGTGAGGGAGTACGTAGTGACCATACATCGTCCTAAATGATCACACAGCTCCCCTAAAACTACTGGGTTTCAAAGAGGACATGTGGCACGAACTGGGCTGTACGCCTTGGAGGTTCTTGCCTGCCCTGCCGTAGCGTCTTGTCCGAGCGGGTTTTCAGTGCAGTGGTGGCATCATCACCGATAAGCGTACCACGCTGTCGACTGACAGCGCTGACAGGTGACGCTTATCAAGATGAATAAAGCCTGGATTCTAATTTCCAATCTCCACCAGGTGAAGGAAGCTCAACCTGATAATGATCACTCCTCCTCCTCCTCATTTTCCTCTTCTCCCTCTTTGTACAGTAAAGCAGAGGAAACTGGCTATTTTTTACAGGGCCACATGGCTCTAGCTATAGTCACTCATGCATTTAATTTTATGGAGGGCCACCGACCGCCCGGTCCTCTGTTTTAAACAATTTTGGGAGGAGCCACATACAGGCACTCAATCTATTCAATTTTTCTGGAGGGCCACCTACCGTCCTCTGGTTTGAAAACTTTTTGGACTGCCACATACAGGCAACTCAATCTATTCCTTTTTATGGAGGGCCACCTACCTGCTCTCTGGGTTTGAAAACTTTTTTGGACTGCCACATACAGGCACTCAATCATTCCATTTTTATGGAGGGCCACCTACCTGCTCCTCTGGTTGAAAACTTTTTTGGACTGCCACATACAGGCACTCAATCTATTCCATTTTTATGGAGGGCACACTACCTGCTCCTCTGGTTTGAAAACTTTTTGGACTGCCACATACGGCACTCAATCTATTCCATTTTTCTGGAGGGACACCTACCTGCTCCTCTGGTTTGAAAACTTTTTTGACTGCCACATACAGGCACTATCCAAATTGAATTGTCTTCATAGCAGCCTTCCAACGTTGTCTCCATTGCTACCTCCAAAAGTCGTCCATATAGCTGCCTCCATACATCGTCCCTTTATCAAACGAGGGTGGTCAGGCCGAAATTTGGGTGTTTCATGGATTCCACATCAAAGTTGTTAACTTTGCGCCACCCTGCTGTTTATCCAAAAATACACTGGCAAACTTTTACATTTACGGATATTATTCAGCGCTTCTTGCGCATCTGTTTACATTCCCCTCACCCGCCATATCCTAAACTTATAGAACGCACTACACTTGATCTTATACAAAAGGTATCTTAGAAGTGCTGTTTGGGGAGTAGCCTAGAGACAGGGCGTGGATTGGCGAAAGCTCGCCTGGCAGCGGAGCGCCAGCTCCATGCCAAGAACCAACTAACATAGTTTTAACTGCAGCACCTTTAATCTATACTGTTCACTGCCTCCATACATGGCCGCCTTATCAAACGTGCTGTGTCAGGCAGAATTTTGGGTTGTTTTCATGGCTTCCACAACAAACTGTTAACTTTGTCACCACCCTGCTGTGTAATCCTCAAAATATACTGGCAAACTTTACCATTTACGGATATTATTTCAGCGCTTCTGCGCATTGTTTACATTCCCCTCACCCGCCATATTCCAAACTTATAAGAACGCTACTACACTTAACTTGGGTGCAGGCGGGACGAGTCTGACCCTGGGCTGGTCATATACTGCCGACGCAGAGGATTGCGGGGCCTACTCGGTCAGGTGTTTCAGGCCTACTATGCCTCTCTCCTCCTCCCACCCCTCCTCACCCCTCTCTCCTTCGAATTACCATCCGTGGGCATGGCGCCATCAGTCGGTAGCTCTAGGCACAGCAGCAGTGCCGTCGCTAAGCGACAGCAGGCGGGTGCTCAAACGGCTGAGCCTAGGTGAAAAAGGCACACCGCCCCAAGAGCTATTACAGGGCATTCCGCATCAAACTTGTTAACTTTGTCGCCACCGTGCTGTGTAAGCCACAAAATATACTGGAAAACTTTTTCATTTACGGATATTATTCAGGTTCTTGCGCGAGATGTTTAATTCCCCTCACCGCCATATCCCAAACTTATAAGAAAGCTACTACACTTTGATCTTAACAAAAGGTTCTAGAAGTGCTGTTTGGGGAGTAGCACTAGAGAACGGGGCTTGGATTGGCAAAAGCTCGCCTGGCAGCGGAGCGCCAGCTCCATGCCAAGATCCAACTAACATGTTTTAACTGCAGCACCTTAATCTACTACTAGTTCACTGCCTCCATACATGGTCCTCTTATCAAATGAGCGTGTCAGGCAGAATTTGGATTGTTTTCATGGCTTCCATGTTAACTTGTCGCCACCCTGCTGTGTAATCACAAAATATACTGGCAAACTTTTATCATGTACCGATATTTTTGAGCGTTCTTGCTCACCTCCTTTGGTTCTCTTGCCACCATTGGTTTGAAGCTGAGTCCATAGGGTATGTTGCCATGCCACCTTAGCCTGCCGTGCTGCCGCTGCCTCTGCATGCCGTCCCCTATAGTGTCAGGGTCAATTATTGGATGTTTTAGATGCTATCTAGCCTCATTCGGTCACTCTGTCATGGCTATGTGTTGCCATAATTTTGGACATATGGTGCGATTAAGCAGCCTCAGAGGCATCCATGCATGTGCCCTGCTGTTCTGTCCATTTCGTTCCGTGGTGTTTCCATCTTTTCTGAGGTTCCCAGGTGTTTGGCCAAGCTCCCTGTGCAGAGCCTTGGTCCTGAAAAATGCTGAGTCTCCCATTGATTCAATGGGGCTCGTTACTCGAAACGAGCACTCGAGATCGGGAAGGAAACAGTTCCGGTCTCGAATAACGAGTACCCGAGCATTTTAGTGCTCGCTCATCTCTAGTACAGACCTAAAGTTTGGACACACCTTCTCATTCAAAGAGTTTTCTGTATTTTCATGATTAAAAAATTTCCTTTAGCATCCTCATGTAAGCCAGTTTCTTTGTAGCGCTTGATGGTTTTTGCAACAGCACTTGGGGACACTTTATAAGTTTTCCCAATTTTTCAGACTGGATGACCTTTATTTCTCAAAGTAATGATGGCCACTCATTTTCTTTCTTAGTTGCTTTTTTCTAGCCATAATACAAATTCTAATAGTATATGTAGTTGGACTATCAGCTGTAATAAATGCAACTTCTTAAACCTGAAAGGGCACCTGTGATATGAAAACCTTTTCAGGTGACTACCTCTTGAAGCTCATCAAGAGAATGCCAAGAGTGTGCAAAGCAGTAATCAAAGCATAAGGCGGCTACTTTGAAGAACCTACAATATATGACATATTTTCAGTTGTTTCACACTTTTTGTTAAGTATATAATTCCACATGTGTTAGTTCATAGTTTTGATGCCTTTAGAGTGAATCTACAATTTTTATAGTCATGAAAATACAGAAAACTCTTTGAACGAGAAGGTGTGTCAAAACTTTTGGTCTGCACTCTGCATACATAAATACATAGATACATAAATCATACTTTAATTTACACACATACATTACTTAAGTATTACTTAATACATTTTAAAATAAATAAATCATTATCTGTGTATGTGTGTGAGTGTATGTGTGTATGTACAGTATCTGCGAATGTCCGCTAAAGGAATTTGCACAGTCACATTTATAATCACCAAGTTTTACACAGGTGCTCTCTTTGACTCAGGGAACATCATAGACTAGATTTTTAGTCAAATTTTTCACCCCGCACTTTCCAATGTACACTTATTAACCTCCTTCTACAGGAGCCAGTTAGTGTCTGCTGCTACTGTGGCAGTTAGCAACCAATCACATCTCAGCTTCTAGGAACCAATCATAGTTCAGTTTCTGAGCAATATGAGCTTTGAGCTTTGATTGGTTACTATAGGCAATGAGTATAAGAAAACTTATATGTATGGAGATATGTGAATTAATTTAAGGTAATATGATATATATATATATATATATATATATATATCTAGATAGAAAGAGATAGATAGATATATAGATAGAAAAAGATATAGATACATAGATAGAAATACATACATAGACAGAGATAGAGATATAAATCGGTATAACATTTTTTTGTTAACCCATTCTATTTTGTTATTGCTAAGAGTAGTTATTTACTATCCCGCGCAATGCTGGAGGCTACAACTAGTTATCTAAACATAACCCTAAAAATAAATATATCTAAGATTAAAATAATGTAAAAGTTTAGTGTATAATATATGAAGTAGTAATGACTGTCAAACGTGCCATAAAATATGGGTCAGAAAATACATGCTGGGGAAGGCTACACAATCTGGTGCTAATAAGCACAGAACACCTCTGGCTTGCATATTGCACAATATACAGAATTCCTCTACTATAATAATGTAACACTTTCAAGAATGTCTCATTAGTTTCCTAGCATTGCAAAAAGGTTAAAGCTACAACTCAACCACACTGGAACCAAAGGTCAAGAAATATGCCATCTTATTAAAACATTCCCTCTGCTATGTTTTTCAATAAAAATGTGGCAAATGTAAAAAATATCTTTTGGATTTAATATTGGGACCCATATGATTGTTCAGAGTAAGGAAATATATAAGTGCACCTACATAAAGCATTGAAATGAGTATTTATATAATTCACACTGCGGATAAAGCCGTTCAGCCTAGAAAACACTTCCCTTAATTTGAAAAGAAAGATTACTGGAGTGTCATATCAACAAAAGGAAATGTACTTTTTATGTATAGCCTTTAAAGGAGTTGTCTGGGTATACAAACAAAATATATATGACACAAGGGCTATTAAAAACAACAAACCTCTTATACAGACTAGCAGTCTCTGTTTCCTGGGTTAGTGTGAACATGGTCTTGTCCACCTAACCACCTGGCCGAGACTTCTTTCAAAGAAACAAGTCAAATAATTGCCAAGCGGTCAGGTGTCTCAGTGGCATCAATAAGGTAGATCCCCAATCCTGTACAGGCAGTCCCCGGGATACATACAAGATAGGGTCTGTAGGTTTGTTCTTAAGTTGAATTTGTATGTAAGTCGGAACTGTATATTTTATCATTGTAATCCCAGCCAGAACTTTTTTTGGTCTCTGTGACAATTGGATTTTAAAAATGTTGGGTTGTCATAAGAATCAGGATTAACACTAAAGCTTCATTACAGGCACCTTTCATAACTGTTACAGCTGATCATTGTAGCCTAGGATTAAAGTACAATAAATTACCAATATCCAGAGGTCCGTTTGTAACTAGGGGTCATATGTAAGTTGAGTGTTCTTAAGTAGGGGACCGCCTGTATTGGATAAAAGCAGTTCATGCAGTTAAGTGTAAGCAAAAAAGGAAAAGCATGTCTAATGCTCCCTGATTCAACAATCAATATCATGGTCACAAAGGTCACTAGGTTAGACACCTGTACTAAAAAGTTAGGTGATACCAATTGTCAGAGTATGAAAAGAGCAAAACAAGACAGTATGTCATCTTACAACCACTCCCACTGCTGCAGTAAGATGCTAGGAAGTGGAATCTGGAATGCTGGCATAGGTTAGTAACTGATTATTATTGTTCTTTTTTAATATCCATAATTCAGGGGTAAGGGGACAGTAGCATTTATGGGGTGCACAGTATATAAATAGTAATGGAGGAACAGTATACTGAACAACATATTAGACAGTGTGTGGGTTGATAAAACATAACTTTTAACTTATAGTTTAATTATTCATTTATAGAGCACCATTAAAAATAATAATAAAAATGTAAAACACTCAATGTGCAAAGTGCCGTTCTTCCACTTATTGATAAAAACTTCTAAACAGATTGCTAGAACCAGCTGTGATCTCACTGATATAGATGCTAGGTCCTTATACTATTGTCACTAGATGTGTGTTAATTGTCATAAATATGGGGATAGTGTGCTTGTGCAGCTACACTTGTCCTGTGCTAGCCAAGAGGGAATGACGCTTATGTAACTTACACCCAACCACATTCTAAAGCAAATCAGATATTTCAGACCCTACATATTTCAAGTCAATACTATTATCAGGGGTCTAGGCTATTAAATAGAGCAGCATGGGCTTCCTCTGCTGTATTGATGTTATTGGCAGTGTGTTCAGAAAGATGCTGTGTATATAATAGACTTACTCGTCCAAATATCAGTTGTGATGTGCAACTAGCGGCTAATGGCATTACATAGTGTCCACAGTATGTACTTTACAACTTGTTGATTCTAGGTGGAGATGGCCTGCCCAGAAAAGTAGTAGCGGCTGCGAATGACGTATGTGGGACAGCCACTGCCATAACATTTTTAAAGCTTTCCAGAATGCAGCTTTATCAAAGGCCAACAATTTTGTAACTGTGTCAGCCTGGCACGGGGCTCATGGGTGAGATGGGTCAAACTTCCTCTTTCTCGCCATTGTTTGGTGGTTAAAATTATTTATGCTTACATGGAATGGTGTGGACAGGCTTTGAAGTGGTGGTGCTGGTGGCACATACTCCTTTTTTGGGAGACGAGTCGCCTCTTGTCACTCAGGTGCCGATGGTAAAGGCTTAGAAAACTGAAGCAGCAGAGGGAGCCACCAATGTTTCATGTTTTGTTTTTTAGTGTATCATCCACTGCAGCTCATGTTTTTTTTGCCGGGGCATGGTGATATGAGTGGTGCACAGAACGTTGCTTGTCTCGGGGATTGGTGGCACAGTGTTACAGTGTGCAATTGACACATTTTGTCTTCTGCACATTGCTTGAAAAAAGTACCATGCTAGGGAGATCCTCTGGGTGGGCCTTTCTATGCTCCTTCCTGGGCACAGATAGTGGTAGCAGCCCATGTTTTGGCTATTGGCTGACCAATTTTTGCTGGCAACCTAGGGCTATGTGACCAATGCCTATTACTCAAATTTATCATTGCCTTTGAGCAATGTTGGATCTAGGACATCATCTTTATCCCACAGATCTTCTTCCACCAAGCCCTTACCTTAGCCTTCCTTGTCAGCCTCCATATTGCAAAAAGCTGACATTTTGGTTTTATTATCATCATGGTAGATGTCCCACGATGATCCACTGTCTATACCCTCATTCTCAAGTTGCTGGGAACTCAATGTCTGCAATTGGGACATGGGCAGGTTGAGGTCTCATAGAATCCTAGCTAGAAGAGTTGTCATAGAGCATGTGTGACTGCTACTTGACCTGTGGCTGAGACATCTTTGCCATTTTTGAAGGGGTGAGGTAGAGTTGGATCCCATTCTGACACTAGCAACATCCAAATTTGGTGGAGTGATGAGTCCTCCTCACTGCTTTATATGTTTCACAGCAGCAAAGCTTGGTTCTACATCTTAGTATCAATCATATCAATAAGACTAAGCTACAACTTGGCCCATTTACCAATGGTTATTGTATCACTGATAAGAGAAGAGGAAGCATAAATGGTCCAAGTGCATTAAAGCAGATGATCAGCAAGAACAGGTCATAAGGATAATTCTTCATCAACATTACAGTACCGTATTTTTCGGACTATAAGGTATGCAAAAAATCCTTAGATTTTCTCCGAAATTAAAAAGGGGCGCCTTATAGTCTAGTGCCCCTTATATATGAACCGTACTTACAGATAATAGCTGCCTTGAACTGTGCACAGGTCTGCCACCTGCTGGTCATTCATCCTTATAATCAGGTGCGCCTTATAGTCCGAAAAATATTGTAGATTAAATACTATCTTTATACAAGATTAAGCATTTTGTAAAGATCTAAACTGTGTCCAAATTCTATGTTTTTCAACGCACTTTATAAATATAATGAAATCTAATCTTAATCGTGTAAATACATATTTATCTTGCTGCCTTTAAATTTGCAAGAAATTCTTACAATTAGAAAACAAACATGTCAAAAGCAGAAGAAAGATAGTTCATAAAGGATAACTTTTTACTTCGACTACCACACAGTGCAATATAGATGTCGCAGATGATGCTATATGCTGTACTGTGCATGGATCTCCTGTGTATTCTTTTATCTATCTGTCCTAGATATTTTCTTTGAAATGTTGTTTTATTGTTAGCTCAATACCCTTGTAGGACATTTCTGGGTGGTGCCAATAAAATAATCTACTGCGGATGGAAGCTATCGCAAAAATCCTTGACAAACCATCAACTCCTCCTGTATAGCTCAAGCAAAATGATTCGGCCTTTTGACATCCACCACAGCTGCTGCCAGCTTCTTATAAAATACTTTCCTTGGCAAAAACGGCATGTTCTAACAATAGCTGGAACTTCTACAAATTCACATTGTTAACTTCTAACTCCTTAGATGACCCCTAGAACACGAGCGAAAGACAGAAAACCACGTAAATGGTGTCTGTCTCACTTCAAAACCAACAGGAACCATTGAATGTAATACATATATGAATCAGCTAGATAACTTTGAAAAACCTTTACTACTGCCTGGTGCTTCCAGACTAAATAAGCAGATGCCACTAAACAACCTCTGAAATGATAAAATACTTTTGGAGTCATAGTATAGGGCACAAATATTAATACTATAATATGTAGCAAATGTATGATACCTGGAAAGTAGGGGAAAACATATATTCACATCATTTTCTTGTAGGCTCGGCTTTTGCGGCTTTCACTGTGTGCTACAAAAAAAAAAAAAACACAGTGGGTACACCAAATGTGTACAGGTGTTTTTAATGTTTTAATACTTTCAAAAATATTAACCCCTTACCAACATGTGACATACTATTATGTCACATTCCGGTTGCTGGTGTATGGAGAGTGCTTATGGGCTGAGCCCTCTCAATACAAGGTGGGTGTTTGCTGTATATTGGCGTGAATGCGTTTTTTAACATTTTCACTGGATTTGGAATTTTTTCCCACTTCCCAGTACATGGCATGGAATATTAAATAGCATCACTGTGAAGTGCAATTTGTTACGCTGAAAACAAGCCCTCATACAGCTCTTTACATGGAGAAGTAAAAAAGTTATAGATTTTTGAAGGTGGAAATACAAGATGGAAAGATGAAAAAATAAAAACAAAAAAGGGCCTTGGTGGGAAGGGGTTATAACACTCTGTAGGATAAAAATCTATTTCTTTCGCCATCTTCTGGAGCAAATAACTTTTTCATTCATTGTCTGCAGGATGAGCTGATGTTTTCATAGCAACCACTTTGGGGACTGTTTGGCAAAAAAGTTACATTTTGGACATTGGGGCACTATTTTCTGTTACGGGGTTCAACGCCAGAAATACCTGTTATTATATTTTGATAGATCGGGACTTTTGGACATGGCGATACCTGGTATATTTGGGATTTTAATTGAGTAATTATTTTTATACCAGCTCTAAGGAAACAGGGCAGTGGGTGATATGAACTTTTCTTTTTGTTTAATTTATTTAACTTTCTTTGAACATTTTACTATTTTGCAAACCATCAGGGATACTTTAACCTTAGGTTGTTTGATTGATCCTACTATATGCTGCCATACTACAGTACCATTTTATTGACAGATCATAGCTCCTTGATGACGTTACAAGGAGTGACGATCAAAGTCAATATGCCAGCACTATGCAGCAAACATCAGCCTTGAATAGAGACAGCTCAGCCCATGAGCCCTCTCCATGCAACCTTAAAGAGCTATTCCAGGAATAAGCATAGTTCATATACAAATGGTTCCCCAAAAATTAAGCTAATATGTAATTAGTTGTTGTTTAAAATTTTGCTCCCCTTAGCAGAAAAATGCTGTGGTCATATACTATAATGAAGAATGAAAATGCTACTGGCCCTTTAATCAGTCTCTTGATTTTTTCCACGCAGAGCAGACACAGGACAGAAGATGGCCGCTGGTTACATGTCCACATCATATGTCCTGCACCTGCCCGGGAAGGTCAAGTTATCACCACTATGTTTGGCTGTAGTCGGTCAGTTGCAGTGCATCCAGTATGGCCAGTGTTGTAGTGAGACGTCATCTCAGGGTTGACAGTAATGCACAGGGATGGCAGTTACACATCATTACTATGGTAACTGAGCAGGACAGTCTGTTACATCATCACTAGGAGCAAAACATAAGAGGAAGGAGGAGTTACTGAGAACTAAATGTTTATGGGGCATGTGATTTCCAGTGGTGACCATCTTGGTGATAACTCTGCCTACTTTAGAGTGGCCATAACATTTTGTGATTCATAAAATCAAACTATTTAAGATCCATTTTGTGACTAATGACATTGAGTTTTGTTAGATTTATTTATTTATAACATTATGGGGTTTTGTATCAGGCGTTCATATTCCCTGAATACCCCTTTAAAAGACTAGTGACTACTAATATGTCACAATTCATTAAGGGGTTATTGCAAACCCAAGGTTGATAAAATAAGGAGGTAAAATGAGTAGATCATTTGGAATAGTAAGTAGCTGTATTTTTACTTTGTTTTTGATTGTACGTACAACATTATGAACAGCTTCGAAAAATCTGACAAGGTAACTAGATCACAGCAGGCTCACAGAAACGTAAGTGTGGCAGAACTTGCAAATAAATGAATCATGTTCTTGCTGTTAGTAATGCTCAGGCTACCTGATCTGTAGCATGGACAAGTCAATTATCTAGAAAGAGATAGCGGAGCTTACTGTTGCATTACAACTCATGGAAACGTTAAAAGCCATTAAGATAAAGCAAAATAGCACAGAAGGACCAGGACTGTTGGACTGCATAGCAGAAACACTCCATGCTATAGTATGTGCACTACAACAGGTAAATTACATTTATGCGAGTTGAGTAAAAACGTCATAAGGTAAAATTCTAAGGTAAACCACGGGATTCTGTTCGCATCAGGCGGAGTTTCCACTTTTGGCTACATCCTCCCTCAAATGGTAGATTTCATTCAAATTATCATTCACCAAAAGAAAAGCAAGTGTCTCATGCCTGTGATAATGTTGTTAATGGATCATAAAATGTTGTGGGATCCTTTTTAAAAAGATTAACCCCTTACTGACCAAACTCATTTGCACCAAGACCAAGGCCTATTTTTCAAAACCGGCATGTGCCCCTTTATCTGATTTTAACTTACCCAGGTGGTTTTGAGATGGTTTTTCCGTGACACGTCCGACTTCAAGTTATTGGGAAATTTCGGTTGACATATTTTGCATTTATTTATGAAAAAAGGTGAATTTGGTAAACATTTTTTTTTAAATTGTTAATTTCAAAATGTTCTATTTTTCAAACTGATAGTTATACTACCCACATTAGTTACTAACTAACATTTACCATGTCTCAGCTTTGTGTTGGCGTCATTTTATAGGTGTGAATTTTTAGGCGCAAATCTGCACCTGGTCCAGGGCAGGTGCAAAGGAAGGATTTTTTTCATGAACCCTGTTTTAATATGCAAATATGAAATTATTTCACATGCTTTAAATGTTTAAAATTTTGCAAAGTAACCTGTTTTTTGAAAATTCTTAAAATTTTTGAATTTACATGTTTTTTTTAAGTGCAAAGTAAATGTAACGTTAATGCATATGCTACTATGCATTTTGTCAATACAAATGTTAACAGTAATGTAATTAGGCAAATCACCTCTTCTCAGCTTTTGTAATGTGTTTTAAAATGCAATTAAAACACAATTAAAATGAAACGTGTGACCGCACCCTTAACGTCAAGTGTGACCACAGCCTCATATGTCATCATCTCCCTGGGTTGTGACTACAATGTTTAAAATGCAGAACACAGCCTCAAATCCAAAATTTACAGTAGTGTCCTTTCCTGCATTTATATTTTTAGGTCACTCTGGGGGTCATTTACTAAGGGCCCGATTTGCGTTTTCCCAATGTGTTACCCGAATATTTCCGTTTTGTGCCGATTTTGCCTGTATTGCCCCGGGATTTAGGCGCACGCGATCGGATTGTGGCGCATCGGCGCCGGCATGCACGAGACAGAAATTGGGGGGTGTGGCCGTATGAAAATCTGATGGATTCGGAAAAACCACTGCATTTAAAAAAAAAAAAAGTGTCGCTCGACACGCGCTTACCTGCACTCAGCGGAGGATGGTGAAGTTCAGTGCAATCCTATGAACTTAAGCGCAGCAGCGACACCTGGTGGACATCGGACAAACTACCTTAGTGAATCCTGGCCACACCCGAATCCTCCGCACTACCAGATCTTTTCAGTGGAAACAGATTTTTTTTTTACATTTAACCCCCTAACGACCCTTTTTTGTTTTTTTCATTTCCATTTTTCGCTCCCCACTTTCAAAAATCTCTAACTTTTATATTTTTACACATAAAGAGCTCTGTGATGGCTTCTTTTCTGCATAACAAATTGAACTTCATAGTGATGGTATTTACTAGGAAGCTGAAATAAAATTCCAAATACAGTGAAAATGGAGAAAAAATGCATTTGTGCCGTTTTTTTGTGGGCTTGGATTTTACGGCTTTCTCTGAGCTCCCCAAATGACATGTCTACTTTATTCGTTAGGTCAGGATGATCATGGGGATACCAAATTTGTATAGGTTTTGTAATGTTTTCATACATATACAAAAATTAAAACCTCCTGTACAAAATTTTTTTCTTCATTTTGCCATCTTCTTGCACTAATAGGGTTATACTTTGGTATACGGAGCAGTGGGTGATGTGATTTTGTGTGACTTTTGATGCAGTTTTCTATACTACCGTTTTTAGGCCTGTAAGACCTTTTAATCAATTTTTATTAAATTTTTACATTTTTCAAAATGGTAAAAAGTGGCATTTTCAACTATTTTTCATTTCAAGGTTAGAAAACGTTATTATATTTTGATAGATCGGGCATTTTCAGATGCGACAATACCTAATGTGTTTATGATTTTTACTGTTTATTTATATTTATATCAGTTTATTTTTACTATTTTTCAGAGCCCCTAGGGTACCTTAACCCTAGGTTGCCTGATCAGTCCTACCATATTCTGCCATACTACAGTATGGCAGTATATGGGGATTTTCCACCTCATTCATTAAAATGTCCAAATCACTCATTGTAATGAATTAAAACGTGACAGCCTCGGGTCTTCGGAAGATCAGGGGCTATAATGGCGACCGATCGCCGTTCCCTGGTATAATTTCACTCCTTTGTGGAAGCCCTCAGAAATGTTTGTTTTCTGTATCCCCAGATGCTCAAGAGATGTTGTCAGTGGATCTTTTTTTTTTTTTTTCAGCTTTGGGATCCTTATATTGAGTTTGCCCTTACCTGTCAATCTGCTGAAGGCAGGGCTGTAAAGGGTTAGTTCGCCACAACTTATCCATTCTGTCAGTGAACGCAAAGTCTGGATGTGTTTGTTGTTTGCTGGACAGGTTCTTGGCAGAAACGTCATACAATTTTGCTATATACTTTCTGTACCAATTTCTCATGGTTTTCTAGATCTCTGCTTGCTGTCATTCTATAGAAAGCTTCATTGTTTACTTTCTTTGGATAAAAACCTGGTCATGGGATGTCACACAGGTGCACAGCTTTTTAGAATAACTTCACAGTAATCAGATCTGTTTGTTATAATGAGTCGTGCACTTGTGTGACATCACATGACCATGGACCGGTTTTATTCACAGGAAGTAAAAAAAACAAAGCTTTCTAAGGATTCACAGCAAGCGGAGAAAACTTGAAACATTTGGTACAGAAACTATACTGGAAAATGTCATTGCTTTTCATTGGAAAAATGATCGATTATTGGTTAAAAGTGGACAACCTCTTTCATTTGCACACATTGGACTACTATTTTCAGCACAGTTTGTTGAAAAGAAACTGTGAAAAGTCCTTTATAAGAGAATATTGGGTGCATAAGCGTTTTTTCAGTAGGACACCTTTAGAAAACTCAATCATAACTGTTGGTGGTTTATTGGCTCCAAAAATAAGATTCCCTTGAAATATACTATGCAAATAGCAGAACTGAGATTAAATGATTTGTAAGAGGCTAAAGTTTTACACTACTAATCATAAGGACAAATAAATAAAAACCTTCTCTGCTTCGGCCAATAACATTGTTGTATATGTCAGGGAAGCCGTGATTCTTTCCCTTAAACACACTTCTATAGTACCAATCACAAATACTTTTGCTTTGCTCTTCTGTTTATTGTTGAATGAATTTACAGATGCTCTTGTGAGAAACACTATGGGAGTTTCTCGTAATGCCATAATGGAGTTAGCATCAATAATGTAATGTTTATTTCCCAGAAAAACAAGCAACGTGTTCACAAAACATTTTTTAAAATGACATACATAATTCTTTTATGTGTACCATGAGAATCATTCCGACAAATAGCAGTGAATAATTCTCTCTCTCTGGGTCCTTTGAGTAATGAAGGGAACATTGTTTGAAGAAGAATCATATTTTTCAGAAAATATATTGTAATGTCGTATATGTACACTGAAAGCATCGTACTGTTGCTGCTGCTCCTAATAAACACATGCATAAATGATAAGTGCATAATACATGGAGGAAATCACTGCTTGCTTCCAGATAAATGACAACAATTGTGTATTTTATTTACTATAAAGTTGTTGTGTGATTCATACACCTGGCAATATACTGCACTGTATGTTTAGTAATTAAACTTGAGTTTAAAGGAGATACAATGCCATGTGATATACTCGTATTGTTAGATATGTAATACTTTCTATTAACCCCTTAGTGCTTTATCGCATTTTATCCGGAAGCATCAGGAAACACAGGGTGTCAGCTGTATCTTACAGATGACATTCCTGTGTAACAACCTGTGCAACAGGTGTTAACCCATTAAAAGCCATGGTCAACATGATTGCAGCATTTAAATGCCTACACTGGAACATTGGAATTCCCAGCCCGATTCCCCACCCCGCACAGCTTTTCTTGGGGTGGCAGTCGTTGCTGTGATAACCCTGGGTTCTAATCAAAGACCGGTAGCACCCGCGATCGTTGCTTGCATGGGCGCCGCCATCTTGTCGCGGATCGTCGCTCCCCGATGACGTCACGGGGAGCGGCGATCCACTCCAGGGTAGCCTGCGTTGTGTCCCGAATACCCGAGGCTACTAGTTTCGTTTTAACCACATGCACACAATGCGGCTAAGTTGCACATTGTATAATGGGGAGTGAAAAATCCCACATATACTTCCATACAGTCATATGGCCAGTCTATCGGAGAATAGACTACCTAGGAGTGTAGAGGCCCTAGGAGTCGAAAAAAAATAGTAAAAGAAACTAAACAAAAAAGTTATAAACAATTAATAAAACACAACCCATCACGGGAGGAAGACGACACAGGGGCGGCAGAAGGGTGAAATCGGGCGGCAGCACGGAACACGGCCTAGTGAGGAGTAACCACGTGGGCCCGGGGAGGAGCACGGTAGAGAACGTCCAGGCCGCGGCAGCCCACGGAGGGAATCGAGCAAGGCGGCATACTGAGTACAGGGGAAGATGGGGCTAGGCATGCACCGAGGAGACGGAAGAGAAAGAGCGGAATTTGTGCTGCAGGGGCGGACACGCGGGAGAGAGAGGGATGACATCGGGGCGGCACAGGTAGTAACATCGGGCGGAAGCACGAGAGAACACCGGGCTGGCAGCACGTGAGAGACACCAGGGCGGCAACACGGAGTGAGCCTCGGGCTGAGACACTGGTGACGTGGCGGCAGCACGGATTGATCATGTTGGCCCACGGGTAGTGCATGTGGCGCACGCACGTAGAGACCTCGTGGGCGGACGAAAGCTACGGACGTTGCAGCGGGGGCCGGACAGCACGGAGAACACCGTTGGGCGGGAGACGGAGAGACACCCGGGTGCGCAGCACGGATGTACATCGTGAGGGCAGGGCACGGAGAGACCCTCGGGGCGGGCAGCACTGGAGTGGACATCGGGCGGCAGCACTAGACAGCACGGCGGCCAGCACGTTAGAGGAGGGCGCCGCATACTGGAGAGACACGGGCCGTGCAGCACGGAGAAGACATACGGCGGCGGCGATCGAGAAATCGCGGGCGCACGAGTAGAGACCTCGGGCGGCAGCAACGGCAGAACATTGATGGGCCAGGCAGGATGATCGGGACACTCGGTGGCAGCAGAGGACGGATCCCCCAAGTAAGCAGATTGTGCCGAACGCGCAATTCTATTCTTACTGTGTTTTTCAACTGAGGTTTTTCACTATCTAATTGGATTACCTGTGTACCCCCTTTCTCTAGAATGACTAAATATAAATAACACAGTAACAATCATAATACGCATTAGGTGTCGACGCGTAGTCAAAAAATGCCCGATCTATCAAAATATACGTAACGGGTTTTTCACTGCGTTTAATACCAGTAATGGAAAAATAGCGACCCAACATTTTGAAACATATTTACAAAAATCATTAAAAAAGTTGATCAAAAGGTCGCCTCACAGTTCCAAAAATTTATGCATAAAAACCGCCATATCAAAAATTCGCAAAAAAATGACTTACCCACATGCTCCGTTACACCAAAGTATGAAAAAGGTATGGGCCAGAAGAATGCAAAAATAAAAAATAAGTATTTGGTACAGGAGGTTTTAATTTTTTTAAATGTATGAAAACTTATAAACCTTATACCAAGTTGATATCCACGTGAATACGTATGCCAAGAATATCGCAAACATTCATTGGGACGCGGAGTGAAGTTAAAATCAAGCCCACAAGGAAAACTGCGTCAAATTAGTTTTGTCACCATTTTCACTGACATTTTGAATTTTTTGTTCCCGCTTCCCAGTACTAAACTGTCATGGCATATTAACATACGCACTATGTAAATGCACATTTGCTTCACACAAACAGCCATTAACACAGCTCTTTATTGGGTTAAGAAAAATAAAAAAGTTATAGATTTTTTTGAATGTGGGTGAGTGAAAAATGGAAGTGAAAAAACTATGAAAGGTCAAGTCGTTACGGGGTTAAAGTAAAAGTCAAATGTTTGTAATCATTGGTACTGCAAACTTGTTCGGTATCTGACCCTCACCCAAATAGCATAAATCTATCTAGTTGATGAGGACATTGTTTGGCAGGGTGTATATGATTTTGGACTCAACATGCATATATAGTGTATTTTAAAGCTCTAAGTCGACCAAACAAGTATTGGAACTATGTAAGCCTACCATGACAACCAATCAACCACATGTCTGTCTGTCAAATTTGTGTGTCAGTCCTGCAGAAGTATGTGATCTCCGTTAAACTGTCACGAGCGGAACTTCCCATACCACCCCTGCAGGGGTTATAGCATGTAGATTAGAGTAAGGAGCGAGTAAACTCGTCCGAGCATTGATGCTCGTTCGAGGTATTACAAGTTACTCGAACGGCCCTTGCTTCGGACGGGAGTTAGTATTCCCCCTGATCATCAAGGAAGAGCTATTAATTAACAAAAACACAGTGAAGAGAACAATGAAGAATAGAGAAAAAAACAGTTGAACAGCAGTGACACACAGGATCAGTTACAGTGAAAAACAGAACAGTGAAAACACAGTGAAGAATGTACTATTACAGATTGTTCGACACCTATGCTTATGTCGGAAGATTCCGGAACTGCGCAGGTATCTACGCAGCACAGCGGAGACATCAGGCAGCAGGGAGCAGCGGGCAAGCGTGAGACCATCAAAGCAGGGATACATCGTGCACACTGGGGAGACATACATCGGGCACATGGTGGAGACAGACATGGCATCACTGGGAGACAGACATCTGGCACACGGGGGAGACATACATGCTGCCAGCACTGTGAGACATCAACAGGCAGGAGACATCAGATCAGCACGGGGAGACATCAGGGGCAGCAGTGATACCAGCAGCAGCATGAGGCATCGGGCAGCAACGGGGGAGACAGACATCGGGCAGCACGGGGGAGACAGACATACGGGCATCACTGGGAGACAGACATCGTGTCAGCACTGGTGAGACAGACATCGGCAACACGTGAGCCACAGACATCGGGCGCACGGGGACACAGACATCGGTCACACGGGGAGACAGACATCGTGCAGCACGGGGGACACGAACTCTGGGCAGCACGGGTAACAGACATCGGGCATCACTGGGAGACCAGAATCGGGCAGCACGGGGAGTACAACATCGGTCCGCAACGGAGACAGACATCGGGCATCACTTGGTGAGACAGACATTGGCAGCCGGGGAGACAGACATCGGGCAGCACGGAGACACAGGACATCGGGCAGCGGCCGGGACACAGACATCTGGCAGCACGGGTGAGACAAGACCTCGTGCAGCCTGGTGACACGACATCGGGCCAGCACGTGGTAAGACAGACATCGGGCAGCACGGGGACACAGACATCGGGCAGCACGGGGAGACAACATCGTGCCAGCACGGGGGAACAGACATCAGCATCACGGGGGAACAACATCGGCGCACGGGGAGACAGACATCGGGCAGTCACGGGGGACACAGACATCGGGCATCGCGGGAGACTTCATGGAAAAAGAGCGATCCGTGACGCGTAAATATAAATAAACAGTAAAAATCATAAACGCATTAGGTATCGCCGAGTCCGAAAATGCCCGATCTATCAAAATATAATAACGGTTTTTCACTGCGTTTAATCCCGTAATGGAAAAAAGCGACCAAATTTTGAAAAATATTTAAAAAATCATAAAAAGTGATCAAAAGGTCGCACAGTTCCAAAAATTATAGCAATAAAACCGCCATCAAAATTCGCAAAAAAATGACTTTACCCACAGCTCCGTACACCAAAGTATGAAAAAGTTATTGGCGCCAGAAGATGGCAAAATAAAAAAAAGATATTTTGTACAGGAGGTTTTAATTTTTTTAAATGTATAAATACGTTATAAACCTATACAAATTTGATATCCACGTGATCGTACTGACCCAAAGAATATAGAAGACATGTCATTTGGGACGCAGAGTGAAAGCTTTAAAATCCAAGCCCACAAGAAAACGTCGCAAATGTAGTTTTTCACCATTTTCACTGAATTTGGAATTTTTTTCCCGCTTCCCAGTACATGTCATGGAATATTAAATACCGTCACTATGAAGTGCAATTTGTTACACAGAAAATAAGCCATAACACAGCTCTTTATGTGGAAAAATAAAAAAGTTATAGATTTTTGAAGTTGGTGAGTGAAAAATGGAAGTGAAAAAACTATGAAAGGTCAAGTCGTTAAGGGGTTAAAGTAAATAGCAAATTTTTGTTAATCATGTGGATACTGCAAACTTGTTCGGGATCTGACCCTCACCCAAATAAGCCTAAAATAATCTAGTTAGATGGGAACATTGTTTGGCAGGTGAGGTTGTGTTGGTTTTGTTAGTGTATTTTGTTTTTGTAATGATTGGCTCAACATGGCTCATATATATGTAATTTTTATAATGTGTTACTCTAAGGATTGCCCAAACAAGTCATTGGAGAACTTGTAGCCTACATGAAACCAATCACCACTGTCTGTCTGTCAAAATGGTGGCGTCCATGAAGAACTATGTAACCGTTTGCTGTTCAAATGCACGAGCGGAACTTCTCCATACACCCCTGCAGGGGGTTTTAGCAGTATGATTAGAGATGAGCGAGTAAACTGTCCGAGCTTGATGCTCGTTCGAGTATTAAGGTACTCGAAACGGGCTCGTTGCTTCGGACGAGTATTTCCCGTATTTCCCCTGCTCGAGATTCGAGCATTTAATTAAAAAAACACAGTGAAGAAACAATGAAGAATAGAATAAAAACAGTGTGAACAAAGGAATCACAGGATCAGTTAAGTGAAGAAAAAAGACAGTGAAGAACACAGTGAAGAATTAGATTACAGATGTTCGGACCACAATCTGCTTACTTGTCGGAAGATCGCGGAACTGCAGCGAGTGGCACACAAAGAACGAAGGGGGAGACATCAAGGCAGCAGGGGAGACAGCAGGGCAGCGTGAGACCTAAGAGGGAACATCGGTGCAACTGGGGAGGGACATAAGTGGGCAAGAGGTGGTGGAGACCGAGACATAGGACATCACATGAGGAGACAGACATCGGGCACACGGGGGGAATGTGCCAGCACGGAGCATCACAGGAGAATCAGATCAGCACGGGGGACATCAGGGACAGTGACCAGCAGCAGATAGCATCGGGCAGCACGGGGGCGGAGAACAGACCCATTCGGGCAGCACGGGGGAGACAGACATCGGGCACTCACTGAGGGAGACACAATCGTGTCAGCATGGGAGACGACATGCCACGTAGCCAGCTCGGGCGGGGGAACAAACGGCACACGGGAGACCATCAGTGCAGGCACGGGAGGACATCGAACTCGGGCAGCACCGGGAACAGACATCGGGCAGCTCACTGGGGACCAGAAGAGACGGAGCACATCGGTCGCACGAGACAGCTCGGGTACTTGGTGAGACAGACATTCGGGCAGCACGGGGAGGAGACAAGACATCGGGCAGCACGGGGGAGACACAGGACATCGGGCAGGAACGGCGGGACACAGACATTGCGCACGGGGCAGACGCAGCTTGACGATGGCCAGCATGGAAGACAGACATCGGGCAGCACGGGGAACACAGACATCGGGCAGCACGGAGGAGACAGACATCGGCGAGCACGGGGAGGAACAGCACAGCATCGGGGGACAACAGCGCGGGGAGACAGACATCGGGCAGCAAGGGGGGACACAGACATCGGGATCATCAGCATACGGGGGGAGAGGGTGGGATGAGGGAGAACCAGGAACATTGGGCCCCCCCAGCACACGGGGGGGAGGGAGAGACAGACATCGGGCAGCAAGGGGAGAGAAGCACAGGACATCGGGCAGCACGGGGGGGTGGACACAGACATCGGCAAGCATCGGGGGAACAGGGAACATCGGGCAGCACGGCGGGACACCGGACATGGGCAGCACGGGGGGAGGACGACCTAGGGACAGCACGGGGGGACACAGACATCGGGCAGCACGGGGGAGACAGGACATCGGGCCGCCCCACCACCCATGGCACGGGGGAGGAGACAGACATAAGGCAGCACGGGGGATGACAGGGACATCGGGCCAGCACGGGGGGAGACAGGGAATCGGGCCAGCCACGGGGGACAACAGGACATCGGGCAGCGAGGGAGACTTCAGTGGAAAGAGAAAAAGAGGGGAGCGGATCCCGGGACCCGCGTATTCACCCCGACCCCAAGTTAAGCAGATGTGCAGAACATCTGTAATCTATTCTCACTGTGTTTTCACTGCGTTTTTCACTTAAATCATCCTGTGTTGTTCCCCATGTTTTTTATCTATTCGTTCCACTGGTTCTTCACATCTGTTAACTCTCTTGTCGGGAGATAATATACGACGGAACAGTTGAAGAATAGGAATTGCAGATGTTTGCAACATCTGATCATATCAGAAGACAGTTTCTTTTTCAAATTTTAAATAACACATTTCATACTGAAGCCCATGGTCCCTTTGGAAAAATGCATGGGTTCTACCATGACTTTCAAATGGGGCTTCGGTTATTCGAGCGAGGCACTCGAGCATTCGGAGAAAGTTCGTCTCGATAACGAGCACCCTGAAGCATTTTAGTGCTAGCCTCCTTCTAAGTTATGATCCACACAATGTTTTTGTTTTCTGCAATAATGGATAATTGGTGTCATATACATTAGTTTTGTGATAGTATTGGAGTTTTTAACTCTGATATCTAGACTCTGTCTCCAGTGACGGTTTTTTTGTATTTAAGATTCCAAGAAAAAAAGCATGTTTTAAATTGCCCATCCCAAAAGAAAACAATGGTGCAGCCATAAACATACAAAATTTTATGGTTTTAGATAAAAAGAAATAGGCTTGCTAAATCATGCTAAAAATGTTTCATCAGAGGAATCAGGCACCAAACAGGAGCCAGCCTAGAGGAAAACAGAATTCAATAAACAACTGATATTTCCATTCAATGCAGCAAATAGCTAGTAATTTTATTAGCTTTAGCCAATGGTCTCTGTTTTGTACCTCTTACCAACAATTATAGCAACAAAGCATTGTCATAGATATGTCCATTAAGCCAATTTTATTTCTAAACATTGTTTTATTCATCTATAATTTTGAGTGATTTTATTTTCAAATGTTGCTCCATTCAATACAACTTAGAAAATGATGTTCTTTGGGCACTCACATTTTTTCAGCAGCATATTTGTTTTTAACTGGACTACTTTTAACATTATACCAATTATTAATTTTGTATAAATAGCTTTATGAAGAAACCCTTTGTCTTCCTGAAAATAAGACAGTGGTTTTTCTCATATTTATTTTTGCTCTAAAAATGGTCAAGTCTACTTATTCTTATTAATATATTTTCAGGGGGATTTGTTATTAAGACAAGGACATTCAATGTATTGTTATTTTAAAAAAAAAAAAAAAATGGACGGACTTGATGACTTAATTGTGCCTGTTCGCACAGGCACACTGCCACCTCTGGGTGAAGATCTGTCTAGGCCTCTACCTAGATTAAATTTTTAAACTTCTCACATATTCTATATTTGTGGAGCACCCCTTTAAGGGGTTGAATTCTTGAAGCAACTTTAACTAAGAGTAGTTGGAGCTATTTTTCACAACAGTGATTTTTCCCTGAGCTCATTTTGGCGTATGGACACATACAGATTGGTTTTGTCTTCCTGGCTTCAGGGATTTGTCACTGATGCCTTACTGACCCATTCTTTTCAAAGGGCATTTTCACACTTAATTTTTTTCCGCTGACCTAATGTAGTTATTGATTACAAAAAGAGCAGGTTCTAAACTTATCACTAATCAGTGAAAAGAAACTGAATTGTGAAAATGCTCATTGAAAAGAATGGGTCTGTAAGGCATACGTAAAACATTACTGAAGTCAATGTGAAACCGCCTAAAATCTTTGAAACTGTTTAAAAATTCTAAAAATACAAGGAGGAAGACACTCCATTATGGTTTAATTACAATATTGGGGATATTATAGTAATCCCAGATAGGGAATACTGGAGGAAACTAGGGATTAGATAAAAATAGGAAAAACAGGCAGCACTTACAGATTTCAGTGAAAATTCAGGTGAAAAATGTTTTTCAAGATGACTGCGTTTCAGAGCACAGAGCACAAGTGATTCCACACATACACACGCATATATGTATATGTAAATTACGATTTCTTTACATATTCTAATTACTCAAGTGCAAGACGTAAACATTTTATACCAAATTTCAAGTTAAAAACTGTTGTGTATACCCATCTGTGTTATATTATAGCATTATATGCTTTATGTGTAAAAAATTATTAATCTATTAAAGTAACAATGGGAATTTATCTATTAAAACCACAGTGTGAATAGTTGTGCAATACATAGTGGGTTAATGTGGGGTTAAAAATGCCCAAATGACTCCAGACGTTCCTCCAGTATATAGTAAATGGCACTCACCGCCATGCAACTGTGACAGTCCTTTCTCCTATTTGCGCTTGCATCACAGACATGCGCAGTATGTGAGAGGGGAACATTGCATGTGCAGCAGCGCGTCTCTCCTATTACTGAGAGACCTGGTAAACATAAGATCAGAATGAGCTATAACTCCCACAAGATAGTTGGTGTGACACCATTTGATTTCCTGTAACAATATTATGTATTAGCATTTGAGGGGTGAGACAAAAGACACAATATCTATTTGTCTCTGTAACAGAGAGCCCTAATTCAATATTTTGTGTCCAAAAGTGACACTAATCGCCAGAGTGCTCCTCCACTACATACCTCCCACTTAGGCTACACGGTCACTCGTCCTCAAGGGATTAGTGACTATATGGCGACTAAAGGAGCTGTACACCATAGAACATGCTAAACAAATGTGGAAACAGCATATAAAGATACACAAAAAAAATACAGCAAACAAATGAGATGCCAGAAAATATTCAGATTATATGGAGGATGCATCCCGTCAATGGGAATTTTCTCTTCTAAATATATTCATAAACTTGAGAGTTTATCTAAAAGAGAGAAAAAGATTACTTTAGATTCAAATTATATTGGAACAGACTTGATGTCTTAACAAAGGAAATGTGACACCTATAGGTGTATATTAAGCTCACACAAGGGATTGTAGCTCAAAGTCCACCGGTATCAGCCTTGGTGCATGTAGTTAAATAGACAGCCGTAGAATCCAAATTAAACAAGTAGAAGCACTCAGCACTTATGGGAAGCCACCAGGGTAAGTGTAAAAGCAGTCTTCTTTGTTACCATCTCAGGAACGGTACAACTCAATGTGCAAACTTGATGTCTTATTACACAGATTAGGATTAGAGATGAGCGAGTATACTCGTCCGAGCTTGATGCTCGTTCGAGTATTAAGGTACTCGAAACGGCTCGTTGCTCGGACGAGTATTTCCCCTGCTCGCGATCGAGCATTTAATTAAAAAAACACAGTGAAGAACAATGAAGAATAGAATAAAAACAGTGAACACAGTGAACACAGGATCATTTAAGTGAAAAACACAGTAAAGAACACAGTGAAGAATAGATTACAGATGTTCGGCACATCTGCTTACTTGTCGGAAGATATGCGCGGAACGGTGCGAACAAAATAGCATGTGAAGAACAATATATATGTGTAAAGAACACATTGAAGAACACAGTGAGCAGGACAGAGACACCGGGGAGCAGCACAGAGACACCGGGGAGCAGCACAGAGACATCGGGCAGTGGCACGGAGACATCGGGCAGCGACACGGAGCGGCACGGAGACATAGGGGCACGGAGACATCGGGGCACGGAGACATCGGGGCACGGAGACATCGGGGCACGGAGACATCAGGCGTCACGTTTGCCTTTTACTTGGCTAGAAAATAGCATAGGAGAATCCAACGGGCTAATTACGCTACAGTAGCGTTAGATCTATTGATTTTCTGGTTGATTGCGGTGGCTGTAGTTGTTTGCATGCATCTACTAGCCCAAATTGTGAGCAATGTGGGTGGACTTGCGACCACTGTGTTTTGCGATTCAGTGACGCACATATCCATCGCAAAGACCGAAGTGGGAAAATTTATTAGGGCCCGGGGTGGATTTCAATTAGGCACAGTCTGCCATTTCCTTTTTATTCCGTTATTTTTTCATAACTCAGAGCTCATCTCATCTGGCACGTAGTGTTGCCTTTCAACTGGTAGAAATAGCATAGGAGAAGAATGGCAAAAGGCGGACTTACGCCATACAGTGAGGGGTTATATATTTGATCTGGCGTGAGTTGTTCGAGGGACTGTAGTGTGCAGTGCATCTAATAGCAAAATGTGAGCTAATTTGGAGTGAGACTTGCGACCACTGTGTTTGCGCTTAGTGACGCACATATCCATCGCAAAGACGAGTGGGAAAAATTATTAGGGCACGGGGTTGGATTTCACATGAGGCACAGTATCTGCCATTTCCTTTTTTATTTACGTTTATTGTTTGGCAGTAACTCAGAGTCATCTCATCTGGCATAGTAGTGTGCTTTAATACTGGGCTAGAAAATCCATAGGAGAATCCAACGGCTTACTTAAGGACTACAGTAGCGTATATATTATTGATTCTGGGTTGATCTGCTGTGGTGGCTGTTAGTTGTTTGACAGTGCAATCTGTCTACTAGCACTTGTGAGCAATTTGGAGTGCGACTATGCGACCACTTGTTTGCGCTGAGTGAACGCACTAGCCATCGCAAAGACGAGTGGGAAATTTATGAGGCCCGGGTTGTGATTTGTCGAATTAGGCACAGTCTGCCATTTCCATGTTTATTTGTGTACGTATATTTTTTTCATAACCTCCTGCGTCTCATCTGGGCACAGCAGTTGTGCTTTCATACTTGGCGAGAAAATAGCCCCATGCAGCAATAGGGATAGCATCGTTTGGTTTAAACTAAAAATACCCACAAAACAACTAAGAAAACCAAAAAATAAAAAGGTGTTCTATAAAAAAGAAATTAAAGTTAACCTCTATTTCAGACAAAAATGTTTAACCCCCAGAGGGCGGTTAAGGGGTAAAGAGGACAGAGCGGGGGGGGTTACGGGAACAGTGGGCGTCCAACTACTGCAGGGTCAGAGGCCGTGGTCCGGGAGGGGTGAGACTACACCTGGCGATGAGGGACAGGGGGCACGCCGCCACAGAGCTACACTCCCTAGGTTCATGTATGAAGTTACGGGACTCGTGGTGAGCACTGTTGAGGCCAGCAGAACAGTCGCGAACAGGTGAGTCGTTGGAATTGCCCGACAATGCTCTATCGAGCAATTTGTCCACCGCTCAGTTTCTCACGCAGTCCACACACCCATGGTCACGCGAATATCGGACATACCTCCAGGCTCCTGCCCCTCACCTTTCCTCCCCACCTAGTCTGCCCTACATCACAGCAAAAATTTGCCATTTGAACAGGCCATACTCTTAGGAACTGTTTTTGGACCCTTACCACAGTCACAAAACCACTTGTCCGTGTTGCTATTGATGAGCAATTTTCCGATGCCCAGGTTTTCCACCAGTCGCCATAGTCTGTGGGTGATGATGACCTTCTTGAGTAGTGTGGAAAGAATGGAGTGGTTAAAGAGGGTTTGCCGACGATGTTGAGGAGCACATGAGTTGTAGACAGGGCTGGAAGTTGTTGTCAGGGCAGTGAAGTCCTGGGAAAGTGGCGGCGAGCCAAGAACAGAGGGAACTTTTCGGTGAAGGATGATTGAGGTTGACAGACACAAGCTGGGTTGAGAGGCCGGGTGAACACAGTGTTCTGGAGGACGGAGGAGAGGTCCTCGACCAGAACAGGTTGGACGAGCAGTGGTGGGGCCCAGACGGAGAGGCCAGGGCCAGAGTGTTGCTTCAGGCCGCAAAATGACATGTTTGTCACACTCCGTGAAGCTCCCGTGGCGAGGCCCTGCGGCTGAGGGCTAGATTTCAGAAGTAGGGAGGTTCTTTAAGATGGAAACCCGGATTTACTCCGGATGACCGACGGCCGCTGGGGTGCCCACATTGCCCCAGAACCAGGTCAGACTAGAGGGGATCACCGACTACGAGCTTAACCTACCACCAGTATGAATAGCAAGGCATTGAATGCTAAACACCATCCACTCCGGGCAAACAAAGCAGCGTACTGTTAACTCTCCGGCCGTGCACACCACTGCCTCCTCTCCTGCCGGTGTCAGCTGTAGTCAGACCCTGCCCAGGACCCTGACCACAAAACCCCATCGGCGCCTCCACGATCCTCCACAGCATCCACAGCGTTCAGCTCTCCATTACCCCCGGACGCTGGAGCGGAAACGGCAATATAGTGCAACCCCACCCGAGCACGCCCAAGCCCTTAATGGCACATTCTCCAATTGCCTAAGCCTGGAGGATGCTGCCCTATAGGCTAGTACGAGAACCGAGGGGCCTTTATGTGGCTAGGCACTCTTGGCGGCGGCCCTATCCTGTCCACTGTCCCTCTCGGGGTAAATATCGGTCGCCCAGCCGCCCAAACTTTTGCCGATGTGCCGTCCCGAGCCGTTGCACCGAGAACGCGTCAGCACAACAGTAATCCGGGCCACATCATGACCAACACGCCGTTCTGACAAGGTCCACCGACCACGGACACGTGGAAGAGTGCTGCCGAGGGCATGAGGCCCACCTAAGATCATCTCGCTGACAGGAGTATTCATTCTGGATGCTGCACCGATTGGTTGTAGCGTGGTGCGAATTGGTGGGCCTTGGGGATCCCGACGTTGACCTTGCTGTTTTCGGCATATACTGTAGCACGACGCCGATGGATTGCGGGGCGTGGGTGCCTATACAGTTAGGTTCCAGAGTGTTCGAGGGCTAGCTATGACCTCCTCCTTAGTCCCACCCTCCTCCACCTCCTCCGTTCGACGAACCGACGACACGATTCACGTGGGACATGTGGCCTTGGCCATTCACCGTGGTAGACTCTAGGTCACGGTACGATGTGGCGTGCATCGCTAAGAGAACAGCCCACGGGGTGCATGAGTAAACGCTGCTGAAGCCTAGGCGAAAACTAAAAGGCACCAACCGCTCCACGAAAGTATTAGCAGGCGCGCCTTCACGGCGCAGACACTGTATGAGGCGCTTTGGCACCGCCTGCAGATCCTCGAGCCAGTGCTAGCTTGTTGTGGGACAACCGTGCCCGTGGGTTAAAACATGGGGCGTGTGATAACCTCCAGCCAAACTCGGCAGAAGACACATGGGCCATGCCTGGCCCATGTGTTAAATCTGATAGTTCAGCGTTTCCTCAAGACATACCCCAAATCTGTTGATTTGCTCACGAATGAAAGGTGCCCGGACGCATGTCTGTGCGGATTTCAGGGAAGTCCAGCACAGATGTGCTGCAACTTCGTCAGGGACAGGCGCCGAAGTCGACACCACGCTCAAACTGCCCGCTCACGACTGGTGTGCCGAGCGTGGCCACGAGGTTGCGAATTCAACACTGACATGTTATCCAGAGTTTCCAGCAGACGCTCCAGCTGTGAGGCGTGGGTTGTATTGTGTTAGTCATACGGCCCAGATGTCAACTTCCACAATGAAACTGGTCTAGTCAAGTTCAAGCAGCTCCTCCAAGTTTCTACATGAGGATTAACTGTGGACAGCGGGATTGTTTTATGTTGATATCTGTCAGTTGGCTGCAGGAACTTTCCTCTTTGAGGAAGTCACAACAGATTGTGATCCAGTGGCGATGCCGGGTATCATCAGCACTGCAACAACTCCCGCTGCTTGGCCGGTTGAACTACACTCCTCTCGAAGCATTGTGAACGTCGGAAAGCTTGGAGCTCCCTCACCACAGAGACGGGGGAAATGAAGATTCCTGTGATAGCCAATAGCACCCGGTAGGTTGTTCTCACGGCCATCGGAGGAGGGCGAGTGAGGGGATGAGGAGGAACGAGGAAGTGTAGGATGTTTGGCGAAGACACAAAGAGGGACCAATTGATGAGTCTCACCTGTTGAGCGGACCCCCCCAAGTGGGTGCAATGGGGACACAGAGAAGAGGCGTTGGAGGAGTTGGAGGAGGAGGAAATGGACAGCAAGGCCAGTGAGGGGAGGTGAATCTTACCGTTGTATCGGCGCATATGGCAGATTTCATGCTAGGCTGCCTATCCCGTGACCCTCGCCGTTTATCAAAGAATTTATGGCACCGATTACTGGGTGTTCCACTCTCTGGACCCACTGGTAGGTTACAAGGCAAAAATTTCTTACTCTCATCCCTGGGAGGAAAGGAGTGTGAGAATGATGAATACCAGACAAGGCCCTGGTTGCACAAGCTGAGAACCGGTTATTCCCCTCATATCGACAGGCGCTAGCGGCTCGAGGACTGTGCGGAGTTATTATTTGCGGGACAAGTACAGCTACAGAGACGGTGTATGACGAGATAGGCGAGCAGGCACGGCAACAGATTTAGACTCCAGCACTCGGAAAGGGTACGCTACAGGCTTTGCCAGCTCTTTTATGTCACCCAAGCAAGGAACACTGCGTCACCTTCAAACAATCCGCAGGCGTATGGGCTGCTCTTTACAGAAAGTGGTGAGGGAGTACGTAGCTGCCCTACCAGACATCGTCCTTAAATGATTGAGTCACCACAGCTCCCATTACAACTAATGGGGTTCAAAGCTGGACATGTGGCACGAAATGGCGCTGTCCGCCTTGGGTTGCTTGCCTGCCCAGCCCGCTAGCGTCTTTGTTCTAACCGATGCGGGTTTTCAGTGCAGCTGGTGGCATCATCACCGATTAATGACGTAACGCCTGTCGTACGCTGACAGCGCTGACCGGCGACGGCTTTCAGCTGTAATAAGCCTGGAGGCTCCCTAAATTCCAATCTCCACCAGGGAAGGAAGCTCAACCTGAATAATGATCCGACTCCTCCTCCTCCTCATTTTCCCCTTCTCCTCCTCTTGTACAGTAAAGCAAGAGGAAACTGGCTATTTTTTTACAGGGCCCACTGGCTCTAGACTATGTACTTCATGCCATTTCATTTTGTGTATGGAGGGCCACCGGACCCGGTCCTCTGTTTTAAACAATTTTGGGAGTGCCCACATCGGCACTCAATCTATTCAATTTGTCTGGAGGGCCACCTCGCTCCTTGGTTTGAAAACTTTTTTGGACTGCCACATACAGGCACTCACATATTCCATTTTTATGGAGGGCCACCTACCTGCTCAATCGGTTTGAAAAACTTTTTTGGACGCCACATAAGGCACTCAATATACTTCCCTTTTATGGAGAGGCCACTACCTGCTCCCTGTTGAAAAACACTTTTTTGGACGCCACATAACAGGCATCAATCATTCCATTTTGATGGAAGGGACACCTACTATGCCTCCTATGGTTGTGAAAACTTTTGGGACTGCCACATACAGGCACTCATCTATTCCATTTTTCGGAGGCACACTACCTGCTCCTTGGTTTGGAACAACTTCTTTTGGATGCCACATACCAGGCACTACTCCAAATGAATTGTTTCATAGCAGGCATTCACACGTTGTGCAGTGTCCATTGCATACCTCAAAAAGTCGCCATATGCTGCCTCCCTACATCGTCCCTTAGCAAACGAGGTGTTTGTCAGGCCGAACTTTGGGTGTTGTGTCATGGATTCGTTCCACATCAAAGTTGTGAACTTTGTCGCCACCCGCCTGGTTATCCCAAAAATAAACTGGCAAACTTTCCCATTTACGGATATTTTATTTCAGCGCTTCATGGCGCATATGTTTACATTCCCCTCACCCGCCATATCCTAAACTGATAAGAAAGACTACTACACTTGACTTATACAAAGGTTCTTAGAGTGATGTTTGGGAGTAGCATAGAGAAGGGGCACTGGATTGGCGAAAGCTCGCTGGCAGCGGAGCCGCAGCTCCATGCCAAGAACCGAAACTAACAAGTTTAACTGCAGCACCTTTATCTAATACTCGTTCACTGCCGCCATACATGGACGCACTTATCAAACGTGTGTGTCAGGCAGAATTTTGGGTTGTTTTCATGGCTTCCACAAAAAACTGTTAACTTTGTCACCACCTGAGGTGTAATCCTCCAAAAATAACAAATGGCAAACTTTTACCATTAGGATATTATTCGCGATTCTTGAGCATCGTGTTTACATTCCCCTCACCGCCCATATTCCAAACTATAAGAACGCTACTACACTTAACTTGGTGCAGGCTGGGGACCGAGCTGACCGGGGGGGGGGGCTGGTCATTATACTCGCCTCAGAGATTGCGGGGGGCGGCCTACCTCGAGTCTCCAGGTGTTTCAGCCTACTATGCCTCATCCTCATCCCAACCACTCTCCCACCCCTCCTCCTCCTCCGAATTACATCCGTGAGGCATGGCGCCATCAGTCGGTAGCTCTAGCACAGCAGCAGGTGCCGTCGCCCTAAGCGACCAGCAGGCGGTGCTCAAACTGCGAGCGAGTGATAAAGGCACACCGCCCAAGAGGCTATTACAGGATTCCGTCAAACTGTTAACTTTGTGCCACCGTGCTGTGTAAGCCACAAAAGAACTGGAAAACTTTTTTCATTTCGGATATTATTTCAGCGCTTCTTGCGCAGATGTTTACGATTCCCCTCACCCGCCTATCCCAAATTTATAAGAACGCTTTATATCACTTGATCTATATACAAAGGCATATTAGAAAGAGCTGTTATGGGGAGTAGCATAGAGACAGGGGCTTGGATGGCAACAGCTCGCATGGCAGCGGAGCGCCAGCTCCATTGCCACGATCCAACTAACCAGTTTTTTAACTGCAGCACCTTTAATATACTACTAGTTCCCAACGGCCTCCATACCATGGTCCTCTTATCAAATGAGCTGTGTCAGGCAAGAATTTGCGAGTGTTTGCATGGGCTTCCATTGTTAAACTTTGTCCCACCCTGCTGTGTAATCCACAAAATTATTACTGGCAAACTTAGTATCATGTACCGATATATTTGAGCCGCTTCGTGCTCACCTCCTTTGGGTCCTCTCTGCCAACCATTGGTTGAAGCCTGGTTCCATAGGGTATGTGTGCCATGCCACTCCTAGCCTGCGTGCGGCCGCTTGCCTCTGCATGCCGTCCCTATCGTGTCAGGGTCAATTAATTGGTATGTTAGATGCTATCTAGCCTCATTGGTCACTCTGCATGGCTATGCTGTTGCCATAATTTTGGCATTATGGTGCGTTAAGCAGCCTCAGAGGCATCAATGCAGCTTGCCCCTGTTTTCCTGTCCATTCCGTCCGGTGTTCCATCCTTTTCTGAGGTTCCCAGGTGTTTGGCCAGCTCCATGTTGCAGATGCCTTGGTCCCCTGAAAACAAAATGCGGTCGAGTTCCCATGGCACTTCACTGGGGTGTTCTCGAAACGAGCACCGAGCATCGGGAAAAGTTTAGTCTCGGAATAACGAGTACCCCGAGAATTTTAGTGCCTCTGATAATCGATAGTACAGACCTAAAGTTTGACACACCTTCTCCTTCAAAAGGAGTTTTTCTGTATTTTCAGGATTAAAAAATTTACTTTCGCATTCCTTCATGTAAGCCAGTTTCTTTTAGCGCTTGATGGTTTTTGCAACAGCACTGGGGGGGCACTTGTAGAGTTTTCCCAATTTTTCAGCAACTGGTGACCTTTATTTCTCAATTGATGCCACTCATTTTCGTTTCTAGTGCTTTTTTCTAGGCGATAATACAAATTCTAATAGTATATGTAGTTGAACTTCAGCTGTAAAATGCAACTTCTTTAAACCTGAAAGGGCACCGTGTGAATATGAAAACCTTTTCAGGTGACTTACCTCTTGAAGCTCATCAAGAGAATGCCAAGAGTTGTTTGCAAAGCGTAATCAAGCTAAGGCGGCTACTTTGAAAACCTACAATATATGACCATATTTTCATGTTTCACATCTTTTGTTAAGTATATTTCACACATGTTAGTTTCATAGTTTTGATGCCTTTAGAGTGAATCTACAATTTTATAGTCATGAATACAGAAAATCTTTTGAACAGAAGGAGGTGTCTGTGTAAAAACTTTTGTTGCACTCTGCATACATAAATACATAGATTACATAAATCATACATCTTATTTACACACATACATACTCTTATAAGTATTACTTAATACACTTTTAAAATAAATAAATCATTATGATGCTGGTATGTGTTGTGGAGGTATGTGGTATTACAGTAATGGCGAAGTGCCGCTAAAGGAATTTGGCACAGTCACATTTATAATCCACCATTACACTAGGGCTCTCTTTGACTCAGTGGAAATCATATGACTAGATTTTCTGTCAAATTTTCACCTCGCACTCTTCCAATGTACACTTATTAACCTCCTTCTAACAGGTAGCAGTTAGTTGCTGCTGACGTGGCAAGTAGCAACCATCACATC
Source organism: Engystomops pustulosus (assembly GCA_019512145.1). Taxonomy (NCBI): domain Eukaryota; kingdom Metazoa; phylum Chordata; class Amphibia; order Anura; family Leptodactylidae; genus Engystomops; species Engystomops pustulosus. The sequence continues at coordinate 79,071,691 of CM033641.1, forward strand.
TCAGCTTTCAGGACAATCATAGTTCCGTTTTGAGCCAATATGAGCTTTGACTTTGGATTGGTTCTATAGGCAATGATATAATAAAACTTATATGTATTGAGATATGTGAATTAATTTTAACCGGTATATGATATATATATATTATATTAAATATAATATTATAATATATATATCTTATCGATAGACAAGAGATAGATAGTATATAATAGAACAAAGACTATAGTACTAGATGCAAATACATACTAAACAGAGCATAGAGATATAAATCGTTAAACGCTTTTTTTGTTTAACCCCTTCTTTTGTTATTGCTTGAAGAGTAGTTATTACTATCGCGTCAATGCTGAGTACACTAGTTATCTCAAAACATCACCCTAAAAATAAATTAGTATCTAAGATTAAGATAATGTAAAAGTTAGTGTATAATATATGAATTTTCATATAATGGACTGTCAACGTGCCATAAATTACTGGGTCAGAAAGTACATGTGGGGGAAGGCTACACAATCTGGTGTGCTATAGACGCACCAGAACACCTGCGCTGAATATGTCCAATAACCAGAATTCTCTCTCTACTTAATTTGAATGTAACAGCTGTTCAAGAATGTCTCATTATTCCTAGCATTTGCAAAAAGTGTTTACAGTCAACTCAACCACACTGGAACCACAAAGTCAAGAAAATAGCCATCTGTATTAAAACATTCCCTCTGCTATTTTTTCAATAAAATGTGGCAAATGTAAAAAATATCTTTTGGATTTAATATTGGACCATATGATGTTCAGAGTAAGGAAATATAAGTGCACCTACCGAAAAGATTGAAATTGAGTATTTATATAATTCACCGTGCGGATAAAGCCTTCAGCCTCGAGAAACTCTTCCCTTAATTTGAAAAAAGAAATATTACTGGAGTGTCATATCAACAAAGGAAATGTACTTTTATGTATAGCCTTTAAAGGAGTTGTCTGGGTAACAAACAAATTATATATGGAACAAGGGCCTTAATTAAAACAACAAACCTCTTATACAGACATAGCATTCTCTGTTTTCCCTGGTGGTTAGTGTGAACATGTCTTGTCACACTACCACCTGGCCGGACTTCTTCAAAGAACAAAGTCAAATAATTGACCAAGCGGTCAGGGTCTCAGTGGCCATCAATAAGGTAGATCCCCAATCTGCTACAGGCAGTCCCCGGGAACATACAAATAGGGTCTGTAGGTTTGTCTTAAGTTGTAATTTGTATTTAAGGTCGTGAACTGTATATTTTTAGTCAGTGTAATCCAGCCAGAACTTTTTTTGGTATCTGTGACAAGTGGATTTTTAAAAAGTTGGGTTGGTCATAAGAAATCAGGCTTAACACTAAAGCTCATCAGGCCCTTCAGTAACTGTTACAGCGATCGATTGTAGCCTAGGATAAACGTACAATAATTACGCAATATCCAAGGTCCGTTTGGTAACAGGGGTCCATATGTAAGTTGAGGTTATTAAGTAGGGACCGCCTGTATTGATTTTATAAAAGCAGTTCATGCATTTAAGGTAAGCATAAAAAGGAAAAGCATGTCGAATTCCCTGTCACAATCATATCATGGTCCGAAAGGTCACAGGTAGACACCTTATTTTTTATAAAAAGTTAGTGATACCATTGTCAGGTATGAAAAGAGCAAAAAGACAGGATGTCATCTTACAAACCATTCCCACTGCTGCAGTAAGATGCTAGGAAGTGGAATCTGGAATGCTGGCATAGGTAGTAAACTGATTATATTGTTCTTTTTTATATCCAGTAATTCAGGGGTAGAGGGACAGTACATTTTATGGGGTGCACAGGTATCAAATAATAATGGAGGAACAGTAACTTGAACAACAATATAGGACAGTGTGTGGGTTGATTAAAACATAACTTTATTATTGTTTAATTATTTATTTATAAGCACCATTAAAAATAATAATAAAAATGGTAAAACACTCAATGTGCAAATGCCGTTCTTTCACTTATATAAAAACTTTCTAACAGATTGCTATAGAACCAGCTTTGATCTCACTGATATAGATGCTAGGTCTCTTATACTATTGTCACTAATGTGTGTAATGTCACAATATGGGATAGTGGGCTTGTGCGCTACACTTGCCTGTGCTAGCCAAGAGGGAATGACGCTTATGTATTACACCCAAACCCCACTTTCTAAGCAAATCCAAGATTTTCAGACCCTACCTATTTTCAAGTCAATACTATTATCAGGGGTCTAGGCATTAAATAGAGAGCATGGGCTTCATCTGCTGTTATGCTGTTATGGGCGCTGGTTCGAAAGATGCTGTTGTATATAATAGAACTTACTCTGTCCAAATATCAGTTGTGAATGTGACACTACGGCTAATGGCTTACCTATAGTGTCCACAGTTATGTACTTTACACCTTTGATTGTTCTAGGTGGAGATGGGCCTCCAGAAAAGTAGTAGTCGGCTGCGAATGACGTATTGTGGGACAGCCACTGCCATAACATTTTTAAAAGCTTTCCAGAATGCAGCTTTATCAAAGGCCACCATTTGTAACATGTGTCAGCTGGCACGGGGCTCATGGGTGAGATGAGGGTCAAACTGCTCTTTTCTCGCCATTGTTTGGTGGTTTTAGAAAATATTTATGCTTACATGAATGGGTGTGGACAGGCTTTGAAGTGGTTTGGCTGGTGGCACATAATCTCCTTTTGGGGAGAGAGTCGCCTCTTGTCACTCAGGGCCGATTGTTTTTTAAAGGCTTAGAAAACTGAAGCAGCAGAGGGACCACCAATGTTTATGTTTTGTTTTTTAGTGTATACCACGCGCTCATGTTTTTTTTTGACGGGGCATGGTGATATGAGTGGTGCACAGAACGTTGCTGTACTCGGGGATTGGTGTGCACAGTGTTATCAGTGTGCAATTGACACATTTTGTCTTCTGCACATTGCTGTCACAAAAGTACCATGCTAGGGAGATCCTCCGCTGGGTGGGCCTTTTATATGTCCTTCCTGGCACAGGTATAGGTTGGAAAGCACCATGTTTTGGCTGATTTGCTGACCAATTTTTGCTGGCAACTAGTGGCTATGTGACAATGCTATTACTCAAATTTATCATGCCTTTGAGCAATGTTGGATCTAGACATCATCTTATCCCACAGATCTTCTTCCAACCAAGCCCTTATAGCCTTCCTGTGTCAGCCTCCATTTGAAAAAGTGACATTTTGGTTTTATTATCACATGGTAGGATTCCCTCGATGTGACTTCCACCTGTCTTACCCTCATTCTCTCACAGTTGCTTGGGGGGAATCAATGTCTGCAATTGGTACATGGGCAAGGTGAGGTCTCATAAGACGCTAGCAAAAGAGCTTGTCATACGCATCGCATGTGTGACTGCACTTGACCTTGCTGAGACTGAAGCTAAGTCTTTGGCCTTTTTGAGGTGGGGAGGAGAGTTGGATCCCAGTTCTGACACCAGACAGACCAGAATTGTGGCGCATTTTATACTTGAGGGTGGAACTAGTGATGAGTCCTCCTCACTGCTTAGTGTTTCACAGCAGAAAGCTTGTTCTACATCTTAGTATCAATCAGATCAATAAGACAAGCTACAACTTGGCCCATTTACCAATGGTTATTGTATCACGGATAGAGAAGGGATCGCATAAATGGTCCAAGTCCATTAAAGCAATGTTGCACGCAAGAAACAGGTTATAAGGATAATTCTTCTCAACATAATTCACGTACTTATTTTTCGGACATAAGGATGCAAAAAATCTTAGATTTTCTACGAAATTAAAACGGGGCGCCGTTATAGTCTAGTTCACCTTAATGACCGTACTGTACAGAAATAGCGGTCCTTGAAAGCTGTGCACAGTTAGCCACTGCTGTCATTCATCCTTATCATCAGGTGCGCCTAAGGCCGAAACAATTATTGTAGATAAATACTATCTTATACAGATTAAGCATTTTGTCAGAAGATCTCAAACTCGTTGTCCAAATTCTATGTTTTTTCAACCACTTTATAAATATAATGAAATCTATCCTTATGTGTAAATACATATTTATCTTGCTGCAATTTAAATTTGCAAGAAAATTCTTACCATTAGAGAAAACAAACACGTTCACAAGCAGAAAAAGTAGTTCAAAAGGATAACTTTTTGGCTTCGACTACCACACAGTGCAATATAGATGTCGCAGGATGATGCTATATGCTGTCTGGGCATGGATTCTTCCTGTGTAGTCTTTATCTATCTGTCCTAGATTTTCTTTGAAATGTTGTTTGATTGTTAGCTCATACCCTTGTAGGACATTTCTGGTGGTGCCAATAAAATAATCAACTGAGGCATGGAGCTATCGCAAAAATCTTGACAAACATCAACTCCTCCTGTATAGGCTCAAGCAAAATGATCGGCCTTTTGACATCCACCACAGCTGCTGCCAGCTTCTTATAAATACTTTCCTTGGCAACCAAAAAACGGTCATGTTCGTAACACATAGCTGTGGATACTTCTACAAATCACATTTTAACTTCTAATCTTAGATGACGCCCTAGAACACGAGGCGAAAGACAGCCAAACACGTTACATGGGTTCTGTCTCACTGCAAAACCAAAGGAACCATTAATTAAATACTATATCTGAATCAGTAGATAACTTTGAAAACCTTTACTACGCCTGGTGCTTCCAGACTAAATAACAGATGACACTAAACCAACCTTGACTGTTAAAATAGATAAATACTTTTGGAGTCATAGTATAGGGCACAAATATAATACTATAATTATGTAGCAAATGTTGATACCTGAGGAAAGTAGGGGAAAAATATTTCACACATTTTCTTGTAGCTCGGCTTTTGCGACTTTCACTGTGTGCTACAAAAAAAAAAACACAGTGTACACCAAATGGTACAGGTGTTTGTCTGTTTAATTACTACTTTCAAAAATAATATTACCCCTTACACATTGACATACTATATGTCACATTCGGTTGCTGGTTGTAGGAGAGGCTTTATGGGCTGAGCCCTCTCAATACAGGTGGGTGTTGACTGCATTATGCGCGGAATGCGTTTTTTTTAACATTTCACTGGATTTTGAGAATTTTTTCCCACTTCCCAGTACATGGCATGGAATATTAAAAGCATCACGGTGACAGTGCAATTTGTTACGCAAAACAAGCCCTCGACTAGCTCTTTACATGGAGAAGTAAAAAAGTATAGATTTTTGGAAGGTGGACATACAAGATGGAAGATGAAAATAAAACAAAAAAGGGCTTGGTGGTGGAGGTGGGTTATAACACTCTGTAGATAAAAATCTAATTTCTTCGCCCAGCTTCTGGAAGCTATAACTTTTCATCATTATGTGCGTATGGAGCTGATGTTTTCAATAGCAACCACTTTGGAGGACTGTTTGGCCAAAAGTTACATTTGGACATTGGGGGGGCAACTATTTTCTGTTAACGGGTTTCAACGCAGAGAAGAATACCTGTTATTATATTTGATAGATCGGATTTTGGACATGTGCGACCTGGTCATTGGGATTTTAAGTTGAGTATTATTTTAACACTCTAAGGAAAAACAGGGTGTGGTGATTGAACTTTTCTATTGTTTTTAATTGATTTAACTTCGTTTGAACATGTTTATATGTTGCAACCATCAGGGGTACTTTAACCTAGTTGTTTGATTGATCCTACTATATGCTGCCAGACTAACAGTACCAGTTTATTGACAGATCCATAGCTCCTTGATTGACGTTACAAGTGAGTGACGATCAAAGTCATATGCCACAGACTATCAGCAAAACAACGCCTGGAGTAGAGACAGCACAGCCGCTGAGAGCCTCTACCATACAACCTAAAGAGGTATTCCAGGAATAGAGCATAGGTCATATACAAATGGTTCCCAAATTAATGCAATTATTGTATGATTAGTTGTTTTTTAAAATTTGCTCCCCTTAGCAGAAAAATGCTGTGGTCATATACTATAAGAAGAATGAAAATGCACTGCCCTTTAATCAATCTCTTGGATTTGTTCCACGCAAAGCGCACAGGACAAGAAGATGCCGCTGGTTACACATGTCCAATCATATGTCTTGCACCTGCAGGAAGGTCAAGTTATCACCACTATGGTTGGCTGTAGTCGTCAGTTGACGTGCATCCAGTATGAGCCAGTGTTGTAGTTAGACGGCATCTTCAGGTTGGCGAGTAATGAATCACAGGGATGGCAGTTTACACATATTACTATGGCTAAACTGAGCAGACAGGATCTGTTTACATACATATAGGCAGCATAACATAAGAGGAGGTAGGAGTTATCTGAGAACTAAATGTTTATGGGGCAGGTGATTTCCAGTGGTGACCTATTTGGTGTACATCTGCGTACTTTAGAGTGGCATCATACAGTTTGGGGAGTCCATAAAATCAAACATATTAGATCCATGGTTTGAATAATGACATGATTGTTTTGTTAGATTTATTTAGTTATAACATTAGTGGGTTTGTGTATCAGGCGTGCATATTCCCGGAATACCCTTAAAAGACTAGTGACTACTAACAGTCCCAATTCATTACGGGGGATGCAAACACCGGTTGATAAAAGAAGGATGGTACAAGAGTAGATCATTTGGAAGTAAGTGCGTATGTTTTACTTGTTTTGTATTGTACGTACAACTTATGAACAAGCGTTCGACAAATCTGACAAGGTAACTAGATCACAGCAGGCTCACGAAACCGTAAGTGTGGCAGAACTTGATAAAACTGAATACATGTTATTGCCTAGTCCTGCTCAGCTACTTGATCTGTCCATGGACAAGTCAATTATCTCAGAAAGAATAGGCAAGTCTTACTGTTGCATTACAACTATGGAAACGTTAAAAGCCATTAGATAAAGCAACAAATAGCACAGAAGGACCAGATGTTGGACGCATAGAGACAGAAACACTCCATGCTATGTATGTGCCATTAAAACATGTAAATATTACATTTGACGAGTTAAGATTAACAAAACGCATAACTGGTAAAATTCTAAGGCAAACCACGGGATTCTGGTCGCATCAGGCTGGCATTTCCACTTTGGCTACATTCCTCCTCAATGGTAAGATTTCATTAAAATTTCATATCACCAAAAGAAAGCAAGTGTCTCATGCGATGATAATGTTGGTTTAATGGATCCTAATACATGTGTGGGATCCTTTTTAAAAAGATTAACCCTACTGCACAACTCATTGCGCACCAAGACCAAGGCCTTTTTTCAAACGGCATGGTGCCCTTTATCTGATTTAACATAACCAGGTGGTTGTTTTTGAGATGGTTTTCAGGACACGTCCCACTTGCAGTATTGGGAAATTTCGGTGGTTGACATATGTTGATTTAGTTATGAAAAAAGGTGAATTTGGTAACATTTTTTTTTAAACTTGTTTAATTTCAAAATGTTCTTTTTCAAAACTGATAGTTATACACCAAACATTAGTACTAACTAACATTACCATGTCCTCAGCTTTGTGTTGGCATATTTTATAGGTGTGAATGTTTTAGGCGCAATCTGGCACCTGGTCCAGGCCAGGTGCAAAGGAAGGATTTTTTTTTCATGGACCGTTGTAAGTATGCCAAATATAAATTTTCAACGCTACAATGTTAAAACCTTGTTGCAAAAAACCTTTTTTGAAATTCTTAAAATTTTGTTGAATCATTACATTGTTTTTTTAAGCAGCCAAGTTAAATGCATAAGCACTACATGACATATCGCGTACTATGCTATTTGTCAATCTACCATAGATCTTTAAAGACAGGATCCAGGTTTTGTTTAAGGGTCAACTGTGTAATTATGCGTCATTTGATTCCATTCAGCATTCATCTCTCCATCGCTACTTTGATAAGAGAGTAGCTCTTTTAATATATGCAAATCTATAAACACAATCCGAAACATGAAGCGGTACGGAGCCGCACCCTTAACGTCAAGTGTGACCGCACCAGCTCACTTGCATAAAGTCATCAAGCTCCCTGGGTTGACTACAATTGTTTAAATGCAGACACAGCCTCAAATCCAAACTTTACAGAGTGTCACTTTCCTGCATTTATATTTTTTTAGGTCTGCACCTCCTGGGTAGGTACAAAGATATTTGCTAGCTCAGAGGTTCTCGTGTGCACTCTGACCTCTGCCGCTACCTCCCACCGGGCCTCTAATTTACCCGCACATGCGAGTCTGCCGGGATGTCCCACACCAAAGTCATGGCGTTATCCAATCAGGTACGAAATATATTTCCGTTTGTTGCAGATTTTGCATGTATTGCCCCGGTGGTATAGCGCACGCGACGGTATTGTGGCGCATCGGCGCTGGCATGCATGAGACAGAAATTGGGGCCGTGGCCGTCTGAAAACCTGCAGCGATTCGGAAAACAAACCCTGCATTTTTAAAAAAAAAAGGGTCTTCGACACGCGCTACTGCACTCAGTGGAGGATGGTTGAAGTTCAGTACAATCCTATGAATAAGGCAGCAGCGCACCTGGTGGAACATCGGAGAAAGAAACTACCTTAGTGGAATTCCTGGCCACACCGAATCCTCCGCACACCAGAATGTTACACTACCCGCTCTTTTTCCGTGGGGGGAAACAGATTTTTTTTTTTACTTGTCACCTTCCTAACGACCCGTTTGGGTTTTAATTTCCATTTTCACTCCCCAACTTAAAAAATCTCTAACTTTTTCTTTTTACACATAAAGAGCTCTGTGATGGCCTTCTTTTCTGATAACAAATTGAACTTAAAGTGATGGTATTTACTGGAAGACTGAAAAAAAATTCCAAAGACAGTGAAAAATGGAGAAGAAAAAATGCATTTGTGACGTGTTCGTGTGGGCTTGGATTTACGGGCTTTTCTGAGCCCACAAAGACATGTTACTGTCCTAGTTAGTACAGGATGATCATGGGGATACCAAATTTGTATAGGTTTTGTAATGTTTCCTACCTATACAACCAAATTAAAACCTCCTGCTAAAAAATGTTTTCTTAATTTGCCATTCTCTTGCACTAATAGGTTATACTTTGGTATACGGAGAAAGCAGTGGGTAATGTGATTTTGGTACTTTGATGCAGTTTCTATACTCCCGTTTTTAGGCCTCTGTAGACCTTTTAATCAATTGTTATTAATTTTAAATTTTTTCAAAAAATGGTTAAAAGGGCAGTTTCAACTCTTTTTCATTTCAAGGTTAGAAACGCTATTCATTTTGTAGATCGGGCATTTCAGAAGATGCGACCACCTACTTTGTTTATGATTTTTCCTGTTATTTATTATTTATATCAGTTATTTTTATTTTTTACTATTTTCAGAGGCCCCTTGGGCTTTACCTTAACTCCTCGCGTGCTGTAGACCAGTCCGTAAGCCAATTCTGCCATACTAAGTACAACGGCAAGCACGTTTATATGGCGGTGACTTTTGTACTCACACATCTATTGCAGTAAAACTGTTCCAAGAATCACCATGTAATGTATTAGAAAGCGTGACCGCATCGGGTCTCGGAAGAATCAGAGGGCTAAGAGCGGGGAGTTTTGTTGTATTTTGGCCGCCTGCGGACCGAGTTCCCGCCGATCCGGGCGTAGACTGCGGGCCTTCCAAAACACGCGGCTGTCGGCTCAGATTGTATGCGACGTCGGCCCTTAACACTCAAGGACTCGTGTTAACAGTGTCACGACGCCACGGGCCGTAGCTCGGACCGAGTCAGGCGGAAGGAGACCCGGGGCCCCCGAGGGAGAGAAGTGTTTGTGTTTCGTATGCCCCTCATGCGTAAGGGCAGGTGCTCAAGCGCAGTTTTGTCAGTGGATCTTTTTTTTGTTTTTTTTCAGCGTTGGGATCCTTATATTGAGTTTGCCCCTTACCTGGGCAATAGATGAAGGCAGGGGCTGTAGAAGGTGTTGAGTCAGGCCACAACTAGCCATCTGTCAGGTGAACGTACAAAGTCTGATGTGTGTTGTTGTGATTGCTGGGCCACTGGCAGGGGTTTGTTCTTGGGCAGCGAAACGTCTGCCATACACAATTTGCTAAGATATACTCAGTCTGTACCACCATTTCTAATGGTCTATGTCAATCTCAGCCCTTGAAGTCGATCGATGAAAGCTTTCATTGCTTACACGATTCTTTGGATACACCAATCACCATGGTCATGGGGATGTCACACAAGTGCCTCAGTGCCCAGGCTTGTGTGTATAGGCAAATCAAGCTTCCAACCAGTCCAACTCCCAGCAGTTGTTTTGCCTATGACATGAGTCACAGTGCAGTTGTGGTGACATCACATGGGACCATGGGGGACGGTTTTATCACAGGAGAAGAGTAAAAAAAACAAAGCTTTCTAAGGATTCACAGCAGTTTACAGCTAAACGCGGCGAAAACTTGATAACCATATTCTAGAGTGATTTGATCTTCAAGAACATCTGCTTACGTGGGGTAGGCCATACCTTGTTCATTGCTTCTGAGATTGGATGAAAATGGAGTACGCAATTATTGTGTTAATATATTGTTGAAAGAAAACCCAGACCACTTCTTTCTAGCATATTGCAACCATGGGACTACTCATTTCAGCACAGTTGTTGAAAAGAACCTTGTGCATGAAAAGTACTGATAAGAGAATATTGGGTTTGGGATATAGCCCAAGTTTGAGTCATGGTACCGAGAACAACACCTTTAAGTAGAAACTTCACACACATGAATTACATAAAAAAACGTTGTTGGCTCTGGTTATCTGGATCTTTACTGTTGCGGCCCGCCCGAGCAACTAAGATTCCCTGTATAAAATATGCTCTATCCCGAGCAAGGCGTTTTTATTGGCAAACTGTAGATATTAACTGAGGGTTTGTAAGAGGCACTAAAAGTTTACAATTTTACTAATCATAAGGACAAAGTTAATAAAAAACCTTCTCTGCTTTCGGCCAATAATAATTGTGTTCCACTTTCAGCAAATAATTAAGAGTTTGTTGTAATGTAGGGAAAGGACCGTGATGATTCTTTCCCTTAAAACACTTCTCTATAGTACCAATCACAAATACCTTTTGCTTTGCTCTTTGTAGGTGAATGAATTCCGATGAGATCTCTGGTGAGAAAACCACGAGGGAGTTTTCGTAATGCCAAATGGGAGTTAGCATCAATAATGAATGTTTATTTCCCAGAAAAAAAAGAAACGTCGTTCACAAACCATTTTTTTTAAAATAATGATCCATACATAATTTCTTTTCTGTGTACCATGGTGAGAATATTCCGACAAATAGCAGTGATATATTCTCTCGTTCTGGGTCCTTTGAGTAAGGAGGACATGTTTGAAGGAGAAGACTCCTATTTTTCAAGAGAAAATATAGTGTAATGTGTATATTGTACCACGAAGCATCGTAATGTTGCGCTGACTCCCTCCTAAACACATGCATAAAATGATAAGTGCCATAATACATGGGGAAGGAGAAATCACTGCTGCTTCCAGATATTATAAATGCAACAATTGGGTATGTTATGTACTATAAAAGTTGTTGTGTGATTCATACACCTGGCAATATATGCACTGTATGTTTAGAATTAAACTTGCGTTTAAAGGAGATACAATGCCATGTGATATACTCGGATTGTTAGATATGTAATACTTTCTATTAACCCCTTAGTGCTTTATCGCATGTATCCGGATAGCATCAGGAAAGTGCCACAGCGGGTGTTCAGATGTATCGTACACGATGACAATTCCAGTGGTTATACCACACTGTGCAACATGGTGTTAACCCATTTTAATAAGCACATGGACTGCAACATGATTGCAGCACGCCATTTAAAGTACACTACACATGGACTACTATTTGAGAAGATTTCCAAGTGCCCCGACTTCCCAAGCCACCGCACCGCACTTTCTATGGATGGGAGGTGTTGGCAGGGTGGCAGTCGTGCTGTATAACCCTGGGTTCTAAAGCAAAGACAGAGTAGCACCAGCGATCTTGCCTTCCCCGTGGGCGCGCCATCTTGCGCGGATCGTCGCTCCCGATGACGTCACGGGGGTAGCGGCGATCCGTCGGACCATGGTAGCCTGGGTTGTTCCGAATACCCGAGGCTACTAGTTTTTTTAACCAATGCCCAATGCGGCTAAGTGCACATTGTAGAATGGGGAGTCGAGTAAAATCCCACATATACTTCCATACAGCTCAGTATGGACCAGATCTGATCGGAGAATAGACTACCTAGGGTTAGAGGCCCTAGTGGAGTCGGAAAAAAAATAGAAAAGTAAACATAAACAAAAAAGTTATAAACAATTAGAATAAAAACAACCTATCACGGCGAGGAAGAGCGACACACGGGGCGGCAGAAAGGAGTGAAATCGGGCAGGGCCAGGCAGCACGGCCTAGTAGTAGGTAGTAACAGCGTGGGCGGAGGAAGCACGGAGAGAAAACGGTGGCGGTCCGCCAGCCCACGGAGGAGAGATGAGAGACAAAAGGAGGAAAATACGAAAGGAGAGGGCAAAGATGGGGGCTTAGGACGGATGTGCACCCGGAGAGAGAACGGAAGAGGGAAAGAAGGCGGAATGTTGTGCTTGGCAGATGGGGAGACACGCGGTGGAGGAGGAGAAAGGAGAGTGACATAGGTGGCTGGAAGCAAGGTAGTAAACATCGGGGCGGAAAGCACGAGAGACACCGGGCTGGCAGCACGGAGAGACACCAGGGATGTTGAGGAAGAAGGAGTGAGGCATCGGGTGAGGAATGGCGGAGGGCGGCAGCACGGATAGTGATCCATCGTTGGCCGGCCGCACGGAGAGTAGTGACATCGTGGCTGGCACAGCACGGAGTAGAGACCTGTGTGTGGGCGGACAGAAAGGCTAGGGACATAGGTTGGAGGGGGGCCCGGAAGCACGGAGAAACACCGTTGGGCGGAGACGGAGAGACACCGGGGAGGCAGCACGGAGTGACATCGTTGGAGGGCACCGGGCCCGGCGAGACCCTCGGGGGCGGGCCAAGCAGCATGGAGTGACATCGGGCGGCAGCCAGCAGCACGGAGAGCACACACCGATGTTTGGGAGGCGCCGCACTATGGAGAGACACCGGGGGCCGGCAGCACGGAGAAGAGACATACGGCGGGCGGCAGCATCGGAGAGAAATCGGCGGAGGAAGCACGGTAGAGACCTCGGGGCCGGCAGCACGGCAGAGACATTGATGGGGCGCAGCGCAGGATGCTCGGGACACTCCGTGGCCGCAGAGGAGCGGATCCCGCCATAAGTAAGCAGATTGTGCTCGCACACATCGCCAATTCTATTCTTACTGTGTTTTTCAATGAGGTTTTTCACTGATCCTTAAATTTGGATATACTCTCTGTTGTTACCCCTTTCTCTAGAAATGAATAAATATAAATAACACAGTAAAATCATTAATACGCATTAGGTCATCAGACGGACGTGTCAAAAAATTGCCGATCTATCAAAATATACTGTAACGGGTTTTTCACTGCGTTTAATCCAATGTAATGGAAAAATAGCGACCCCAAATTTTTGACAACAACTCTTTACTATAAAATCATTACAAAAGTTGATCAAAATGGTTCGCGCCAACAGTTCCAAAAATATTCTAGCAATTAAAAACCGCCATCACAAATTCGCAACAAAAAAAAAAAAGACTTACCACAGCTCCGTTACACCAAGTATGAAAAAGGTATTGGCGCCAGAGATGAATGGCAAAATAAAAAATACAAAGGATAGTTTGTACAGGAGGTTTAACTTTTTTTTAAATGTATTGAAAAATTATAAACCTATACAAAATTGATATCCACGTGATACGGTACGGACCAAAAAGAATATAGAGACCATGTCATTTGGGAGCAGAGTGAAAGTTTTTAAAATCAAGCCCACAAGGAAAACGTGCCGCAAATTGTAGTTTTCACCATTTTCACTGATAATTGGAATTTTTTGTTCCACGCTTCCCAGTACTAAATGTCATGGCATATTAAAACCTCATTGACGTCAATGTAAAAAAGTGCAGGCTATTTGCTTACCACGCGAACAATAAGCCCATTAAACAGCCTTTTATGTGAAGGTATAAAAAAAAACTAAAAAAAGTTGATAGATTTTTGACAGTGGTGAGGGGGTGAATGAAAAATGGAAGTGAAAAACAACCTATTGAAAGGCAAGTCGTTAAGGGGTTAAAGTAAATAGCAAATTTTTGTTAATCATGTGGATACTGCAAACTTGTTGGTATCTGACCCCTCACCAAATAGCTAAAATCTATCTAGTTTAGATGGGACATTGTTGGCAGGGGTGTAATGATTTGGCCTCAACACTGCATATATAGTGTTAAAGCTCTAAGGCTGCCCAAACAAGTCATGGAGACTTGTAGCCTACCATGACAACCAATCACCACCTGTCTGTCTGTCAAAAATGGTGGCGTCCATGAGAAGCTATGTTAACCGGTTAACTGCACGAGCGGAACTCTCCATACACCCCTGCAGGGTTTAAGCATTATGATTAGAGATGAGCGAGTATACTCGTCCGAGCTTGATGCTCGTTCGAGTATTAAGGTCCTCGAAACGGGCTCGTTGCTTCGGACGAGTATTTCCCGTATTTCCCCTGCTCGAGATTTCGAGCATTTAATTAAAAAAACCACAGTTGAAGAACAATGAAAGAATAGATAAAAACAGTGAACAAAGTGAATCACAGGATAGTTCAGTGAAGAAAAAAGGTACAGGTGAAGAAACAGTGAGGGAATTAATTACAGATGTTCGGTCCACATCTGCTTACTTGTCGGAAGATCGGAACTGCAGCGAGTGGCTACATCAAAGGACAAAGGGGGGAGAACATCAGCAGCAGGGAGACAGCAGGGCAAGCGGGCCATAAGAGGGATACATCGGCACTGGGGAGAGATAAGAGGGGCAGAGGTGGTGGAGACCAGACAGGAGGACATCAAGCAAGCAGGAGCGACATCCGGCCAACACGGGGGGAGGAGCACTTAGCATAGGCAGGAGATCAGCAGCACGGGGGCATCAGGGCAGCATGTACAGAGCAATGCTCGGGCAGCAACGGGGGGAGACAGACGCCATCGGGCAGCACGGGGGAGACAGACATCGGGCATCACTGAGGGAGCACATGACATGTGTCAGCATGGGAGCAGACATCAACACAGCCAGACACGGGCGCGGAGGAACATAATCGGCAGCAGGGAGACAACATCAGTGCAGGCACGGGGGACATCGATCGGGCAGCACGGGTAAGACAGACATCGGGGCAGCCACGGGGAGAGCAGACAGACATCGGGCAGCAGACCGGGGGGAGAACAGACATTCGGCAGCACGGGGGGAGGAGACAGACATCGGGCAGCACGGGGGAGACACAGGACATCGGGCAGACGGGCGGGACACAGACACTGACACGGAGCAGATGCACCTGAGACTGGGCGAGGGAAGACAGACTCGGGCAGCACGGGGAAACAGACATCGGGCAGCACGGGGAGACAACATCGTGCAGCAGCACGGGAGGAACAGAATCACATACGGGGGACACAGCGCGGGGAGACCAGACATCGGGCAGTCACGGGGGAGCACAGACATCGGGATCATCAGCATACGGGGGGAGAGGGTGGGATGAGGGAGAACCAGGAACATTGGGCCCCCCCAGCACACGGGGGGGAGGGAGAGACAGACATCGGGCAGCAAGGGGAGAGAAGCACAGGACATCGGGCAGCACGGGGGGGTGGACACAGACATCGGCAAGCATCGGGGGAACAGGGAACATCGGGCAGCACGGCGGGACACCGGACATGGGCAGCACGGGGGGAGGACGACCTAGGGACAGCACGGGGGGACACAGACATCGGGCAGCACGGGGGAGACAGGACATCGGGCCGCCCCACCACCCATGGCACGGGGGAGGAGACAGACATAAGGCAGCACGGGGGATGACAGGGACATCGGGCCAGCACGGGGGGAGACAGGGAATCGGGCCAGCCACGGGGGACAACAGGACATCGGGCAGCGAGGGAGACTTCAGTGGAAAGAGAAAAAGAGGGGAGCGGATCCCGGGACCCGCGTATTCACCCCGACCCCAAGTTAAGCAGATGTGCAGAACATCTGTAATCTATTCTCACTGTGTTTTCACTGCGTTTTTCACTTAAATCATCCTGTGTTGTTCCCCATGTTTTTTATCTATTCGTTCCACTGGTTCTTCACATCTGTTAACTCTCTTGTCGGGAGATAATATACGACGGAACAGTTGAAGAATAGGAATTGCAGATGTTTGCAACATCTGATCATATCAGAAGACAGTTTCTTTTTCAAATTTTAAATAACACATTTCATACTGAAGCCCATGGTCCCTTTGGAAAAATGCATGGGTTCTACCATGACTTTCAAATGGGGCTTCGGTTATTCGAGCGAGGCACTCGAGCATTCGGAGAAAGTTCGTCTCGATAACGAGCACCCTGAAGCATTTTAGTGCTAGCCTCCTTCTAAGTTATGATCCACACAATGTTTTTGTTTTCTGCAATAATGGATAATTGGTGTCATCTACATTGGTTTTTGATATTGGAGTTTTTAACTCTGATATTAACTCTGTCTCCAGTGATGGTTTATTTAAAGATTCCAAAAGCATTTTTTAAATTGCCATCCCAAAAGAACAATTGTGCTAAACATACAAAATTTTATGTTTTAGATAAAAAGAATAGGCTGCTAAAATGTTCATCAGAGAATCAGGCACCAAACAGAGCAGCAGAGAAAACAGAATTCAATAACATACTGATATTTCCATTCAATGCAGCAAATAGCTAGTAATTATAGCTTTAGCACTGGTCTGTTGTACCTCTTACCCAACTCATTATACAACAAAGCATTTTCATAGATATTTCCTAAGCCATTTTATTTTCTAAACATTTGTTTTATTCTATCTATAATGTATTTTATTTTCAAATGTTGCTCCTATTCAATACAACTAGAAATATGTTCTTGCATCTCACATTTTTCAGCATATTTGTTAACTGGACTACTTTTCAACTATTACTACCAATTAATCTTGTATAAATCGCTGTATTAGAAACCATGTCTTCCTGAAAATAAGACAGCGTCTTATATTCATTTTTGCTCCTAAAAATGGTCAAGGTCTTATTATTAATATATTTTCAGGGGATTTCTTATTAAGTACAAGAATTCACATGTATTGTTTATTAAAAAAAAAAATCAGCATTTATAAATATACTGTAGTTATGCCATCAAATACATCAGCATAACCAGCCAAACTCTGAATTCCATCAAGAATTCCATCAGATCCCAGTATCTTAAGACATTTGTATCATCATGTTCAAAAAACCTAAGATTCATGCTGAACTTCTTGTGACTCCTTTTCTTTTAGAATCATTGGCCCCAATCTCAGTTGCAAAAGCACCTTTCCTAAAGGTGGACTTCTTGTCCAAATAGCCTACGCATGCCCAGTTTTTTTTAGATCAGGAGTGGAGCGAAGTGAAAATAATTTTGGGTTCACTCATCAATATTTGTAAATGGTCAAAATAGATTGAAATTATTTTAGTTTATGGCAAAAATGGATAAATCATCATGAAGACTAGTCACAGGAAACATAAAGTTCTATGTAAAGGAACAAAACCTTCTCTTCTACTGGCTTACTCTCACTCACCTCGCAGTATAAATAACATACCATTTACTTTATTGAGATAAATCATAAGAAAGGTTTAAATGTAAATTAAATCCTCATGGCTTTAGTGGTGGAAATGTGTTCTGGTAAATCTAATCCAAGTATTTCCCAGCTTCCTCTCATGCGCATTCATGTGGATAGTATTCAGAACTAAGATACATGTATTTATTGTGCAGCTTCACCAGACAGTCAAATGCATCACATTTTCAATACCAAATGACTTTTGACATTCAATTTAGGACCCAAAATAGCTTGTAGTCTAACTATCCAAAAGTAATAGCGTGGAAGCAGCAGGATAGTCAGCTTGACGCAATGGATTTTTAGAGCTGCTTTAAATGAGTGGAAGCTAAAAAAACGTGACACACAAAAAGGATAAATGTTGGAAATGTTTCCTTGCAAAATATATCTAGATGTTATGTCAGAATTACAAAGCTCACTACAAAACTACTGTAAGCTGGATATGAACTGAACTATCATTTCACAGTATTATTCTAAAGCCACCTCTAAGTGTCACTATGTGGGGCTCAATGTCTCTATATATGACTCAATGTAAATCTCATAGGATAATGACTTTCTCTCCACCCATAAGGGGAGGGGGGGTATTTATCAGGGCTTCTGCACGAAGGCAGTGCCATAGAAGCCCTGAATGAATCAGAAATGCTAGCTTATTGGACTCATTGGAGTCAAAATGTTGGTGTTTAAAAAAGTCCCAACCCTGCTAGAGTGGAAAGTTAAGATAAATCAAACAAGCCCATCAGCCTTACCCCCAAAAAAGACAGGCACAAATTTCCAATCTAAAGATAAATTACACCTAATGTGGTTGACAGATCACTTTTGTCCAACTTCAGTATGCAACTTCTTTCCAGACACAAGTGATTAACGTATGGTCTGCCAGACAGGTGCACCCCCGGAGGGATTGTAAAACTGTATAACACAAATCTGCATGTAGTATTTCTGAATGGGGTTCTGCATAGGTGAGACACCATAAGGTAAAACACCTGGTATAGCCTTTCATACAACAGATCCCATAGAAATCTATGGGATTCATTCTGACATCAATCCAACATAGGTGAGAAATGCCAAAAGGAAACACATGCCATAGTAACAACTAAGAAACAGATTGGAAAGGGTAAACGCAGAAATTTTGGTTGTTTTTATAAGAACGGAAAAACAGGCTAGAGGAGATTTATTATGGCTTCCCCACCAGCTGTCTGGCAGAGAAACCATTTGAATTTCCCTCTCCCTGCTGGTTTCAGAGACCCGGTGGACGTGAACACCCAGCCTGTCACATTTACTGTACTTTTCCCCCAGAAAAGATCGGAACTGGAGCTTGCACCCATATTCACTGAGAGTCGTGATCCTCTTAGTGTATATGGGCGCCATGCCACCGGCAGAAGGAATTTTAACACTGGAGTTATAAATGCCAGGCCTAATGAATCTCCCCCATTGAGCCCTAAATCTGAACCCACCAATACCATACTCATACCACCCTAGGTGGTGGCAATTAACATGTCAATAATTCCACCCCAAGACCAAAACACAGAAGACAAAGTCAAACAGTACAAACAGATAGAAATAGTCACCAGAGCCAGAACACAACATAAAGAGCAAACAAACCATTCACAAAATGGTTGAATAGTCCGAGCAGGAGCCAAAGGTCATGATACCAAGAAAACAATGAACAGAGTGACAAGCAAAATATGGAGTAAATTAAGAAGAACTATACAGGCAGTCCCCGGGTTACATACAAGATAGGGTCTGTAGGTTTGTTCTTAAGTTGAGTTTGTATGTAAGTCGGAACTGTATATTTTATCATTGTAATCCCAGTCATAACTTTTTTGGTCTCTGTGACAATTGGAATTTAAAAATATTTGGTTGTCATAAGAATCAGGATTAACAATAAAGCTTCATTACAGACACCTGTGATAACTGTTACAGCTGATCATTGTAGCCTAGGACTAAAGTACAATAAATTACCAATATCCAGGGGTCCGTTTGTAACTAGGGGTCGTATGTAAGTCGAGTGTTCTTAAGTAGGGGACTGCCTGTATAGCCAGCCCCTTAGGAAGAGTGGGCAGGACTTTTATGTGATCTCAGAGCCCCAATAGACTTGATAGTGATTAGGCCTGAACTCAAAGATCCGAAGAACATAGTGAGCAAGTGGCTAGTGTGATGGGTTGATAAATGAGGAGCCAGACAAGAAAGTAATGTGTGTGGCATTCAATCAATCCAAACTGTATAATCAGCTAAACCCGTATTTACAATGTAGTAGTCGATACAGGTAAAATCAGTGTCTCCTCAGCCAAACATATATGGTGTATTGTACCTTCCTAAGTGGCTAGAAAAAAAAAATAGGTAAATTTGTACATGGAATATCATAGCGACCCCAAAGCTTATAAACACATTCTTTACAAAATACATCTGTGTCTTATTTTAGCTAAAAATTGCAGTTCGCATTTATTATTCATTTTAAAATGCAATGTACAATTCCACTGAATGTGTTAGGGATCACTCTCTCAATTTTCAAGTAAACTTCTAAAATTAATAGCTATAAACAATAATGATGTGGTGCTTTATTCTAAATCCATCATAAAAATGCAGCAGAGCAACAAAGCAAAAAGAAATATATACATTCCAAGCAACATTACCTGTCTTATGCTTGCTCCAGGCAACCAACCTTGCCAAAGCAAGTAAAGATCCCAGGAAATGCCATGCCATGACTTGTCACAGCTTATATAGTTCTATATGATATTTGTATCTTATAATCACAATGCCCTTCACCGTGGCGCTCAAGCTTACTTTCTTACAGAGGCTGTTAACCATGGCTTTCAAGGTAATAAAAAACAATGCAAAATGCAGTCTTGAAAAAGAAAGAAATAACGACACTTATTTAAAGGTCTTAGCAAATATATTGAAAAAAAGCCAATAAAGCTCACCCTGGAAATCCTTAATGTTATGGATCCGTTCACATTTCATGTCCATGCCATGAAACTAGTTGCCTGGATATCAACGAAGCAAATGCGGAAGCAAAATTGAGGAAATTCAATCACAGGACTAAAAAAAATAAATCTTCAATATTTTGTTTACGTAAAAAAAATGACTACATATAGACAGAAAATCTGACACGTTTTGGGCAGAAAAATGCCCTAAAAAATGACTAAGGGCGTCTTTTTCCCCCTCGAAACGCATGAACTTTTCTGTCTGCATGTAGTAATTTTTTAATGTAACCTAATAAAGTGTTGAAGCTTTTTAGGTCCTGTGCTGGAATCTACACAATTTTTCTTCAGTATTTAAAGTTCTCTTTAGGATTAAAAAACTATTGTCAGGCAGCTGGGGCTGTGGGATCTCCACATTTTTTCTTCTTTTCTATCCAGTATGGGGGTTGCCATCACCAACAGTCTCTATTTTACATAGAGGTTGTAGTAGTAATGTCACAGTGACGGCACATGACCGCTGCATTCTGCCACTGGGATCAGTGATGTGGCTAGGATTAGGTTGGAGAAGTAACCTATATAAGATATCACCGCTGTAGAATCTACCAGTATTCACACACAGAGGCTAGGGTTGACAGGAGGTGCCATAATGGATCTAATGAAGTGGTGTAGGTAAGTATCAGTCCTGACTGCATAACAATCTTTTTTATAATCCTGTACAACACCTTGAACTCACAATTCCCTTAAATTCTGTCTCATTCAATAGACAACGAAAGAAAACCCAAAAATGGAACTTAAGTGGGGTAGGAGGTGAGGCATGCAGTGTAAGGTATTATGCTAGTTGTTGTAGAAATGAAAGAGATCTAATATTGCTTTCATTTCTACACAAAATCCCAATGTAATAACACTTACTCTTACAATTTTTTTAAAAGTTAGAACATTTTTAGAAAGATATCCAAAAACATCACACATAATTATTTCCTTATGACCTGCCCATTTATATAGGACACACCCCCATCACAAATAACTCCATGATGCATGAAAAGCTTTTGCAGATCAACATGATATTTAGGTGCATTACTACCAGATGCAGAATGATCACTGGCAGAGGAAAAATCATCTTACAAACACAGTTTATTTAAATAGGGGAAAGAGAACAGGAGGAATATGGAGAATGAGGGTCTAGTTTTTACTAATGGGTTGAGTACCAGGATGAACATGTGTCCTAACGCATGATCCAGTAGTCTGAGAGTATGGGAGGAAGTGGAGGGCCTAAGCAGTGGAGGGCCTAAGCAGGGCCTAAGCCCCCCCCCCCTTAAGGGGCCTCAATCACACGTATCGTAAAAACTCCCAGTATATAGCCAGCAAGACCCCTGTAGTATATAGCCTGCCAGACCCTGCCAGACCCTCCGATGCTGCCTCGGGTCCTTCCATTGTTTGTGAGTTGCCGGCATTGCGAGGGGACCCGAAGATGAGCGTAAAAACACAAAGAGGATCCGAAGGACCTGTGGCGGCACCAGAGCATCGAAACAAGCATAGGACCTATGAGTGACATCGGAAAGGTGAGTTTTGACTATTTTTTTTCTTGACTCGAGTATAAGCCGAGTTAGGGCTTTTGAGAACAAATTTTGTGCTGAAAAACTAGACTTATACTCGAGTATATATGGTATATGAAAAATTATTAATAATGGTCAACATTCATAATTTGCAATCATAAAGCAACAAAACAATAATAATAAAATAAATAATATTAAAAAATAACAATATCAAGGCATATTAATAATCCACATATGAAAATTCATATTAATATTCATGTGAATATTATTAAATATATTATAAAGTATAAAGAATAGAACTGGCAATTATGTTTTCTGAAAGGTTCCACTTTTGATAATGGATCATTAAACTTCTAAGGCTCTTTCTATTAAAAACAGGCACTTAACATTTCCCCTATGCTACATTCATTATCTTCAATCCCTTCTTAATCAACTGTGATGGATGTGCTCATGTTGTTCAAAAATAATATCAATTTCATGCTATAAAATTAAAAGCAAAAAAAAAATCACGAAAGTAATTAAGAAGAGTGAAAATGCCAATTGTTTTAATGAGAAACATTTCTTACTTGCACTTACCAGTACGGTTGTTGTAATAATTAGCATGTTACATATCTCATTAAGAGATACTGTACATGATTATAACTGATGTGAGAATCCCAATGATCATCTCTAGGGGGCAGAACAGTCTATTTTCACATAAATATGAAATTCACATCTCAGTATAAAACAAATTCCATCCAGTTTAATCATCTCTAATGTTACGGACCAACAGCAGAAACTTAACTTTCAATGGCTGCAACCCCCCAGTAATGTCAAGTTTAGGGCTGCACTTACAATATGTGTATTTTACTCACTTTTTTGCAGATAAGCCTCCTTTCTTCTGGTCCTACACTTTTCCATGATGTGTTATCACTAGAGATGAGCGAGCACTAAAATGCTCGGGTGCTCGTTACTCGAGCCGAACATTTCCAGATGTTCGAGTGCTCGTTTCGAGTAACGAGCCCCATTGAAATCAATGGGAGACCCGAGCATTTTTCAGTAAAATTATAAACTTAACGAGCACAGTGAAAATACACAGTGCAAACTAGGTAGAATATACTACTGCTTATCTACGTTTGCTGATAACACATCATGGAAATGTGTGGGATCAGAAGAAAGGAGGCTAACTGCAAAAAGTGATGTAAATACACATATTGTAAGTGCAGCCCTAAACTGAGCTACTGGGGTGTTGCACCATTGAAAGTTAGTTTCTTGCTGTTGGTCCGTAACCTCAGAGATGATTAAACTGGATGGAATTTGTTTTATACTGAGATGTGAATTTCATATTTATGTGAAAATAGACTGTTCTGCCCCCTAGAGATGATCATTGGGATTCTCACATCAGTATAATCATGTACAGTATCTCTTAATGAGTATGTAACATGCTAATTATTACAAAAACCGTACTGGTTAGTGCAAGTAAGAAATGTTTCTCATTAAAACAATTGGATTTTCCACTCTTCTTAATTACTTTCGTGATTTTTTTTTTTGCTTTTAATTTATAGCATGAATTGATATTATTTTGAACAACATGAGCACATCCATCACAGTTGATTAAGAAGGGATTGAAGATAATGAATGTAGCATAGGGGAAATGTAAGGCCTGTTTTTAATAGAAAGGCCTTGAGAATTAATGATCCATTATCAAAAGTGGAACCTTTCAGAAACATCAATTGCCAGTTCTATTC
The DNA here is from genome assembly GCA_019512145.1 of Engystomops pustulosus. Classification (NCBI taxonomy): domain Eukaryota; kingdom Metazoa; phylum Chordata; class Amphibia; order Anura; family Leptodactylidae; genus Engystomops; species Engystomops pustulosus. Next base: position 79,095,511 of record CM033641.1, read on the forward strand.
TTTATACTTTATAATATATTTAAAATATTCACATGAATATTAATATGAATTTTCATATGTGGATTATAATATGCCTTGATATTGTATTTTTTATATTATATTTATATTTATGTTTTGTGCTTTATGATTGCAAATTATGAATGTTGATCATTAATATTTTTCATATACCATATATAACTCGAGTATAAGTCTAGTTTTCAGCAAAAATTGTTCTCAAAAGCCCTAAACTCGCTTATACTCGGTCAAGAAAAAAATAGTCAAAACTCACCTTTCCGATGTCACTCATAGGTCCTATGCTTGTTCGATGCTCTGGTGCCGCCACAGGTCCTTCGGATCCTCTTTGTGTTTTTACGCTCATCTTCGGGCCCTCGCAATGCCGGCAATCACAAACAATGGAGGACCCGAGGCAGCATCGGAGGGTCTGGCAGGGTCTGGCAGGCTATACTACAGGGGTCTTGCTGGCTATATACTGGGAGTTATTTTTACGATAAGTGTGATGAGGCCCCTTAAGGGGGGGGGGGGCCTTAGGCCCTGCTTAGCCCTCCACTGCTTGCCCTCCACTTCCTCCCATACTCTCAGACTACTGGATCATGCGTTAGGACACATGTTCATCCTGGTACTCAACCATTAGTAAAAACTAGACCCTCATTCTCCATATTCCTCCTGTTCTCTTTCCCCTATTAATAAACTGTGTTGTAAGATGATTTTTCCTCTGCCAGTGATCTTCTGCATTCTGGTGTAATGCACCTAAATATCATGTTGATCTGCAAAAGCTTTTCATGCATCATGGAGTAGTATTGTGATGGGGGTGCCATGGGGGGTGTCCTATATAATGGGCCAGGTCATAAGGAAATAATTTGTGTGATGTTTTTGGATCTTTCTAAAATGTTCTAATTTTAAAAAAATTGTAAGAGTAAGTGTTATTACATTGGATTTTGTGTCGAAATGAAAGCAATATTAGATCTCTTTCATTTCTACAAAACTAGCATAATACCTTACACTGCATGCCTCACCTCCTACCCCACTTAAGTTCCATTTTTGTGTGTTTTCTTTCGTTGCTATTGAATGAGACAGTTTAAGGGAATGTGAGAGTTCAAGGGTGTGTTACCGGATTATAAAAAAGATTTTATGCAGTCAGGATGATACTTACCTACACCATTCATTAGATCCATATGCACCTCCTGTCAACCCTAGCCTCTGTGTGTGAATACTGGTAGATTCTACAGCGTGTGATATCTTTATAGGTTACTTCTCCAACCTAATCCTAGCACAATCACTGATCCCAGTGGCAGGATGCAGCGGTCATGTGCCGTCACTGTGAATTACTACTACAACCTCTATGTAAAATAGAGGGACTGTTGGTGATGGCAACCCCCCACACTGGATAGAAAAGAAGAAAAAATGTGGAGCATCCCACAGCCCCAGCTGACAAACTTTTTAATCCTAAAGAGAACTTAAATACTTGAAGAAAAATTGGGAGATTCCAGCACAGGACCTAAAAAGCTTCAACACTTTATATAGGTTACATTAAAAAATTACTACATGCAGACAGAAATGCAGCTTCAGGCGGTTTCAGGGCGGGCCGGCTAAAACGCTTCATTTTTGAGGGCATTTTTCTGCCAAACGTGTCAGATTTTCTGTCATATGTAGTCATTTTTTAAACGTACTTAACAAAATATTTGAAGATTTATTTTTTTTGAGTCCTGTGATGAGTTTCCTCAATTTTGCTTCCGCATTGCTTCGTTGATATCAGGCAACTAGTTTCATGCGAATGGACATGAAATGTGAACGGATCACAAACATTAGGAGTTCCAGGGTGAGCTTATTGGCTTTTTTTTCAATTATTTGCTAAAGACCTTTAAATAAGTGTCCTTATTTCTTTCTTTTCAGACTGCATTTTGCATTGTTTTTTAATACCTTGAAAGGCCGGTTCACACGCCTCTGTAAGAAGTAAGCTTGAGCGCCACGGTGAAGGGCATTGTGATTATATAGATACAATATCATATAGAACTAATAAAGCTGTCTGTGGACAAGTCATGGCATGGCATTTCTGGGATCTTTATTGCTTGTGCAAGTTGGTTGCCTGGAGCAAGCATAGAAGACAGGTAATGTTGCTTGGAATGTATATATTTCTTTTTGTTTGTTGCTCTGCTGCATTTTTATGAGGATAGAAAAAGCACCACATCTTATTGTTTAAGCTATTATTTAGAAGTTTACTTGAAAATTGAGAGAGTGATCCCTAACACATTCAGGGAATTGTACATTGCATTTAAAATGAATAATAAACGCGAACTGCAATTTTTAGCTAAAATAAGACACAGATTGTATTTTGTAAAGAATTGTTTATAACGTTTGGGGTCGCTATGATATTCCATGTAAATTTGACCTATTTTTTTTTTCTAGCCACTTAGGAAGGTACACAATACACCTATATGTGGCTGAGGAGACACTGATTTACCTGTATCGACTATACAGCTGTAAATTACGGGGTAGCTGATTATACAGTTTGGATTGATTGAATGCCCACACATACTTTACTTTCTGGGCTGGCTCCTCATTTATCAACCCATACACTAGCCACTTGCTCACATGTTCTGCGGATCTTTGAGTTCAGGCCTAATCACTATCAAGTCTATTGGGTGCTCTGAGCTACATAAAAGTACCTGCCCACTTTCCTAAGGGCTGGCTATACAGGCAGTCCCCTACTAAGAACACCGACTTACATACGACCCCCTGTTACAAAACAGACCCCCTGGATATTGGTAATTATTGTCTACTTTAGTCTAAGCGTACAATGATCAGCTGTAACAGTTATCAGGTTGCTGTAAGAAGCTTTAATTGTTAATCCTGATTCTTATGACAACCAAATATTTTTAATCAATTGTCACAGAGACAAAAAAGTATGACTGGATTACAATGATAACTATACAGTTCCGACTTACAACAACAATAACTTAAGAACAAACTACAGACCCTATGGATGTAACCGGGACTGCCGTATAGTTCTTCTTAATTTACTACATATTTGCTTGGTACACACTTTCACTTGTTTTATTGGTATCATGACCTTGGCTCCTGCGCGGACTTTCAACCATTTTGTGAATGGTTTGTTTGCTCTTTATGTTGTGTTCTGGCTCTGGTGACTATGTTCTATCTGTTGTACTGTTTGACTTGTCTTCTGTGTTTGGTGCTTGGGGTGGAATTATTGACATGTTAATTGCCCACCCATAGTGGTAGGAGTATGGTATGGTGGGTTCAGATTTAGGGCTCAATGGGCGGAGATTCATTGGCCTGGCTTATCACTCCAGTGTTAAAATTTCTTCTGCCCGGGGGATTCCCCTCCTTACCATAGCCCTCATCAATCAGCTTGTAGCTAGGCTGACATTGCTGCTACACTATGGTTGAAGCAAGTATTATAGACAGCTCCATTCGTATTCTATTGGCCTTGCAGCCTCAATGCATTTACTTTAATGAGAGCTGTGCCTGTAGTGCGGCAGCTATAACACTATACAACACAGATCTGTGGTCTTTCAATGCTGATAGTGCTGCACAAAGTGTGACTGTGTGGTTTGTTACATCCCCATCAACTTATAATGACCTTAGCAATATAAGAGCCTGGAAATCTTCATTTTTCCTACTGCATGCTGTTTGTTTATGGCAAGTTTTGCTATGGGTAACAGCTACAGTCTACAAACTTCAATGCAAAGTCCAACTCATTTTGCTTCTTTTTTTATGTTGGAACTTAGGCCCCCAGACATGCTCTGTCCATCAAAACAGACCTGTGTGCTGGTCAGATCTTGCAGCACATTGCAGTGGACAGTGTTAGCGCTGCTGTTCTGCTGGCAAACAGGGCCGTATTTATGCCTAGGCACCATGTCTAGGGCGTCCAGGCTGGGGGAATGGGCGGCTCTGTGGGGGGGGGGGGGGGTATTTAAAAAATTTTTAAAACATGGGTGCTGGTGGAGCAGCCTTAAGCTGGTGGAGCAGCACTACCAGCACTAACTGTATATTATCTACAGTACATGAAGTTTAAAGGACCTGCAATAAGGTCATAATCATGTGACTTTTGTGTGGGAGAAGCAGCACAGAAACATGCCGGCTACATTCTGATGCATGTGCTGGGACAAGGTAAGGAAAGTGATGCAAAGCAGCCTGAGCAAGGGGCGTGGGATGCAGGGGAAGAATGGGGGGTGCAGGGGGAATAAGGGGTGCAGTATGACATGGAGGTAATATGGGGGTACAGTGTAACATGGATGTAATGTAGGTTGCAGTGTGACATGGATGTGATGTGGAGATGCAGGGTGTGTGTGACTTGGATATAATGTGGGGTGCAGTGTGGTATGGATGTAATGTGGGGTGCAGGGTGTGTATTACATGAAGGGATAACTTTTTATGTGTCTAAATCTTCAGAGCAGAGTTCTCATCTGGTAGAAGCCGAAACATCCTCCAGATAGAAGAAGAAAGAGAAATCCTCCGAACAAAGATGCCATGTGTGAGCTGCTTGAGTTACAGTCATTTCTGGTATTAGGCAATATCTCACATTATCCACAACACTGAGCTTGGTTTTGGTTCTGTTTTCATGGTTCATCTATGGGGTACATTTATCATATGTTTTCCTTTGCGACTTTTTAGAGTTGGCTGCAGTCGGATAATTTAGCAGTGCTATGTTACTTTCTAAATCTGCCGTTTTGATACATGTTTTTTTCTTTTCCTAAATCATTTCCAAGACTCCTCAGCTCTAACGATAGTGGAATAATTTCATCACTATATTTTTGTACTTCCACCCAAACTTCACGCCAGTAATATGGTAGTTTGTGACAACACCACAAATATGGGGAGGATCCGCTCCATCTATAAAACATCTGGGACATTTGTAATTTTCTTTTCTAGCAATACTAAATTATATGGAGTATAATATAATCTATGTATGACATTAAACAGAATCTTACGTTGGTTACCATTCTTTGCCGCCAACCTAACATTGCTATAAATTCTTTTTCAAATAGCATCCTCTAAAGGAGCACCGTTGTTTCTCCATAATGAATACCAAAATGATGTTATATACTGTATATACTCGAGTATAAGCCGACCTGAGTATTAACCGAGGCCCCTAATTTTACCACCGAAAACTGGGAAAACCTATTGACTCGAGTCTAAGCCGAGGGTGGGAAATGCATTGGTCACAGCCTCCCAGTATGTAGCCAGCCCCTGTAGTATATAGCCAGCCAGCCCCCTAAGTATACAAACAGTACCCTTTAGTAGCCAGCCATTCCCATTCAGTAGCCAGCCAGTCCCCTGTTTGCCAAGCCCATTTAAAAAATAAGTTCCATACTCACTTTCGGGTGGTTATGATGCTCAGCGCCGCTCCCGATGCTTCGATCGCTGCAGCTGGTCCACGTGATCTGCCGACCGGCGCACATTATGATGTCATCAGTGGCGACACATCATAGTGTGCACCGACCAGCAGATCGCATGAACTTCTCTCTGAGAACAGAGAGAAGAGAGAAGACCAGCCGCCAGGAGCCGCGCGAGCATCGGGGAGTTGTGTCAAGCATCGGGGCGATGGGGGGGTGAGTATGCAAGTTTATTTTTTTTATAGACTTGTGTATAAGCCGAGATGAGGTTTTTCAGCACATTTTTTTGTGCTGAAAAACTTGGCAAGTATATACAGTAACCATGTTAATATTTCTTTTTGTGTACCCTTTACTAGATACTCACTTGCAATCACTGGGCATTTGCTTTTAAGGAGCTTATTTTTATCTCCGATAAAACAATCAGCATGTAAAAGCTGTATACTCAAGGACACCCGACTAACAGATAACCCCTAGTTAAAGAAGGACCCCTCTGCCCACTGACCTCTGGTGAGGCTCTCTGGATTCTCTTCTTTACTCCCAGACTGCAATGATCAGCTGTAAGGTGTCTGTAATGAAGTTTTATCGATAATACTTAGTCCCATTACAGCAAAAAAATTTAAAACTCCGATTGTCACTGGGGAAAAAAATTGTCTGGATCTACAATTATAAAATATTCTGTTTCCTCTTACATACAAATTCAACTTAAGAACAAACATATGGGACCCTATCTTGTCTGTAACCCTGTATATTCAAACTCAAATTTATCCAAGAATCCATATTCCTCCTTCATTATTTCCCATGGTCTGATTTCACCATCTATTAGCACATGCTTCAGTTTATTTATCCCTCAATGACCCTAATTTTGCCATTTCTGGATATTTCCCTATAAGGGAGTAAATTCCAAATAACTGTTTCTACCTTCCAAAATATTAATATAAAGTCAACATTTATATAGCATGACCACCATCAGAATATTATATTTATCTCCAAATACCTGACATCCTTGTTCTAATGCCACCCAAATTCCCTCTCTCCACATTACTATTATTCATTTTTAACATATACAGGAACTCACTTTGATAATCTTTATAAAGATATAGTAGCGGGGCAGCCAAAAAAATACAACTTAATATTTGGTAACCCCACCCCCTCTTTGTTTATGGTGGAGCATCAGATAATAATCTTTTAATCTCACTCTTGTTCGACCCCCAAATCAAGCTATTGAAAAAAAAATTATTTTCCTGAAAAGAGAGACTTATATCCGTATGGGAGAACAGAAACAGTATTTATGGGAGTAGTACCATCTTAATCAACAATACTTTATCTGCTCTAGACAAAGGTAACCGATTCAAACATTTTCTTCATGTTCTATTTGCTTACTAAGTGGTTGGATATTTAATTTACTGAACTCTTATCTCCAACGAGATCTGACTCCCCAAATATCTAAACTTTTCTCCTTTTCTCTAAAAACACTTATTCCCTATATCCAAAGCCGCTAAAGGCATTAAAACCGACTTTCCCCAATTTATTAAAAAACCTGATCCCCTCCTGTATTGTTTCAATTACATAATCCAAAACTATATTAGTATCACTTAGATATAGCACCATGTCATCTGCGTATAGTGCAATTTTGTCCACTCTCCCCCGGGTTCAAAATGCTCAATAAATAGGTCAGCTCTAATTTTAATAGCAATTAAAATTAGAAGACTTTTTAATGTTGTATTCAATAAGCTCAATAAGCAATAATCTCTCTATAGGAAAGTAGCAAAAACTTAGGCAGCACTCCAGACTTTCAAAGATTCCAAGGAGGTGAAGTTTATTGAAATAGTGGTGACGTTTCGGGCTCAACCACACGTATCAAGCTTGATAAAGATGGTTGACCCCAAAACGTCGCCACTGTTTCAATAAACTTCACCTCCTTGGAATCCTTGAAAGTCTGGAGTGCTGCCTACGTTTTTGCTACTTTCCTATACAAGGGATCTATGGAGACTCTGCACCCCCTCTATTGAGGTTTCCTCTCCATTGTGAGGACTTAGTTTTCTATTTTGATTATCTCTCTATAGCAGATAGATCATAGAATTTCTAAATATATGGATAAACAGACATCTCAATATGGTTTCTCTGGTATTCATTTTTCTCATTTCTTACCCCCTGGTAATTTAATTTTCTAAGCTGTGCTTATTCCATTAGTATGGTTTCTGGTTTCCATGTGAAATTTCATACTTAAATAGAAAACAATCGCCCAATCAGGGACATAATCAAACACATTAAGCATATTCATATTCATTATGGAGAACTCACATTCATAGAATTTCACTAACCCTGACTAGATGCAATAAATCTTTGAATTAATGTGATTGAATTTGCTTACATCAACATTACCAGAGTTCACAGAATACTCTAAATTTAGATTTTGTTTTTAATTAAGCATAATCATAACTTTAACAGGATATTTTGTAGAAACCAGGGACTGGAAATAGAAATGTATGTGTCTATAGTCGAGAAATACAAACCCTTCTAAATTTGGCTGATAAGAATGGTAATGAGTGCCATCTGCTCCTGGCTAGAAGGACTATCTAGGCACAGATTGCAATTGTAATTTGCCAAGTCCAATGACATGTGTCAAAGAAAAAATGGGCAATGTTCAGCAAATGGTGATGTACAGTAACACTGACAAAATGGAATGGAATGTTATACTATGCCGAAATATTATGGTAATGATACTAATTATTCAGCGGCCTTTATGTCTACGGGTTTAGGTATAATGACACTGTGTCCATTTAATTCCATGACAACAGGTCTGTGGTGCCAAGTTCACTTCATCTCTCTGACTCCATGGAGTAGACTTATCCATAGTTTCTGAGAGCAGAACTGTCCTAGTTGCCCATGGCAACCAGTCAGAGCTCATCTTTTCCCACAGTTGTTTATAAAATTAAAGCTCAGCTCTGATTGGTTTCTATGGGCAACTAGAACAGTTCTGCTCTCAGAAACTTCTGATGCGTCCAACCCATTATAATAGTATGTTAAAAAAAACCTGCTGGCACAGATCACTGGTGTTAACCTAATAAATGCCACCAGCAAATCTGACATCAGCATTTAAATCCCCAGCAACATGTGGGCGCCACCATCTTGACCTGGTCATCACTCCCCTTAACATCATTGAGCAGCGATGATCAGTCACAATGACATCCTGGAGTATGTATGTGACTTGAGAGGCACACAATGAAAAAAGATCTTCTCCCTAGGGGAGGTCTACAAATACAGTAAAAAAAATTAAGTTTTAAAAAATTTAAGAAGTGATCAAAGGATCATGAAGAAATAAAGTATTCCTCATGTCCCACAAAAAAAGTGACACTTCGCACAGGTCTGTATGCCAAAGTATGAAAAAGTTATTTGTCAGAATAAAGACAATTTTTGTTCACAAGGTTTAGATTTTTTTTAATACATTAAAATTTAATAAAACTTTTAACATTTTGGTATGCCTGTAATCGTGCTAACGCAGAGAATAAAGGGAAGATGTCATTTAGAGCCCACAATAAAAGCTGATATATATAGGGTTAGAAGACATTTTCCAAACTTTCATTGAGACCTGATGGTACCAGGGTTTGAAGCTTGTAGATCCAAAACATTTCACGCTGTTTGAGTTGGTTGTGACGTTGTGGTGTGGAGCTAGGGATGTGTTCAATTGGTTTGATATTAAACTCTTTGTAATTGCGGTTGTGATGAACTGCAGCATGTCGCGACACACTATGCAGCAGGAAACCATTGGTGATATTTGATCTGTGTTTGTTTAGGCGCTCTCTGAGTGGCTGTATCGTACGACCTATATATTGAAATTTGCATGTACATTCAAGCAAATAAATTACGTAGTCTGAGCTGCAGTTGAGGAAACTATTAATGGAAAAACTCTCGCCGGTTACATTAGAGCAAAATCTGGGAGATCGGTGACAAATGGTTTCACAACATTTACATTTGTTGCGCCCGCACTTGTAACTACCCAGTATACGAGGAAAAAAGGAAGAAACTGGGGAAGGTGTAACCTTTTGATTCATGCGTAGACGGCTAGGGGCCAACATATTCTTCAGTGTACGAGGTCTTTTATAAGTTATTTTGGGGTTCTGTGCGATGGAGTCTTTAAGAAAAGGATCATGTAAAAGAACATTCCAATGTTTCCTCAGTATATCCTTAATCTGACTAGCATATTTTGTATATAGCCTTTTATGGTGTACATTCCGTGATATATTTATTAATTTTACTTCCATCTAGTAAGTTATTTACTTTCTCACATCTTTCTTACATTTATCCTTTCACTAACCTAAGTATTTTATTTATCTATCCTCCTATCCTTGTGTATATCCTAATTGTATCACTGCATGTGTCCCAATCATCCTAATAAAGAAGGGATATTGAAGGGAGAAAAAAAAAAAAAAAAAAAAAAAAAAAAAAAATCCTCCTCATATAAGGCAGAGGGCAGACAGCTGGCGGCCCATTCTTTCTATCTTCCAGGCAGCACACTACAGCCACCTAGCTGGACCGTGAGTATATCTCTACATTTGCCTGAATCCTTGCCCCTTCTCTCTCCTAATACGTTGTGTATGAGTATATCTCTGTTTTTTGTTTTTTCCCCCCTGTTTATCTCAACTCCTAGCCAGTTCCTTACTTCTAGATACATACTTCACTACAGATTATCTATATACTTCCTTTGTATCAGTTCCCATACTTAATCATGTAGCGATCCATTCATTCCGTTTTGTGGCTTAGTTTTACTCCTTCATTACATTCCTATTTACCTAAGTCTACCTAGTTTATTTATTATTTATTTATTTATTTATTTATTTCATAATTTTTAATATTTTCAAAATGTATTATTTTGAGAGTTATAGAGTATTTGAGACAGTAATTTTATCATACACTAATTTTGTTTACATCTATTTGTGATGCTACTCAATGTATTTGCTTATTCCTTATATTGCATTATTCTTGCTTTCAAACTATTCATATAATGTAATTTCAGCTATTGTAAGTATCTATTTTTTATCTATCTACATACAGGTTATCTGCCGGTTGTATTATCTGTCTATTTTGGTCTGAAGAAGGTTTTTATAACCGAAACGCGTTACCTAGACTTTTATTTTTATCACTGTTTGTTGTTTTATATAATAAAATATCTTCAATACAGATTATTTCCAGCCATTTATCGCTGTTGTAGATACGATTTGGCCTACTAGCGCCCCACAATAGCTTCTTTCTCCTGTTTTTTCCGTTTTTTACTCCACAAAAAAGTGACACTTAGCACAGGTCTGTATGCCAAAGTATGAAAAAGTTATTTGTCAGAATAAAGACAATTTTTGTTCACAAGGTTTAGATTTTTTTTAATGCATTAAAATTTAATAAAACTTTTAACATTTTAGTATGCCTGTAATCGTGCTGAAGCAGAGAATAAAGGGAAGATGTCATTTAGAGCCCACAATAAAAGCTGTAAAAACAGTGCCCAGAAGAAAAACAAATGCGTTTTTCATCAATTTCACTGCATTTGGAATTTTTTCCTGCTTCCCAGTAGACTGCATGGAATACTTAATACTGCCACTAGGAGGTACAATGTGTCACACAAAATAAACAGGCCCTTACAACTCTGCACATGTAAAAATAAAATAGTTATTGATTTTTAAAGGAGCGAATCAAAAACTGGAAACAAACACAAAAAAGAGTATTAGTAGGAAGGGGTTAATGTAACTACTCTTATGTATCTGTTATTACTAGCAGAAAAAACAGACATCCGCTGCGGCGCTATTTTCTCTGCTTTTAATAATGGAATGTTTAAGGAACCTGCCAAACATAGGTGTGAACTTCGCCTAACAATGACATGAAAGAATCTGAAAAGGCAAACAATTTTTTGCCACCTCAGGAATAACAAAGTCACAGCTCCCAGATAATAAGCGCAGGTGATGAGATTGTACAGTCGCAACAGGTCATGTGATACTGTTCATTTAACGTATATAGTAACGTTACAGTATTAGAATAATTATTACTATGATGTGAGTGACAGGTTTAATAAAAGCAACAGTGTGACAGCAACGTGTGAGTAGAGCAGATGTGACAATGTATTGATTATGAACTCAGTGATGTCACACTACAGATAATAAACAATTTGATGTGCAATTACACAAAAAATTAATGAAGAATTGGCAGAAAACAGACAAACTAAGGCACTGGGTAGTTTCAAAGTACAAAAGTAATAAACATAGCACTTGAAAAGGTACAAAAATAATGCACACAGTTATGGGGCAATATATTTAGCCGTTGTATGTGGACACCTAAGCTTATCCCAAAAGCGTTATTCATGTTTCCCCATTAGTATTCACATTTTACTATTTGGATTTTGCTGTAAGCAGTACACAAGGGTGCTGACGCTTGTAAAGGTCTTGGTGGAGGTGGCAGCTGGAGGGTTGCTGATGTGAGGCACCAGAAGCCAGGCAGAGTATGTTAAAAGACAACTCAGGATACGGGCAGGCAGAGGTCAGGCAGAGATGAGAGCCGTAGGTCAGAGCAGACTGTAAACGGACAGAACTAAGGTACAGACTAGAGGTTGCAACACAAAATGATAGATCAGGGTAAGGTCAAGCTGAGGACATCAACAAGACAAATTCAAACCTGAACAGGATCACAGTTGTAGAACAGATAATTGCAGATTAGCATGCCAGGACACCAAGATCCTTGGCACACAGGCTCCTACCACTGTAGGATGGTGCCTTTTATCACAATGTCCCACATTTACTAAAGGCTGTAAATGCTGTGTAATGTGCAGGGTGTGCCAGAACCCTAGATGTCCCGATTTGTGGTGCATGTTCTTCATGAAAGTGCCACTCCCTGCACTGCCCCGAATTAATTGTCTCAGATTTTGCATGATAAATGTGGCACATGGTCCAACTGAGCACTGGAATGTCCATTTTAGTGCAGAAATTTGTGTTAAAGAATAGTGCAGTCTCGCCGCAATAATAATTCCTTTATTTATATAGTGCACAAAGATTCTGCAGCACTATACAGAAATTTTTAAATCAGTCTCTGTCCCCAAGGGGCTCACAACCTAATAAACCTACCAGTATGTTTTGGAGTGTGGGAGGAAACCAGAGGACCCAGAGGAAACCCACTCAAACATACAAACTCTTTACAGATGTTGACCTGTATGGGACCTGAACCCAGGACCCCAGTGCTGAAAGGCTGTAATGCTAGCCATTAAACCACCAAGATGCCCAATACAGTCACGTGCAATAACAATGTGAAGCAGGCACTTCTTAAATACATGTGAAAACAGTCTGCACTAAAAAGAATGTGCAAAGTCTGTCAGAAAACTGGTGCAAGGACCTTAGTAAATGTGGGCCAATGGGTGTGCACTGACTGGAAGCGGAAGGGCTCACTGTACATTAAAATCATAAGACACAGCTTGGGACCCAGAAGTCAGTGACAGCCAAGTGACAAGCATGGCCATGAGAAGCAGAGGGACCCCGACAGCTTGAGGGGTGGGGAAAAAAGAAGCAGCAGAGCACCGGTGGCAGTCCCCACTAGGAAAGGTAAGAAAATACTGTAGTGTTCATTTGACTCAAAGGGTTTTTCCGATCTTTTTAAGTGATGGCAACTCACTGAACTGCAGGAGTTTTCATTTATAAGACTCATTAATCCTGAGAATGATGGGAACAGCGTTCTAGATCAGCACTCCAGTGTTTCATTACCTTCTCTTACCCAGTGGGGCTCCCAGAGGTGCAGGGAACTGCAGTTGTCTCAATTCACTTATAAAACAATAAGAAAGAAATGCAACATTAAACAGACCTTTAATTTACAGGATCAGTGGGAGCCCTTAAAGGACACCTGTCATCATGTCTGTGTCACTTGTCCTGTCACTACTACCTGTTGTAGCAGCTCACAAGGATCCCATCCCAGCCTTTATCTAGTCAATTAATAGATTAATCATTGCAAAATCATCTTTTCTTTATTATGTAAATGAGGCTGGTCACATGGTCAGAGGCAGTGATGTAACCCCTGTTCCCCCTACCCTCTCCTCCCCCTGCTCATGTCTGTGTGTAATGTATAGTAAAGCATAGTTAGTGTCTGTGCTTTATCTGATGACATGCTGCATCCTCCTAATACACAGAGACACAGACATCAGCTACACAAGTACCTGACATGTTCTGCTATAACATGGCTGCCTGGAGCTGTTGTATCTCTCCTATACTCTCACAGGCAGCAGGGGGTGCCAGAACCAGGAAGCACATAATTATACAGCCTCACATCATTATACAGGCTGTCAGTCATGCACTGGGGGTGTGGCTGTGCCTCCCACTCATGAATAAGCTGGACAGCTTAAATATGCTAATGACTCTTTGGACATTTCACAGGTCATTTGCATACAGCTTTAGGACCTCATTGCTTTGGTTTACAGGCATGTAGAGGGACAATGAAGGGATAGAGGCAATGCTCTCTAATGGCAGTTTATGGCAGGTTATTTTGCCTGACGGGTTCTCTTTTTATATATGATCTCAACCTCGATGAGAAAGCAATGATGTATCAGAGGGATGTGCCATAACTTTACAAGGTATACTTTAGTTATATTCCTGCTTGTTATTTTCTCAACAATGTGAGGCAAGACCTGGTGTTGTTCTTCAGTACATTCTAGATAAGGGTGGAAACTGTTCAATAGTGATTTGTGATATAAGGTCTGACCACATTTCAGAGCACAGGTCTGTGCTGCTACATACAAGTACAGTCAAATATGAGGAAAGTACATTCGAAGTACAGCCAAGTCGAGGAAAATATGCAGAAAAGTAGATAAACAAATTTTATTGGAGTCTTGACACAAGAATGAATTTTTGGGGTTAGAACACCCCTTTTTCAAGTGCAAATAAGACCAATGTTGTGGGTGAGGAGGAGTGAACTTTCAAGAGTTACAATTGTGGCTTCCATAGATTCTTGTCACGGTTGTATTTGAGTTATAAATGTAATTTGTACATTTTTCAACAACATTAGAGCACAATTATTATTTCTGTTGCGTAGTCGTTTTTTTTGGCGTATAAATTGTGTGTTTTTTATAGATGTGATTTTAGATTGTGTCACAATGGCTCAATAATTTGACACACGGCAGAAATGACTCTCCACATTCATGAAGGTGTTATGGAACTTGCTTTTTGTAGGTCTAAGTGTGTGACACATATTGCACCAGAAAAAGGTGACGATGACCTAGAAGTACAGAAAAAATGTATACGGGAAAAAACTGTGCCCAAACTAAGATGCTTCAATTCCACAATGTTCAAATTGCTAAAACAGCTAGAACACATTACTAGGGCTAAACCATTTTTCTAGAGCAAGTGACTATGACGAGACATTCACCAATGAATAAGGAGAGAGAGAGAGTATAAAGGTTGGATATAAGGGCTAATGGGAGCCTAATACCTTAGCTAATCAAATTACCTGCATTAATAAATGGCTGGTTTCCTGGTGCTAAATACTCGTTGCATGAGCATTGCATTCATCTGTAGGAGGAAAGGAGGTGCCAAAAATCCACGTAATCAATAATGGACAAGGCAGGTCTGAATAACGTCACTGGAGCAACCTGTGTGCCCCAACATCTACAGGCAAATGGATGTGCATTGTGTACAACAGGAAACACCATGGCAATGCCCATACAATCAAAAATGGTGGTGTACAGAAAAGTGGAGCGGCTCTGGTAAGTATGTACTATAATGGTGCCGTGGAATGAAAAATGAATGTGAATAAATAATAAATGTTTTGGCAGAAATATTCATAAATGATTCATGCTCTAGGACCTGACCCTATTTCAGAGCACGTGGCTTTGTGTTACATACAGCTACCACAAAATAACTGTTGAAAAAGGTATCTGACCGAAAAACATTTGTGGATTTCATAGATTCTTGTAAATTTTTCAACAACATTGGGGTGAATTAACTATAATGACTGGTGAAAAGCAGCCCTGATCTACTAAGAGGCTAAGGTCTCTTATTAGATCAGGAACCCTTCTCTGCCAAGTCGGAACTGTTTAGACCAGTGTTCTAGTGGAGACTATAGTATATACGGAGGACTAGGGCAATCACATGTGTGCCTCTTCTCTGCCACCTCATGCCCAATGTGGTATGTGGGGCAGAAAAGGCTAAAAATTATTAGTGATGGGGCTTGATGTGTTGTCCTCTCTGCCAGAAAACTGAAAAATTCTAGAAAATTCTACAAGACACAATGGCCCGGTTTTATTATGCACTCAAACCATGATAGGTCCTTCTCAACCACCACTTACAACAAGTTCTGGATGCTTTTCCAAGTTAATTTGAGGCACAGGTGCCAACAAAATATGTGTTTTTACCACGGATAACTATGGTACACTGATAAATAAATCCTCTCTTTATGCCTTTTCATTTGGAGTGTGGTTCCTGTTTATATTTAGATTCCTAGGTCCGACCTTTAAGACCATGTTATTTATGACTTGTGCTACATTACATCTACTGTCATATTTGCAGGTACTGAAACCCATGATTAAAATTGTATTGATCTGGACTTTGTGATCCATCTTTCTGACTGGTTTTGATTTATGTTATTACTGACAAGAAAAGCAGGTTAATATTTATTCTTTGATGTGCATCTATTATTTTTCCTTTCCTATCTAAGTACTTTACTGCAGAGACTGAGGGAATTTTTAGAATCACTTTATGACAATTATTAAAATATTGTTTTCTGTCTAACAATAGTGAAAAAATTATCACTAACTGTATGTATTGTTTTATTTTACATCCTAAATCATTTTGTTTAGTTAGTTTTTTCATTTAGCATGGACAACTTTAAAATCTTAAATGGGAACCCCATTTTATATTGCATATTAGGATTTCCCAGGAAAAATTACATTAATTTAACCTACGATTAAAATGGGTAAAAAAAAAAAATGTTTAAAATTGGGATATCTTGAGCAACACACATGAGATCTAAAAAACAAAATATGTGACAAATATTTCTTAACCCCTTCAGGACGCTTTTGTCCCCTAGGACGCGGCCCCATTTTTCAAATCTGCCCTGTGCTATAACCTATCCAGCGGATTTTGAGATTGTTTTCTGGTGACACGTTGGGGCACATTTACTTACCCAGGCCTGAGCGATCCCTGCTGTGCATTGCCCGATGAGAATGAACTTTGCTGCGATTCACAAAGATCGTGCGCCCGATTTCCTGCATCTGCCGCTTCCCCACTCAGGTCCACCGGAGTTCACCTTCTTGTTCCGGTGCATTGTCTTGCGACACAATTTTAAAGTTACACCTTGCACTTAGTCCGAATCTGTCGGATCGCTCGATGCCTCCCCCCCCCCCCCGGTTTCTGTTGCATGAAATTCGGCGCAAATCTGCCAAAATCCGATTGCGTGCAACACAATCCCCTTCTAAATAGATGTCACAGTGGCGCAGATCCCATAAATTTCTAGAAAGCTCACGAAAGTGCAATCCACAAGACACTTAGTAAATAAACCCCATTGTACTTCAAATTAGTTAAAAATTTGGATGATATCTTTTGTGTTTTGTTATGAAAAAAAATGGAAATTTGGCAAAAATTCTTTATTTTTGAAGAAGATAGTCATTGCACCCAAATTCATTCATAACTTATATTTCGTAAATAGCTGCTTTATGTTGGCATGGGTTTTTAACATTAAAGATATTTTACTAGAATCTTATGAGGCTTAGAATTTGGGTGCCATTTTTCACATTTTTGGAAAATCACCAAAACCTGTATTTAGAGGGACCTGCTCAAATTGTGAGAGGCCTAAATAATAACTAGACTTGTGAATTACCCTATTATGGTAACTAGACCCTCAACTTATGAAAATGCACTTTTAAGAAGTTTGTTAACCCTTTAGGTGTTTTATAGGGGTTAAAAAAATGGAGGTGCGGTCTACAAATTGTAATATTTGTATTAATTGTATATTAATTGTATATTGTAACCTTTGCTGTGAGACAATGTGGAAAAAAGTTCAGTTTTCAAAATAATTTTTGGGCAGGGTGATTACCAAAAAAAATATATACCATATATACTCGAGAAACCCCAAACTCGGCTTATACTCAACTAAAAAAATATATCAAAACTCACCTTTCCAGCTTCCCCCGCTGCTGGCTATATACTGGGGCAGGGGGCTGGCTATATACTGGGGCAGGGAGCTGGCTAAATACTGGGGGATATTGGGTGGCAAGCTATATATTGGGGGGCAGATGCTGGCTATATACTATGGGGCAGGGTCGGGCAGGCTATATACTGGGGAGGCTGTGACCAATGCATTTCCCACCCTCGGCTTATACTCGAGTCAATAGGTTTTTCCAGGTTTTTTAATAAAATTATGGGCCTCGGCTTTTACTTGGGTCGGTTTATACTCGAGTATATGCGGTAATTCCTATGTTTTTGGATACTTTTTTAAAGTGTGCAACGAATAATGTTTTTTCCTAGTGGTTCTACTAGTAGTTGTCACAGTATTATCATTTTATTGTAGGACAAGTGATCCTCCTTCCACATGTTTTATATCTCTGTAGTTTTGCATTTTGTACCTGCATTTGTTCTTTTTGAAATGTATGTGAACCCCTTATTAAGTGTACAGCACCAATAATAGTGCTGTATAAATAAAAAATAATAATATCAACAATAATAATCACAATAATAAAAGGCAGATGTTTGAAAGGGGAAATAAATAAACACAATATATATTTTTTTTAATTTTAACATGTGCCTTACTATACTTAGTGGTTCCCAGAGCACCTCCATGTTTCACCCAGCTCCCTGCTCCTTCAGTACTTTCCCCTCCCTCTGCCTGATATAATCTCACTGCAGCAGAGGAAACTGCAGCAAAGAGAGGATCTGGAAACCACCACAGTAGCCCTTCCGGTTGATTAGCATAATTTTAAAAGTTTATTTTAGAAAGGAGGATGCCAAAATATAGGAGGAGGATAACAAATATAAAAAGATTACCACAGTCCTGGTGACTGGATCTTTTAGTGAGTGCCCCTGGTTTATCATCCTTCAGTTTGATGGTAGATTTCCTTTAGTTGGGAACAGAACACTTAATTAGGAGGGCCCCGTATATATAGGCACTCCCCAGGTTACATACAAGATAGGTTCCATAGGTAAGTCAAAACAGTATATTTTATAATTGTAGATCAAGACAATTTTTTTATTTTTTTTTGCCCCAGGGACAATTGGAGTTTCAAAATTTTTTGCTGCAATGGGACCAAAGATTATCAATAAAGCTTCATTACAGACACCTTACAGCTGATCATTGCGTTCTGGAACTATAGTCAAGCTTCCAGAGAGCTTCACCAGGGGGGAGAGTGGGCTGAGAGGTCCGTCTGTAACTAGGGGTTGTCTGTAAGTCAGGTGTTCTTAAGTAGGGGACTGCCTGTACTGTTCCACCTCCTATTGAAATAATGAAAATGTGCTACATTTGGAAAGGTTCTCTTTAAGATCCAAAGTGGTTAAATATGAAGAATCTTTAAATGCATTTTAACATTTAGTAGAGGATTCTTATTTTAGTGCATTATTCTGCCTACAGGTTCATCTTCAGAGATAGTTTTTTTCACTTTTACCTGGGGAATAGCTCAAGGCTAAACTGTGTTTTTATGTTTATATATCAAATTTGAAGTTCTGTCAATTTTCACTTCCATGCACCTGCATTTTATACAAGAGCTGTATTTCCTTTTTTGCCACAAGCCTCCTAGGATGAAGTCTATGTCTATGTTAAAGAAAAACATTGCTTCAATGTACTGGTGCAACCAGGCAGCAGAGGAGAAAAAAATGTTGTATTTCTAAATCTCAAAGGTTGAAAAGTTCAGTAATGTACTTATTGTATGAAGTGCTAGGAATGAAAAATTGTTAATGTTAATACTGCTGAAGAATAATATTTGTCTATCAGTCTATTATATTCTAAATTTAAGAGAGATTATATGGCACACACTAGCCATTACTCTTTTTATCAGGTTTTTGCAAAATATTTCCTGAATTATGATTCAGTATAGTGACGAAATATTGCAGTTCTAAAATCCTATAATACTGAAGAAACAAAAAAGTAAACAAAAAAATGCAAAATAGGCAAAAGGGTGGATAAATGAATCAAAGGTGTATATATTATGCAACACAAATACAAAAATCCCATAGACGTACTGCTTTTGCCAGGTATAATTATAATGTCACAAAATGTGAAAGTTGTCCACAATTGACAAAAAATAATCAGGCCAATCTATGTTAATACAGTCAGTACCGAATGCAGAAGTTGTATTGGTCTTGTCTTTAAAATATGCTGTGCCAACTTATATTTGTACAGAATATAGGGGCACATTGATCATACACTGGCGCCCCTTTTCCCCCCAACATGTGCCCCTTTTCCCCCAACATGTGCCAGATTTATTAGGAGGTTGCAGTCTCCTTAAAGGAACTAAGATCTGTTTCTATTTATCATCTGTAGTTTTATGTGCAGATGTCATGTTCAATCGAAACAGATATTTAAGTTTATAACAGTTTATAAAAAACAGAAAAAGAAAAAATGTGCTTTAGCTCACCCAACCTCAGTGAGTCCACACTCAGTGAGTGAACACAACTGTACCACTTGTACAAAGAAGTGCAAAGAAGAAAGGGACTTCCAAACTAGCTCCAAATTTGTTTTTAGATCTTGTTGCTGACATTTGGGCACTATTTTTCTTTATAAGGTTCACTGTTGGCAATAACATTTTTAAATTTTGATAGATTGGGCATTTTGTGACACAGCAATACCTAACATGTTTGTGATTTTTACTGTTTATTTAGTTTTATATTAGTTCTAGGGAACTTTTCATTTTTAATTATTATTTTTATTAAATTTTTTTTAACTACTATGTTTTAGACCCCCTAAGAAATCATACAGTCTAGGCAACTGATGACCTCTCCCTGATGATGTCAGGGGGAGCGGTGATCTCAACCAAGATGGTAGCGCCCATGCAAACTTGCTGGCCACAATCAAGGGGTTAATGTCTATATGTCTGTATGTCTGGACTAATCAAGCTGCGGGATGGTGCAACTATTGATTACTTCTGCCTGTGAGTGACAACACAGTGATTACATCATTCTCTGAAGCAGTGCATAATTAGGGTAAGAGGAGAAACGCCGAGGCAGCCACAATTTACAAACCAAGAGCCGTACACTAGCTGAGAGGGAAAGCAGAAGTTTATATTATATTCTGCTACTTCCCCCTTCAATGCCACATATTTGGACATTTGATATAGGTTGTAATTTATGCAGTAGTAGGGTGTGCCCCAAGAATCATTTTCACCTGTGGGCCCTAGGTATCCCAGTCTGACCTAGGATACAAGATTTGTGAAAAGTATTATGTATTCTTTTGAGGGAGAAGTAAATGCAAAGTAACAGGATTGAATATAGACAAGAGGAATGATAAGCGCACAATGGCCCACCATTTTGTAGGGGAGGAGCATTGATCCAGCATGAAATAATAATTTAATTTCTGCTGGTGACTTTGTCAACATCGTTTGTAGATGTTACCGGTGGGGTTTCAGGTCCAGGTTTGATACCTGGAACTGAAAAGATTTTTATAATTTGGACAAACTATACATGATTCTAAACTGTAAAGTTTTTTTGTTTTTCACAAATCAATGTAGAACAACTTTGTCTATTATCTTTGCTAGCCCCCCCCCCTACATTAAGCAGTAGCTGATTCCTCTCCCTGGGAGGAGAGAGGCTGCTACTCCTTGCTCACAGAAGATGGGGCCATATGAAGCAGAGCTGGATGTGTTCAGAACGGTGGATATAGATGTATCCTGCGCAGAATAGTGAGGAACAAGATCTCCTCTGTTCACTATCAGTTCCTCTATCCAGGCTGTGATTTTACAGACCTTTCTCTTCCTCCTCATGCTGCAGCCCTGCCCCCTTGTTGTCATCGGAAGTGTCAGCTCTGTGCAGGTAAGCTAGTAAGCTATACACTTCATATATCTGGTTTACTTATGATTTCTACCACTTATTATATATTTCCTGCTCCTCAGTGGTGTAACTAGAAGCTGGTGGGCCCCAGTGCAAAGTCTGTGCCAGGCTCCCGACTATAATATATGATTCATAGTAATAGTCTTCACATATGGGAAAGTGATACCATAAGGACCCCCTAAACCTCTTGGGTCCAGGTGCAATCGCAACCTCTGCACCCCCAAAAGTTACACCCCTGCTGCTCCTCCAGGTGATGGAAGCTGCCAGGCTAGTCACCATATATATCCTGTGTGTGCAGTGAGCAGTGTTCAATGCATCACAAGGCATCATGGAATCAGGGATCTGTGGGCAAACTAACTGGCCTCATCTTGAGGGCATAGACAGAAAGACATTAGTCTCCGCCCACATCACCTCTGGTAAGAAAGATGTTTGTCAAACACTTTTAGAACAGAAAATACCATAATTTTGGAAAGAAAAGGGTGAACAATGCAAAATAGGCATAATTCTGTTTGTTTTTAAAGGTGGAATCACATATAATAATTTGGCAAAATGATTATAACTTTACAGTTGTGCTTTAAGTTCAGCTGAATCTGCTTCTCAGTACTCTTTGCTAATGATGCCTTAGGAATTTAACACTCTTGCAACTCTCTGCCCAAACTGTGCACAGGTTAGTAACAGTGGATTAAAACTATAATTGCAAAGGGATGGAAACATGACACTAGAAACATTATACTGATTATGTGCAAAGTCAGCCAGTGCAAAATATTTCACCCATTTTTTCAGTCAGAAAGAAATCCAGCAGAATGTACCAGTACCATAAGTAAAACGTAACTTTTAATAATTACTGATAAAATAAGTTCCCAGTGTACCACAATAGTATGTGCATCAACCATCTAGTCAGCAAAAACACATCAGAAAGGGAGCTCGTTCAGACCTCCAATAAGTCTCGTCTGACAGGGTCCCCAGTAATACCTCACCGTGCCTTAGTGCATTCCTGTATAGCATATGACACGGTGCATCATCTCAAAACCACGGACCAACATTAATCCGGACAGTAAGGAATAATAGGGTGGATCTCACCAGTCTTCGATGCTCTGTCTCCTGGTACTGGTACTGGTCCGGTGGTACAGGACCTATTAAGCCCTACGATCGCTTTGTATCCTGACCCCGCAATATTGCTCCCGCCCTGACAAGGACGGTCCCAGTACTGTCCCTTTCAGACCCTGTTAGTCCCTAATATGTAATCCCTACGCGTTTTGTACTGCTCGATTTTTGATTCATTTTAACCCTTTGATGTGAAGCTTTTGCAGCCATACTTAGCATCAAGACTGCATAGCCCACTACATTACTTTATTCCCCTGATGAGTGCGTCACACGATGTACGAAACGCGTAGGGATTACATATTAAGGACTAACAGGGTCTGAAAGGGGCAGTACTGGGACCGTCCTTGTCAGGGCGGGAGCAATGCTGCGGGGTCAGGATACAAAGCGATCGTAGGGCTTAATAGGTCCTGTACCACCGGACCAGTACCACTCGACCAGGAGACAGAGCATCGAAAACTGGTGAGATCCACCCTATTATTCCTTACTGTCTGGATTAATGTTGGTCCGTGGTTTTGAGATGATGCACCGTGTCATATGCTATACAGGAAAGCACTAAGGCATGGTGAGGTATTACTGGGGACCGTGTCAGACGAGACTTAGTGGAGGTCTGAACAAGCTCCCTTTCTGATGTGTTTTTGCTGACTAGATGGTTGATGTGCATACTATTGTGGTTCACTGGGAACTTATTTTAGTAATTATTAAAAGTTACGTTTTACTTATGGTACTGGTACATTCTGCTGGATTTCTTAACGATTTATGGATGTATTTTTCTTGACTTGAAAAGTGAGTTAGCCAACTAGGCAACCTTTTTCTGTATTGTTTAAATTTAGCATTTTTTCAGTCAGACACAAAACACCTTGGATACTATTCAACTACAAAAGCATTATAAAAGTCTAGCTGAACAAGGACTGGGGAAGAGCTAAAAGAGTCTTTAACATTTTGAATGTCTGGACAGCATCTGGGGCCAGCTTAAGGGATCAGATTCCTTCCTGGTAAGCAGGGGCATAACTACAGTGGTAGCAGCTGCTATGGGGCCGCAGTGTCAGGGGCCCCGGCATCCAGACTAAAGAATGGAAGTTATATACATATTAAGCTGCACATTTCACAGGATAATATGCATATAACACTGTACATCTTCCACAGTACACAGCATGAATCAACATCTCAGAAAAGAAATATCAGGGATGAGAGAGAGGTGACAACTCAACAACAGAACTAGGGATGTCTCATCTCTAATTCCTGCCATGTACTTCACTCTGTCTCACCACACTGTGCCCGAGCCAGGAGGCCACAAAAGCAGAGTAGGTCCTATGGATGGAGCCCGAATGGAGTAGGTGTCCCTCTACCAGCCTACCTCTACATCATAATAAGCAGGCCCAGTGCAGACCCCTCTGCTCACCACATGTCTGCATTAACCCTTGGGTTACTGCAGACAAATCCAGGGCTTTTACCACACACCCTTCATCTGCCTGTAGGACAGATAGCTGTTCTCTCAGCAACACCTCTCACTTTCTCACAACTCACATATGTATTTGCATAATCACACACATATATAGACTCTTATAAACACACATATTTATACGTATATACATACACATTCAATTCTTCACTCATACCAATACATTTATACACACTTAAAAACATTTCTAAACTCATGCGCAGTGACACAGAATATACAGACCATACACATCACATAAATAAAAACACATGTGCATCGGCGTATGACAGCCACGACGCTGCTCCGGCGCAGCTGTATGTATCCGACATGGCCCCGAACTGCGCTTATCTCCACACCAGGCCCAGGGTACAAATAAACGCAGTCAAAAAATTTTCACCCCCTTCATGCCCCTCCGCACCACACTGGAGTGAAGGTGGCAGATTGGGGAAAATAAGCTATCCCCCATAGAGCTTATACACATCACAGATACACTTGGGGCACCATAGCAGCTGTTCTGGAAGCTACCACTGTAGTTATGCCCCTGTACAGTGTGTAAAAAAAGAAATGGCATTCTTCAATAAGGTTCTTTAATGCCTGCCAGAAAAATGTGTGCTGGCTGTCATGAAAGGGTTAAGTTTCTTCAGCGAAAATGACAGAAAACAGAACTAATTCAAATATGGTTACATGAGAAGGATAACTCCTGTTTACCATAATGGATTTGATTTTCTAGATAAAGTCCTTCACAGAGGAAATAATTATGAAGAATATGCTAGAAATACTGCCTTTTATAGCAGCTGGCGACTTTATCCCATGGTAAACAATGTTGTTTTATGCCGCTTCTGTGTTAGTTGCATTTTGCAGGCTCTCCATCATTGTGTCACAGTAGGGCTTCCCAATATTTTTTATATTTTCCAAGTCATTTTTCAAAGTGTGATATTTTATCCATTTGGGACAGATTCCATGTGACTTAGAGAAATAGTTTACACCGTCTCCTCTCTACTAAATAAAACATACAATGGACAAGCAGGACTAAAACATGTTTGCTGTAAAATACAACATTATTCTTTTTTTAGGATTTTTTTTTTACAGCAAAGTAAGTAATGTGACTAATTCCAAAATGCAATCTATACACACATATAAGCATACACAATAATAACAATCTACTAATCTAGAACAAAATGATCCAAAATTAACTGATTCCTGGGAAACGAAAAGGGAAAGTTGGGGCACATCCAGGTAAAATCCAAAATTCTTTTTTAGATGTCCATTAAAAACGGCACACGATCCATATAGATTGTTGGTGTACAGCACACGCATGTGTTTTGGCTTAATAATAAGCCTTGGTATGTATATTCTCGGATTATGGCTGGGAGGCAATCCTAGATTTGTGGCAGTTTGACTGCCCCCTTTCTGAAAAGATACCAAAGTACAGTACAGGCAGGGGCAGATTAAGACTGCCATGGGCCCTGGACTGTATGAATATTATAGCCCCTACAAGTCCGGAATTTACTTCCAATATCTGGCACTAGAATCAGCTTTTTGGGGAATGGAGGAAGAGTCCCTTCTGCCTGCTTTCAATCTACGGTTTCATAGCCTTTGGAGGACCATAAAGGCTATAAAGGCTAAATAAAATGGATTTTGTTTACATGTGTATTTAAGGAGGGACAGATGTAGGAGGATTTCATGGGTAAAGGTCTTTCTAAGTATAAAATTTGGTGGGTGGTAATCTACTACAGGCAGTCCCTGGGTTACGTACAAGATAGGTTCTGTAGGTGTCTTCTTAAGTTGAATTTGTATGTAAGTCGGAACTGTATATTTTATAATTGTAACCCCAGGCAGAATTTTTGTGTTCTCTGTGACAATTAGATTTTACAAATATTGGATTGTCATAAGAACCAGGATTAACACTAAAGCTTCATTGCAGACACATGTGATAACTGTTATAGCTGTTTATTGTAGCCTAGGACTAAAGTAAAGAAAATTACCAATATCCAGAGGTCTGTTTGTAACTATGGGTCATCCTAAGTAGGGTACCGCCTGTACTGAGTACTGGCAGCCACACAAAAAGTGCAAGGAGTGTCAAGATGCCTGTGTGACCTGTCCCTGCATTTTGATGCAGTGCATGGTGGGGTTTCTTATGGTTGGACCCTCACTGATCATATAATTATCCTTTCTGTTCTGATAACCATATACCATGGTTTGTTATGGGATTAATCTTATGGCTGATTAATATGTATAAATATATATTTAACACACAATATATTGACTAAATTATGGAGAACGAAGGATAGAGGATGTGAGACAAGGAACTTAAATACATTTTGATGAAAAGTGATAAATGTTTAAGAATACAATTTTTTTGATGTTATTTACAAAAGCCTAGTTTATTTTAGTAAAAAGATATTACGTTTTATCATCTTATTGTGGATCACACATATATATGTCACCTGTGTATTTCGATTCTAAGTTATATAAATTATAGGTTATAATTTATAAGCTGAATGTGATAAAACTACATTTGCAGAACACACAGATGTGAAGCAAAGCAATTAATGCAGTGACCACCAGGGGGCATATTGTGAAAGTACATAAAATGATTTCCATGGACACAGAATAAAATGAAATGAATCATTGGTTATTATTGTTCCAAGCCATTTCTGGTGTATAATACAATGAAATCATGTAATGAATGAAACAATATAGAATGGAAGAAAATAATGGAAGACGATCATAGTGCACTCAGAATGTAGCGTAGTATCAATATCTACATACAAGACTTACAGAAAGGATTACATTATCTATATTAAATAGTAGAATAAGTATCCATCATGTTAGAATATATATCACGTAACATGAGAAATAAGAAGACAATACACACTCATATAGTATAGAGGTGTATTCACATGAGAGGAAAAAATGAGTGCCAGCTTCTAGGTCCTATTTGCTTGCAGAATTGTAAATAAATAGATATTATGATTTAGGGTTAAGGTCTTATATAATTTGAGTCTAATTTATAATCCCAAGGATTAAACCAGGCACAGTTTACAGCATATTCCCTGCAGGTTAGTGGCTCCAAATTTGCTTGTGGTTAAAGCAGTTGACAGCCATGGGGACCCCACAGGATTTCAGGTGGTTTTGGCCACTGAGATATTGCAGTTAAAAAAAAATGCATATTGTCCCTGTAAACATGTCCCTGTAAACATGTCCCTGTAAAACTGATTAGTGACTGCGACGACCCACAGTGGGCACAGGAATAGGGAATGTTCTTACAGTAACTGTACAAGACCTTGGAAATTAAAATGAATCATAAAAAGACTGCTGGGGGTAGGTGGCTCTTCAATGTTTACATACGGCTGTAATCTTGCAGGTTGGACACCTAATAGTATCAGGTATAAAGATATTGCAGATACTGCGCATTCAGGTGGACGAGGAGAAGATGGAATTTTCTGCCCAATTAGAACCTCTGCCCCTGTAAACACTGGACCAAAGGGGATGCTAAGAGACAAACCTCCGCCCATCTAATATCAGTGGATAGAAAATATTTTCTTCCCAGACTTGTCCCTTAAAAATCAAGCCTATACAAGCCTCTCCTCTTCAAGCTCTACAAATAATTGAAATTGTCTATGTGGATTCACAGTATTATAGGAGATTGGCCCTTTCACATTTAAGATAAAGTTGATGATATGTAACTTCATTCTTCGTTAAGGAATAAGATATAATTCTTCCGCATCCTGCAGGGTCTTAAACACTTTTAAGCCTATGTACATTTGCTATTACCACTAAACGATTGGAGCAGATGTTGTAGTTGCATTTTTTTATATCCGTCTCCGCAGTCTCTGTCCGTCTGCCTTGCTTTAACAAGCCAGCTGTTCTTTCCGGCTACTTTAAGCTGAGCCTTGTCTTCTGTCATAAAGGGCATTGTGTATAATTAAGACTGCAAGAAAAGGTGGTTGACAAATCCAAAAACAAACATGTTCTGATATGTGTGATTTTTGTCTCCCTTCTAGATTGAGTGTCATGTCCTTTATCATCCTTATGCACCTTGGACACAAACTTCCTCGTTGTGTGGAAACTGAAATGTGTGCCGGTCAAATCCCATGGACCAAGCCTGGTGCAGTGAACAGAGGTCTCTGGATCTAAGTGACAACTGTTGAAGTGTCGGCAGGACTCCTTACATCAAGTTATTTATGATCCACTGTACTGTAAAAGGTCCACATGAAACAAGTTAAAACAAAGATATAAAGAGACAGTTGCTTGTTTAATTTGGGGCTGTGGGAATACATAAAGGGGAGGAGAAAAAAGTTGTCCTTGGTTTTAAAGGGCTTATCCACTTTCAGCAAATAATTGATATGGTTTGTGTAATGAAAAGTTATACAATTTTTCAACTTACTTTCTACATCAATTCCTCACAGTTTTCTAGATCTCTGCTTGCCGTCCTTCTGTAGAAAGCTCCTTTGTTTACTTCTTTTGGATAGAAAACTGTCCATGGTGATATGATACACATGCAGGTGTACAAGCCGTTAGTATCACACGACTCTGATAGCTCTCTTAAATAATAATGGCTTGTGCACCTGTGTAACATCACATGACCATGGACAGATTCCTAGACACTGGAAGTATGCATAGAAGTTTTCTTTAGAGTGATAGCAAGCAGATATCTAGAAAAGTGTGAGAAATTAACACGATGGGGCACATTTACTAAGGGCCCGAATCACGTTTTTCCGCCGGGTTTCCTGAATTTTTCCGATTTGCGCCGAATTGCCGTGGGATTTTGGCGAACATGATCGGATTGTGGTGCATCGGCGCCGGCTTTCAAGCGACAGAAATGGGGGGGGTGGCCATCCGAAAACCCAACTAATTCTGAAAAGCCGCAGAATTTTTTTAAAAAATTGTGTCGCAAAAATAGCACTCACATACACCGAGACAGAGGAGGTGAATTCTGGTGGACTTCAGCGCAGCAGCTACACCTAGTGGACATCAGGCGCACGACCTTAGTGAATCCCGGCAGAACCCGAATCAGCGTCGGAGAACGCGCCGCTGGATCGTGAATGGACCGGGTAAGTAAATCTACCCCAGAGAGTATATTGGGAAATTGTGTAACTTTTCCTTACACAAACAATATCAATTATTTGCTGAAAGTGGAAAACCCCTTTAAGACAGCGATAGCAACATGATGTTAAAAATGTGATTGGCCGTGGGAAGAGATGGGTTTTGGGGCACTTTTGACACACTGGAAGTTATATATTAGAATGATAGTGTAGCATAGCTCACTCCAGAGATATGCAGTTCGAGAAATGTCCCAGAGACATGGGAGGCTTGGATTCAAGAAGAGATCTGAAATTGCTGACAGATCAGTGCATGTGTAGGGTGGTAGACTGAGATTAGGGAGGGGAGGTGGAGAGCTTTGTGGATGAAGGGGAATAGTTAAAATAGTATTCAGAAGGTGACAAATAGTAGTGACTGGCACAGACTGGAGGCATCCATGTAGTACCTGGATTAAGATAAATCTGGATAAGGCTACATTATGCATGGATTATAGAGGAGAAAGTGTAGCTGGAAGACCATTTAGTAGGGAGTTATACTAACAGAAGCAAGAGTAAATCAGAGCCACAATTAGGTTGGAAGTTTCTGTTATAAGGGAAGATAATGGAAATGTTTGTGAGGTACATTTGGAATGAGTTTGGAAGTATTTGAACATAATGTGTAGGTCACATCTTGGAGGTGTGGTGAGACCATAGACAAGAATTGAGATATGAAGTAAGGTTGGTAGGTAGATGACATAAAAAGCTATGTAAATGAAAATAAAGATGGTAATGAAAACCTTATCTGATCAATTTTTTCCCAAGGTTCGACATTTAGGCAAAATTCCTACTGAAACATGGCCTTGTAGAAGCATATGTACAAGCAAATGACCCCATCAAAATCCAATCCCATATACAATGTGGTTCAATAGTTTTATTTAATGGTGCACATGAGACAATGTTCAGGCATAAGGATATATAAACGATGGACATGATCTTTTGCGGCCTACCTTTCATGACCTGTTTATGAAGTAAACAGAAGAGGTTCTGACCCCTTTTGTCAGCAGGGTTCAAACCTCAAACATTAAGCTACAGTCTCCAAGTGGGAAGAAGTAGTCAATGGCCAAAGGTGCTCTTTGATGGAGCCATGTACAAACCCTGAGGTGCTGCAGTAGGAACAAAGTCAAAACAGGAATCCAGTCAACATAACCTTTCCATAGTCACAAAGATGGAAGGAATGCAGTGTTTGAGGCATGGGACAGCAACAGATGTGACTGTGGAAGGGAGGAACTTACAATGGTTTACTTTTAATGTTACCAAAACTAAAGAGCCACCCTAGGTTCATCAAATATGCCCCAAAATTTTGGTGGTTCCAAAGGGAACAGAAAACTGCATACTTCCCAGCTATGCATACGTCTAAGTGGAAGAGATAAACCGAGCAGAATGGAATGATAGCAAGGGGTTTAAAGGCCATCCAGAGTTCCAGAGTATGTCTTGAATGGTCACGAGAGATCATGAGTGGTGAGTTATAGAAGGACCGGCCTCCTTAGCACTCCACTGTATAGATTCTTTTTCTTAAGAATTGGATGTGGCATATGACATTGCATGGTATTAATAATAATTATCTTTATTTATACAGCTCCATCATATTCTGTAGCACTTTACAAATCATAGGGGGGCATATACAAATAAAATAAGACATTACAGAATAATAACATTAAAATATGGAACAATAGGAGTGAGGGCCCTGCTCTAGCAATAGATGGTGATGAATGGGTGACACTAGAGGTATAAAAGCGAACAGAATAAAATAACTTATAGGAAATTTACCACCAGAATCAAGGATTGTAAACCAAGTACACCTGGTGTGTGCACCCTCTGACGGGATCCACTTTTTATGTTTTTAAGAATAAAACCCTTAAAAATTATGCTAATAAGCCTGAGGAACTCCAGGCTCTATTAAGACCTATGGAACATATTGCATATTTTTAAAATCCTCTTTTTTGTAAAAACCAGGGAATAAGTAGTTAATTTCTCCCATATTCATTCTGTGGAATGCCACAGCTTTGATAACAAGGTCTCCCCTTGTGGGGTAGAGGAACCCCCCAGAAGCGGGGACATCTGTGGAGCCCGGGCAAGGTTGGCAGCAGTTAACACTGGAGGGCTGAAAACAGTGATGGGAAGTCTAATATGGTAAGAAGATGGGGATATCTGATGGGAAACCTCCATGATTGGTGGCTGAGGACCCTCCACAGTAGGCAATCTCTTCCTAACATAATGGGGATTGGGGCCTGGTTTCAAGACCTAGTCTAGTATAATTGGGCCAGCGGTAGAGGGAAATTTGGGTCCCCAGGTCCAGTACTCACTGCAGCAGGAGAAAAATGTTGCCATCAGTTGAGTAGTCTCAGCATCATTGCCATTGTCGCAGGAAAAACTCAGCATAGGTACAGTGAAAGAAGGTGCTGGCATGCATCTACAAATTGCATAATAGAGCCCTGGATTGTCACCTTCCACCGATTAAGTAGAATGGAAGCCATTGAAAGTCCTGTGGCAGGTAGAATAAATGTGCAGGGGAGCTCACTTGAATAACATAACATGCATATTAGCAAGCCAAGCCCTAAAATTCAATATATATTGTAATCAATTGTCAAAAATGGACACAAATGCAATTCCAATAGCAATTTGGAACCATTTTGTATCAATGGCACAAATTATGGACGGATACATTTTGCATTCTCTTACATGCATACTCTTCCATTTTATGACTGTATTATTGTTATAATTGATGCACTCCATTATGTGTTGCATGAGTATTTCATAAACTACAGAGCCCCTGTTCTCAGCCAGTAGAGAATGTTACTTGCATTCTGTACTGTATGAAAGCGCCTTGGTTGTAAATGCTCATCTGATTTCTACTCGATGTTTCTACCTAAATCACTGAGACACAGAATAGATAGATGATTGATCAATCACTGTGAAATGGAACCTGCAAAAAGTCATCTCCCCCTCAACTTTTTAAAGCATGAGGATGATTACAGAAATAAAGTGCATCAAATCAGGTTTCATGATTTATGCAGTGTCGCACAGCATTAAGTACTGAAGTCTGAAAAAGTCCTCCTATACTGTGCCCTGTGATGTACATGGATTGCATGACATAAATGCTATTAAGAACGTTGCAAAATAAATAAAGTAATAAATTGTGATAACTACTGTATGTTCAATATTTTATGAAACAATATATGTGCAATAAAAATGCCCCCCAAAACCTATTGTTTTAATAATTTTACATTGTAAATTTACTTATGTTTTATTGTTGTAGCATACTTGTATAGTATGTTTTACTTGTCTTAAAATTACCCTGCTGGTGAGCCGCTGCTCGTATTCACTACAGCCTCCCAGTGAATCTGGGCACAATCCTGTAAACCATATCAGAGTTTTTTGTTATAGTCTCTGCCCATTTTCCGATGGAGACTATGCCACACAATCCGATCGCGTGCACCAAAAACCCGGGGCAATTCGGCGCAAACCGGTAATTTTTGGGAAACCCTTGGTAAATGAGCCCCAATGTTAGAGGAAAAGAGGGTAGATTAAGGCCCCTTTCACACTTTTTTGGAATTCAATGCGTTTTCAATGCATTTTTCACGTGTGAAAAAGACTGATGACTGTGGTCTGAATGGGTCAATAATAATTGCATTACACTTGCATTGCACAGTGCAATGCATATTTGATGCACCTTCATGTATGATGTGTCCTTCATGCCCAAGAAGACCATGTTGAGAGTTTCATGCACATTAAAGAAGACGCACACGTGTGCATGAAAAGAATGCAAATCTGACAAAACCCATTGGGGCAGATTTACTTACCCAGTCCTGTCGCAATCCCCTTCACTAAGGTCATGCGTCCAAATTCCTTTATGTGGGGCTTCTGCGCTGAGGTCCGCCGAAGTTCACCTTCTTCTTCCTGGTGCATGTGAGTGCTTGATCTTGCTACACAATTATGTTTTTAAATTCCGCAGTTTGTCCGAATCAGTCGGGTTGTCCGACGGCACGTCCCCCCGATTTCTGTCGCATGCAAGCCGGTGTCAAAGCGCTACAATCCAATCGCGTGCTCCAAAATCCCGGGGCAATTCGCCACAAAAAGGAAATATTCAGGAAACCCGACAGAATCACGGTCCGCGGACCCTTAGTAAATGTGCCCCATTGAGTACAATGGGTCAGAGTGCAATCTAAGTTCAGTATGTCAAAAATACGTGCAGAACACAAGCTTGAAAAACTCTAGTATGAAAGGTGCCCAACAGACATATAGTAGCACATCTGTTGCTGTGGTGATATAAAGCAAGATAATCTGGAACAGAAAAGGGTAAAAACCAAGAATCCAATACTAGAGAGAAGTTGAGAAAAGGTTGCAGAGGTCAAATACACAGAATAGCAAGGTAATAACATGCAGCAATATGGAAAAGTTATGAGGAGACTAGTAGAACAAGGAAGGTGTAATGAAAGGGGCCACCTTTTCAGTCAAATGAAGTATTAATATATTAGGGTGTCATGGTGGCCTAGTGAGTAGCTCTTCCGTCTTGCAGTGCTGGGGTCCTGGGTTCAATTCCCACCCAGGTCAACATCTGCAAAGAGTTTGTATGTTCTCTCTGTGTTTGCATGGGTTTCCCCTGGGTCCTCCAGTTTCCTCCTACAATCCAAAACATACTGGTTGATTAGATTGTGAGCCCCATGGGGACAGGAACCAATTTGGCAAGCTCCGTTCAGCACTGCCTTTTCGGTAGGCATATATAGCCTGCAAAGACATCCTCAATAAGTGAATTAATTCCTTCCTGACCTATGTCCATGACCTATCACCTAGACAAACCAGCTCAGTTTACTGAAGAGATGTATTTACTTTGAACAGTTGCCATCTACTGTTAAGTATCTTTTCCTTTTGGAAAAGACACTATTATCCCAAGACATGTCACTAGGTTTCTTGATAGTCACACATTGATCTAGTTGGAGCTGCCTTATTTAACATAGAACGGAAGGCAAAGTTTTCCTATACCTTGAAATATTATTTGCTTATTCCTTGCTTGAAAGTGATATGGCATAGTCAGAAGGAGATTCCTTTTGCAAGATTAATGTGAATGTTACCCCTATGTTACATATTTTGTCAAATATTAAGAACATCTGAAACATGAAAGAATGTTTTAGGATGTCCATTTGGGTTTCGTTGGGATTTAAAATGCAAATATTGTAAATAATTTAGAGCTAAGATTGTGATTTGTTTCTATTATTCAAGCTGCACCAATATGTTCCGTCGAAATACAATCTATGCATTTCAATTGAGAAATGGGTAGTGATTTTTTTTCACTGCCTTTGGTTAATAGCTAGAGTATTGAAGGGGCTTGTTCCAATCTATGATTTTTGTGTATGTGTTATTCCAGAGGTGAGCAAGGGGATTTGTGTATCTATGTGACGAGAAATCCCTTGTGTTCAATATAGGTATATGGCGCATAGAATTTAAATACCTATGGAAATGAGATAATGGGGCAGATTTACTTACCCGGAGCGTTGTCCGACGATGATTCAGGTCCGCTGTGATTCACTAACATCGTGCATCGCTGCTGCACCGAGGTCTGCCAGAGTTCACCTGCTTCTTTCTGGTGCATGTGAGTGCTTGATCTTGCGACACAAATCCTTTTTGAAATTCCGCGGTTTGTCTGAATCCGTTGGGTTGTCCGACGGCCCGCCCCCACATTTCAGTTGCATGCAAGCCGGCGCCGATGCACCAAAATCCGATCGCAATGCGCCAAAATCCTGGGGCAATTCGTCACAAAACGGAAATATTCGGGAAACCGGACGAAAGTGCGGCTTTCGGACCCTTAGTAAATGAGCGCCAATGTATTCTGCAATTTTTACATGCAAAATACATTGCCAATGTATATTTTACAAATGAGACTGAATTGTTCAAAGATGGCATTGGGATAAGTGTATTACTCCATTCATGCCCCTTCAAATGCCTTTTATTTGAAGAAAGAAATTGTCCTGAAAGAACTTTGGTAATACAATTTCTAAGACAAATCCAGAACTGTAATTCAAGACGTATATAGGCCCTTACATGAAATGTAAAGGCTGCTTACATTGAAGCTATCAGGAATCAGGTCAAGATATATCAGGATAATGGCATTTATTTACTGTAGAAATATACTGGAATAAATAACCACATAGATTTCATTCAAGAATTTGTATACCACATACTGACAGATCCATTACACAGACATTGCTTAAATTAATTGCTGAGTTTAATTCTATAGATATAAACTAAACAATAAATTCAAGCAGCTCTTTTTGTAATGGATCCATCCGTGTATGCTATACACATTCTTACATGATTTCTCTGACAATCGCTCTCTTCTGGGGTGGCACAAAGTCATGGATGGGTAACAGACAAGACTGCTCCTTCAGACTAATTTTAAAAGAAATTGCACTCAATACTATCCAACAAGGTGAGAATCCAATTGTCAATCTGTTACGTACTACAATTAAATCCTAAACACTGTATATCAATCTGCACTTTTTCTGTTCCACCCTCTGTTCCTCTGACTGTACCAATCTAACTCCCTTTTCCAATCTATGTCATGTAAATTTCAAGAGTAAAGCAGGAATAATATAGCCAGTATATTCTTCCCAAAAGGAACAGACTCCAAAATGTGGACAGTCTTGTTTCAATGTTTTTGAATCTCATCAGCTCAGTAAAGTCTACTATTCTTTTTGGGTTAGATATACTGATTTGACTGCTATCCAACAACATACCACTAGATTTCATGAAAGTCATGCTTGATGTAAAGAAGGCTGTCTGACAAGGTAGCACTGAGACAAAGGGGCATAATTATCAGTACCTCTGCGCAACGCCAGTGGCGCAGAGGCCCTGAAATAATCGCAAATGCTAGCTTATTACTACCACTTGCGATTATTGCCCCAATCCGCCACCTTCACGCCAGTGGGCAGGCTGGGAGAGGGCCAGCGCGGGGCGTTACTGTCTCCTCGCCTGCACACTTACTGCCGCCGGCTGTGAAAAGTCGCCGGTTGCTTTTTTTTTCTACGCCAGACCCTGCGGCGGAAGCCTCTTGATGTATGCCGCTGCGAACATGCAGCCGCGGGGCTATGATAAATATGGGCTATGATAAATATGCCCCAAAGACTTACTTATCACAAACTGGACTGACACTTTACCTTCCCAGAATACCCAGAGAAGCATGCTCTACCTTTAAGTCACCATTCTCCTTAAGGAGTTTGATTTCTTATTGATGGTGGGTAAAAGGTGAATGGCACTATGGAAAATGCTGAAGATTTTTATGAGTTAGGGATAATGTAGGAAAGTCGGATTAGTCTTCATGCGGTATTTGTATGTTTTAATAATGACCACTGCTTTTACACAGTCAGGTACAGAAACCACATAGAAAGCTCCTCAGCGGCTGCTAATAGCATGAACCAGGCCTCCTATTTATCAGTTGAAGTAATCTCAGGAGAATACAAAAACAGAAAAATGGAGTATTCAACAAGACTAGCCATACATTCAGTACAGAACACATAAGTAGAAAAAAGACACAAATCCTTGAAACAATCACAAGTGCTTACAATAAGACCCTCAGTAAGTAAAGAGCAATGGAAATTACTTCTGTTCGCAGGATGAAGTGCACAATCTAAAAAATGTCCAAATATCCAGTACCTTTAAAATAAATCTTCCTTATTTCTCCATCTTGTTAAAATGAGCACCAAGTCATTTTTAACTGAGATATATAGAAGAGATGTTGGTACTTTACCCTAAGAATGGTCAAAATTAGGAAAAAAACTAGTACAAAAAAAATTCTGGATATTAGAACTTTATTCCCACACGGTCTTAACTAGAAACTGGGACATATAGTTTCCCCTTATGAAATGAGGATGGTTATATAATGCTTTAACATTATGGAGAAGTAAAGTATACATCTTTGGGAATTTTTAGATATTACATTCAGTACACCAGTCTGGTTATCTTGCTCACTGGACTGCATTTAAAGGAAATCTACCACCAGGATAAAGAATTGTAAACCAAGCACACTGACATACTGGTTTGCGCCCCCTCTGGCAGGATCTGCTTTTCTTTTAGCTTCTTAAGACCTTGTTTTTACAATAAAAAGGTTTCACAAATTATGCAAATGAGCCTCAGTGGCTCCAGACTCTATAGATCTCAATGGAGCTTGAAGCCCCGAAGGCTAATCTGCATAATTTTTAAAACCTGTTTTCTTAAAAACAAAGGCATGTGAAACTACAAGAAGAGCAGATCCTGCCAGAGGAGGAACACACCAGTATGTCAGTGTGCGTGGTTTACAATCCTTCATCCCGGTTGTAGATTTCCTTTAAGGCATGGTGACTAATTGGCCAAGCTCTTACCTCCTACAGTGCTTTCTAGAGTTTCTGTAATGCCCCACCTAGGCTTTGTTTGCTCCTGGACGCTGCTTGTGGTGCAACCCTTGTGGCATGTGCATTTACTTTATTAAAGGGTCAGTCGGCCCAAAAACTTCTTCTACAGTCAATACTTTTCAGTTCTAGTTGTCCTAATATTAACCTTACTTTACTACCACTAGCAGCCCTGAAATTCTTCTTTTCTACCATATTTCCAAACTTCACCAGCCCTGACCTTTACCCCTCAAATGTAACTTATACCTACTAATCCTGACCATGCTCTAGTGTCAAGATCTTGCTAATTAAATCTGTGTATTGGTTAAAGAATAAATACCAGGAAATCCCTTACCAACATCTAGCCCTATGGAACGGGTTCGGTAGGAGTTTATGTCAAGCTTTCTTGTACTCTTTACAGCAATAATAGAACATGTACATTATTCTTGCCATAGACATAATTGGAACCCCAATGGAGCTACTAATGGCCTTTCAGTTTCCATTTAGAAACAATCAGAGAATAGATCTGTCATAGCATCAAGCATCATGGTTTTATTACATACAAAAGCAATAATACAAATTGTGAGCAAAGCCAAAAAAAAGGGAAAGTAAAAAATATGTATTTAGCTTCTCAGCCTGTCATTGGCATTCTGATTTTTTTTTCCTTTTGTAACATGCTTAACATCAATTACTATTTGGCAGGTAGTTATATTCTTCTTCTGTTTGTCTGCATAAAGCGTTTTTGGAAAATTTTAAATACTGCCAGAAGTTGTTTTGTCTATGGCAGTCTATAAAATCCAGCAGGAATGAATTTAGCTGATATTTTTTTTTCTCTGTGTGAAGGTGCTTTTTCTTCATTATGTCTTTGTTTCCATGGGTATAGAATATCGAAAAGTTAACTGGAGATATTGTACACAAGAAATTGACTGTAAGAAGAGCACTTCATAGTTTAGTTTTTTGTAGCTTTTACAAAGCTTTTCACAACCAGATCTTAAAAAGATGTTTTTAGTTGACCATAATATTACATCTCTTGGGATTTATTATGAAAAGCTAAAAATTTACAGAATTCAATGATTCCAAAACGATCTAACCAATGAGAGGTAGATGTGTGATAGGACATAACTCAATAGCCTGGAAATGATACGAGCTGCATTGTACTGTATACTTGATGTCATTTACACCAGCATAAGGACCTCAGAAACTCCCGTCTTAGGCTGGATTCACACGACCGTAAGGGGGACGTATATACGGCCGACGTATATACGGCCTATATACGTCCCCCATAGACGGAATTGGGCACGCGGCTCCCTACGGGAGCGGTACGGTGTCGCACACGTGTGGCACCATCCCGCCCCGTACCCGTGAAAAAATAGGACATGTCCTATTTTTTCAGGGCATACGGCGCAGTGTGCATGTCTAAATGATCCTTAATTGTAGTTCATGGCATACAAAGAAATTTATAATAGTCTCGACCACCCCAGGACAATGCAAAGACGTCAGACAATGCAAAGACAATGCAGGACAATTACGTCAGACAATGCAAAGATGTCACCATGGGTAAGTATACACCTCATAATTCTTAATCAATTATATAGACATGAAAGATATTAAAAGGTCAATAAATGTACATTAAATCTGTACTGTGATTTAAACTTGAAGGAACCCGTGTATTTAGTGTGAGGATCTAGTATGCTTCTCTGGATCGTATTTTTTTGTCCAATATCTACTTCTTTTGGGTTTGTCCACTCATTCTATAGGAACTAGATAGCAGCAAAATTCCTTTCTAAGTTAAAACATAACTTTTAAAATGCTAATAAAAACATAAATCGCATGATACATAAAAAACAACTATAATGTCACATAAACCTATTGAAACAATAACAAGTAGACCCGAAGTCATGCATTAAACTTATATCACTTCGAGCCCAGCATGGAGACCAATAAAGTCAATGCAATTGAGAAAACTGTATAGAATAAAGAAAAGGTTTGATCTCACTTCTCACTTCACGTCTTCAAAGTACCAGGGTTTGAGGGGTCCAGGTCAGAAACCAACCTATGTTTCCCTATAATACCTATAATAGCTTTTTTACCTAACCCCATGTAATAGCTCCCAGCCCTCCCAGGGTGGTCTCAACTCTGTCCCTACCATAGCTGTTATGCCCTAATGCTGAAGGATATGGTCTAAACCTTTTCCCTATGCATTTTGTGAATAGGTATATGCACTCATTAGGGGAACACAAAGAAAACTTCTTTTACTGATTAATGCTTTATACTGACTAAAACTAGGTGATCGTTAGCCCAAAAGCAAGTAATCAAAGAACTGGCAGTGGCCTGTGTGACATGCAGTTTTGTAAAGCTGGTCAGTAGTGTAAAGCTGCCATCAGTCTCACATATTAATTGACATCTAAGAAAACTCTTTGCAGAAGTTGACCCAGATGGGATTTGAACCTAGGACTCCAGCGCTGCAAGGCGTAGTGCTAACCACTGAGCCACCACACTGCCCACATTACATGTGTCTGGTTATTTGACAAACTATGTGGCCAATGGTGAGTTTTATTTCCGTGCTCTTTGATATACAGGGGTTAAGGTTCAGGCTTAGCTAGTATAAAACCTTAAAACCTGGTTTTGAAAGAGATTTGCTCTAGTATCCATCTTGTTGAATATGGTTTACCTTTCCTTTAAGGATAGAACTGTAATTTCAAAACTATTTTCTTTATTTGTCACATTTGTACATGGTAAACTGTTTTTAATGCATTTCAAGTAAAGTATGTAGTAATGTGTTTTTCTGTTTCATAAATGCTGCCCTTGTGAGGAACGTGGGGGTTGGAAAGCACACATTATGTAGTAAATGTTACTGTAAATGTGTAATCTATTCCATGTAGTGATTTTTTCAGTCTTAGAAAGTTTTCTAACTTTCCAGCTATCAATAACTTCTTCCTAAATGTCTAACAATCAACAAAGTTTGGCTAGTTTAGAATTGTTTATTCTAATTAATAAGAAACTATTTGAGGAGGTAACCTGCTGAAATTATATGTGACTCCATGTTATGCTTCAGTAAGGGAATGGCCTGGATGACCTGAAAGAACAGATCAAAACTGTGAGCCCAAAGTCTAAAACCCCTTCCATCTTTCCCTGACTAATTGCCCAGTATACCCCTGGCAGTAGGTAAAAAACTGGTCAATATTACCTTCCTACATCAAAGTGGAATCATGGAGAAAAAAACAAAACAATACAAACACCAAATGAGCACCAAGAGGACACATGCAGAACAGAATCGACAGGAAAATGGATGCTTCAAAGAATCCAAAATACAGATGATGTCCTGGTCTTAAAGGTGATTAAGTCAGTTCTCTGAAATCCAGACTGGAATTTTCAACAATAAAGTGGGTGCAAAAAAAGTTGGGTGCAGATGGAGACACCACTCCCCTCCCCAAAAAAACATCTGAACCTCTTAGTTATTTTGGCATGTCGTGCACTAGGTGTAGAAACTATTGAGATAGGATCACAACGAGGCTAATTTTAATACATTGGGAGGAATTAATCATGGTTATG
Organism: Engystomops pustulosus; assembly: GCA_019512145.1. Lineage (NCBI taxonomy): Eukaryota > Metazoa > Chordata > Amphibia > Anura > Leptodactylidae > Engystomops > Engystomops pustulosus. The sequence continues at coordinate 79,136,380 of CM033641.1, forward strand.
ATGAATCATGTATTACCCCATTGGCCCCAATGGCTACCTTACAACTGTGTAGGGTGAGCGGAATATGGGATTCAGACCTCACCATATGGTAGGTGCACAATATACTCCAATATGCAATTTTGAAATTAAATTTTTTTTGGCTAAATTAATGTTTTTTTCATAAAATGTACAAATTCTCAGTGGATAAAAATACCAAAATGCTCCACAAAATTTGATACCCAATCCCTCCCGTGTATAACAATACCCCATATGTGGTGGTAACCTGCTGTATGGGCACACACCAGGGCATTGAGGGGGAGCTGCGCCGTTCAGAGCAGATTATGCATTGTCACATTATATTGGCTGTACAATCTTTATTTTTTTGGCAATTTCGACATATAAGGGCTTATTTTTTGCGACATGAGATGCACTTTACAAATATTTCATTTTAGTGGGTCTGTAGCTTTTTGATGAGATTTTATTAACTCTTAAATGTATGGAGGAAAAAATACCAAAATGCTCCACAAAATTTGATACCCAATCTCTCCCGTGTATAACAATACCCCATATGTGGTGGTAACCTGCTGTATGGGCACACACCAGGGCATTGAGGGGGAGCTGCGCCGTTCAGAGCAGATTATGCATTGTCACATTATATTGGCTGTACAATCTTTATTTTTTTGGCAATTTAGACATATAAGGGCTTATTTTTTGCGACATGAGATGCACTTTACAAATATTTCATTTTAGTGGGTCTGTAGCTTTTTGATGAGATTTTATTAACTCTTAAATGTATGGAGGAAAAGAAAATTGTCAATTTTGGGTTTCTTTTTTTTGTATATTTTGGGGGTCGTACACTAAAAATACTATAATATTTTTATTCTATAGATCACTACGATTACGGTGATACCTCATTTATATAGTTTTTTATATATTTTACAATTTTACAGGAAAAAAAGGAATATAAAGAAAATCTCATTTGTTTTTGCATCGCCATGTTTTTGGAGATATAAGATTTAAGGCTTATTTTTTACATGTTGAGTTTTCCTTTTCAGTGGTACCATTTTGGTGCACATAACTTTTTTTTATCACTTTTTGGAACATTTTTGTGAAGGGATTTTATGAAAATTGAAATTTTTGGCGAGTTTTTCACATTTTGTTTTTACGGCGTTCACCGTACGGGTCCAATAATGTTTCTGACTTATTGTACAGATTTTTACAGACGCAGCAATACCAAATATGTGGGGTATTTTGGTGATTTTCAGGTTTTTTAACTTTATTAGATGTGTATAGGGAATGTTTGTGTTTAGGGGACTTTAACTTTATTTAATTAATTATTTTTATTAAAAAGTGTGTTTATTTAGTGTTTTAACTTTTTTTCTTTACTTTTAAAGGTTAGCTTGAACAAGTGATCCACTGATCACCTGTTCAAGCTATTCTTCACCTAATACAGTGAAATACAGATGTGCATGCTCAGTGTGTCACAAGCTAAATGCCCCTGATACCGCGGCGTGTTAGGGGTTAACATCGATCGGGTGTTAGAGGCGGGTGTCGGCTATAATATATAGCTGACACCCGCAGCTTCTGGCGCCGGCTCCATTCAGGAGCTGGCGCCAGAAGCTTGGCGTACTTTTACTGCATTTTGCAGGAACGCAAGTCCCGCCATGCAGTAATAGTACGTAAAATGTCGGGAAGGGGTTAAAGGGGTATTCCGGGAATTTGAACGTCTGACACAAAAACCCATGATGCTATAAATAAATGAATAAAACAATACTCAGTCACAAAATGGAGCTTAATAATTGATTTCTTATATTTAACAAATGTATGGCCTCTCTAAAGTAGGGAGTATCATTATCAACTAGATGCAGCCACTTTGAACACGACAAGTTCCGTGATCCTTTAGTTCTCATAACGTCCATCCTCCCTCTCATGCTCTACTGCCCATTGATGATCTAAACGACTTCTTGCACTCTGTTCCCATAGTAATGACGTGTAACTGCCTCACCACAACACTGACCATACTGGAGCACTGCAACCAACCGACAACAGCCAAACGTGGTGGTGATCACATGACCTGCCCAGGCAGGTTGTAGGGCATGTGGTGTGGACATGTGACCAGCGGCCATCTCTCGTCCTGTGTATGCTCTGCAACGGACCGCGCGGAGGAAATTAACGGACTGATTAAAGGGCCACTAGCATTTTAATTGTTCATTACAGTCTATGTCATCAGCATTTTCTGCTAAGGGAGCAACATTTAAATAACAACCAATTACACACTTAGCTTATAATTTTGAGTGCCCATTTGTATATGAATTATGCTGATTCTTGGAAAACCCCTTTAAATGTGTTAAATATCATCAAAAGTGAATGATAAATAAATACTGCCGACACTTTGACGTGAGGCATTCCAGAAAGTTCTCTTCTGAGATTCCAGTTTACTTACATCTCAGGCAAAGTAAAAACAACGAGCAAAGTTGTGTTTCCTCCCCTGTACTTTTATAGAATACATGACTTTTATCCCTTCAATGTATGCTAGCCTCATTTCATTACATTGGGTCCAGCCTGATTTGAACGTGCCAAGCCACTGACTCACTGCTGCTTCCTATTTTTCACCAAAGCCGCCTGAGAGACATCTGATTTACATTTATGATCTATTCATTTGTCTTGGACCGTAGATGTTCTGCTTTTTGCATCACAGTAAGGTAATGTTAATTGCCATTATACTGAAAATGTTCGGTTTAACGTCTCAGTCATAATAATTACAAAAAACGCGATGAAACATTGTTTTGTGGCAGCCGGCCATAATTCTTTTGACTATTAGTTTTTCCAGAATAAGGGATTTACAAAAGAAATATGAGGTGACCAGACAGTGTCCACATATTCCAAGAATGAACAATACCCTATTACATTTTCTGATATTTGCAGGCATTTATTGTAAAGCGCCTTACTTGACAGTATCATTTTAGTTTTCATATTAAAGTAGATTTTCTGCACTGGACATTAGGTCCAATCAATAAAAAGTGGGTTACAATTAGTAATTTTGCATGAAAATTTGCAGCAAATCAAATTCACTTTGAATCTGCACGTACCGGATTAAAGATTTACCTTATTATAGTATATTCTTTGTGTGCAATACCTACTACTCTCCCTAGTACGAAGGCCTGACCATGCCCTTAATAAAGACTATAGATTGAGTGCATCTATTTGATTATTTGTATAGTTGGTACAGATGTGGCCATTTTCAGGACTGAATAGAATACAAATATTTGCTGATTAACTTCAACAATCTCGTATATATAAATATAATGCAGTCTATCAGATAAGCTCAATGTCTGTTGATTTCAGTGGAAATTTGATTATTTCTGCTTTATCTGTTTACAAACAGCGCAAAGTGAGCACTGAAAAGTATAATGATTTGCAATGATTTTTTAATCTCTAATAAAGACCTTTTAATACTTGCCAACTATATAGATTTGTTTCAAAGAGGTTATGACTAGAGATGAGCGAGAGACTCGTCCTAGCTTGTGCTCGTTCGTATTAAGTCCTCTAAGAAAACGGCTTGTTGCTCGACGAGTATTTCCCCTGCTCGAATGAGCATTTAATTAAAAAAACACAGTGAAGACATGAAGAATAGAATAAAAACTTGAACACAGTGAACACAGGATCATTTAAAGTGAAAAACACAGTGAAAACCAGTGAAGAATAGATTACAAAGATGTTCGGCGCCATCTGCTTAACTTGTCGGGAGATACGCGCGGAACGGTGCGAACAAAATATAATGTGAAGAAACAATATATATATGTTGTTAAGACCACATTGCGAACACGGTGAGCAGTGACAGAGACACCGGTGAGCAGCCATAGCCCCGGGGAGCAGCACAAAGACACCGGGGAGCATCACAGAGACATTGGGGCGCGGCAGCATGGCGATACATGGGGCAAGCGGCAGCAATGAAGACATGGGGGCAGCGGCAGCAGGAGCATCACAGGCAGTCGGCACGGAGCGGCACGGAGACATCGGGGCAACTGGAGTACTCAATCGTGGCCGGAGACATCGGGTGAGCGGCGGCGAGCCGCACGAGACACATCGTTTCACGAGACACGGGGCGGCCCGGAAGCCATCGGTGTCACGGAGACTCGGGGCACGGAGACATCGGGGCACGGAGACATCAGGGCACGGAGACAGCGGGCAACGGAGACAGCGGGTCGAACGAGACAGCGGGGCAAACGGAGACATCGGCACGGAGACAGCGGGGGCACGGAGACAGTCGGGGCCACGGAGACAGCGGGGCACGGAGGAGCGGGGCACTGAGACAGCGGGGCACGGAGACAGCGGGCACGGAGACAGCGGGGCCCCGGAGACAGCGGGGCACGGAGACAAGCGTTATCTCCCGACAAGGAAGCAGATGTGGCCGAACATCTGCAATCTAGTCTTCACTGTTGTTTTTCACTAATGATCCTATTCTCACTGTTCTCACTCTTCTAACTTGTCGGGAATAATCTACGCTCGGACAGTGAAGAATAATTGCAGATGTTTGCATACATCTGCTAACTTATCAAAGACATTCTTTTTTCAATTAATTAACACATTTTATTCCCGAACCATGGTCCCCTTTGAAAAATGCTCGGTCCTCCATTGACTTCAATGGGGCTCGTTATTCGAGACGAGCACTCTCGAGCATCTGGAAAAAGTTCGTCGCGAATAACTGAGCACTCAAAACGAGCATTTAGTGCTCGCTCATCTCTATTATGACATTTGGGATCTGAAGCATGAACTATCAGAGACAGTCCACCAGTTTGTTATCCTGCAGAGAGTAGACATCCCAGTCCTAAATACTATTACTGCCATGTACCCCCCTTTCCCCATAAAAACTATGAACCTGTCTTGTGCCCCTACTATGATGTACTATAAACCCTTGCAACTCATTTTGTTGCACTCCTATATACCATACCCCCCCCCCCAATAAAGTTGAAATGAACCATCTCATCCCCTGCGTGTTGACCATTTACTATGATTTGTTATTGCAGTAATAGAAGGATAGAATCGATTGCCGAATTCCATCCCATTCTGTTAAAAGAAGCAGACGATATCAGGTGGTCCCTCTCACTTAAGGACCCAGCCTTACAGATACCATAGTTAAAGAAGGACCCTCTGCTCACTGTAACCTACGTTGGTGTGAAGCTCTCTGGTGGTTTATCCGCGGTTCCAGGGGGTTGCTGTAAGGATGATTTTTTTGTCTGGATCTTACCAATTATATGAAAAATATACAGTTTCGACAATACAAATTCAATTGAAGAACAAAACCTATGGAACCTATTTTTTTTTTTTTTCATTCAGTACGTAACCTAGGGACCACCTCGTATAGTTTTTTTGTGGGAAAGGTTTTGCATTATTATAGATTATACTCCTTCCTTCTTATATTTTGGAATTCAGTGTGTTCAGCAATGATGGTGACTTTCTTCTGTGTCTATGTTACTGATAGGTACCAGCCCCTGGATGCCCTAGACCCAGATTGTCAGAGCATTTCTGTACACAGATCCCAATTTAAAATACCATATCCCATCACAAACTCCCCCCATTTCAATCAGAAATTATTTGTTGTGTTGGGCGTTTCCTAATAAAAATGGATCTGATTTAAAAAAATAATCTGTTGTTATACTTCATAACAATGTTACAGGGGTAACCTGCAGAAGAACCCGAAGGAACTGTGATTCAGTCTCGGTTTACATTATGTTGGGGCTTTTTTTTTTTTTTCATCATTAAGGGAACAGTCATTCAGCAGAGCGCCTTTTCTGTCTCCCCCCCATATCCACTATAGAGGATAGTGTGCACATTGCCAACGTGTTGTTAAATAAAACGTGTCATTTTCTGATAAAAAGAAAGTAGATAAAGTTTATTCTAATCTGCCAGAGCAATGTCTGTGTCCCATGGGAGTGGGGGCCAGTGTAAAAGCAGTCCCCCCACCAACACCACCCTTGGGAAACCGCTCCTCATGCGTCTGTCTATTTATTTAAAAAACATATCCCTCTTTTATTTGAAAATGACCAATAGCGTTTTCCTGAGGGAGGGAGAGACTAACTCTCCTTGCGGCCACCCTCTATGGGACAGGGGAGAGCTGCCTTTGCTACAGAAGAAGTAAACTTTCATCTAACTTTTGTGTTTATCAGGAAAAGCCACTTTTATTGGTACACCTATCCACCAGGACCCTTTTTCTGTTGCCACCCATGTCACCATACGAATAGTATGCAATTTCCAAAGTGTTATTTAGAAACAAACTGTCTTTTTTCAAGTAAAAGAAAAGTTAGATGAGAAGTTTACCCATTCTCTCTGCAGAGTAGAGTTGAGGAATTGAGAAGAGGTTGTCTTCGGAAACAGCTTGATTGTGTATTCAAGTAAAAAAAAAACAACACCCATTGAAATAGAAATTACATATGTATTTTTGGATAGAACAGTTTTCCAAGGGTATTAGGGGGGAGGGTTTGAACCACTTCTCATGGCCACTTCGCATGGGACACGGACCACTTTCTCTTCAGAGAGTAACCACAGTTTTACTATTAAAACATGTTGGCAATGTGCACCATATTCTCTAAGGGGATTAAACAGGAGCCGAGCAGAAAGAGAGCTCCTGATGACAGGTTCCGGCTAACATTCAACAACGAAATCCTGCGGTCCCTGCCCATGGGCGTAGCACAAGTTTCGGCTGGAGAGGTGGAGGGATTAGTGCTTGTCCACTAGAGATGAGCGAGCACTAAAATGCTCGGTGCTTGTTATTCGAGAGAAGGAACTTTTCCAGATGCTCGAGTGCTCGTCTCTAATCACGAGCCACATTGAATTCCAATGGGAGACCCGAGCATTTTCAAGGTACATGGTTCAAAATAAAATGTGTTATTTAATTGAACAAGAATGTCCTTCTGATAAGTTAGCATGTATGCAACATCTTTTGGGCAATCTATTCTTTTCACTGTTCGCGCGTATATTATCTCCTACAAGTTTATCAGATGTGAGAACAGTGAAGAATGAATAAAAACAGTGAACACAGATATTTAATTGAAAACGCAGTGAAAAACACAGTGAAAGATTATTACGAATTACACGATGTTCGCACATCCTGTTACTTTCCGGGGTGATACGCTGTCCCGGGTCCCCGATGTCTCCCCGTGTGCCGATGTTCTCCCCGTGCTGCCCAATGTCTACCCCGCGCTGCCCGATGTCTCCCGTGCTGCCCGATGTCTCCCCGCGCTGCCCTATGTCTCCCCCTGCTGCCCGATGTCTCCCCCCGTGCTCCCGATTTTTCCCCGTGCTTGCCCGATAGTCTCCCCTTCTTGCCCCTGTCTCCCCGGCTGCCCGATGTCTCCCCCGTGCTGCCCGTGTCCTCCCCGTGCTGCCCGATGTCTCCCCCGTGCTGCCCCGATGTCTCCCGCCGTGCTGCCCGATGTCTCCCCTGCTGCCCAATATCGTCCCCCGTGCTTCCCGATGTCTCCCCGTGCGGCCTGATGTCTCCTCCCCCGCTGCCCTATGTCCTCCCCCGTGCTGCCCGATTTCTCCCCGTGCTGCTTGATGTCTCCCTGCTGCTTGATGTCTCCTGCTGCCCGTCCGCGCGGAACTTTCCACAAGTAGCAGATGCCTACATCTGTAATCTATTCCTTCACTGTGTTCTTCCACTGGTCTTTTTCCACTTAAAGATCCGTTTTCACTGGTTTTTTCTATTCTTCATTGTTCTTCACTGTGTTTTTTTAATTAAATGCTCGATCTCGAGCAGGGGAAATACTCGTCCGAGGCAAACTAGCCGTTTCGAGTACCTTAATACCGAACGAGCACAAGCTCGCTCATCTCTCTTTGTCACCCCTTTCCTCTTCTCCATAAGAACACAGCCCGTACTTACATGAAATTAAAACTTTCTCATATTTTACCTGGCGAGGGTAATGGTGAACACTTAGCAACTCAATTTGCGCTGGAGATATAAGTCTCCATCACGTTCGTGTGCAAGAGCCGTTAATATTGGCATCACAGCGGTTTCCATTTTATGCAGTAAGGATGTGTCAGGCTTCAGGGGTATCTTCTGGTTCCGGAATCTACAGTGGAACTCGTTTTTTTCACCAGAGCCCACGGCAAAGTAGGTTTGGCTTGCCTGCGGCATGGTACCAACCAGGTCATTCCACAGGTTGACTTGTGGCGTGGTGGCATTCCAAGGCAAGGTAAAGAGTCAGAAGGCAAGTTCGTGGTCAGGGCACAGGCATGATGTAAAGAACTGGCGGCAAAGGTTCAAAGTATGAGGCACAGCAGAAGGTCGGGCTGTCAGCGAGGAGCTAAAAGAGGAAACAGGTCCGGATCACAACCGGAGTCAAACAGGAAGGTTGTAGCTTCGCTGATCCTATAGCACAAAGACGGGCGGGGAATGCTGGGAGAGGCTGGCATTTATCAGAATCCGGGAAATGGCCAGCCGCCATCAGCGGTTGCGCTGTTCCTTTAAATGTACTACAACCTAGAAGGCGGGGACGTCGCGCGCTGGGAAACTGGGATGGGAGCAGGAGCGCGGAGAGGTGAGTGAGGCTGGTGGGGGGCGAGCGCCACAGAGAGAGGCACGGGTGTGCGACTGTGATCCGGATGTGAAGGTCGCAGGATGCACCCAAGACAGAATGGGCCACTATCATGCTATTCTGGCATTTAATTTTCCAATGGGAACTTTTGGAAGGGTCATGATCCAAGCAGAAAAGCTATTATTCTTGTATTTCAACATAAAAAAGCGATAATACAGTTTTAACCACCCCCAGCACATAATTGACAAGAACATTCTGCAATCTGTCGCCAAAAACTCCTTTGGCCCTCTTCAGATAAAATGCAGAGAAGATTGTCAGTGAATTTAAGGTTATATCTTTTCTTTCATCCTATAATTAAGCTACACCATTATTAATCTGTATTAAGCCGCTTTTACACTACTTTGATGTGAAACACATCCTGTGTTTTAGATTTCAGAGGCAGTATCTGTTTCCCAAGATTCATTATACTCTACATTTTATATTCTAATACAAAGCTGGCATGTAAATCCCCTTTGAAATTTAATTCTGCTCACAGGAATTTTGGAGGTTAATCATGCGTTTTCATTGAGAATTTCAAGTGTAATTTTTTTGAATGAGGAAATACAATCATTGCAGTTTTCGGCGTTCACTAAAAAAATGACATCATATGTTTTCTTTGTAAAATAAGAAAATCCTATTCCTGAGTATCTACATTATCTCTACTAATATCCCGACACAGACTCTATGTCTGACTGGAGCCTATTGAGGAGGTTTTACTACATAATGTAGGTACTAGTAATCACCACGCACAACGAGCATCTAATTTCTAGATATTTTTTCAAGTGCACCATGATATGCCATACAATGTTAATAACTCAGTGTGCCCCCATGGCTATTACCGTTACCTGTCAGGAAAAGATGGATCACCTACCTCTGTTCTTTAGGGCAAGCACAGGCATAAGTGGAGAAAAATGGAGGGGTCACTCACATATTGCAGGGTTCTTCTTATATTAAATTCTAGAATAGAAATTACTTACTTTCATTATTGCAGAACTTTCCTTTAAGGTGAAATAGGAACCATGGACAATCTGCATATTTTTAGTATACTGATCATAGTATACAGTAAATTGTGTCTCGTATACATTAACTTTTTTTTGGCTTATGATGTGAGAGGAATAGACTAAGACAGGAGCCTGGTGGCAGAAATATAACTTCAGATAAAGGAATGACATGTGAGGAGATTTGCAAAATCTATGTAATTGGGAGGTCTGAAGTAGGTGTGGTTCATCATGACTTTCCGCAGAGTAAACTTTCATACTCTTGACATGGTCACTAACTTTTCAACAACTTTGTAATATAAATCCCATTTCTTTTTCTACCCCCTCATCCCTTCTATTGAATTTAATCTTGCTAGTAAGGTAATACATAACTCATGAATATTAGCTATATTAGAATAAATGACATCTATGTCCTCCATACATCAGCTTTGAGGAGGACTTACATTACATGAGGGGAATGAGGCGCTGAAATTGCGGAAGTATGTCATATGTAATGTCCTTAAGGAAAACTACCATGTTAATATAGTAAGTTAAACTAACATGCTTACCTATTGTCCGTCTTCTCAAGAATCCTGGGGCTGGTCTCATTAAGCTTCCACACACTGGTATCGCGTAAAAAAAAAAAAGTAGAAAGAAGCACAAGTGCCGCGGGCGCAATATACAGTGCTCTGTGCTGTTCAATTATTCACGTCTTTCTTGTTACGTCTCCTCGTTGATTTGCAACGGCACAGGAATGTTCCCGCCTGGACGGTGACGTCACAAGAAAGGCGAAAATATTAACAGCACAGAAGTGCTGGACTTGCTACCTTGCCTATGTATCCTGCTTTTTTTTTTCTACTTTATTTACGTGGTCAAGCTTAATTGGAGATAAACGCAGGGATCCCCGGAGAAAGACCTGATAGGTGAAGTACTGTTTAGTTTTTACAAGCACAAAGTGGTAGTTTCCTTTGAAGCATAAGTCCAAAGTACCTGGCCCAAAAAGCAGATTTCTTTTTGTTTCCCATAACTGATGTTTTTCAGATGCACTACCACTAGTAGCCAACCAATAGGCAGGACACAGGGGTCCACATTTAAACAAAAATAGTGCAACGTACCAATCTTTTTTGCTGCACCTTTGACATAGGGTGTGCATAAAAAATGTGGTGCATCGTCCAACTATGTACAGAATGCCCCTTCATGCAATATGTGAACTGCGACACGCACACACCCGCTGAAGAGTCTTCAGTGAAAAAGCACAATTGTCGTCAGAGGAAAATATCCCCCAATTTAAGTTTTACATCCTCACACTTCATACTAACATCTTAGACCCTTCACACTTGCATTGCAGATCATGTCATGGGGGAAGTGCAATTTGTAAAAATTAAAGGGGTATTCCGGGAATTTGAACGTCTGACACAAAAACCCATGATGCTATAAATAAATGAATAAAACAATACTCAGTCACAAAATGGAGCTTAAATAATTTGATTTTATAATTTACAAAATGTATGGCCTCTCTAAAGTAGGTGGAGTTATCACTAAGATGGCCGCCACTGGAAACTACAAGTTCCGTGATCCTTTAGTTCTCAATAACTCCTCCTCCCTCTCATGCTCTACTCCCAGTGATGATCTAACAGACTTTCTTGCTCTGTTACCATAGTAATGATGTGTAACTGCCATCACCACAACACTGACCAGTTAAACTAACATGCTTACCTATTGCCTCTTCTCAAGAATCCTGGGGCTGGTCTCATTAAGCTTCCACACACTGGGATCGCTGTAAAAAAAAAAAAGTAGAAAGAAGCTACAAGTGCCAGCGGGCGCAATATACAGTGCTCTGTGCTGTTAATTATTCACGTCTTTCTTGTGACGTCTCCTCGTATGTATTGCAACGGGCACAATGTCCCGCCTGGAGGTGACGTCACAAGAAAGGCGAAAATAATTAACAGCACAGAGTGCTGGACATTGCGACCATTTCTATGTATCTGCTTTTTCTAACTTTATTTACAGTGGTCAAGCTTAATGGAGATAAACGCAGGGATCCCGGAGAAGACAGTGATAGGTAAGTATGTTTAGTTTTACAATCACAAAGTGGTAGATTTCCTTTGAAGCATAAGTCCAAGTTACCTGGCCCAAAAATGCAGATTTCTTTTTGTTTCCCATAACTGATGTTTTTTTTCAGATGCACTACCCACTAGTAGCCAACCAATCAGGACACAGGGGTCCACATTTACAAAAATAGTGCAACGTACCAATCTTTTTTGCTGCAGCCTTTGACATAGGGTGTGCATAAAAAATGTGTGCATCGTCCAACTATGTACAGAATGCCCCTTTCAATGCAATATAGTGAACTGCGACACGCACACACCCGCTGAAGAGTCTTCAGTGAAAAAGCACAAGTGTCGCATAGGAAAATATCCCCCAATGTAAGTTTTACATCCTCACATTCATACTAACATGCTTAGACCCTTCACACTTGCATTGCAGATCATGTCATGGAAGTGCAATGTGTAAAAAATATATGTCATGTAATGTCCTTAGAGGAAAACTACCACTGTATAGTAGTAAAGTTAAACTAAGCATGCTTACCTATTGCCGTCTTCTCAAGAATCCTGGGGCTGGTCTTCATTAAGCTTCACACACTGGGATCGCTGTAACAAAAAAAAAGTTAGAAAAAGAAGCTACAGTGCAGCGGGCGCAATATACAGTGCTCTGTGCTGTTAAGGTAAGTATGTTTAGTTTTACAATCACAAAGTGGTAGATTTCCTTTGAAGCATAAGTCCAAAGTTACCTGGCCCAAAAAAGCAGATTTCTTTTGTTTCCCATTATGCAAATTTTTTTTTCAGATGCACTACCACTAGTAGCCAACCAATCAGGACACAGAGGTCCACATTTCACAAAAAATAGTGCAAACGTATCAATTCTTTTTTGCTGCACCTTTGACATAGGGTGTGCATAAAAAATGTGTGCATCGTCCAACTATGTACAGGAATGCCCCTTTCAATGCAATATAGTGAAGCTGCGACACAGCACAGCACCTGCTGAAGAGGCTTCAGTGAAAAAGCACAAGTGTCGGCATATGATAAATATCCCCCAATGTAAGTTTTACATCCTCACATTCATACTAACATGCATTAGACCCTTTCACACTTGCATTGCAGATCATGTTTTTGATCTGAGGCATTACATGAAAAAGACTGTGGTCTATCTTTTCTATGGCAATTGATCAGTGAAAAATGCATTGCACTTGCATGATTGCAGGGTTCATTGCATTTTTGATGCACCTCCGTAAATTTGTATGGAGTGCTTTTCCCACATGTGACTTGAAAAAGTAGAGCATGCTAGGAGTTTCAATATAAAACGCATGTATGTTGAAGAAAAATAAGGAAGTCTGCCAAAAAACATTGAATACAATGTAAATTAATACAATGCAAGTTTTGCTTGTCAAAAGCATGCGCAGGGCATGCACATGAAACACATTAGTGTAAAAGGGGCCTTACAGTAAAAGTAACCTACACACATATTATTACACTCACACATATTCACAAGATACATCTATAATCTAGGGCACGTTAATGACTACTGTACATCCTACATGCTAAAATGCATGTGTCAGTCAGGCTGTTCAGCAAATGACATCACTCTCCCCTTTTTCCAGAACAGTTTGGGAGTAGAAGTGCAGAGAAGGATAAGTGAGTTGCTGCTGACATGCAGGATAATGGTGGAGACAGAGAAAACACAGAAGTAAATAGTCTTCATCCTGTGTATCATACTGCTTCTTCTCCCCCTTCTTCTTACTGACCCGACTGCAGTCAGACCCTAGAGCAGTGGTGGCGAACCTATGGGGTACCCAGGCCATCACCCAGCACAAAGGTCACCATTCAGGACTCCTCCTCCTGCAGTCATCAGCAGCCCAGAAAGTGCCGTGTACAGCACTATTTTATAGAGACTTGAAGTAGAGGAGGAGCAAGGAGGAGTGGACAGAGCTGGATTATCATTGAAACCCCTCCACAGTTCCTGTGATTCATTCTGTCAAGGGGACCTTAGATGGAATTTCTCCATTGTTCTACTGTATTGGTGTCTTCAGGATGCCAATACGTTCAAATCTGTGACACAGCAGGGAGCGATAAGTTACTTTAAATTGGCATTTGGCACTTTGGCAAAAATATGTGGCACTCAGACTCTAAAAGGTTCGCCATCATTGCCCTAGTGAGAAGGGGGTGGTATGCAGATCAGGCATATGAAGGATTCCATGCACATTAGATCACTTTAAACAGGGCTGCTGCAGGGGAAAAAGGTGGACTGTGTGGGGGGACATAAAGGCAGACTAGACAGGACAGAGCTGACATGAAGGAGCTGCTTCTAGTAATTACTGAGCAAAGCTGGGAACAGACACACAGCATTCCCACTCCCCTTTGCTGACCCTGGAATTTGTAGTTTCATCTCCTGTTGCCTCCTGTTTCACTCTATGGTTTCTTTTTGGCAACCAGAATACAAGTCTAGAAAGAGAGGGGATGAGAGGAGATTGTTTTCCGTATTGCCATCTGTTTGTGGCTTGTTTTGTACTGACTACTCTATTTAATTGATTTGAGAAGTGCCTTTTTTGTATTTTATGTCTCATTCTTCTATATATTCTTACAATTTTACAGTGAGGGTGAAGGTAAAGTAGAAGGCATACTACTTATTTTTACATCATATTTATTAACTTTGGGTTATCTATTTAAAAAATGTCAATCTAAGTATTCCATTAGCTTTTGTATCTTCTGTTACAACATTTTTGTATCATAGTTGCAATAAGATGTTCACTAAAATGACCCTATAATGCTCTCAACATATCAGTTGCATCATGTTATTCATTTACTCCACAGCAGGCTTTCATGTTTATCCTGAACAAATTTGGTAATGTCTTCGCCCTATGGAAAAGTAAGCAAGTAAAATAGGCCATCGTATCGTACATACAAGGCAATGAGCCAGGTTCCTTGAAGGTATCACTATACCTGTCCTCTCTTTGTCACATACAGCAGTCATCACTTTTGCTATACGCCAGTGTCAACCTCATTTTCTCCTACATCTGTAATGCAGTGTCCCCAGGTGGATCAGACCTATTTTTATTATATCTTATCCAACCAATGCTTGAATGCTGTATTGCACATCAAACAATGTAGTCTGGATCCACATGTGGTATGAAAAAAAGAAGCATATTTTACTCCATAGAAAGGAAAGGACCATTGTGGAAACAAATTTTAGATATACCATACAGCTTCCTACCTAGTAATGTCCTAGAAACGTCTCAGCGTCTTGCAAATCTTTGTCTGAGAGATGATGAAGTAGTTAATATTGTTTATTGGTACAGCAAGTAGAATTTTCTGCTCACATGATCTGACAGGAAAAGTAAGACACACTCTGTTATTTTGAGTCCATTAGCATACAAAAATATCAGATAATTGGTGGTTTGTATCATAACCTTTAGCAAGTACAGGCAGTCCCCGAGTTACGTACAAGACAGGTTCCGTAGGTTTATTCTGTAGAATTTGTATGTAAGTCGGAGCTGTATATTTTATAATTGCAACCCCAGCTCAGTTGCAGTGACAATTGGATTTAAAAAATGTTGGGTTGTAATAAGAACCAGGATTAACAATCAAGTTTAATTGCAGACACCTGTGATAACTGTTTATTGTAGCTAAGGACTAAAGTACAGTAAATTACCAACATCCAGAAGTCCATTTGTTACTAGGGGGCATCTGTAAGTCGGGTGTTCTTAAGTTGGAGACTGCCTATAATTGATTTCTGTTTGACTCAATTTTGCTCATTGTAACAGCCTGTGAAGCTGTAGCATGGAGGGACTCTTGTAACAAACTCCCAGAACCCTTGTGGTAATATGCATAATTTAAGTAAATTTTAGAAAGAAAGTGGCCATGGAGAACAAATATTAGAAAATTACCACAGTCACAGTGCCTGGGTCTGAGAAAGTGTGCCCGGTTTATCATGCATGATTTTAATCGTAGATTTTCTTTCATGACTGTGTATTTTTAGAGAATTTGCAGACCCAGTAGTTCCCAGTGTTTTTTTGATGCCCTACCTTGACATTTATTTTTTGTGTTTATTTGTTAATTGATAATTGTTAAAAAGATTTTATTTCTTTTTAAGTTTTATTTTTGTAACACCCTAAAAAGATTTATCCCTCTGCTGCTCTTTGGGGGTGACTTATCACTACATTGGGGCTATTTTACTAAGGGTCCGAATGCCGCACTTTCGCTGGGTTTCTCAAATTTTTCCAATTTGTGCCTAATTGCCCCGGGATTTTGGCGCACACAATCAGATTGTCGCTTTCATGCGACAGAAATCAGGGGGCGTGGCCATCGGACAAACCGACGGATTCGGAAAAACCACAGAATTTTTAAAAAAATGTAAAAGAATAGCACTCACATACACCGAGACACTTCTTTTTAACATGTTTTTAGAATAAATACATTTTGTAGTTTTTATTCTGTCCTGCAGCCAGTGCAGATTTTTTTTTACTTTTTTGCATGAGACTTATCTTTCCTAAATTCATGACGTTTCTCATTATTAACATGCCATTCCAGTTTTCTGTCAAGGTTAAACACCTAGGTAGCTATTATAAACCAAACAAATTGTCACAGGGCTACACCCTCCTAACCAACTTCTTCCAATTATCAACTTTAGATCCTTATTGTCCTTATTGTTTATTATCCTTGCACATATGAGCATTTGTATACATTGTCCTCATAAAATAGAATTGATTCCCAAAAAAGGACAATTTTTTATTATTTAACAGAAAAAGTTTTTTTTTTTTTTTACAAATTCAAAAAGTGTCAGTCTGTCTACTACATGTCGACTATAGACATGTTCTAATAGGCATATAATCCTGGAATCCCTGGAGGACATTTTTAGACTCTAGATTGTCATGGCACCTGAGAGAGAACCCTCAAACTTACACTCTGTGATGTCACTGTCAGCTTCAATGCCACTATCGGCCTATAAGCCCAGTTAAATCTGATCACAGTGATTAGAGAATAGTTTTAAAGTGCAAAGGCACTGACACTTTAGTACTTGGATCCAAACCACAGCCACCAAACAGTGTAGGGTAAAGGGCTTCAATAGCTATGGTACTGCCAGCTTACTCCTTTTGTGAACCTTTGTAATGAGGATGTGGATTCACTGCGCCACATAATCTGTTGGACTCCTAAGGGCCTTGTCTAAGTGACCTTCCTAGTTTTCACCTAATAAACCCTACACTGAGATCTGGGTCGAGGGCTTACCAGTTCATTACTTTTTAGTTATCTCCAAAGCTCTAGGTATCAGACAAAAGGACATGCAGTAAGGACAACCATGAAGTCATAGACAAACCGCTGTCAGGGATGAGTATCTATAGCAAAACCATAACAAAAGTCTTGGGACTAAATTTAGAGGCTAAATTTAGGCACACAGTGTGGCACATTTACTAAGGGCTTTGCGCCATTTTTCTGTCGGACTTTGCACGTTCTTTTAGGTGCAAACTGCTTGCACAGAACCATTTTGTAGCGCAGCTGCACTAACCATCATGCAACACAGAGGGGGTTCCGGTGCTCAGCCAGACGGTGCGCCAGGTTTATCATGCATAGGTTGACAGATGTGTGTTGCAAGCCCAATTTTAAGGTGCACTACAAAAAATTTGGTGAACTTTGTCGAAGCAGTGGAGGGAGCACCAGATTCATGAAGAAATCCTGAATCTGGAGCACTCTGCACACTACACTGGGACACTAAATGCACTTTGAACTACTCTTTATAAATGTACAATAAGCAGGAAGAATGGGATCCTGAAATCCTTGCAAAATCAAGCACAATGAGGTTTTTATTGGCCCAGTTTAGCCAAATCGAGGAGATCAGAAGGAGATTGAATAATACTGCAGGCAGGCGCATGGAGAAGCTAGGATGGCGAGGACAGTGAGGAGAGGTAATGACAGCCTTGAGCACAGAGGAAATAAGAAGAAGTACAATAACTTGGCTGCAATACCCACTGGGAAAGGTAACATGCCAGTAGGCTTGGACAAGTATGTGTATAATTTATCTCCAGTTTATTGTTGGTCTTGCACATTTATTTCTCATTGTTAAATGTTACAGTTTATTAATTTGTACCTTCAGATAAATGAATAGAGATCTCGAGCACTACAAAATGGAAATATCGACTTTTATCTCCTTTGTTTACGCTAGAAAAAAAATCAATAAAAACAAACTCTATGATTTAGCTGATAGATAATTTCATTTATTCTATAGGAAATAAACATCCTGTACTTATGGCAGCCCCATCCTTACTGTATGATAATGCGAGTATAGCCACTAACCATTTACTACTTTCTTTTCAGCTATGTTAATAGCCAGAAATGATTATCTTCTTGTAAAATAGCTACAAAACCAGCCTGTAGTGTGCGGATGAGTAATAGCGCCACTTCACTGATTACACGTGCTTATCCGTAATTCAGGTGTAATAAACAATAATAGCTTATTGTATTTCCTGCACTTCTACTGTGGTTAGAAATCACTTAAAACCCTTTATCTAATTGGTAATCTGCGGGTAATGATTAATTAATTAGAGACAGAGGGAAGATGGGAGAATTTCCCTAGAGGACAGAGAGTTACACCTCCCAGCTGTTCAGGGTAGCCTGTTGGAGCCCAATCCATCTTCCAAACATCATGAATAGCTATGGTTTACAGAGTCTTGCCAATAGCAGTCTCAGAAATGGAAATCTGCTGTCACTTTGTCCCAAAGGCAGACAGTGATAGAATACCTTATACAGAAAGTGACAAAACTTTGAATTCTATGTGATTTCTTAGTCCAGTGTGGATGCAGGAAATGTCTATTTCTTATGTTAACATGTTTTTTCTATCTATCTACTTACCTGAGACACAATTTTTATTTTAATGAATTGTCAATTTGGATACAAGTCATTTAGTTTCTCAGCAAATACTCTCTGCCAGCCATTTTTCATCTGTCAAAATGTCTTCCTGTCTCTTTATTTTTCCTGAGATTTTTAAATTACAGCTGTCAGAATCTGTTGGGAATACCAGAAAATTACACTGGAGAAAATATGCCTACATACTGTATCTAGTGCAAAAAATTCAATGTACAACTCCTAAAGATTGATGTGTCTCTCTTGTATTCTGGTCTAAAATATGTTTATGATTAAAGGTAAGAGTATATTCTTCATTCTCAGGTAGTAACACGTGTCGCTAGTCAGTTGAAGAAGTTGTTGTGGAGAATTTGTTCTGCCTATAGCATTGTTAATTGGCCAATGATTCTGCCATATGGGTGTAACAATTATAGAAGTGCATAGTATGATAATAAAAATAAACAGTTCAACAGCCCCTAATCAGTATTGACTTATAGGTAATATGTTTGGGTTCCTATACTTCAGATGTAGTTGGCTAGTTCCATCTTTGATAAGGAGTTGATAATCATGGTGCCCCTGGACTAATCACATGCAGCCAGGTAATGTAAAATAAACTATTATAAAGTACTGAAATTATTCTGAATGCTTACAAAGGCATTTTTAAAAACACAATAGCACAGGCTATTAGAACTTGTCACCAGCTAAATATGACATTCCTGGTGACAAGTGCTTTTTAAGTTGATGGTTGCATTATTTATGAAAATGGACATATGCACAAACTGCTGTATAAAACAAAAAATCTAATATTTCTGTTTTAAATAACACAAAATTGCTACTAATTAAATGTATTTTTGCTGTGCAATAGTTGTGCAAGCAAAGCTAGTTGAGAGCATTATTGTTTATGATTCTTATTTTGGTTTAGCCCTTAACACTCCATGACCGATATATCAGTCATGGCGCTATTGAGGATGTATGAAGAGGGCTTATGGGGTGAACCCTCTTCATACTGACATTGGGATTGCTGCATATTGCAGAAAACACCCAACGCTAACTCCCCTGCTGCTCCCCGTGATTTCTTCAGACCCGAGACTGTCTGGTTTCTGCAGTTTTGTTTCAATGAGCCAGTGGCTCATTGTAATGAATACTGTGTAAAAATGCCATATACTGCAATACAGTAGTATTGCAGTATATGGTAGGAACGATCAGACCATCTAGGGTTAATGTACGCAAGAAGGTCTAAAAGATAGTAAAAGAAAAGTTTAAAAAAAGTTAAAAAAATATAAAAAAAATGTAAAAAACCTAAAGCTAATTACCCCCCTTTATCTAGAACTGATATAAAACTAAATAAACAGTAAAAATCACAAACATGTTTGGTATCGCCACGTCCAAAATGTCCGATCTATGAAAATATTGCCGGCGGTAAACCACATAACGGAAAACGCTACTTTTATACCTTTTTACAGGACGTAAAAAATGTAATAAAAAGTGATCAAAATGTCGGGTTTTCGCAAGAAACAAGTTGAGCCCTATTCACAGGATAGGGTGTAACTTGTTGATCGGTGGGGTCTCTGTGATGAGACCCCCACAGATCACAAGAACGAGGGGTCCGATCTGGTCTGAGGTACATCAGCCGGACTCCTCGCTGCTCCCCGAAATGAGTGGAGCAGATGGCTGCGCATGTCCGTTGAGTTCTATTCATCTCTAAGAAGCTGACATAGAATGCCAAGCACAGTTGCTGTGCTATACCATTACAAAGGTCGTCATCAAGCAATAACACAAAGTTATTAAGTTAAACACAATAGAAATTCCTTTTGTTTTTTATATATATCGATATTCATTTATTTATATATTATAATATATATACAGATCTCTACATATATATATATATATATATATATATATATATATATATATAATATACATCATATTTTTAGGACTATAACACACACTTTTTAGCAAGAAAAAATCTTGCTAAAAAGTGCCTGCATCTTGTTGAGTGAAGGTCAGGAGAATACAGCACTGCCAGACCCCCCTGATCGCTGTAATGGAGATCGGGTGATGCCCTGACACATGCTTCTTACATCACCATAGGTCTGATTCTGCCATGCTTCGCTGGGACTGGGTAAGAAGAAGGGGAATGGGGGAAGTATGTGTGTGTGTGGGGTTCTGTGTGTATAACTGAGCTGTGTGTGTATCTGGATGGATGATGCAAAGCTGAGTGTGTATCTGGATTGATGATGCAGAGCTGTGTGTGTATCTGGATGGATGATGTAGAGCTGAGTATGTAACTATGGATGATGCAGGGCTGAGTGCGCAACTATGGATGCTGTAGAGCTGTGTGTGTAACTGTATGGATGATGTAGAGCTGTGTGTGTAAATGTATGCATTCCTGGTGACAAGTGCTTTTTAAGTTGATGGTTGCATTATTTATAAAAATGGACATATGGACAAACTGCAGTATAAAACAAAAAATCTAATATTTCTGTTTTAAATAACACAAAATTGCTACTAATTAAATGTATTTTTGCTGTGCAATAGTTGTGCAAGCAAAGCTAGTTGAGAGCTTTATTGTTTATGATTCTTATTTTGGTTTAGCCCTTAACACTCCATGACCGAGTCATGGCACTATTGAGAATGTATGAAGAGGGCTTATGGGGTGAACCCTCTTCATACTGACATTGGGTTTGCTGCATATTGCAGAAAACACCCATCGCTAACCCCTTGATTGCCGTTGGCAAAGACGCTGGCACATTTAGGTTTAGATTGCTGCTCCCCCTGATGTCTTCAGACCCGAGACTGTCTGGTTTCTGCAGTTTTTTTACAATGAGCCAGTGGCTCATTGTAATGAATACTATGTAAAAGTGCCATATACTGCAATACAGTAGTATTGCAATATATGGTAGGAACTATCAGACCATCTAGGGTTAATGTACGCAAGAAGGTCTAAAATATAGTAAAAGAAAAGTTTAAAAAAGTTTGAAAAATATGAAAAAAATGTAGAAAACCTAAACCTAAATTCCCCCCTTTATCTAGAACTGATATAAAACATAATAAACAGTAAAAATCACAAACACGTTTGTTATCGCTGTGTTCCAAAATGTCCGATCTATCAAAATCTAAAAAAGGTTATTGCCGGCGGTGAACCACGTAATGGAAAAACGCTACTTTTATACCTTTTTACATGACAGAAAAAATTTACCAAAAAGTGATAAAAATGTCAGGTTTTCCCAAGAAACAAGTTGATCACAAGAACGAGGGGTCCGATGGGGTCAGAGGTACATCAGTTGGACTCCTCGTTGCTCCCCGAAATGAGTGGAGCAGATGGCTGCGCATGTCCATTCTCTTCTATTCATCTCTATGAAGCTGACATAGATTGCCAAGCACAGTTGCTCAGCTGTACCATTACAAAGGCCGTCATTAAGCAATAACACAAAGTTATTAAATTAAACACAATACACAAAGACATTGGGGCTCATTTACTAAGGGTCCACGGACCGCGATTCTGTCGGGTTTCCAGAACATTTCCTTTTTGCGGCGAATTGCCACGTTTTATTGGCGCACCGAATGGATTGTGGTGCATCGCGCCGGCTTGCACGCAACAGAAATTGGGGGGCGTGCCGGCGGACAACCCAACGGATTAGGACAAACCGCGGAATTTAAAAACAAAATTTTGTCGCAAGATCAAGCACTTACATGCACCAGGAAGAAGAAGGTGAACTCCGGTGGACCTCGGCGGGAATGCAATACATGAAGGAAATTGGACACACGACCTAAGTGAATCCCGGCAGACCCGTATCTTCTTGGACAACACACCGCGTGGATCGCGACAGGATCGGGCAAGTAAATCTGCCCCGTTAAGTTTAACACAATAGTGATTTCTTTTGCAATATATATATGTAGAAATGAAATCAAAAGAGTACATTTATAGCAAAATTGGAAGTTTGAAAATAAAAACATACATATAGTATCTGTCGTGTGTTTTCTTTATATAGAATTGCACCTTTAAAATATATAGAGATGAATCTTAAGGCACAAAAAAACAAGGCGCAGAAAACAACCTGCGGTACTGGATATAAATCCATCAGATTTTCCTGTGGCTCTACCATATTCTGCCTTGTGTAGGAGCCGCTCAGTGTACAGTGAGATTAAGGGGGTTGTAATACAAATGGTAATAAAGCTACTTTCAGTACTGTGCAAACAAATCAAAATTCAGGACTCTGGCTCAGGAAAGCTGGCTCGGGGTTTTCAGAAATATGGCTTTGCATGTAAATGGAACAACTAGATGCCTGCATGAACAGAGGCTGGAGAATATGATGCTGAATATATTCACAACATGAGCACATCTGTCTGTTCTTTTTGCTGGTTTCGCCTCTGTTACTGCTGCAGCATCAGTTTTTCCGAATGCTATTAGATACATTGGAAGTTTTTAGAGCTAATTTAAGCATTGTAGGAAAGCAAGGCTTTAGAGCACTGAGATTTTCAACATTTTCGAGACAAGCTATAGCAGAGTCTGGCTCCTTTTCATCTATGCACCATCCGACGTGCTGCAGAAAGCTCTTTAAATGAGACCCATAGAGACTTACTGTACAATTTGTACGAGCCCTCTGACTGTCAATGAGCTGCTAATGTGGACAGTTTTTTCTGCCCTTCTCTCTGTCTATAGCATCTTTTATGCATCCTGAGCTATGTGAAGAAAGTCTACGCTGAGCAATTAACTTACATTTTAATGATGATCAGGTAAATGATTTCCATTTTCTGCATTGATAGGCCGTGACCTTCTCCAGTAACCTACCACATAGGGGACACCTTAGATTGTCGCTTTCTAAATCATAGAGTGCCCTGACCACTTTACATTGATTGGTCAAAGCTTGTGGGATGAATACTTAAATGTCTAAATAGGGTCAAAGGGGCATCAATTCTCTTTTAGTGACTCACAGTCAATGCAGTTGTTCTCTAACAGATATCTGTGAGATTTCATTCTCTCCAAATAGACAGATGGTCCACATGTTCAGAGCTTAACACCATGGTCACTTATTATGACCAATTTTTGGCCATAAGGAGAGTATATGTATAGAAAGAAATCAATGTTAAAAGGAAACATTAAGCTAACTTATAGGAACAAGTGTTATTGATCAGCTGCGGCTTTACATACCCTCTGCTGTATTGTATTTTCGACACCAGCATATGGTCCCTCATTACTAGAGGCCTGGGAAAACAGACCCTAAGCCTTATGTGTGTGCAGGTGGGTAAGTATTGATAAATGAAGTATTTAAGACACACAATAAACACCCCATTATTCTCAAGCAAGGATCATCTGCACTATTTCTATGACAACTAATATCTCCATTAGACGCATTAATTAAATATTCACTCAAGAAATCATTTTGGGCTATTATACAATTAAAAAATCGGTGATAAGTCACTACCTTATAATATGGACACACATTTTAATTAAGATAGATAGATAGATAGATAGATAGATAGATAGATAGATAGATAGTAAATATAAGCCAGATAGATAGATAGATCCAGAGAAGATGCAGCATTCCGTAGTAAGTGGAATAGGGTGAATCTTTATTCCATGTGATTCACCATATTCCACTTACTACGGAGTGCTGCCTCTTCTCTGGATCTACTTGAACGGACCCTGGCCAAGGGACCTACGGCTGTTGCACCCTTACTTACCTGTGCTGCTTTGGACTTTCCTTTTTGTAGATAGATAGATAGATAGATAGATAGATAGATAGATAGATAGATAGATTCATTGAATCAATGTTCTTATAATTTGTTTACTTAGTATCTGACTGAACAGATTCTTTTTCATGAAAATAGATAGATTTCTGCAGTTTCCTAATTTGCATTTTACTGGAGCACTGATAGACAACAAGTGAGACAATAAAT
Organism: Engystomops pustulosus; assembly: GCA_019512145.1. Lineage (NCBI taxonomy): Eukaryota > Metazoa > Chordata > Amphibia > Anura > Leptodactylidae > Engystomops > Engystomops pustulosus. Next base: position 79,160,701 of record CM033641.1, read on the forward strand.
ACAGGCGGCCCCTACTTAAGGACACCCGACTTACAGACAACCCATAGTTACAGACGGACCCCTCTGCCCACTGTGACCTCTGGTGAAGCTCTCTGGATGCTTTATTATAGTCCCAGGCTGCAATGATCAGCTGTGAGTTTCTGTAATGAAGCTTTATGATATAATTCTTGGTCCAATTACACCAAAAATTTTGAAAACTCCAATTGTCACTGGGGCAAAAGAAAATTTTTTTCTAGAAACTTCCATTATAAAATATACAGTTTCGACTTACATACAAATTCAACTTAGAACAAACCTCCAGACCCCATCTTGTATGTAACACCGGGGACTGCCTGTACAGTTGACACTTATAAAATAACATATACTTTGCATGCAGGGAATCTATTAATCAAAAAATCAAAAATAATCATTTCCTAAGCATTCTCAAAGTAGGGAAAGGGGTTATTCTCCGGAAACATCTCTAGCGAACTGACTCGCTCTTTGTCTATAGGAAAAGTCCTTGTATATTTTATGGATGGATTATAATGATTATTGACCTTAAAAACTATAATGATTATTGATTAACTGAATGCTGATCTTTTAACCCCTTAAGGACGCAGGGTATTTTCACTCATTTCTCGCACTCCATCTTCAAAAATCCATAACTTTTTTATTTTTCCGTGCACAGAGCTGTGTGAGGGCTTATTTTGTGCGTAACAAATTTTACTTTCCCGTGATGTTATTTATTATTTCCTGCCATGTAGTGGGAAACCGGAAAAAAATTCCAAATGTGGAAAAATTGAAAAAAAAAAAACGTGTGTGCATCACGTTCTTGTTGGCTCAGTTTTTTTCTGACTTTCATTCTGCGCTCCAAATAACACCTCTGCTTTATTCTTTGGTTCAGCATGATCGCAGTGATACCAAATTTATATATGTTTTATTGCGTTTTAATACATTTTCAAACATTAAATGAATGTGTACAAAAAAGAAAAAAAAAAATTCGCCATCTTCTGACGCTAATAACTTTTTCATACTTTGGTGTACGGAGCTGTGGGTGATGTCATTTTTTGCTAAATGAGCCAAAGGTTTCATTGCTATCATAAAGAGGACTGTTAGACATTTTGATAATTTTTTAGTACATTTTTATTTCATGTAAAAAGGTGTAAAAGTCGCATTTCGGACATTTGGGCGCCATTTACTGTCTCGGAGGTCACAGCCGGTTATAACCGTTTTTATATTTTGATAGATCGGGCATTTTGGGATGTTACCATAGTAATGATGTGTAACTGCCATCACCACAACACTGACCATACTGGATGCACTGCAACCAACCGACAACAGCCAAACGTGGTGGTGATCACATGACCTGCCCAGGCAGGTGTAGGGCATGTGATGTGGACATGTGACCAGCGGCCATCTTCTGTCCTGTGTATGCTCTGCAACGGACCGCGCGGAGGAAATTAACGGACTGATTAAAGGGCCACTAGCATTTTAATTGTTCATTACAGTCTATGTCATCAGCATTTTCTGCTAAGGGGAGGTGATGTGGACATGTGACCAGCGGCCATCTTCTGTCCTGTGTATGCTCTGCAACGGACCGCGCGGAGGAAATTAACGGACTGATTAAAGGGCCACTAGCATTTTAATTGTTCATTACAGTCTATGTCAACAGCATTTTCTGCTAAGGGGAGCAAAATTTTAAATAACAACCAATTACACATTAGCTTATATTTTGAGTGCCCATTTGTATATGAATTATGCTTATGCCTGGAATACCCCTTTAAATGTGTTAAATATCATCAAAAGGAAATGATAAAATAAATATCTGCCGAACACTTAGACGTGAGCAGTCCAGAAAGTTCTCTTCTGAGATGTCCAGTTTACTTACATACTAGGGAAAGTAAAAACAACGAGCAAAGTTGTGTTTCTCCCCTGTACTTTTTATAGAATATGCATGACTTTTAGCCCTTCAATGTATGCTAGCCTCATTTCATTACATTGTGAGTCAGCCTGATTTGACGTGCCAAGCACTGACTCACTGCTTGCTCCTATTTTTCACCAAAGCCGCCTGAGAGACATCTGATTTACATTTTATGATCTATTCATTTGTCTTTGACCGTAGATGTTCTGCTTTTTGCATCACAGTAAGAGTATATGTTAATTGCATTATACTGAAAATGTTCGGGTTAACGTCTCAGGCATAATAATTACAAAAAAGCGATGAAACATGGTTTGTGGCAGCCGGCCATATTTCTTTTGACATATTAGGTTTCCAGAATAAGGGATTTACAAGAAAGAAATATGAGGTGACCAGACAGTGTCCACATATTTCCAGAATGAAGCAATACCCTATTACATTTTTCTGATATTGCAGGCATTTATTGTAAAAGGACGCCTTACTTGACAAGTATCATTTTAGTTTTCATATTAAAGTAGATATTCTGCACTGGACATTAGGTCCAATCAATAAAAAGTGGGTTACAATTAGTAATTTTGCATGAAAATTTGCAGCACATCAAAATTCACTTTGAATCTGCACGTACCGGATTAGGATTTACCTTATTATAGTATATTCTTTGTGTGCAGATACCTACTACTCTTCCCTAGGTACTAAGCCTGACCATGCCCTTAATAAAGACTATAGATGACTGCATCTATTTGATTATTTGTAGATTTGGTACAGTTGTGGCCATTTTCAGGGACTGAATAGAATACTAATATTTTCTGATTAACTTCAGACAAATCTCGTATATATAAATATAATGCAAGTCTATCAGATAAGCTCAAATGTCTGTTGATTTCAGTGGAAATTTGATTATTTCTGCTATTATCTGTTTACAGCGCAAAGTGAGCACTGAAAAGTATAAATGATTTGCAAATGATTTTTTAATCCCTAATAAAGACCTTTTAATACTTGCCAACTATTATGATTTGTTTCAAAGAGGTTATGACTAGAGATGAGCGAGTATACTCGTCCGAGCTTGGTGCTCGTTCGAGTATTAAGGTACTCGAAACGGCTTGTTGCTCGGACGAGTATTTCCCCTGCTCGAGATCGAGCATTTAATTAAAAAAACACAGTGAAGAACAATGAAGCATGAAGAATAGAATAAACAACGTGAAACACAGTTGCACAGGATATTAAGGAAAACACACAGTGAAAAACACAGTGAAGAATTAGATTACAGATGTTCGGCACATCTGCTTACTTGTCGGGAGATACGCGCGGAAACGTTGCGACACAATAGTTATGTGAAGAAACATATATATAGTTGAAGAACCAATGCGAACACGGGAGCAGGAAGACACGTAGCCTACGCCCCGGGGAGCAGCACAGACACCGGGAGCAGTCACAGAGGGACATGGGGCGAGCAGCAGCAGAACATGGGGCAAGCGGCAGCAGAAGGACATGGCAGGCAGCGGACATCGGCATCGGCAGGAGCGGACGGGACTCGCGGGCACTATGATAATCAGTGGCAGCGGCATCGGGTGAGCGGCCGGAGCGACCGGGGCACACGGAGACACTCGTTCACGAGAAGCGGGGCGGCGCCGGCCAGAGGAACCAGTTCGGAACAACATGGGCACGTCACGGAGACATCGGGCACGGAGACATCGGGGCACGGAGACATCGGGGCACGGAGACATGCGGGCAACGGAGACAGCGGGTCGAACGGAGACAGGGCAGGAAGGAACGGACGGAGACATCGAGGGCACGGAGACAGCGGGGCACGGAGACAGTCGGGGCCACGGAGACAGCGGGGCACGGAGGAGCGGGGGACTGGAGGACAGCGGGGGACGGCAGCAGCGGGCACGGAGACAGCGGGGCACGGCAGCGGGGACAGCGGGGACGAGACGGTATCTCCCGACAAGAAGCTCAGATGTGCCGAAAACATCGCAATCTATCGTTCACTGTTGTTTTCTCACTAATGATCCATATTCTCACTGTTCTTTCACATCTCTAACATTTCGGGAATAATACTACGCTCGGAACAGTGAAGATATGATATTGCAGATGTTGCATACATCTGCTAACTTATCAACAGACATTCCTTTTTCAATAATTAACCACATTTTATTCACCGACACCCCATGGTCCCTTTGAAAAAATGTCGGTCCTCCATTGACTTCAAGGGGCTACGTTATTAGATGACGAGCACCTCGAGCATCTGGAAAAAGTTCGTCCATATAACTGAGCACTCAAAAGAGCATTTTAGTGCTCGCTCATCTCTAGTTATGACATTTGGTCATGAAGCATGAAACTATCAGAGACAGTTCACCAGTTGTTATCCTGCAGGTAGAATCCCAGTCCTAAATACTATTACTGCATGTACCCCCCTTTCCCATAAACTATGACCTGTCTTGTGCCCTACTATGATGTACTATAAACCCTTGCAAATTTTGTTGCCACTCCTATATACCATACCCAATAAAGTGAAACCTCTCAGTCCCCATGCGTTATGACCATATACTATGATTTGTATATTGCAGAATCAGAAGGATAGAATCGATCCAATCCTCCCATTCTAGTTAAAAGAAGGCAGATCGATATCAGGGTGGTCCCTCTACTTAAGGACAACCAGCCTTACAGATGACCCATAGTTAAAGAAGGACCCCTCTGCTCACTGTAACCTACTCTGGTGAAGCTCTCTGGATGGTTCTATGGTCCAGGGTGCTGTAAGAGATTTTTTTGTCTGGATCTACAATTAATAAAAATATACAGTTTCGACATACAAATTCAATTGAAGAACAAACCTATGGAACCTATCATGTACGTAACCTAGGGACCACCTGTATGTTTTGTTGTGGGAAAAGGTTTTGCATATATTAATATTATACCTTCCTATTATATTTTTGGAATTCAGTGGTCTTCGTCAATGATGGTGACTTTCTCTGTGTCTATTACTGATAAGGACAGCCCCTGGATGCCCAGACCCAGATTGGTCAGAGATTTCTGTACACAAGATCCCAATTTAAAATGATCCATATTCCACCAAAACTCCATTTCAATCAGAAATATGTTTTGTTGGCGGTTCTAATAAAAATGATCTGATTTAAAAAAAATAAATCTGTTGTTTACTTCATAACAATGTTACAGGGTACACTGCAGAAAAAACCGAAGATGTGATCAGTCTCGGTTTAATTATGTTGGGCTTTCATTAAAGGGAACCTTCAGCAGAGCCCTTTTACTGTCTCCCCCAATCCCTATAGAGAATAGTGTGCACATTGCCAAGTGTTTTAAATAAAACGTGTCATTTTCTGATAAAAAGAAAGTTTAAGATGAAATTTTTCTATCTGCAGAGCAATGTCTGTGTCCCATGGGAGGGGCCAGTGAAAAGCAGTCCCCCACCACCCCCTTCGGGAAACCGCTCCATCATGTTCTATTTAAATTTAAAACATATCCCTCTTTATTGAAAATGACCATAGCGGTTTCCTGAGGGAGGAGAGAGACTACTCTCTTGCTGGCCACCCTCTATGGGACAGGGGAGAGCTGCTTTGCTACAGAAAGGTAAACTTTCATCTAACTTTTGTGTTTATCAGAAAAAGCCACTTTTGGTACCTATCACCAGGAGCCCTTTTTCTGGCTCACCCATGTCACCATACGAATAGTATCACATGCCAAAGTGTTTTTAGAAAAACTGTCTTTTTTCAATTAAAAGAAAAGTTAGATGGAAGTTTACCCTTCTCTCTGCAGAGTAGAGTAGGATTGAGAAGAGGTTTCTTCAGGAAACAGCTCATTGTGTATTTCAAGTAAAAAAACAACCCATTGAAATAGAAATTAAATTATGTTTTGATAGAACAGTTTTCAAGGGTAAGGGGGTGGAGGGTTTGAACCACTTCTCACTGGCCACTTCCATGGGACACGGACCACTTCTGTCAGAGAACCACAGTTTTACTATAAAACATGTTGGCAATGTGCACCATTTCTCTAAGGGATAAAAAGGAGCCAGAAAGAGGCTCCTGATGACAGGTTCCGGCTACATCACACGAATCCCGGTCCCGCCCAGGGCGTAGCACAAGTTCGGTGGAGAGGTGGAGGGATTAGTGCTTGTCCACTAGGAGATGAGCGAGCACTAAAATGCTCGGGTGCCTTGTGTATTCGAGACGACAGGCTTTCCAGGGATGCTCGAGTGCTCGTCTCTAATCACGAGCCCACTTGAATTCCAAGGGAGACCCGAGCATTTTCAAAGGGTACCATGGTTCAAAAATAAAATGTGTGATTCAATTGAAACAAGAATGTCTGCTGATAAAGTTAGCAGATGTATGCAACATTTTCTGGCAATCTATTCTTTTCACTGTTCCGCGCGCTATATTATCTCCCACAAGTTTATCAGAGTGAAGAACAGTGAAGAATGAATAAAAACAGTGAACACAGATCATTTAATTGAAAACGCAGTGAGAAAAAAACACAGTGAAAGATAATACGAAGTTACACGATGTTCGCACCATGCCTGTTACGTTTCCGGGGTGATACGCTGTCCCGGTACGATGTCCCCCGTGTGCCAGATGTTCTCCTCCGTGCTGCCCAAGTACCGTGCCGAGCCCCGCGACGATGTCGCCCCGACTGCACTGTCTCCCACCGTGCTGCCCGATGTCTCCCCACGTGGCTGCTGTCCCGTGCTACGATGTCACGTGGCCCTCCCCCGCTGCCCGATGTCTACCCCCGTGCTCACACGATGTTTCCCCGTGCTTGCCCGAATAGTCTACCCCGTTTGCCCTGTCCCCCGTGCTCCCGTCCCCGTGTTCCCCCGTGCTGCCCGCTAGTCCTCCCCGTGCTGCCCGATGTCTCCCCCGTGCTGCCTCGATGTCTCAACCGCCGTGCGCCCGATGTCTCCCCTGCTGCCCAATATCGTCCCCCGTGCTTCCCGATGTCTCCCCGTGCGGCCTGATGTCTCCTCCCCCGCTGCCCTATGTCCTCCCCCGTGCTGCCCGATTTCTCCCCGTGCTGCTTGATGTCTCCCTGCTGCTTGATGTCTCCTGCTGCCCGTCCGCGCGGAACTTTCCACAAGTAGCAGATGCCTACATCTGTAATCTATTCCTTCACTGTGTTCTTCCACTGGTCTTTTTCCACTTAAAGATCCGTTTTCACTGGTTTTTTCTATTCTTCATTGTTCTTCACTGTGTTTTTTTAATTAAATGCTCGATCTCGAGCAGGGGAAATACTCGTCCGAGGCAAACTAGCCGTTTCGAGTACCTTAATACCGAACGAGCACAAGCTCGCTCATCTCTCTTTGTCACCCCTTTCCTCTTCTCCATAAGAACACAGCCCGTACTTACATGAAATTAAAACTTTCTCATATTTTACCTGGCGAGGGTAATGGTGAACACTTAGCAACTCAATTTGCGCTGGAGATATAAGTCTCCATCACGTTCGTGTGCAAGAGCCGTTAATATTGGCATCACAGCGGTTTCCATTTTATGCAGTAAGGATGTGTCAGGCTTCAGGGGTATCTTCTGGTTCCGGAATCTACAGTGGAACTCGTTTTTTTCACCAGAGCCCACGGCAAAGTAGGTTTGGCTTGCCTGCGGCATGGTACCAACCAGGTCATTCCACAGGTTGACTTGTGGCGTGGTGGCATTCCAAGGCAAGGTAAAGAGTCAGAAGGCAAGTTCGTGGTCAGGGCACAGGCATGATGTAAAGAACTGGCGGCAAAGGTTCAAAGTATGAGGCACAGCAGAAGGTCGGGCTGTCAGCGAGGAGCTAAAAGAGGAAACAGGTCCGGATCACAACCGGAGTCAAACAGGAAGGTTGTAGCTTCGCTGATCCTATAGCACAAAGACGGGCGGGGAATGCTGGGAGAGGCTGGCATTTATCAGAATCCGGGAAATGGCCAGCCGCCATCAGCGGTTGCGCTGTTCCTTTAAATGTACTACAACCTAGAAGGCGGGGACGTCGCGCGCTGGGAAACTGGGATGGGAGCAGGAGCGCGGAGAGGTGAGTGAGGCTGGTGGGGGGCGAGCGCCACAGAGAGAGGCACGGGTGTGCGACTGTGATCCGGATGTGAAGGTCGCAGGATGCACCCAAGACAGAATGGGCCACTATCATGCTATTCTGGCATTTAATTTTCCAATGGGAACTTTTGGAAGGGTCATGATCCAAGCAGAAAAGCTATTATTCTTGTATTTCAACATAAAAAAGCGATAATACAGTTTTAACCACCCCCAGCACATAATTGACAAGAACATTCTGCAATCTGTCGCCAAAAACTCCTTTGGCCCTCTTCAGATAAAATGCAGAGAAGATTGTCAGTGAATTTAAGGTTATATCTTTTCTTTCATCCTATAATTAAGCTACACCATTATTAATCTGTATTAAGCCGCTTTTACACTACTTTGATGTGAAACACATCCTGTGTTTTAGATTTCAGAGGCAGTATCTGTTTCCCAAGATTCATTATACTCTACATTTTATATTCTAATACAAAGCTGGCATGTAAATCCCCTTTGAAATTTAATTCTGCTCACAGGAATTTTGGAGGTTAATCATGCGTTTTCATTGAGAATTTCAAGTGTAATTTTTTTGAATGAGGAAATACAATCATTGCAGTTTTCGGCGTTCACTAAAAAAATGACATCATATGTTTTCTTTGTAAAATAAGAAAATCCTATTCCTGAGTATCTACATTATCTCTACTAATATCCCGACACAGACTCTATGTCTGACTGGAGCCTATTGAGGAGGTTTTACTACATAATGTAGGTACTAGTAATCACCACGCACAACGAGCATCTAATTTCTAGATATTTTTTCAAGTGCACCATGATATGCCATACAATGTTAATAACTCAGTGTGCCCCCATGGCTATTACCGTTACCTGTCAGGAAAAGATGGATCACCTACCTCTGTTCTTTAGGGCAAGCACAGGCATAAGTGGAGAAAAATGGAGGGGTCACTCACATATTGCAGGGTTCTTCTTATATTAAATTCTAGAATAGAAATTACTTACTTTCATTATTGCAGAACTTTCCTTTAAGGTGAAATAGGAACCATGGACAATCTGCATATTTTTAGTATACTGATCATAGTATACAGTAAATTGTGTCTCGTATACATTAACTTTTTTTTGGCTTATGATGTGAGAGGAATAGACTAAGACAGGAGCCTGGTGGCAGAAATATAACTTCAGATAAAGGAATGACATGTGAGGAGATTTGCAAAATCTATGTAATTGGGAGGTCTGAAGTAGGTGTGGTTCATCATGACTTTCCGCAGAGTAAACTTTCATACTCTTGACATGGTCACTAACTTTTCAACAACTTTGTAATATAAATCCCATTTCTTTTTCTACCCCCTCATCCCTTCTATTGAATTTAATCTTGCTAGTAAGGTAATACATAACTCATGAATATTAGCTATATTAGAATAAATGACATCTATGTCCTCCATACATCAGCTTTGAGGAGGACTTACATTACATGAGGGGAATGAGGCGCTGAAATTGCGGAAGTATGTCATATGTAATGTCCTTAAGGAAAACTACCATGTTAATATAGTAAGTTAAACTAACATGCTTACCTATTGTCCGTCTTCTCAAGAATCCTGGGGCTGGTCTCATTAAGCTTCCACACACTGGTATCGCGTAAAAAAAAAAAAGTAGAAAGAAGCACAAGTGCCGCGGGCGCAATATACAGTGCTCTGTGCTGTTCAATTATTCACGTCTTTCTTGTTACGTCTCCTCGTTGATTTGCAACGGCACAGGAATGTTCCCGCCTGGACGGTGACGTCACAAGAAAGGCGAAAATATTAACAGCACAGAAGTGCTGGACTTGCTACCTTGCCTATGTATCCTGCTTTTTTTTTTCTACTTTATTTACGTGGTCAAGCTTAATTGGAGATAAACGCAGGGATCCCCGGAGAAAGACCTGATAGGTGAAGTACTGTTTAGTTTTTACAAGCACAAAGTGGTAGTTTCCTTTGAAGCATAAGTCCAAAGTACCTGGCCCAAAAAGCAGATTTCTTTTTGTTTCCCATAACTGATGTTTTTCAGATGCACTACCACTAGTAGCCAACCAATAGGCAGGACACAGGGGTCCACATTTAAACAAAAATAGTGCAACGTACCAATCTTTTTTGCTGCACCTTTGACATAGGGTGTGCATAAAAAATGTGGTGCATCGTCCAACTATGTACAGAATGCCCCTTCATGCAATATGTGAACTGCGACACGCACACACCCGCTGAAGAGTCTTCAGTGAAAAAGCACAATTGTCGTCAGAGGAAAATATCCCCCAATTTAAGTTTTACATCCTCACACTTCATACTAACATCTTAGACCCTTCACACTTGCATTGCAGATCATGTCATGGGGGAAGTGCAATTTGTAAAAAGTCTCGAATAACGAGTACCCGAGCATTTTAGTGTTCGCTCATCTCTAACTATAAACCCTTGCAACTTTTGTTGCCACTCCTGTATACCATACCCAATAAAGTGAAACCTCTCAGTCCCCATGCGTTATGACCATATACTATGATTTGTATATTGCAGAATAGAAGAATAGAATCGATCCAATCCATCCCATTCTAGTTAAAAGAACCAGATCGATATACAGGGTGGTCCTCTAATTAAGGACACCAGACTTACAGATGACCCATAGTTAAAGAAGGACCCCTCTGCTCACTGTAACCTCTGGTGAAGCTCTCTGGATGGTTTACTACGGTCCAGGGGTGCTGTAAGGTGATTTTTTGTCTGGATCTACAATTATAAAATATACAGTTTTGACATACAAATTCAATGTAAGAACAAACCTATGGAACCTATCATGTATGTAACCTAGGGACCACCTGTATAGTTTTGTGGGAAAAGGTTTTGCTCATATTATATATTATACCCTTCCGTTATTATATTTTGGAATTCAGTGTGTGGCCTCAGTCAATTATGGGTGACTTTCTCTGTGTCTATTTACTGATAAGGACCAGCCCCTGGATGCCCTGACCCAGATTGGTCAGAGATTTCTGTAACAAGATCCCAATTTAAAATGAGTCATATCCCACAAAACTCCATTTCAATCAGAAATATGTTGTTGGCGTTCCTAATAAAAATGATCTGATTTAAAAAAAAGAAATATGTTGTTATACTTCATATACAATGTTACAGGTACATGCAGAAAAACCTAAGAATGTGATATCAGTCTCGGTTTACATTATGTTGGCTTTCATTAAAGGGAACCTGTCATCAGGAGCCCTTTTACTGTCTCCCCCATATTCCTATAGAGAATAGTGTGCACATTGACAAAGTGTTTTTAAATAAAACTGTCATTTTTCTGATAAAGTTAGATGAAAGTTTATCTATCTGCAGAGCAATGTCTGTGTCCCATGGGAGTGGCCAGTGAAAAGCAGTCCCCCCACCCACCCACCTTCGGGAAACCGCTCCATCATGTGTCTATTTCAAATTCTAAAAAAACATATCCCTCTTATTTGAAAATGACATAGCAGTTTCCTGAGGGAGGAGAGACTACTCCTTGCTGGCCACCCTCTATGGGACAGGGGAGACTGCTTTGCATACAGAAAGGTAAACTTTCATCTAACTTTTTTTTTTATCAGAAAAAGCCACTTTTATTGTACCTATCACCAGGAGCCCTTTTTCTGGCTCCCCCATGTCACCATAGCGAATAATATGCACATTGCCAAATTGTTTTTAGAATAAAACTGTCTTTTTTCAATAAAAAGAAAAGTTAGATGGAAGTTTACCTTTCTCTCTACAGAGTAGAGAAGGTATTGAGAAGAGGTTTCTTCAGGAAACAGCTCTGTCATGTGTCTATTTCAAGTAAAAAAACACCCATAGAAATAGAAATTAAATTATGTTTTATAGAACAGTTTTCCAAGGGTAGAGGGAGGGTTTGAACCACTTCTCACTGGCCACTTCGATGGGACACAGGACACTTCTCTGCAGAGAGAACCACAGTTTTACTATAAAACATGTTGGCAATGTGCACACTATTCTCTAAGGGGATAAAAAGGAGCCAGAAAGAGAGCTCCTGATGACAGGTTCCGGCTACTTGCACACGAATGCCCGGGTCCCGGCCCAGGGGCGTAGCACAAGTTCGGCTGGAGAGGTGGAGGGATGAGTGCTTGTCACCCCTTTCCTCTCCATAAGGACACAGCCGTACTTACAGGAAAAGATAAAACATGCTCATATTTTACCTGGCGAGGGTATGGCGACACACTTAGGCGCGCAATTTGCGGCTGGATATATAAGTTTCCATAACGTTCGTGTGCAAGGGGCCTAATATTGGCATCACAGCGGTTTCCATTTTATGCAGGAAGGAATGTGTCAGGCTTCAGGGGTAGCTTTCCTGGTACCGGAATCTAAGTGGAACTCAGTTTTCACCAGAGCCCATGTCAAAGTAGGATGGACTTGCTGCGGCATGGTACCACTAGGTCATTCCACAGGTGTGACTTGTGCGCGGTGGCATCCAAGGCAAGGTACAGAGTCAGAAGTCAAGTTCGTGGTCAGGGACAGGCAGGAGGTAAAGACGGGCGGCAAAGGTTCAAAGTAGGAGGCACAGCAGAAGGTCAGGGCTGTCAGCGGAGGAGTGTAACAGGAAACAGGTCCGGAGTCACAACAGGAGGTCAACAGGAAGGGTTGTAGCTTTCTCTTATGCATATAGCACAAAGATCTGGCGGAAAATGCTGGGAGAGGCCGGCATTTATCAGAATCCGGGAAATGGCCAGCGCCAATCAGCGGTGCGCTGGTCCTTTAAATGTACTAGCACCCTAGAAGGCGGGGACGCGCACGCTGGGAAACTGGGATGGGAGCAGGAGCGTGGAGAGGGGAGTGAGGCTGTGGGGGGCGAGCGCCACAGAGAGAGGCACGGGTGCGACTGTGATCCCGGATGTGAGTCGCAGGAGCACCCGTGACAGAATGGGCCACATAATTCATGCTATTCTGGCATTTAATTGTCAAACTTGCCAAACTTTTGGAAGGGTCATGATCCAAGCAGAAAAGCTATTATTCTTGTATTTTGCATAAAAAAGAGATAATACAGTATTTACCACAGCACATAATTGACAAGAACATTCTGCTACATGCGACAAAATCTCCTTTGGCCCATCTTCAGATAAAGCTGCAGAAGAAGATGTCAGTGAATTTTAAGGTTATGCTTTTTCTTTCATCCTATAAGCTAAACCATATATAATCTGTGATTAAGCCGCTTTACTTTGATGTGAAACACATGCCTGTGTTTTAGATTTCAGAGCAGATATTCTGTTTTCCAAGATTCATTATACTCTACATTTTATTCTAATACAAAGCCGGCATGTAAATCCCCTTTGAAATGTAATTCTGCATCAAGGAATTTTGGAGGTATATCATGTGTTTTCATTGAGAATGTTCAAGTGTAAATATTTTTGAATGATGGAAATACAATCTATGGCAGTTTTCGGCGTTCACTATAAAAAGGACATCATATGTTTTCTTTGTAAAATAAGAAGAATCCTATTCCTGTAGGTATCTACATTATCTTCTAATATCCAGACACAGACTGTATGTCTGACTGGAGCCTATGGAGGAAGGTTTACTACATAATGTAGGTACTGTAAAGCAACACGCATAACGGAGCATCTAAATTTCTAGATATTTTTTCAAGTGCACATGATATGCCATACATGTTAAATAACTCAGTGCCCATGGCTATTACCTTACCTGTCAGGAAAATATGGATCACCTAACCTCTGTTCTGTAGGGCAAGCACATTCATAAGTGAGAAAAATGGAGGGGTCATCACATATTGCAGGGTTCTCTATATTAAATTCTAGAAATAGAAATTACTTCATTGCAGAACTTTCCTTTAAGGGGAAATAGGAACCATTGTACAATCATGCATATTTTGTAGATATCTGATCTAGTATACAGTAAATTGTGTCTCGTATACAGTAACATTTTTTGGCTTATGATGTGAGAGGAATAGACTGAAGACAGGCAGCCCTGGTGGCAGATAATATAACTTCAGAATAAAGGAATGGACATGTTTAGGATATTTGAGCAAAATCTATTCATTCAAGTAGAGTGTTCACATGACTTTCCGCAGAGTACTTTCATACTTTGACATGGTCACTAACTTTTCAACAAACTTTGTAATATATCTCCATTTCTTTTTCTACCCCTCATCCCTTCTATTGAATTTAATTTTGCTAGAAAGGTAGACATAAGCTCCATGCGATATTAGCTATATTAGATATAAATGACATGTCACAACATCTATGTCTCCAAACATCAGCTTTGAGAGGACTTAAATTACATGAGGGGAATGAGAGCTGAAATGCAGAATATATGTCATGTAATGTCCTTAGAGGAAAACTACCACTGTATAGTACACTATAACATCAAAGAGGGCACTCTTTTTACACTGATATCAGATGATTCCATAGATTATAACAGAACCTGATACAGTACATGTAGAAGTCCCCCAAAAGAGTGGAGAGGGTGTCGGCAGTAATTTTGCATTGATGTCACTGATCATTTTGCCCTTCATCCATCCATAAGTGTCTACTTTCAACCAGTCAATAATCCATCAGTATTGCTAAAGCCAAAAACAAACAGGAGTTGATCCAGAACAGAGATGACCAGTAAATGGGAAATTTGCATATCCTGTGTGTTCTGTATCCACTCCTGCTTTTAGCTATCAATCCTGAAGCTTTTCATTCCTTCTGATAGATGAAATGAAGGAGAAAACCAAATATAGTGGCAACAACATAGAGCGATGGAGGGTGAAAACAGCATTATGGAAATCACATGGTGTTCTAGGGAGACAGCGGTCAGTTGGCAGCGACAAGTGTAGCACGCAGAGTGGCACAATGACAAATTATGGAGGTGGCAGCAACATCGTAGGCCACAGAGTGGCAGAATGACAGAGTGTGGGGGTGGCAGCAGCAGCATTATGAAGTCAGAGAGTGGCACAATGACAAATTCTGGAGCTAGCAGCAACATGGTAGGCGACAGTGTGGCACAATTACAAAGTGTAGAGGTGGCGGCAGAAGCATGAGGTCATAGAGTGGCACAATGACAAGTTCTGCAGGTGGAAGCAATTTGGTAGGCCACAGAGTGGCACAATGACAAAGTGTGGAGGTTGGTGGCAGCAGTAGCAGCAGCATGAAGCCAGAGAGTGGCACAATGACAAATTCTGGGGGTGGCAGCAACATGGTAGGCCATGGTGTGGCACAATGACTGTGGAGTGTGGAGGTGCCGGCAGCAGCAGCAGGAGGTCTGAAAGTGGCACAATGACAGACTGTGGAGGTGGGTGACAATTGCAGTCCTTGTTAAAGATGGTGGGAGGCAGATGGAGCAACTAGCAGCAGATGTGTGGCATCAGGCGGTGGCAGAATCACAATAGTGGCTGAGGCAGGTACAGTATTTTTCGGACTATAAGGTGCACCAGAGTATAAGGCGCACCATCAATAAATGCCTGCTAAAACGTCTAGGTTCATATATAAGGCGCACCAGATGATAAGGCGAACCTGATTAGGATGAATGACCAGCAGGTGGCAGACCTGTGCACAGTTCAAGGTAGAATATAAAAAAGGTTATAAACCGGCTGGGACCTCAGAACAGTAATAATGGCCGCCACCAAATGTCCCGAAAATTATGCGACTTTTACCCTGTTTACATGAAATAAAAAATGTTACTAAAAAATTATCAAAATGTCTAACAGTCCTCTTTATGATAGCAATGAAACCTTTGGCTCATTAGCAAAAAAGGACATACCCACAAGTCCCGTACAACAAAGTAATGAAAAAGTTAATTAGCGTACAAAAGATGGCGAAAATTTTTTTTTCTTTTTTGTACACATTCATTTAATGTTTGAAAATGTATTAAAAAAAGCAATAAAACATATATAAATTTGGTATCACTGCGCATCATGCTGAAACACAAGAATAAAGACAATGGTGTTATTTTGAGCGCAGAATGAAAGTCGGAAAAAAAACTAAGGCCACAAGAACGGTTGCACACACGTTTTTTTTTTTTCAATTTTTTCCACATTTGGAATTTTTTTCCGTGCTTCCCACTACATGGCACTGGGAAGTCAATCATAACATTCATAACGTAACGAGATAAATTAAAGCATCTACGCAGCAAAAAATAAGCCGGCTCACACAGTCTGTGGCATCGGAAAAATAAAAAGAAGTTTATGGATTTTTTGAAGATGGAGGGCGAGAAAGGAGTGAAAATGACCCTGCTCCTAAGGGGTGCTTGATATGATTGGTCTACCGGTAGGCTCAAGTATATGCTTCTCTACCGCTCACCGGCCCTCTCCCCTATTTGTGTCCTTTTTTTTTTCCGGCGGCCGATACCTAATGTGTCTGTGCATTTTTACTTTTTAGGTGATCAAGTAGGGGCCTGAATACACTATCATTCCACCCTTTATCTTTTATGAGAGTCCGTTTTTTATTCTATTTTCGAATCAGTTCTAGGGAAAGAGGAGGTGATGTGAACCTTTAATATTTTATTAATTGTTTTACATTTTTTAAAACTTTTTTTTTTTTACAACAATTTTATATGAGCCATCTAGGGTACATTATAACACCTTACCGAAGTCAGATTGTTTCCACCATATACTATGCATAAACCTGATTTACGCGTCATTGAACTATTTGCCTACTTATGCATTACAAGAGCCACGTGGCTCATGTTTGTGAATGAATATGCAAATAGCCATTAAGCCTTGGGTCATATGAAGAAGCACTGTGGCTACCATGCAACCCGATTGCCGCACCCCCGCCGAACGTCACGTCCCCCTTGCCCGCCCACGTTTTAAAGTGCCGCCGGCGACTTGCCGGCGGCAAACACCAGGTTACTCCCGCAACCCAACTTGACTACATAAGGAAAGCTGGAACACAACCTGACAAGGTAACACAACTTTCCAGTTCGAAAGGAACTGAGCTGAGGGCCAAGATCCCACTATCAACATAGAGGGCACCTCTTTTACATACACTGATATCAGATGATTCCATAGATTATACAGAACCGATTACAGTACATTAGAAGTCCCCCAAAGATGGGAGAGGGTTGTCGTCAGTAATTTTGCATTGATGTCATGATCATTTGCCCTTCATCCATCCATATGTTCTACTTTCAACCAGTCAATAATCCATCAGTATTGCTAAACCAAAAACAAACAGAGTTATCCAAACAGAGATGACCAGTAAATGGAAATTTGCATATCCTGTGTGTTCTGTATCCACTCCTGCTTTTAGCGTATCAATCCTGAAGCTTTTCATTTCCTTCTGATAGATGAAATGAAGGAAAAACAATATAGTGGCAAAACATAGAGCGATGGAGGGTGAAACAGCATTATGGAAATCACATGTGTTCTAGGAAGACAGCGGTCAGTTGGCAGCGACAAGTGTAGCACGCAGAGTGGCACAATGACAAATTATGGAGGTGGCAGCAACATCGTAGGCCACAGAGTGGCAGAATGACAGAGTGTGGGGGTGGCAGCAGCAGCATTATAAAGTCAGAGAGTGGCACAATACAAATTCGGAGCTAGCAGCAACATGGTAGGCGACAGTGTGGCACAATTACAAAGTTAGAGGTGGCGGCAGAAGCATGAGGTCAAGAGTGGCACATGACAAGTTCTGCAGGTGGGAATCTTTGGTAGGCCACAGAGTGGCACAATGACAAAGTGTGGAGGTTGGTGGCAGCAGTAGCAGCAGCATGAAGCCAGAGAGTGGCACATGACAAATTCTGGGGGGTGGCAGCAACATGGTAGGCCATGGTGTGGCACAATAACTGTGGAGTGTGGAGGTGCCGCAGCAGCAGCAGGAGGTCTGAAAGTGCACAATGACAGACTGTGGAGGTGGGTGACAATTGCATTCCTTGTTAAAGATGGTGGGAGGCAGATGGCAACTAGCAGCAGATGTGTGGCATCAGGCGGGTGGCAGAATCACAATAGTGGCTGAGGCAGGTACCAGTATTTTTCCGACTAAAGGTCACCAGAGTATAAGGCGCACCATCAATAAATGCCTGCTAAAACGTCTAGTTATATATGGCGCACCAGATATAAGGCGAACCTGATTAGGATGAATGACCAGCAGGTGGCAGACCTGTGCACAGTTTCAAGGTAGCTATTGTCTGTAAGTATGGTTCATATATAGGGAACTGGACATTAAGGCGCACCTTTGATTTCTCAAAATCAAAATACAGTAGTTAGTAATCCAGTAACTTTTCTCAACATTTGGGGGAGGCGTCATGGCTGATCTAATCTGATGCATAAGCATTGGTGTGTTGAAATCCTGGCCGAACCACACCTGATTCACTCTGACAAGGTCATCTCTTCCACATTACAGGTGGACAGGCGGTTTTCTCTCTGGGGGTACAAATTGAATGGAAATTTGGGAACAGCAGAACCCAGAAACTGACACCCTGGAACTTGAGAAAAAATCACTTCAGCAACTATGTGGATTTGACACGTATTTCTTGATATCTACTTTAGCAACAAAAAAGAATTGAAATTTGGGGAATACAGAACCCCAAAATCTGACACCAAGACTTTGAGAAAAATTCACTCCAGCAACTACGTTGATTTGACACAGATTTCTTGATGTCAACTTTAGCACAAAAAAAAAAAATTGAAATTTGGGGTATACAGATCCCCCAAAATGGATACCCTGGACTTTGAGCAAAAATCACTCCTCAGCTGCTGAGTGCAACACTAGGCACTAGAGACAGCCATGCAGTGTGAATAATGGGATGGCAAATGGACATCTGTTTTTAAGGGCTGTGACATCACATAAGCCTGCGGTCGCTGATTGACTTACATGTCTGCAAAGTGAACAAGGGTGTTCCTTTCTACTCTCCCTGAGTTCTCTGCCCCTGTAAAACGTTGTGCCTGTGGCCATTTTGCTAATAAGGGAGGAAAAAAATTTGTTTCCACAAATCCCCATAAACTTCGGATTTGGTGTGAACCAAAGTTTTCCTGATCCTAATTGAATTCCACTTCGTTAGAATTTTCCCATCTCTAATTACTCCACTGTAAAAATAAAGGGAATATGTCATCAGTTTTTGACCATACAAAGCTGCATACAGTGTTAGGCAGTAGCCCTGGAAGCTGTGTAGTCATATCTTTGTTGTTAGTAGTGAGGGGAGGAACTAGTTAAATCGGCGGTGGCCTACAATGGAAGAGTGAGGACACCCCATTGCTGAAGGTCGAAGAAGACCTCACCTGCCCCACGACGCCCACCAAGACACACAATCGGCCACTTCTTCGGGGGTTAACCACCGCTGATGTCTCAGCCAGCGGTCACCATGCGGTCCCACGATGCCCGCCCGCCTACCCCCGGCCGTCACTCACCTAAACCCAGCCCCGCTCCTCCCCTCACGCTCCGGCAGTGTGCCAAAGCCACAGCGGCCACTCCGCCATCACCTTCTCAGCACCCGACACAAGAGTGTCTCAGACCCAGACTCCGGAGGCGGCGCGCAGCTCCCCATGATCGCTGAGGATCATGCAGCAGGAGCAGAGCGTGATGCGCCACTGCCTACATCGGCGCTACCACGCTCCTCAGAGCTACAACCCCCCAGCTAACCCTGCCACCTTCCAGTCTCCCCAAATCATCATAGGGGCACAGTGATACCATGGGGGACTCTGGTTCATCCCAGGGAGACCAGACACCCCCCCTCCTGACCCCATAAACTTACCCCAGCAGGGACAACCATCCCTGGCCTCTGATGTCCTTCCCTAACCCACAGTCCCATGCATATGTGCCCGCCACGTGGGTCAATGAGCCATCAATCCCAAGCTCAACAGCAAGCCCTGCACTAACCCCCAGATCCCCACAGTCCGGACATCAAGCCCTACTTTCCTCTTTACCTACTAAGAGGATTTGTCACAATTTGCTACACAATGACAAATTTTATGTCACAATGACACTCTGGGGCTGGCAGCAACATGGCAGGCCACGTGTGGACACAATGACGAGTGTGGAGGTGGGTGACATTCCAGTCCTTGTTAAAGATGGTGGGAGGCAGATGGAGCAACTAGGCAGCAATGTGTGGCATCAGACGGATCAGAATAGTGGCTGAGGCAGGTACAGTATTTTTCGGACTATAAGGTGCACCAGGGTATAAGGCGCATCACAATAAGAGCCTGCTAAAACGTCTAGTTCATATATAAGGCGCACCAGATGATAGGCGAACCTGATTATATAGGATCATGCTTCAGCATGTGGGGCAGACCTGTGCACAGTTGAAGGCAGCTGTTTGTCTGTAAGTATGGTTCATTATATGGCACACTGCTGGACTATAAGCGCACTGCTTTGATTTCTCAGAAAATCGAAAAATACGGTAGTTAGAATCCAGACCGAATTTCTTCAACATTTGGGGGAGGCGTCATGGCTGATCTAATTCGTGATGGCCACAAGGCATTGGTGTGTTGAATCCTGAGCCGACACCACTCCTGAGTTCTCTTGACAAAGGTCAGTCCTCTCCACAGTTACAGGGGGACAAGCGGGTTCTTCCCTTGGGGTAACAAATTGAATTGAGATGCCCCTGACTTTAGGTCAGTGGTGCTACAGCCTCCCCTTATGGTGATTTGCCCCAAAAACCTCAGTCATGTGCGGGGTTGTCGGTAGTGGCTCTACGAATTTGCCGCTATCACACATTACACAATAGGCTTAAGGGACACAGGCTGAAACTGGTTTGTTTAGACCAATTCCCTTGTTAGCTCGACTTTTAGTTCCCGCTGCGGCCCCCGATTATGTGCTGCTGGTTATCCTTCCTGGGACTTACTAACCTTTTCTTTTTTGTTAATCTCTCCCCCTCCTCTCCCACCCGTTTCCAACTCCCCCTTCTTCCTCTTACCTCCAATTCCTGTGGCAGCCGGACGACGATGAAACCCTCTCATCGATACAACCTACCCTTCTCCAATGGCAGAACTGAAGATCGCATCTCAACACTCAGGGACTGAACTCCCCATCTCTGAGCGCTCTAAGGTACTTCACCACTTTCCATAAACACAGTAACCCAGATCTATGCTTACAAGAGACTCATTTCAAAACCAATCATGCCCCTATGATTAATACAAAACACTACACCACATGGTTTTATTTCGCCCAACAACCCATGTCATGTCTCTCTAGTGGGACGATCCTCCGCCCTGCAAAATCCCTCACGCACACGATAGTAGCCTGCACCACTGACCCCAATGGCAGGGATATCCTCTCCGTATCATGGACATTGGTGGCCCCCCATTCTCAGTCCATAACGCTTACGTTTCCCAACCAAATCAGGTCCCCGTTCCTCAACAACTCCTGGACTGATGCATTCTCCCTCCTCGCATCAAAGGTACAGTTATTCTGGGGGGCAACCTTTACTCTTCTTTACCCCTACCTTACCCGCCATTCCTAAGTCAATCCCTATACTTATTCAACCGGCTAGATCGTGTATTGACAGATTAAATCGCCCTGCCCCTGAATGTCCCTTTCTAACTCTATCCCAACTCCCTTGAGATACAATGGAGATTACAACATCCTTCAACAAAGACTACAGCTTCTTCTTTTCTCTTCTTCCCTTCCGCCCCACTCACTGTAGTATACAGTAGATGCATGCTCATGTCTATTGCTCACTCTCAACTCCTGTTCCTTAATAGGAAAGAGGGCTGTGGAGACTTCAATGAGTCCTTGCTCTCGACCCATTTGCACCACTGAGGTCACCCGTACCATTGCCCACTTCACTCTGATAACGAACTGGACCCTATTCCGCATTTGCTAAAGTGGAGACACCCTTAAGGGATCCATACGGCAAGTGCATCAAACATCAACGGTGCTCGCGCATTACATGATAAAAAGCACACACGCTCCTCCGTAGTTCTCTGAACACGGGGTTACCTGCTCTCTTTGTACACTTGCAACATAACATGCCTATCCACCCGATTCTGCCGACCTGCACGACTGCAGGCAGCTGGTTGGAGGTCAGCGCCTTATTGAGAGGGAATGCTTCAGGGGTTGTCGTAGTAAATTCTAACGAGTACGGTGGCAATAAATGTGGACGCATGCTCTGCCGAGTCCTCAGTACAACACGAAAACACAATCCTTTTTCCCACATTAAGTCCTCCCCAGAATAGTGTGGTGCATCACCACCACCTCCAGATGTATCGGACACTTTCCTCTCCTTCTATCAAACCCTGTACAACCTCCCTTCAGTCACACTTCAGGGATTTCGCCTCCCTTTATATTACCCACCACACACCCCCCAGTCACATTTAACCAAATCCCCCCCCTCCTCATAGCTCCATATCTGAATTGGAAGGCCATTTAGTCCATCGGAAACTTGCCCAAATGATCAAAAACCTCCCCTGGGATGGCAAAAGCCCAGGACCCTGATGGATTTATTGGCAAATTCTTAAGCATTTTTCAAAAGAAGATCCCTACTCCAGTCACAGGCTTTCAAACACAGTCGCTCGGTCCCCTCTCTCCCCTTCCATGGCACGTCCCACATCTGCTCATATTGCTATCATTCCAAACCAGGCAAAGACCCACAATTTGCTCCAACGTACTCCAACTACCATACTCTCTCCCTTCATTCTCTTCTTACTTAGAACCTAAAAATCTTCGCAAAGCTTCTGTGGCCACACAGACTCATTCCTCACACTCTGCTGACCCTCATCAACCAGGATCATGTGGGATTTGTGCCAGGCAGAGAGGTCGAGACCAATACCATATAAAACATTGGACATAATGCATTATGCCTATTTCACGCACGAGATACCTGCAATGATCCTATCCCTAGACACCGAAAGGCCTTTGACCAGATTCTCTTGGCCCTCACCTCATGACAGACTCCTTTCTATAATTTAGAGGCATAGGCCCGAACCTTAAGTCTCACAAATCCTCTCCCTTTAACCATAACCCTCCTCCTCGGCAAAAATAAAAATAAATGACAGTCTCTCTGACCCATTTCCCATCCACAACGGCACTAGCCGGATGTCCCCTCTCTCCCAACTCCTATACGTACCTGGTAATGGACCACCTCCGGCGGCGATTGCGAAACAATCCTGGCATTGGGGAGTCCGGATGCTGGACGGAACATAAGAGTTCGGCCTTTGCGCGACGATTTATTGGTCCTACTTACGGATCCTCATTCCTTTCCTCCCAGCTCTGAATGTTGAGCTGGACAAGTTCGGCAATGGTCAAACTTCATGGTCAACATGACCAATCTGATCTCTCAATATCTCCTCACTTTTTCCCCACTCCCCCCCCCCCCTGCCGACCTAACCCCCCCTTGATGTCAGGATTCCCCTTCGTCTGGCCGCCGGGTGCATGTTAAATTCTTTAGGGATTCATATCCGTACAGACCCCTGTCCACGTTATTTACAGACCACTTTAACCCCTCTGCTAACTAAGTTTGAGAAAGACCTAACCTCCGTGGAAAAAGAAAGAATTTTCCTGGTTTTGGTCGACCTTTAAAATCCTCTCCGATGACCCCACTGCTTTCGCTTGCTCTACCTTTAACAAACTATATAACCGATTTTATAACCCCTCACCTCTGGAAAAGATCTGAAAATGCTTCCTCTGGTCCAACAGGCCGCCCAAGACCTCCTCTAAGAAGCCCTTGACATGCCCCAAGGACTGGGGGGTATAGGGTTACCCGATTATATCGTCTTTTTTATTACTTGTCAGCAGCGTATCTCTTTCTGGGTTCTGGACTTTTTCCACACACAATCCTCAGGAATGGACTCAGGAAATCTGCCCAAGGACCTCACCAGCCCTCCCCTGGACCTCCACCTCAACCTCTCGAGACACCCCACCACTCTCCTTTACCACGGGCTCCACTATTCGAACCTTGCGAAAATGGTGGACGAATTCCTTCTCTCCTGATAGACTAAGGACCCCTTGCTCCCAATCATAGCAACCCGCATTTTCCCACCGGTGGCATCCCAAGAACCCTTTCTTAGGGCCACCCCGAACAAACCGATCAGTTTCCCGCAAGCAAGTGCTAGCAGGATCCCCACTCTCCAACCCTTTGTTTCTTACTACCTACAACCAACTTAAAAAAACACTTCTATTAGCTCCAATATAAACCGCGCAAAACTTGTCCCGCAACCCTTTCTGATTTTGAACAGGCCGTGCCTCAACACACAAACCCCACACCCCAGTGCCATCATCCTTGATTTATAACTACTTATGCGCCACACTCTCATCTCTCCGCTCCTCCGCCCCCCCCCTTCTCATGCAAACTGCATGGGAGACTGAATTAAAAACGATTTTTCTTCTCTCCCATCCCAGTGGTTAAAGTGCTTCTGCCTCACTCAGAGGTCTGCTATCACACCACCAGACCTCCAGGAACCAAGTTTTACAAAGTCCTCTCCAGGTGGTACAGAGTGCCCCGTCTCAGCTGCATCTCTGGTATCCAGAGGTCCCTGATGTATGCTGGCGATGCGGAACAGGGAGCTGCACCCATGACCCCCATTTGGTGTGCCTGTGTCCAAAACTCAGAACTTTCTGGCCCACGGTTATCCGCCTGCATCCAAAGCATTACCGGCACCACAATTCCAAGCACCCCTGAAGGCGACCCTTTTTATTCATGTTTGTATTGCCGACAACACAATATTAAGAAGTCCTTAACCTGCCACCTTTTTCTTCAACGGCCAAGACAGTTTTTTTCCTAGAAGATTGACGGTCTGATTCCCACCCCGCACCATATCTGAAATGTTTTCAGAAGTTATCCACACACACATAATGAGAATTCATACACAATCCTCCCCCACCACTCCTCCCGTACTTTCCAATACCTGGTTACACTTGCAATCATTATCACCTTTCCTTTCCTCCCCTGAATACCGGGCACTCCAAGACTGAGACAACGGATGGAATCGACACACCCCAACCCCCGATCCCTCTCCCTTTCCTGCCTTCCTACATTATCCTATCCTCCACTCATCCTCCCCACCCCCCATACTCCCCTTCTCATTGCCCTATCATCATCACTCTTCCCCCCTTTTTCTTTCCTCTTCTTTAAAATCCCAGTTACACATAAGTTTATAAATGAATATACAAATTGTTTGTCAAGCTCTACAATATTTTTGTACCATGCCTACTCTCAATACTTATGGTTTGCGCTTCGGTTCCACAATGCCCAAGGCGCTATTCCTTTCATGTCACCATGGTCTCTGTCTGCCCACCAATGTGTGTATTTATATGCTGATGTTGTTTAATAAAGTTTTTCTTGAATGGAAAAAATAGTTATGATCCAGGTCTGCGAGCTCCTCTACAGAGCATTCTGCGTGGACCTTTCGAGGCCTGGAAGAGGTTTCTTTCTTCCGCTCTCCTGCAACGTGCCTGGCACTCCATAGCCCGCCTCCCTCCTGCTCCACAGTATCAAGTTTTTATTTATCAGATTATTTTGTGATACTTCAGCAGTTTCCAGCTCAGCAGACGAGGATGGGGGCCTTGTTTGGACAGTTCAATGCTCTACAAGCAAGACAAGCATCTCCTTCAGGCCTCAAAAGAACCTACCTACAACACTATGCATTCTATGAGCGGCAACCCTGGGATTATAAATTCACTTTTTCACATTCCTACGCTCTTGCTTCTACTACACCACAACCCCAAAGTTATGATTACACCAGATTCCTCGCTGTATATCAGTCATGTCTTTATAAACACTAAAATGTTGAAGTCGGATCTTACTCTACTTAATATTCACAGCAAAACCAACACAGTTAGCTTTAGGGTAAGAAAGTGCAGACAGGAATCCACTCCAGCTACAGCATTTTCTCCCCCTCATCCGGAGAGCTGAACAAGGAAAACATATAACAATCTAGAGCCTTGCCACCCACGTTTTCTTTCTCTTCTCCTTCTTTTTTTAGTTTTTTTTCCAACTGTGGATTGTAAATCACTTGTAAAGTGCCAATTGGGGGCTGGGGTAAACGCACAAGTCAGCATATAGAGCAAAAAGACGAACAGCAACTACAGCAACTGGCCACACCCAATATAACACTCATTTGTGTGAAGATAAAAAATTGTTTAAGTGTTTATCCCAAATCACCTAGAAAAGAAAAAAGGTTAATGTATTGGAATAGACTTGATCACGGGACATACCACAAAGTGGGCAGATATACTTACCCGGATAACAGTAACGTACAGTCCCGAGGTCGCTGTTAGTCTTTTCTAGCTCGGTGGATTTTCAGGGCTTCTGTCCTGCTTCGGTGCTGTTCGGCGATTCCCATAAAGGCAGTTCCCTCACGACGTCCACCAGTGTGACTCGCTGGCTCCGCTGTCATTAACGTTCATCATAGTTTTTCACCTGACTTCTACCAATAGCTAAGGTGCTGAGGTCAAAGTCGCGTGCCTCCAGAGAGCGACACTTTTTTTTTTTTTTTTTTAAATTATATGCGGGCAGTTTCTTCTCTTTCCATTTCTTCGATCGTCGCCCGACGGCCCTCCCCCCCTTTCCGCGGCCTTTCTCATCTACTTGCCTGGGTCGATGGCGCACAATTCCGATCAACGTTCTCTTTGTCCGCCAAAAGCATGTGACTTTTTCGCCTGTTGTTTCCAAACGTGCTCGCATCTTAGAGTACATTTAGCAGGGTGTGTATTATGTACAGTCTATGCAATTCCCCCTCTCATACTTATTTCATTTTAGCCCACCAATAAAGCCTACCTTTGGATTGTTGCTTTAAAGGGGGAATTCCCCATTTTCTGACGCCAAGTTATAACGAAATATTTCTAATTCATTCTTTTTCCCCTGTATCATCAATATCCAAAAACCGATCTGTCTACAACATCCTCTCCGATGCTGTCATTTCTGTTGAAAGCTCTTCCTTAAGTTTTACTACTAGTGGACAGAATCTGACCATGGGTCCACACATGTGCACGGCTCCGTTAGATCACCGGCCAGAGCATAATCAAAACTGAAACTGTGATTTAAGTGCATCCGGACACCTCGTGCGTGACTGTGTGTCAGATTTCTGTCCACTGGAAGTAAACCAAGACGTTTCTCTATAGATGACAACAAGCCGGTATCTATAGAAACCGTGAGGATTGATACAGAAAGTAATATTGGAAAAACTCATAATAACTTTTTCACTATCAACCAACCCAAAAATAATTTATTTTTTCTATTGCTGCCACATGGAATACCCCTTTAAACTAACAATAGCTTGTTTTTCTTCTTCCTGACCTATGTACTTGTGGTTCTTGTGACCTCACTCATACATTTGAATTTCTTCTCTGTCCCACAGTTTGGTAATACAAACGCTCTTTGGATAGATTACCTAATCTTACGGCCCACCACAACGGTCCCCTTTTGATATCTCTGTGTGACCCGTAGTTTCAGACGCTTATGTGATTTTTAGGAACCGCTTTGGAAGCCAACATACATCGATGTAAATATATCTTGCTTGAAGTAAAACAATACATTAATCCTCCATAATACAATGAAAAAAAAAAAAAAAAAACACAACAAAAAATTGCTCTTTATATGGGGGCATGCGTTTGAGAATTCCTCATCTTAATTCCTGTAATTCAAAAATTCAGACAGTTCAGTCTTGTTTTTTTTTTCAACTATGTTACTAGCTCTTGGAGAGGCATCTATTTCTTTTGTTGGGTATACTTTATCTCTTGTATGTTTATAAATTGCAATTTAAATTCCACTCATATCTTTGGGTATTCTTCACTTTAAAATATCTCTATGCACAGCAAGTCCTGGGCTGTCTGGGACTGCAGGAAGATACCTGGAGTCAACTCTGGTGATGGCCTGAGTGCCCACAGAAAGGGCTCTGAGTGCCACCTCTGGCACCAGTGCCATAGGTTAGCCATCACTGCCCTAGAAGGTCAGATTGTTCCTACCATATACTGCAATACAACTGTATCGCGGTATATGACATTTCTGCTCACTATGCATTACAATGAGCCACTGGCTCATTGTAATGAATATGCAAAAGCCATTAAGCCTCGGGTCATATGAAGACCTGAGGCTACCATGGCAACCGATTGCCGCACCCCCGAACGTCACGTTGCGCCCATGCGCCGCCACGTTTAAAGTGCCGCCGGCGACTTTGCCGGCGGCAAACAACAGGTTAACTCCCGCAACCAACTTGACTAAATAAGGAAAGCTGGAACACAACCTGACAAGGTAACAACTGTTCCAGTTCGAAAGGACTGAGCTGAGGGCCAAGATCCCACTATAACATCAAAGAGGGCACTCTTTTTACACTGATATCAGATGATGAGTTTGTCAACATTTCGAGAACAAGCTATGAGTCAGAGTCTGGCTCCCTTTTCATCTATGCACCATCCGACGTGCTGCAGAAAAGCTCTTTAAATGAGACCCATAGAGACTTACTGTACAATTGTACGAGCCCTCTGACTGTCAATGAGCTGCTAATGTGGACAGTTTTTTCTGCCTCTTCTCTCTGTCTTATAGCATATTTATGCATCCTGAGAGAATGTGGAAGAAAGTCTACGCTGAGCAATTAACTTACATTTTAATGATGTCAGTAAATGATTTCCATTTTCTGCATTGATAGGCCGTGACCTTCTTCCAGTAACCTACCACATAGGGGACACCTAGATTGTCGCTTTTCAAATCATAGAGTCCCTGACCACTTTACATTGATTGGTAAAGCTTGTGGGATGAATACTTAAATGTCTAAATAGGGTAAAGGGGCATCATTTTCTCTTTTAGTGACTACACAGTCAATGCAGTGTTCTCTAACAGATATCTGTGAGATTTCATTCTCTCCAAAAGACAGATGGTACCACATGTTCAGAGCTTAACACCATGGTCACTTATATGACCAATTTTTGGCCATAAGGAGGATAGTATAGAAAGAAATCAATGTTAAAAGGAAACATTAAGCAAACTTATAGAACAAGGTTATTGATCAGCTGCGGCATACATACCCTGCTGTATTGTATTTTCGCCACCAGCAATAGGTCCCTCATTACTAGAGGCCTGGGAAAACAGACCCTAAGCCTATGGTGTGCAGGTGGGTAAGTATTGATAAATGAAGTATTTAAGACACACAATAAACACCCCATTATTCTCAAGCAGGATCATCGCACTATTTCTATGACAACTAATATATCAATTAGACGCATTAATTAAATATTCACTCAAGAAATCATTTTTGGGCTATATACAATTAAAAATCTATAATTTTTTCGGTGATAAGTCACTACCTTATATATGGACACACCTTTTTAATTAAGATAGATAGATAGATAGATTAGATAGAATAGATACATAGATAGATAGATATAGATAAGATAGATAGATAGTTTGATAGAATCCAGAGATGCAGCATTCCGTAGTAAGTGGAATAGGGTGAATCTTTATCCATGTGATTCACCATATTCCACTTACACTGGAGTGCTGCCTCTTCTCTGGATCTACTTGAACGGACCGGCAAGGGACCTACGGCTGTTGCACCCTTACTTACCTGTGCTGCTTGGACCTTTCCTTTTGTAGAAGTAGATGATAGATAGATAGATAGATAGATTAATAGATGATTATTGAATACAATGTCTTATAATTTGTTTACTTAGTATCTGACTGAACGATATTTTTTCATGGAAAAGTAGATTATCGCAGTTTCCTAATTTGATTTTACTGGAGCCACTGATAGACAACAAGTGAGACAAATACAGTTGACCTGATAAAATAAACATATACTTTGCATGCAGGGAGCTATAATCAAAAATCAAAATATTAGAGATGATCGAGTAATACTCGTCCCGAGCTTGATGCTCGTTCGATATTAGGTACTCGAAACGGCTCGTTGTCGGACGAGTGTTTCCCTGCTGAGATCGAGCATTATTTAATTAAAAAAAACACAGTGAAGAACAATGAGAATTAGAATTTAAAAACAGTGAAACACAGTGAAACCAGGATCAATTGATTAGAAAAACACAGTGAAAAAAC
The DNA here is from genome assembly GCA_019512145.1 of Engystomops pustulosus. NCBI lineage: Eukaryota > Metazoa > Chordata > Amphibia > Anura > Leptodactylidae > Engystomops > Engystomops pustulosus. The sequence continues at coordinate 79,190,529 of CM033641.1, forward strand.
ACAGTGAAGATAGAGATTACAGATGTTCGGGCCACATTGCTACTTGTTCGGAAGATACAGCGCGGGAAACGGTTGCAAACAAAATATATGTGAAGAACTGAAGAACAGGTGGCAGGACAGGACACAAGGGAGCAGCACAGAGACGCGGAGCGGAGCAGCGACCAAGACAAACCGGCAGCAGCACAGGCAGCGGCAGGCACGAGAGCCGGCGGGGACATCGGCAGGCAACGGAGACGGCGTGCGCTACAGGCACCTGAGGACGCGGGGACGCCAGGCACGGAGACATTGGTGGCACGGCAGGCACGTAGAACCGGGCCGGGCAGCGGCAGCGGACACCGGAGCAGGCAGCCGGGCACGCGGCAGGCACGGAGACACCGGTGGCAGCGGCAGGCACGGAGACAGCGGGCAAGGCAGGCACGGGACGCGGGGCAGCGGCACGTGACACTCGGGAGACGCAGCGCGGATACACCGGCAGGCAACGGAGACACCAGGGCAGCGGCAGGCAGGAGACACGGGGCAGCGCAGTCATGAGAGACGCGGGGCAGCGGCAGGCACGAAGAGCGAGAGATCGGGGAGACGTCATGAAGAAGAGAGAAGATGCCCGGGACAGCGTACTCCCGACAAGTAAGCGCGATGTGCCGAACATCTGCATCTTTCTTCACTGTGTTGTTTTCACAGCGTTTTTCACTTAATGATCCGTGGTCACTGTTTTTATTCTATTTTCACTGTTCTTCACAATTGACTAATTGTCGGGATGATATATACGCATGAACGGTAAGTAGAAGAATAGATTGCAGATTTTTGATACTCTGCTAACTGATCAGAATACATTCTTTTCATTAATAACACCTAGTTATATTCCTGAACCATGGTCCTTTGAGAAAATCTCGGGTCTCCCATTGACTTCAATGGGGCTCGTATTCGGGAAAACGAGCACTCGACATCAGAAAAGTTTGTCTCGAATAACGAGCACCCGACATTTGTAGTGGCTCGTCTCAATCTCTAAAAAATCATTTCCTAAGCATTCTCAAAGTATTGGAAAGGGGTTATTCCTCCGGAACATTCTACGACATGACTCGCTCTTTTCTATGGAAAAGCCTTGTTATATTTATGGATGGATTATAATTAGAGATTAGCGGCACTTAAAATGCTCGGGTGCGTTATTCGGACGAACTTTTCTCCTGTAGTGCTCCGAGTGCTCGTCTCGAACAACGAGCCCCATTGAAGTCAATGGGAGACCCGAGCATTTTCAAAGGACCCTGGTTCAGGAATAAAATGGTTAGTTAATTGAAAAAGAATGTATCGTGATAAGTAGCAGATGTATGCAACAATTGCCAATCATTCTTCACTGTCATAGCTATATGACTCAGACAAGTTAGAGATGTGAAGAAACGTGAGAATAGAATAAAACAGTGAACACGGATCCATTTAGTTGAAAAACGCTGTGAAAAACACGCTTGAAAAATAGATTGCAGTGTTCTTTTTATGACACCTCTGCTTCTGTCGGGAGCATACGACTGTCCGGATCTGCTCCTTTCTTCACTGAGTCTCCCCGATCTCCTGCCCCTTCGTGCTGCCGCTGCCCGGTGTCTCCGTGGCCTGCCGCTGCCCAGGTGTTCTCCGTGCCTTCCGCTGCACCGGTGTCTCCGTGCCTGCCGCTGCCCCGGTGTCTCCGTGCTCCTGCTGCACCGCGTTTCCGTTGCCGCACTCTGCCGCTGTCTCTGGCCCGCTCGTCCCGCTGTCCCTCCGTGCACGACGCTGCCCCGCTGTCTCCGTGCCCGCCGCTCCCGTGGTATGTGTCCCGCGCTGCCTCGCTGTCTCCGTGCCGCCGTCGACCCCGCTGTCTCCGTTTGTCCTGGCGTGCCCCGCTGTCCTCCGTGCTGCTTGTCCCTCTTTTCCTCCAAGCTGCACCCGTTCTGCCCCGCTGTCCCGTGCTCTGCGCCGCTGCCAGATGTCCCGTGCCCGCGCTCCCAGATGTCTCCGTGCGCTCCGACTCCCGCTGCCCACAAGTCCCGTTGCCTGCCGCTGCCCCGTCCGTCTCGTGCCTGTCGCTGCCAGCGTCTCCGTGCCTGCCGATGCCCCACCGCCTCCGTCCTGCACTGCCTGTGCTGATCCCCGGTGTCCTGTGCTGCTCCCCGGTGTCTCTGTGCCTGCTCCCTTGTGTCTCTGTCCTGCTCACCGTGTTTTCATTGGTTGCTTACATACTATTTGTTCGGCACCGTTCCAGGCGTATCTTCCGACAATCAGGATGTGTCCGAACATCTGTATCTATCGTCACGTGGTTTTCACTGTGTTTTTCACTTAAATGATCCTGTGTTCCCTGGGTTCACTGTTTTTTATTCTATTCTCATGTCTTCACTGTGTTTTTTTAATTAAATGCCGATCTCGAAGCAGGGGAAATACTCGTCCGACAACGAGCGTTCGAGTACTTAAGACTCGACACGAGCATCAGCAGGAACGAGTATACTCGCTATCTCTAATTATAATGATATTGACCTTTAAAACTAAAATGATATTGATTAACTGAATGCTGATCTTTTAACCCTTGTAATTTTACTTTGACCGTGATGTTATTATATGTCCTGCCATGTAGTGGGAACCGGAAAAAAATTCCAATGTGGAAAAATTGAAAAAAAAAAAACGTGTGTGCATCACGTTCTTGTTGGCTCAGTTTTTATGACTTCATTGCTGCAGCTCCAAATAACACCTATGCTTTATTCTTTCAGCAATGATCGCACGATGATCCAAATTTATATATGTTATTGCGTTTTAATACATTTCAAACATTAAATGAATGTGTACAAAAAAGAAAAAAAAAATTCGCCATCTTCTGACGCTAATAACTTTTTCATACTTTGGTGTACGGAGCTGTGGGTGATGTCATTTTTGTAAATGAGCCAAAGGTTTCATTGCTATCATAAAGAGGACTGTTAGACATTTTTGATAATTTGTACATTTTATTTCATTTAAAAGGGGTGTGTAAAAGTCGCTTTCGGACATTTGGGCGCCATTTACTGTCTCGGAGGTCCACAGCCGGTTATAACCGTTTTTATATTTTGATAGATGAGGCATTTGGGAGCGGCGATACCTAATGTGTCTGTGATTTTACTGTTTATTATATTTTGAATCAGTTCTAGGGCAAAGGAGGTGATTTGAACTTTTATATTATTTATTGTTTACATTTTTAAACTTTTTTTTTTTTCCAATTTAGACCTCTAGGGTACCTAACCTAGAGCCAGATTGTTCTACCATACTGCAATACACCTGTATCGCGGTATATACATTTTGCCACTATCATTCAATGAGCCACTGGTCATGTAAGGAATATGCAACCATTAACTCGGTCAATGAGACCAGGTACCATGGCAACGATTGCGCACCCCCGAACGTCACGTGCGCCCATGCGCCGCATTTTAAGTGCCCGGCGACTTGCCGGCGCAAACACAGTAACCCCGCAACCAACTGACTAAATCAGGAAAGCTGGAACAAAAACCTACAACGGTAAATGTTCAGTTCGAAGAGAGCTGAGGCCAAGATCCCACTGAAACAGTGATGGCGAACCTTTTAGAGACCGTGCAGCAAATCAAACCAAAACCACTTATATCGCAAAGTGCCACCCCAGGAATTATACCCCTGCTCTGCACAACTTTCATGACATATTCAGCCCCTTGAGGCACCATAAAGCAGAAATAGTCCAGGTAGCGCTGTCACTTTAAATAGCTCTGTGCACAGCAAGTCTGGGTTGTCTGGGATTCAGGAAATACCTGGAGTTCCACTTGGTAATGGCCTGGGTGCCCCCAGAGAGGGCTCCGAGTGCCACTCTGGCACCGTGCATTGGTTCGCCACATGCACATAACATCAAAGAGGCAATCTTTTTACAACTGATATCAGATGATCATAGATTATACAGAACTGATTACAGTACATGTAGAAGTCCCCAAAGAGTGGGGGGGGGTCGGCAGTAGTAATTTTGCTATTGATGTCACGATCATTTGGCCCTTCATCAATCCATAAGTGTCTACTTTCAACCAGTCAATAATCCATCAGTATTGCTAAAGCCAAAAACAAACAGGAGTTGATCCAGAACAGAGATGACCCGTAAATGGGAAATTTGCATATCCTGTGTGTTCTGTATCCACTCCTGCTTTAGGTATCAATCCTGAAGCTTTATTCCTTCTGATAGATGAAATGAAGGAGGAAAACCAAATATAGTGGCAAAACATGAGCGATGGAGGGTGATAAACAGCATTATGGAAATACATTGTGTTCTAGGAGCAGCGTCAGTGGCAGGACAAGTGTAGCACGCAGAGTGGCACAATGACAAATTATGGAGGTGGCAGCAACATCGTAGGCACAGAGTGGCAGAATGACAGGTGTGGGGTGGCAGCAGCAGCATTATGAAGTCAGAGAGTGGCACAATGACAAATTCTGGAGCTAGCAGCCACATGGTAGGCGACAGTGTGGCACAATTACAAAGTTAGAGGTGGCGGCAGAAGCAGAGGTCAATGAGTGGCACCAATGACAAGTTCTGCAGGTGGGTGGAAGCATTTGGTATGGCCACAGAGTGGCCAATGACAAGTGTGGAGGTGGTGGCAGCAGTAGTCAGCAGCAGGAAGCACAGAGAGTGGCACAATGACAATTTGGGGGTGGCGCAACATGGTAGGCCACGGTGTGGCACAATGACTGTGGAGTGTGGAGGTGCCGGCAGCAGCAGCAGGAGGTTGAAAGTGGCACAATGACAGACTGTGGAGGTGGGTGACAATTGCATCCTTGTTAAAGATGGTGGAGGGCAGATGGAGCAACTAGCAGCAGATGTGTGGCATCAGGCGGGTGGCAGAATCAAATAGTGGCTGAGGCAGGTACAGTATTTTTGCATGCACCAGAGTATAAGGCGCACCATCAATAAATGCCTGCTAAAACGTTCTAGGTTATATATTAAGGCGCCCAGATGATAAGGCGAACCTGATTAGGATGAATGACCAGCAGGTGGCAGACCTGTGCACAGTTCAAGGTAGCTATTGTCTGTAAGTATGGTTCATATATAAGGGGAACTGGACTATAAGGCGCACCTTTGATTTCTCAGAAAATCGAAAAATACAGTAGTTAGAATCCAGACTAATTTCTCAACATTTGGGGGAGGCGTCATCGCTGATCTAATCTGATGCATAAGGCATTGGTGTGTTGAAATCCTGGCCGAACCACACCTGATTCATCTTGACAAAGGTCAGTCTCTCCACATTACAGGTGGACAAGCGGGTTCTCCTTGGGGTAACAAATTGAATTGAAATTTGGGGAACGCAGAACCCCAGAAACTGACACCCTGGAACTTGAGAAAAAATCACTTCAGCAACTATGTGGATTTGACACGTATTTCTTGATATCTACTTTAGCAACAAGAAAGAATTGAAATTTGGGGAATACAGAACCCCAAAATCTGACACCAAGGACTTTGAGAAAAATTCACTCCAGCAACTACGTTGATTTGACACAGATTTCTTGATGTCAACTTTAGCAACAAAAAAAAAAATTGAAATTTGGGGTATACAGATCCCCCAAAATGGATACCCTGGACTTTGAGCAAAAATCACTCCATCAGCTGCTGAGTACAAGCAGCTAGGCACTAGAGACAGCACATGCAGTATGAAATGACGGGATTGCAAATGGACATCTGTTTTTATAGGGCTGTGACATCACATAAGCCTGCTGGTCGCTGATTGGCTTACATGTCTGCAAATGTGAACAAGGGTGTTCCTTTCTACTTCCCTGAGTTCTCTGACCCATGTAACACGTTGCGCTCGTGGCCATTTTGCTAATAAAGGGAGGAAAAAAATTTGTTTCCACAAATCCCCATAAACTTCGGATTTGTGCTGAACCAAAGTTTTCCTGAAATCCTAAATGAATTCCACTTCGTTAGAATTTCCCCATCTCTAATTACTACCACTGTAAAAATAAAGGGAATATGTCGTCAGTTTTGACCATACAAAGCTGCATACAGTGTTAGGCAGTAGCCCTGGAGAGCTGTGTAGTCATATCTTTGTTGTTAGTAGTGAGGGGACGGAAAATAGTTATAATCGGGGCGTGGCCTAGCAATGGAAGAGTGAGGACACCCCATTGCTGAAGGTCTGAAGAAGACCTCACCTGCCCCCACGACGCCCACCAAGACCACAATCGGCCACTTCTTCGGGGGTTAACCACCGCTGATGTCTCAGCCAGCGGTCACCATGCGGTCCCACGATGGCCGCCCCCGTACCCGGCCGTCAGCACCTAAACCCGCAGCCGCCTCCTCACCTCACCGCTCGGCAGTGGTGCCGAAAGCCGCAGCGGCCACTCCGCCATCACCTTCTCAGCACCCGACACAAGAGGTGTCTCAGACCCAGACTCCGGAGGCGGCGCGCAGCTCCCCATGATCGCTGTAGGATCATGCAGCAGGAGCCGAGCGTGATGCGCCACTGCCTACATCGGCGCTACCACGCTCCTCAGAGCTACAACCCCCCAGCTAACCCTGCCACCTTCAGCTTCACCCAAATATCATATAGGGGCACAGTGTGGTACCCATGGGGGACTCTGGTTTCCCAGGGAGACCACACCACCCCCTCCATGGACCCCATAAACTTACCACAACACAGTCGGGACAACCACTCCCTGGCTTGATGTCCTCCCTAACCCACAGTCCCATGCATATGTGCCCAGCCACGTGGGTCAATGGAGCCATCAATCCCAAGCTCAACAGCAGAGCCTGCACTAACCCCCCAGAATCCCCACAGTCCAGGACATCAAGGCCCTACTTTCCTCTTTACCTACTAAAGGGATTTGTCACAATTTGCTACACAATGACAAATTTTATGTCACAATGACAAACTCTGGGGCTGCAGCAACATGTAGGCCACAGTGTGGACACAATGACAGAGTGTGGAGGTGGGTGACAATTCCAGTCCTTGTTAAAGATGGTGGGAGGCAGAGAGGAGCAACTAGGCAGCAGATGTGTGGGCATCGAGCGGGAATCAGAATAGTGGCTGAGGAGGTACAGTATTTTCGGACTATAAAGGTGCACCAGGAGTATAAGGCGCTTATTCATGCATAAGCCTGCTAAAACGTCTAGTTCATATATAGGCGCACCAGGATGATAAGGCGAACCTGATTCTTAAGGATATGCAACAGCATGGTGGCAGACCTGTGCACAGTTGAAGGCAGCTGTTTGTCTGTAAGTATGGTTCAATATAAGGCACACACTGGACTATAAGGCGCACTTTGATTTCTCAGAAAATCGAAAAATACGGTAGTTAGAATCAGACTAATTTCTTCAACATTTGGGGGAGGCGTCATGGCTGATCTAATCTGATGGCACAAGGCCATTGGTGTGTTGTAATCCTGGCCGAATCACACTCTGATTCATCTTGACAAAGGTCAGTCTCTCACCACATGTACAGGTGGACAAGCGGGTTCTCTTGTTGGTGGTAACAAGATTGAATTGAGAGTGCCCCTGACTCTTAGGTCAGTGGGCTAGCCCTCCCCTTATGGTGATTGCGCCCACAACTCTCAGTCATTGCGGGGTTGCTGTGTAGTGGCTCACGAATGTTGCCGCTACTACACATTACCAATAGGCTTAGGGACACAGGCTGAAACTGGTTTGTTTAGACCGAATTCCCTTGTTAGCCCGCACTTTTAGTTCCCGCTGCGGCCCCCGATTATAGGTGCTGCTGGTTATCTTCTTCCTGGACTTACTAACCTTTTCTTTTTTGTATACCTCTCCCCCCTCCTCTCTCACACTTCCAACTCCCCTTCTTCCCTTACCTCCAATTCACGGGTGGCAGCCGGACATGAAACCCTCTCATCGATACACCTACCTCTCCAATGGGCAGACTGAAGATCGCATTTTCAACACTCAGGGACTGAACTCCCCATCCTGATATGAGCGCTCCTATAGGACTTCACCACTTTCCATAAACACAGGAACCCAGATTCTATGCTACAAGAGACTCATTCAAAAACCAATTCATGTCCCCCTATGATTACAACACAACACAACTACAACCAAATGGTTTTACTTTGCCCAACAACCCATGGTGTCATGCTCTTGGGGTAGCGATCGTCCCTGCCCCAAAATCCCTCACGCACACGATAGTAGACTGCAACCACTGACCCCAATGGCGAGTGGATATCCTCCTAATGGACATTGGTGGCCCCCATTCTCAGTCCATAACGCTTACGTTTCCAACCAAAATAGGTCCCCCCTCAACAACTCCTGGACGTGATTCATCTCCCTCCTCGCATCAAAGGTACATGTATTCTGGGGGGCAACCTTTATTGACTCTTGTACCCCATCCTCGTACCCAATTCAACAGCAGATCGATGTATTACATCTTATTTCATAACGCCCAAATGAAGAATGTCCCTTATCTACATCTCCAACTCTTGTGACATCATGGAGATTACAACATCCATCAGACAAAGACTACAGCTTTCTTTTCTGCCCCACTCACTGTAGTATACATGTAGATGCACTGCTCATGTCTATTGCTCACTCAGCTCCTGTTCCTTAATAGGAAAGAATGGCTGTGGAGACTTCAATGAGTCCTTGCTCTTTAGACCCACTTTGCACCACTGAGGTCACCCGTCCCATTGCCACTTCAGCTCTGATAACGAACTGGACACCTATTCTGGCATTTGCTAAAGTGGGAGACCCTTAAGGGATCCATACGGCAAGTGTTCATCAAACACGGTGCTCGCTAGTTAATGATAAAAAAGCACAACACGTCTCCGTAGTGGCTCTGAAAAGGGGTTACGCTCTCTTTGGAACTTGCAACATAAAGCCCTATCCACCCGATTCTGACGACCTGCACGCCTGCAGGCAGCTAGGTTGGAGGTCAGCGCCTTATAGGAGGGATGCTTCAGGTGTGGTCTGTCGTAGTAAATTCTAACGAGTACTGGCAAATAAATGTGGACGCGTTCATGCTCGCCCAGAGTCCTAGTACAACAGAAAAACACAATCCTTTATTCAACATTAAGTCCTCCCCAGAATGTGTGGTGCATCACCACTCCAGAGATCATCGGACACTTTCCTCCTTCTATCAAAATCCCTGTACAACCTCCCAGTTCACACACTTCAGGATTTCGCCTCCCTTATTTATTACCACCACACACCCCCCAGTCACATTATAACCCTCCTCTCCGCTAGCTCCATATCTGAATTGGAGAGGCCATTTAGTCCATCGGAAACTTGCCCAAATGATCAAAAACCTCCCGTGGAGGCAAAAAGCCCAGGACCCTGGATGGATTTATATTGGCCAAACTTCTTTAAGCATTTTTCAAAAGAATTGATCCCTATCTCAGTCACAGGCTTTCAACACACAGTCGCTCGGTCTCCCCCTTCCTGGCACAGTCCCCATCTGCTTCTATATTGCTATCATTCCACCCAACCAGGCAAAGACCCACAATTGTGCTCCAACTACCGCCTCATTTCTCCTTCTTCAACTTAGAACCTAAAAATCTTCGCAAAGCTTCTGGCCAACAGACTCAATCTCACGACTACTGGTGACCCCTCATCAACCAGGATCAGTGGGATTTGTGCCAGGCAGAGGGGTCGAGACCAATACCATATAAAACATTGGACATAATGCATTATGCCTAGTTCACGCCAGATACCTGCAATGATCCTATCTCCTAGAACCGAAAACGGCCGTCCTTGACCAGGATTCTTGGCCCTCTCATCTCAGACAGACTCCTTATAATATTAGGCATAGGCCCGAACCTTAAGTCTCAAAATCCTCTCCCTTTACCAAACCTCCTCCGGCAAAAATAAAAATAAATGACAGTCTTCTCTGACCCATTTCCCATCACAAACAGCACTAGCCAAGGATGTCCCCCTCTCCCAACTCCTATAGTACCTGGTAATGGAGCACCTCCGGCGGCGATTCGAAACAATCCTGGCATTGGGGAGTCGGCCGTGGGACGGAACATAAGAGTTCGGCCTTTGCGACACGATTTATTGGTCTACTTATTCGGATCCTCATTCCTTTCTCCCCAGCTCTGAATGGCTGAGCTGGACAAGTTCGGCACAATGGTCAAACTTCATTGGTCACATGACAATCTGAAGCTCTAATATATCAATGACCCTCCCCTTCCTCTCCCCCTCTGCCGACCTAACCCCCCCTTGTGGTCAGGATTCCCCTTCGTCTGGCCGCCGGGGGCATGTTTAAATCATCTTAGGGATTCATAATCCGTACAGACCTGTCCAGTTATTTACAGACACACTTTATCCCCTCTGCTAACTAAGTTTGAGAAAGACCTAACCTCCTGGAAAATAAGAAAGAATTTTCCTGGTTTTGGTGACGTTTAATATAATCCTTCCAAGATGACCCACGCACCTCGCTTGCTTTCTACCTTATACAAACTATATAACCGATATTTATAACCTCACCTTCTGGAAAAGATCTGAAAATGCTTCCTCTGGTCCAACAGGCCGCCCAAGACCTCCTGAGAGAAGCTTGACATGCCCCAAGGACATGGGGGGTATAGGGTACCCGATTATATCTGCTTTTTTATTACTATGTCAGCAGCGTATCTTCTTGGGTTCTGGACTTTTTTCCTACACCAAATCCTCAGGAATGGGCTCAGGAAATCTCGCCCAAGGACCTCACAGCCCTCCCCTGGACCTCCACCCTCAACCTCTCGAGAACCCATCCACCACTCTCCTTTACCACGGCGGCACACTATTCGAACCTTGCGAAAATAAAGTGGTGGACGAATCTCTTCTCTCCTGATATGACTGATAAGGACCCCTTGCTCCAATCATAGCAACCCGCATTCCCACCGGGGGCATTCCAAGAACCCTTTCTTAGGCCACCCCGGAACAAACCGATCGGTTTCGCACGCAAGTGCTAGCAGGATCACACTCCAACCCTTAGGTTCTTACTACCTACAACCAACTTAAAAAAACACTTCTATGTACTCAAATAAGAGCCACGAAAAACTGTCACGCACTTTTGAGTTTGAACAGCGCGTGCCTAACACTAACCCAACCCCATGCCATATCCTGTTTGATTTAAAACTACTATTTAGCCTCAATACGACACGCTCATCCCCGTTGGTCCCCCCCATTTATGCTACTGCTATGGGTGAGAAACTGAATTAGGAAAAATGTTTTCTCTTCCCATCCCAGTGGTTAAAGTGCTTCTGCCTCACTCAGAGGTCTGCTATCAACCACCAGACACATGGAGACAAGTTACAAAGTCCTCTCCAGGTGGTACAGTAGTGCCCGTCTCAGCTGCATCTCTGGTATCCAGAGGTCCCTGATGTATGCTGGCGATGCGGAACAGGGAGCTGCACCATGACCCCCATTTGGTGGTCCTGTCCAAAACTCAGAACTTTCTGGTCCACGGTTACCGCCGTGCATCCAAAGCATTACCGGCACCACAATTCCAAGCACCCCTGAAAGCGACCCTTTTTATTCATGTTTGACTATGTCCGACACACAAATATAAGAATCCTTAATAGCCACCACGTTCAATCGGCCAAGACAGTTTTTTTCCTAGAAGATTGGCGGTCTGATTCCCACCCCGCACGCATATCTGAAATGTGCAGATTAATCAGAAGTTACACACACACATGAATGGAGAACTCAAGCACAATCCCCCACAGCACGTACCCGACTGATTTCCAATATCCTGTGTTTCACACTGCATTATCATATCCTTTCCTCCCCTGAATACCGGGCACTCCAAGACTGAGACAACGGATGGAATCGACACACCCCAACCCCGTCCTGTTTGCTGCCTTCCTTACATTATCCTATCCTCCACTATCCTCCCCACCCCTTCTCCATTCCCCTTCTCATTGCATCACTCTCTTCCCCTTTTTCTTTCCCTCTTCTTTAATCCCCAGTTACACTAAGTTTATAAATGAATATACAAATGTGTTGTTCAAGCTCTACAATATTTTTGTACCATGCCGACTTCAATACTTAGGTTTCGCTTCGGTTCCACAATGTCCCACAAGGCGCTTTTTACATTTATGTACGGCACCATGGTCTCTGTCATGCCCACCAATGTGTTTTGTATTTATTATGGTCTGGAGGTGAATTTTAATAAGGTTTTTCTTGAATGGTAAAAAATAGTTATGTCCAGGGTCTGCAGTCCTTTCTAAGAGACCGCTGGTGGACCCTTTCACAGCCTGGAGAGGTTCTCTCTTAATTTCTGCACATCCCGCACGTGTTGGCCTCCATAGCTCCGGCCCCCTATCCTACTCACAGTAGCGAAGTTTTAGTAGGATTTTTTTGTGTATACTTACAGCAGTTCCACTCTAGAGAAGAGGGATGGTGGCTGTTTGGACAGTTCCAATTGCACTATAAAAGCAAGAAATCCTCCTTCAGGCCTCAAAGATGCCTACCTACAACATCTTGCAAGAGCGGTCACACTCGTGATTTATAAATTCATCTTTTCAAATTCTCCTATGCTTCTTACTACACATCACAACCAAGGTGATGATATACATCAGATCTGACTAACAGGTTCCGTCGTTTGTATATCCAATCAACTAAAATGTTGAAGTCGGATTTACTCTTAATATTACAAAGAAAGCAAACACAGTAGTGATGTCTCAGCCAGCGGTCACCATGCGGTCCCACGATGGCCGCCCCCGTACCCGGCCGTCAGCACCTAAACCCGCAGCCGCCTCCTCACCTCATTGGCCCCACGGGCCCTGGTACGGGGGGCGGCCATCGTGGGACCGCATGGTGACCGCTGTGCTGAGACATCAGCGGTGGTTAAACCCCCGAGAAGTGGCCGATTGTGGTCTTGGTGGGCGTCGTGGGGGCAGGTGAGGTCTCTTCAGAATCAGCAATGGGGTGTCCTCACTCTTCCATTGCGAGGCCACGCCCCGATTTAACTATTTTCCGTCCCCTCACTACTAACAACAAAGATATGAACACCAGATCTCCAGGGTACTGCCCTAACACTGTATGCAGCTTTGTATGGTCAAAACTGATGACATATTCCCTTTATTTTTACAGTGGTAGTAATTAGAGATGGGGAAATTCTAACGAAGTGGAATTCATTTAGGATTTCAGGAAAACTTTGGTTCACCACAAATCCGAAGTTTATGGGGATTTGTGGGAACAAATTTTTTTTCCTCCCTTTATTAGCAAAATGGCCACGGAGCCAAATGTGTTAACTGGGGCAGAGAACTCAGGAAGTAGAAAGGACACCCTTGTTCACATTTGCAGACATGTAAGTCAATCAGCGAAGCAGGGCTTATGTGATGTCACAGCCCTATAAAAACAGATGTCCATTTGCCATCCCATTATTTCACACGCATGGCTGTCTCTAGTGCCTAGCTGCTTGTACTCAGCAGCTGATGGAGTGATTTTTGCTCAAAGTCCAGGGTATCCATTTTGGGGGATCTGTATACCCCAAATTTCAATTTTTTTTTTTTGTTGCTAAAGTTGACATCAAGAAATCTGTGTCAAATCAACGTAGTTGCTGGTAGTGAATTTTTCTCAAAGTCCTTGGTGTCAGATTTGGGGTTCTGTATTCCCCAAATTTCAATTCTTTCTTGTTGCTAAAGTAGATATCAAGAAATACGTGTCAAATCCACATATTAGTTGTGAAGTGATTTTTTCTCAAGTTCCAGGGTGTCAGTGTTGGTGGGTTCTGCGTTCCCCAAATTCAATTCAATTTGTTACCCCAAGGAGAACCGCTTGTCCACCTGTAATGTGGAAGAGACATGACTTTGTCAGGATGAATCAGGTGTGGTTCGGCCAGGATTTCAACCCAACCAATGCCTTATGCATCAGATTAGATCAGCCATGACGCCTCCCCAAATGTTGAGAAATTATCTGGATTCTAACTACTGATTTTTGATTTTCTGAGAAATCAAAGGTGCGCCTTAAGTCCAGTTCCCTTATATATGAAACATACTTACAGACAATAGCTACCTTGAACTGTGCACAGGTCTGGCCACCTGCTGGTCATCATCATAATCAGGTTTCGCCTTATCATCTGGTGCGCCTTATATATGAACCTAGACGTTTTAGCAGGCATTTATTGATGGTGCGCCTTATACTTGGTGACCTTATAGTCCGAAAAAATACTGTGTACCTGCCTCAGACATATTGTGATTCTGCCCACCCGCTGTGCCACCATCTGCTGCTAGTTGCTCCATCTGCCCCCACCAATCTTAACACCAAGGACTGCAATTGTCAAACCACCTCCACAGTCTGTCATTGTGCCACTTTCAGACTCTCTGCTTTGCTGTGCCGGCACCTCCACACTCCACAGTCATTGTGCCACACCATGGCCTACCATGTTGCTGCCACCCCCACAGAATTTGTCATTGTGCCACTCTCTGGCTTCATGCTGCTGACTACTGCTGCCACCCAACCTCCACACTTGTCATTGTGCCACTCTGTGGCCTACCAAATTGTTCCACCTGCAGAACTTGTCATGTGTGCCACTCTATGACCTCATGCTTCTTGCGCCACCTCTACACTTGTAATTGTGCCACACTGTCGCCTACCATGTTGCTGCTACCCCAGAATTTGTCATGTGCCACTCTCTGACTTATAATGCTGCTGCTGCCACCCCCACACTCTGTCATTCTGCCCTCTGGGCCTACGATGTCTGATGTGCTGCACCTCCATAATTTGTCATTGTGCACTCTGGCGTGCTACACTTGCGCTGCCCAATGACCGCTTGTCTTCCTAGAACACCATGTGATTTTCCTATAATGCTGTTTTCACCCTCCATCGCTCTATGTTGTTGCCACTATATTTGGTTTCTCCTTCATTTCATCTATCAGAAGGAATTGAAAAGCTTCAGGATTGATAGCCTAAAAGCAGGAGTGGATACAGAACACACAGGATATGCAAATTACCATTTACTGGTCATCTCTGTGTTCTGGATCAACTGCCTGTTTGTGTTTTGGCTTTTTAGCAAAATACTGATGGATTATTGACTAGGTTGAAAGTAGGACACTTATGGAATGGATGAAGGGCAAATGTCAGTTGACATCAATGCAAAAATTACTGCCGAAACACCTCTCCATCTTTTGGGGGACTTTAATGTACTGTAATCGTTCTGTTATAATCTATGGGATCTCTGTTATCAGTGTAAAAAGGAGTGCCCTCATTGATGTTATAGTGGGATCTTGGCCTCAGCTCATTCCTTTCGAACTGGAACAGTTGTTACCTTGTAGGTTGTGTTCCAGCTTTCCTTATGTAGTCAAGTTGGTTGCGGGAGTAAACCTGTGTTTGCCGCCGGCAAAGTCGCCGGCGGCACTTTAAAACGTGGCGGGCGGCATGGCGCACGTGACGTTCGGGGGTGCGGCAATCGGGTTGCCATGGTAGCCTAGGTCTTCATATGACCCAAGGGCTTAATGGCTTTTGATAATTCATACAATGAGCCAGTGGGCTCAATGTAATGCATAGTGGAGCAGAAAATGTCATATTAACCGCGATACAGTTGTATTGCAGTGTATATGGTAGGAACAATCTGACATTCTAGGGGAATGTACCCTAGATGGTTCAATAAAATTGTGGAAAAAAAAAAAAAGTTTAAAAAATGTAAAACAATTAATAAATATTAAAAAGTTCAAATCAACCTCCTTTCCCTAGAAAAAGATTCAAAATTTATAAAAATAAACAATAAAATCACAGACACATTAGGTATCGCCGCGTCCCAAAATGGCCCCGGATCTATCAAAATATAAAAAACGGTTATAAACCGGCTGTGGACCCCGAGACAGTAAATGGCCGCCCAACCAAATGTCCCGAAAATTATGCGACTTTTACAACCTGTTTACATGAAAAAAAAATGTACTAAAAAATTATCAAAATGTCTAACAGTCCTCTTTTATGATAGCAATGAAACCTTTGGACTCAGTTAGCAAAAAATGGACATCACCCACAGCTCCGTACACCAAAGTATGAAAAAGTTATTAGCGTCAGAACGATGGCGAAAATTTTTTTTTCTTTTTGTACACATTCATTTAATGTTTTGAAAATGTATTAAAAAACGCAATAAAAAACATATATAAATTTGGTATCACTGCGATTCATGCGAACCAAGAATAAAGCAGGGTGGTTTGTTATTTGGAGCGCAGAGAATGAAAGTCGGAAAAAAAACTAGCCCCACAAGAACGTGTGCACAACACGTTTTTTTTTTTCAATTTTTTTCCACATTTGGAATTTTTTTTCCGGCTTCCCACTACATGGCAGGGAATAATAAATAAACATTCACGGGAAAGTAAAATTTGTTACGACAAAATAAGCCCTCACACAGTCTGTGGCACGGAAAAAAATAAAAAAAAGTTATGGATTTTTTGAGATGGAGGAGTGCGAGAAATGAGTGAAAATACCCTGCGGTCTTGTAAGGGGTTAGTTAAAGATCAGCATTCAGTTACATCAATAACATTTATAGTTTTTTAAGGTCAATAATCATTATAATCCTCCATAAAATATCCAAGGACTTTTCTATAGAACAAAAGAGCGAAGTCAGTTCGCTAGAGACTGTTTTCCGGAGGAATAAACCATTTCCCTTACTTTGAGGAATGGCTTAGGATAAATGATTATTTTTTTGATTTTTTTGCATTAATATTCACCTGCATGCAATAGTATATGTTATTTTATCAAGTGTCAACTGTACAGGCAGTCCCGGTGTTAATACAATAAAGATGGGGTCTGGAGTTTGTTCTAAGTGAATTTGTATGTAAGGTCGAAACTGTCATATTTTATAAATGAAAAGTCTATCTAGGAAAAAAATTTCTTTTGCCCCAGTGACAATTGATGTGTCGAGTTTCAAAAATTTTTGGTCGTAAAATTGGACCCACAGTTCAATTATATATAAAGCCTTCATAACAGAGAACCTCACAAGCTATCATTGCAGCCTGGACTATAATAAAAGCATCCAGAGAGCTTCCCACCAGAGGTCACAGTGGGCAGAGGGGTCCGTCTGTTAACTATGGGTTGTTCTGTAAGTCGGGTGGTCCTTAAGTAGGGGACCGCCTGTTGTTTTTATTGTCATCACTTTGTTGTCTATTCAGTTGCTCCAGTAAAATGCAAATTAGGAAACTGGCGAAAAGAATTATCATTTTCATGAAAAAAGAATCTGTTTTCAGTCAATGGCTGATACTAAGTGTAAACAAATTATAAATCAGAACATTTGATTCATGAATCTATCTATCTATCTATCTACAAAAAGTGAAAGTACCAAAGCACACAGGTAAGTAATAGGGTGCAAACAAGGCCGTAGGTCCCTTGGGCCGGGTCCGTTCCAAGTAATTCATGGGAAGAAGGGCCAGGCACTCCGAATTAAGTGGAATATGTGAATCACATGGTCAAAAGAGTCACCCTATTCCACTTACTACGGGAATGCTGGCTCTTTCTGGACTATCTATTCTATCTATCTATATCTATCTATTATCTATCTATCTATCATATCTTATCTATCTATCTATCTATCTGCTATATTTATATCTATACTATCCTATCTATCTATCTATCTATCTATTATCTTCTATCTATCTATCTATCTTATCTGTAATTAAAAAACAATGGTTGATTCATATTATTAAGGTAGTGACTTATCCACGTTATTTTTTAATTGTTTATAATACCCAATGATTTCTTGAGTGGAATTTAATTAAGGCGTCTAATGGAGAGATATTAGTTGTCATAGAAATTGCAGATATCCTTTGCTTTGAGAATAAATGGGGTGTTTATGGTTGTTGTGTCTTAAATCTTCATTTCTCAATCCTTACCACCTGGCACCACATAGGCTTAAGGGTCGTGTTTTCCCTCCAGGCCGCTATATTGAGGGAACCATATGCTGGGTGTCGAAATACAATTACGCGAGGGTGTATGTTTTTATGTAAAAAGCGGCAGCTGATCAATAACTTGTTCTCATAAGTTTCGCTTATGTGTCCTTTTACATTGATTCTTTCTATACTATACTCTCCTTATGGCCAAAAAATTGGTCATATAAGTGACCATGGTTGTAAGCTCTGAACATGTGGGACTCTCTGTCTTTGGATTCCTTTGAGGAGAGAATGAAATCCCTCACACGATATCTGTTAGAGAACAACGCATTGATGTGAGTCACTACGAAAAGAGAAAATTGATTGCCCCTTTGACCCCTATTTAGACAAGTTAAGTTTCATCCCACAAAGCTTGACCCAACTCACATTAAAAGTGGCAGGGCACTCTATGTATTTAGAAAAGCGGACAATCTAAGGTGGTCCCCTATGTTGGTAGGGTACTTACTGGAGAAGGGTCACGGCCTATCATGCGGAGAAAATGGAAATCATTTCTGATCATCATCATTAAAAAATGTAAAGTTAATTGCTGCGCAGCGTAACTTTCTTCACCATTAGCTCAGGATTGCAATTAAAAGAGGCTATTAGACAGAGAGAAGCAGGAGAAAAAAAAACTGGTCCACATTAGCACTCATTGACAGTCAAGGGGCTCGACCAAATTTTACAGTAAAGTCTCTTATGGGTCTCAATTTAAAGAGCTTTCTGCAGCACGTCGGAGATGGTGCATAGATGAAAAAGGAGCCAAGACTCTGCTATAGCTTGTCTCGAAAAAATGTTGAAATTCCATTGTCTCTAAAGCCTTGCTTTCCTACAATTCCGTATAAATTAGCTCTAAACACTTCCAATGTATCTAATAGCATCGAAGAAAAAAAACTGGATGCTTGCAGCAGTACAGAGCGAAACACGCAAACAAGAACAGACAGGATGTGCTCATGTTGTGAATATATTCACCATCAATATCTCCAGGCCTCTGTTCTGCCAGGCTCTATGGTTCCATTTACTGCAAACCATATTTGCCGAACAACCTCCGAGGGCCACCGCTTTCCTTTCTGAGCCAGAGTTCCTGATTTTGATTTTGTTGCACCAGTACTGAAAGTAAGCTTTATTACCATTTGTATTACAACACCCCCTTAATCTCACTGTACACTGAGAGGACCTCCTACACAGGGCAGAATATGGTATAGCCACAGGAAAATCTGATTGGATTTTATATTCCAGTTACCGCAGTTTTTTCTCTCTGCACCTCTGTTTTTTTTTTTGTGCCTTAATTTCAGGTCTATACTTTATTTTACAAAGGGTGCAATTATATATAAAGAAAGGAAAACACCAGCAGATACTATATTGTATGTTTTTATTTTTTGCAAACTTCCAATTTTGCCTATAAATGTAACTCTTTGATTTCCATTTCTACATATATATATATATATTATATATATATATATTATTACCGTATTTTTCGGTACTATTCTTATCTATAGGCGATGCACCCCCAGATTTAGGGCTTCCAAAAAGGAAAAATATATTTTTACAAAAAATTAAAATATCACTATTGGTTTGCACTAAAGCACCAGCGAGCACAGACATACTTTACACCACCAGCTCTACAATCATCCATACAGTTACACACACAGCTCTACAGCATC
Source organism: Engystomops pustulosus (assembly GCA_019512145.1). Classification (NCBI taxonomy): domain Eukaryota; kingdom Metazoa; phylum Chordata; class Amphibia; order Anura; family Leptodactylidae; genus Engystomops; species Engystomops pustulosus. The sequence goes on from CM033641.1 coordinate 79,209,977, forward strand.
CATAAGTTGCGACTACAGCCTGCTCATCCATAGTTCATACTAAGCTCTACATATCATCAGATAACACACAAGCTCTGCATCATCAATCCGATACACACTCAGCTTTGCATTCATTCCATCAGATAACACACAGCTCAGTTATACACACAGACCCCACACACACACACCCTACTTCCCCCATTCCCTCTTCTTATACCCTGTCCCACGAAAAGCATGCCAGAATCAGGAACTATGGTGATGTAAGAAGCATTGTGGTCAGGGCAATCATCACCGAATCTCATTACCAGCGCATCAGGGGGTTTTCTGGCAGTGCTTAGTTTTCTTCTTACTTCTCACAGTCTTTTTTCCTGCGATATCGGACCTCTTCAAATGATGCAGGCATTAGCAATTTTTCTTGCTAAAAAGCCTTGTGGTTAGTTCCTAAAATATGAGGTTTTGTTATATATATAAATATATATATATATTATGATTATTATATATATATACTATATATATTATATATCTAAATATATGTATATATATGTATATATATATATATATATAAATATTATGAATATATATATATATAAAAAACAAAGGAATTTACTATTGTGTTTTTTAACCATAACTTTGTGTTATTGCTTTCGATGACGGACCTTTGTATGGTTCCCCTATAGCCAAAACACACTGTGCTTGGGCATTTCTATTGTCAGTCTTCTTAGAGATGTAAGTAGAACTCAACGGATACATGCGCAGCCATCTGCTCACCCTTTCGGGGGAGGAACAGACGGAGGGTAGTCCTGGCTGATTTCTGTACCTCAGACCAGATTTTACGGACCCCTCGTTCTTGTGATCTGTGGGGGTCTTTTCTCCATTCAAATGGAGACCCTCACCAAACGCCCTCTACTTTACTCATACTACAAGTTACAACATATCCTCCGTGCATTATGAATTTTAATTTATTGGTGTTATCCTAACTTGTTTGTTTCATTGCGAAAAACACGACTCTCAATTTTTGGATCATTTGTTGTATTTATATCCCAATTTCTTAATTTGTCCGTTGGTAAAAATGGTATCTTAGATTTCATTTAAAAAAGTCGGCGTTTTCCTCTCGTTTTATGGTGTGTTTTTACATGCCGGCAATATGTTTCTATTCTAGGATTTCGCGACACATTTTGGCACCCACGTCCGGCACGGTTTTTTGCGATACAAAATTATTGTTGTCCGTTTTTACGGCTTATTTTATTGAGTTTATATTCAGTGTATAGAGAAAGGGGTTGGTACTATTAGCTTCTAGTGTTTTGTTTTACATTGTTCTTTTTTTATTATTTTTTAAAATTTTTTTAAACTTTTTTTTAACTATCTGTCTGAAAGTCTTTGTAGTACATTAACCTTAGATGGTTGTTATGATCGTTCCTACATATACCCTGGCAATACTTACTGTATTGCAGGTATTTTCTTTCTATGCATTTCTACACAAGATCATACAATGAGCCACTGGCTCATGGAAAAAAAAACTGCAGAAAAGATTACCGTACCCGGCCGTCAGCACCTAAACCCGCAGCCGCCTCCTCACCTCACCGCTCGGCAGTGGTGCCGAAAGCCGCAGCGGCCACTCCGCCATCACCTTCTCAGCACCCGACACAAGAGGTGTCTCAGACCCAGACTCCGGAGGCGGCGCGCAGCTCCCCGTGATCGCTGCAGGATCATGCAGCAGGAGCAGAGCGTGATGCGCCACTGCCTACATCGGCGCTACCACGCTCCTCAGAGCTACAACCCGCCCAGCTAACCCTGCCACCTTCAGCTCCCCAAATCATCAGGGGCACAGTGAGTACCATGGGGGACTCTGGTTCATCCCAGGGAGACCAGACACCCCCCCTCCTGACCCCATAACCTTACCCCAGCAGGGACAACCACTCCCTGGCCTGCTGATGTCCTTCCCTAACCCACAGTCCCATGCATATGTGCCCAGCCACGTGGGTCAATGGAGCCATCAATCCCAAGCCTCAACAGCAAGAGCCACTGCACTAACCCCCCAGAATCCCCACAGTCCAGGACATCAAGGCCCTACTTTCCTCTTTACCTACTAAAGAGGATTTGTCACAATTTGCTACACAATGACAAATTTTATGTCACAATGACAAACTCTGGGGCTGGCAGCAACATGGTAGGCCACGGTGTGGCACAATGACAGAGTGTGGAGGTGGGTGACAATTCCAGTCCTTGTTAAAGATGGTGGGAGGCAGATGGAGCAACTAGCAGCAGATGTGTGGCATCAGGCGGGTGGCAGAATCAGAATAGTGGCTGAGGCAGGTACAGTATTTTTCGGACTATAAGGTGCACCAGAGTATAAGGCGCATCATCAATAAATGCCTGCTAAAACGTCTAGGTTCATATATAAGGCGCACCAGATGATAAGGCGAACCTGATTATAAGGATGAATGACCAGCAGGTGGCAGACCTGTGCACAGTTGAAGGCAGCTGTTGTCTGTAAGTATGGTTCATATATAAGGCACACTGGACTATAAGGCGCACCTTTGATTTCTCAGAAAATCGAAAAATACGGTAGTTAGAATCCAGACTAATTTCTCAACATTTGGGGGAGGCGTCATGGCTGATCTAATCTGATGCACAAGGCATTGGTGTGTTGAAATCCTGGCCGAACCACACCTGATTCATCTTGACAAAGGTCAGTCTCTCCACATTACAGGTGGACAAGCGGGTTCTCCTTGGGGTAACAAATTGAATTGAGAGGCCCCTGACTCTTAGGTCAGTGGGCTAGCCCTCCCCTTATGGTGATTTGCCCCAAACCTCAGTCATGTGCTGGGGTGTCGGTAGTGGCTCTACGAATGTGCCGCTACACACATCCAATAGGCTTAGGGACACAGGCTGAAACTGGTTGTTAGACCGATTCCCTTTTTAGCTTCGACTTTTAGTTCCCGCTGCGGCCCCGATTATAGGTGCTGCTGGTTCATCTTTCTTCCTTGGACTTACTAACCTTTTCTTTTTTGTTATCCTTCCCCCCTCCTCTCCCTACACTTTCCAACTCCCCTTCTTCCCTTACCTCCAATTCCTGGGTGGCAGCCGGACGATGAAACCCTCTCATCGATACACCTACCCTCTCCAGATGGCAGAACTGAAGATCGCATCTTTCAACACTCAGGGACTGAACTCCCCATCTGACTGAGCGCTCTAAGGTACTTCACCACTTCCATAAACACAGAACCCAGATTCTATGCTTACAAGAGACTCATTTCAAAACCAACCATGCCCCTATGATTAAACACAAACACTACACCACATGGTTTTACGCCAACAACCCATGGTCACGCTCTAGTGGGGTAGCGATCGCCCTGCACAAATCCCTCACGCACACGATAGTAGACTGCACCACTGACCCCAATGGCAGGGATATCCTCCTTAACATGGACATTGGTGGCCCCCCATTCTCAGTCCATAACGCTTACGTTTCCAACCAAAATCAGGTCCCCTTCCTCACACAACTCCTGGACGATGTCACTCCTCGCATCAAAGGTACATTAATTCTGGGGGGCAACCTTTACTTGACTCTTGACCCCACCTTGGACAATTCCACAGGCAGATCGAGTATACCTTATTCAACCCTAAAGAAGCTTAAATGCTCCCTACTACATCTCCAACTCTGTGACACATGGAGATTACAACATCCATCTGACAAAGACTCCAGCTTCTTTTCTGCCCCTCACGTAGTATACAGTAGATGCATGCTCATGTCTATTGCTCACTCAAGCTCCCGTTCCTTAATAGGAAAGAATGGCTGTGGAGACTCAATGAGTCCTTGCTCTTAGACCCACTTTGCACCACTGAGGTCACCCGTACCATTGCCCACTTCAGCTCTGATAACGAACTGGACCCTATTCCTGCATTGCTAAAGTGGGAGACCCTTAAGGGATCCATACGGCAAGTTTTCATCAAACACGGTGCTCGCATTAAATGATAAAAAGCACACACGCTCCGTAGGGCTCTGAAACGGGTTACCTCTTTGGAACTGCAACATAAACAGGCCCTATCCACCCGATTCTGCACGACCTGCAGGCAGCTAGGTTGGAGGTCAAGCGCCTATTAGAGGGATGCTTCAGGTGTGTCGTAGTAAATTCTACGAGTACGGCAATAAATGTGGACGCATGCTCGCCAGAGTCCTCAGACACAGCAAAACACAATCCTTTATTCCCAACATTAAGTCCTCCCAGAATAGTGTGGTGCACACCACCCCAGAGATATCAGACACTTTCCTCTCCTTCTACAAATCCCTGTACAACCTCCCAGTCACACTTCAGGATTCGCTCCCTTTTATTACCACCACACACCCCCAGTCACCATTTAACCCCCTCTCAGCTAGCTCCATATCTGAATTGGAGAGGCCATTTAGTCCATCGGAACTTGCCCAAATGATCAAAAACCTCCCGGGAGGCAAAATCCCAGGCCCGGATGGATTTATAGGCAAATTCTTTAAGCATTTTTCAAAAGAATTGATCCCTATCCAGTCACAGGCTTTCAACACAGTCGACTCGGTCTCCCCCTTCCTGGCACAGTCCACATCTGCTCATATTGCTATCATTCCCAAACCAGGCAAAGACCCACAATTGTGCTCCAACTACCGCCCCATTTCTCTTCTTAACTTAGACCTAAAAATCTTCGCAAAGCTTCTGGCCAACAGACTCAACCCACTACTGCTGACCCTCATCAACAGGGATCAGGTGGGATTTGTGCCAGGCAGAGAGGGTCGAGACAATACCATAAAAACATTGGACATAATGCATTATGCCTAGTCACGCCAGATAGCTGCAATGATCCTATCCCTAGACACCGAAAAGGCCTTTGACAGGATCTCTTGGCCCTCTCTCAGACAGACCCTTTCTAATATAGGCATAGGCCCGAACCTTAAGTCCAAAATCCTCTCCCTTTACCATAACCCCTCGGCTAGATTAAATATAAATGACAGTCTCTCTGACCCATTTCCCATCCACAACGGCACTAGCCAAGGATGTCCCCTCTCCCCACTCCTATACGTCCTGGTAATGGAGCACCTCCTGGCGGCGATTCGAAACAATCCTGGCATTGGGGGAGTCCGGATCGCTGGGACGGAACATAAGAGTTCGGCCTTTGCGGACGATTTATTGGTCTACTTAACGGATCCTCATTCCTTCCTCCCAGCTCTGATGGCTGAGCTGGACAAGTTCGGCAAATGGTCAAACTTCATGGTCAACATGACCAAATCTGAAGCTCTCAATATCTCACTGCCCCCCCCTGCCGACCTACCCCCCTTGATGTCAGGATTCCCCTTCGTCTGGCCGCCGGGTGGCATTTAATACTTAGGGATCAGAATCCGTACAGACCTGTCCAAGTTATTTACAGACAACTTTACCCCTCTGCTAACTAAGTTTGAGAAAGACCTAACCTCCTGGAAAAAGAAAGAATTTTCCTGGTTTGGTCGACTTAAAATCCTCAAGATGACCCCACTGCCTCGCTTGCTCTACCTTATACAAACTATACCGATATTTATACCCCTCACCTTCTGGAAAAAGATCTGAAAATGCTTCCTCTGGTCCAACAGCCGCCCAAGACTCCTGAGAGAAGCCTTGACATGCCCCAAGGACATGGGGGGTATAGGGTTACCCGATTGTCGCTTTTATTACTTGTCAGCAGCGTACTCTTGGGTTCTGGACTTTTTCCACACCAAATCCTCAGGAATGGCTCAGGAAATCTCGCCCAAGGACCTCACAGCCCTCCCCTGGACCTCCACCTCAACCTCTCGAGACCCCATCCACCTCTCCTTTACCACGGCTCACACTATTCGAACCTTGCGAAAAGTGGGGACGAATCTCTCCCTGATAGACCTGAAAGGACCCCTGCTCCCAATCATAGACAACCCTGCATTCCCACCGGGGCATTCCAAGAACCCTTTCTTAGGCCACCCCCGGAACAAACCGATCAGGTTCCCGCAAGTGCTAGCAGGATCCACACTCCAACCCTTATGGTTCTTACTACCTACAACCAACTTAAACACTTCTATGACTCCATTAAGAGCCACAATAACTTGTCACGCACCCTTTCTGATTTTGAACAGGCGTGCCTCAACACTAACCCCACACCCCATGCCATCTCCTTTATTTATAAACTACTTATAGCCACACGCTCATCCTCGCTCCCCCCATTCTGCACTGCATGGGAGACTGAATTAGGAAAACGTTTCTCCCAATCCCAGTGGTTAAAGTGCTTCTGCCTCACTCAGAGGTCTGCTATCACCACCAGACACCAGGAGACCAGTTACAAAATCCTCTCCAGGTGGTACAGAGTGCCCGCTCAGCTGCATCTCTGGTATACAGAGGTCCCTGATGTATGCTGGCGATGCGGAACAGGGAGCTGCACCATGACCCCCATTTGGTGGTCCTGTCCAAAACTCAAGAACTTCTGGTCCACGGTTATCGCCTGCATCCAAAGCATTACCGGCACCACAATTCCAAGCACCCCTGAAGCGACCCTTTTATTCATGTTTGATATGCCGACACACAAATATAAGAAGTCCCTTAACCGCCACCTACTTCAAGCGGCCAAGACAGTTTTTCCTAGAAGATGGCGGTCTGATTCCCCCCTACCATATCTGAATGGTTGGCAGAAGTATCCACAACACACAGAATGGAGGAACTCATAGCACAATCCCCCACAGACCGTACCCGACTTTCCAATACCTGGTTACACTGGCAATCATTCCTTTCCTCCCCTGAATACCGGGCACTCCAAGACTGAGACACTGATGGAATCGACACACCCAACCCCGATCCTCTGGCTGCCTTCCTACATTATCCTATCCTCCACTCTCCTCCCCACCCCTTCTCCATTCCCTCTCATCATCACTCTCCCCCCTTTTCTTTCCCTCTTCTTTAATCCCCAGTTACACTAAGTTTTATAAATGAATATACAAATTGTTGTCAAGCTCTACAATATTTTTGTACCATGCCTACTTCAATACTTATGTTTGGCTTCGGTTCCACAATGCCCTACAAGGCGCTATACTGTCACCATGTCTCTGTCATGCCACCAATGTTGTATTTATGTCTGATGTTTTAATAAAGTTTTTCTTGAATGGAAAAAAATAGTTATGATCCAGGTCTGCAGCTCTTCTAAGAGCTCTGAGCGGACCTTTCAGCCTGGAAAGGTTTCTGCTCTCTGCACGTGCTGCTCCATAGCCCGGCCCCTCTGCTACAAGTAGCAGTTTTATCAGGATTTTTGTGGATACTTACAGCAGTCACTCAGAGAAGAGGGATGGGGCTGTTGGACAGTTCAATGCTAAAAGCAGAAATCTCTTCAGGCTCAAAGACCTACCTACAACACTTGCAAGAGCGGCAACCCTGGATTATAAATTCACTTTTCACATTCCTACTGCTTCTTACTACACACACAAAGGTATGATTACACAGATCTCCAGGTATACAGTCCTGTTTATATCAAACATAAAATGTTGAAGTCGGATCTTACTCTATTAATATTACAAAGAAAAACACAGTTAGCTTAGGGGTGAGAAGTGCAGAACAGGAATACTCCAGCTAACAGCAATTTGTCTCCCCTACCTGAGAGCTGAACAAGGGAAAATATAACATCTAGAGCCTTTGCACCAGTTTTCTTTTTTTTTTTTTAGTTTTTCCAATGTGGATTGTAAATCATTGTGTAAATGCATTGGGCTGGGGTAACGCAAGTCAGCATATAAAGAGAAAAAAGAGAAAAGAACTAGCAGCATGGCCACACCCATATAGAAGCTCATTTGTGTGAAGATAAAAATGTTGTGTTCTCCAAAATCACTGGAAAAAAGAAAAGTAATGTTTGAATAGCTTATAACGGGACATACACAATGGGGCAGATATACTTACCCGGTCCATTCGCGATCCAGTGGCGCGTTCTCTGCGGTGGATTCGGGTCTTCCGGCGATTCACTAAGGCAGTTCCTCCGACGTCCACCAGGTGTCGCTGCTGTGCTGAAGTTCATCAGAGTTCACTGGACTTCACCAAGCTAGGCTGAGTGCAGGTAAGCGCGTGTCCAGCGACACTTTTTTTTTTTTTAATGCGGCAGTTTCTCCGAATTTTCGTTCGGCCACGCCCCCCCATTTCCGGCGCTTTCATGCCGGCGCCGATGCGCCACAATCCAATCACGTGCGCCAAAAGCATGTGACTTTCCCTGTTTCAGTGCTCATCTTAGAGGTACAGTAGGCAAGGGTGATTTGCTCAGCTGGCTCTCAGCTATTTCATTAGCCACCAATAAAGCTACCCTTGGATTTTGGCTTAAAGGGGAATTCCCATTTCTGCACAAAGTTATACAAATTTTAATTATACTTTCTGTATCAATTCCTCACGATCTACTACATCTCTGATTGCTGTCATTCTGTTGAAAGCTTCTAAGTTTACTACTAGTGGACAGAAATCTGACCATGGTCACACAGGTGCACGGCTCGTTATATCACAGAGAATAATCAAAACTGTGAGTTATAATGAGCCGAGCACCTGTGTGACTGTGGTCAGATTTCTGTCCACTGGAAGTAAACAAAGACGTTTTCTATAGAATGACAACAAGCAGGTATCTAGAAAACCGTGAGGAATTGATACAGAAAGTATATTGGAAAACTATATAACTTTTCATTATACAAACAAAAATATTTATTTGCTGCAATGGGAATACCCCTTTAACTACAATAGCCTGTTTCTTCTTCCTGACCTATAGTACTTGTGGTTGTGACCTCAGCTCATACATTTGATTCTTCTCTGGTCCACAGTTTGGTAATACAAACTCTTTGGATAGGATTACTGCCACCAACGGTCCTTTTGAATTCTCTGTGTGACCCTAGTTTCAGACCTTATGTGATTTTTAGAAACGCTTTGGAAAGCAAAACATACATGTGTAAATATTGCTTGAAGTAAACAATACATTATCATCTCCAATACAAAAGAATTGTCTTTATTGGGGGCATGCGTTGAGAATTCCTTTGCTCTGTAATTCAAAGTTTTTCAACTATGTTAATAGCTCTTGGAGGCATCTATTTCTTGTGTTTCTTTGTTATAATCAATTATTCACTCATATCTGGGTAGCTCCCAAACACGACACATATTATTCGAAGCTTTCTTGGCTTCCATCGGGCATTTTAACCTTGCTGATGTGTGCTAGTTGCAGGGAGCCTCCAAGCGAAATGGCACCTACAGTAATTGAAAAGACAGATCAAGCACTGGAGCAACAAATGAAAATTAGAAAAAGAAGTAAAAAGACTATCTAGTTTTATTCACCTTGCCCAGCTACTTGATTAAATCCTGATCCAGCAGTTGTAAAGTGTCCAGGGGGCAGGTAATGACAGCACAAAACATTCCCTCTTCCTGGCACACATCCAGCCCCGGCTCTGACTGTACTTCAAGTTCTCATTATGAAAGTCAGATATTACAGAAAGCATTTTAAGCAGGTTAAATTGTATTTGAAATATTTGCAATTCAAATTCCTTGTAATTCTCATAAAGGTATGGAGCTGCGAACAGCAAATACATATCCCAACATGCACCTGCTGAAAGATGTATATCTGAACATTAATTGTAGTGTTGCAAATTTTAATTGCAATCTGCCGTAGCATGCATTACTTATAGGGCTTAATATAGAAAGATATTGTGCTAAGTAACTGCAAGGGATATGGAGATTTTACTTAAAGCAGAAAACATACTTGAATACTTCAACATTCTCAAGGGCCATTTCGCATTCAATGTAACAGACATGATGTCACAAAAAAGGCCACACTATGTGGAAGGAGGCAGTGGAAAGCAACATTTAGTGCTGATGATAATATTGTAGATTACAGCATGAATGGGGAAAACCTCAAAGGATCCCGAGTAGAAGGGCTTTGGGGGTGTGGATTAGGCAGTGAAGATGTAATGGCCCGCAGGAAGGGGCATTACAAACCCTACCTGTTCCAGTTGGCTTCCTGGCCAGCTAGCAGAGTGTGAGCAGCTCTGTACACTAAATCAGGCAATTTTATTTATTTCTACTGTACACCCTCCTCATTCCTTATTCTATACTACCATCTAGTAATATATAGGGGTGTTACATATGACAGATGCCAGCGGGTTTATTTACCATGAAAAAGGAATTTCTTGTATCACTCCGGCACAGAAAGTTTCTTTAAAACTTCTAGTTTTTATTGTCCAAAATTCGGAAAAATGTAAAAAAAAACAGTTACAAACATCCACTTACGCATCATAGTGCAATTCATGTGGGAATAACGGAACATACACGTTTCAGGTGTGTACTACACCCTTAGTGTTCCACGACACTAGGTCCTCGACATATTAGACCCACATTTCATGTTTACTCAGTATGCCATGACTAAGGGTGTAGTACACACCTGAAATGCGTATGCTCTGTTATTCCCACATGAACTGTACTAGGTGATGTTTGTAACTGTTTTTTACATTTTTCCAAAATTTGGACAATAAAGACTAGAAGTTTTAAAGAAACTCTCTGTGCCGGAGAGATACAAGAAATTCCTTTTTCATGTTATGCTGGCACCAAGGTCCGGACGAACTCCTAGAGCACGAGCAGGGATGCAGGTGAGCGGCTAACTTTCTTTTTGTTTTTTGGGGTTTATTTACCGACTGTTTATATTAGAATATTTCTGTATATTATTATTCTTTCCTGCAGCCCAAGTCAAGTCATTGGTTGGAGCCTTGGAATTCTGCCAGAGGTGAAAGTCTGTATATGTTCCCTGGATTTGAGTGAGTGTGACCAGAGAGTGAGTCTGCTGAGACAGTGAGCCTGCAGCTGCTATCTCCCTTCAGAGGGATAACCCACTGCCAGACCAATTTCTCTGTGTGCTCAAATTCCATAGAGACTACACCATATTGCTACAGATCCAACCAATCACTGCCTCACTAAAGAATGCAGTATGGAACTGTTACGGCTTGTTACCTACTTATGTGTTGGACTGTCTGCCTGATAAAGAGACTTTGGGGGATATTTATCAGGGTTTCTACTGTCCCCACTCCTGGGCACTAGCTGCAGCAGGCGAATTTTCACAGAGCCTGGCATTGAAATAACCCCAGAGCATGACCCCGCCGGTTACATCAAGAGGAGCCTCTTGATGTATTGGGCTGCACAAGAGCAGTGGCAGGCTATCATATTTATTTTAAATATCCACCGTTAGTTTAATGTTCATCATGCCTGTCACCATATGTAATCCCTGGCTGCTGCTGCCATCATTGGTCTCCACTTCACCATCTGTCCTCGGATACAAACCTACACTTACACCAGGAGTGCTTCTGGGGAGAACCCTTCCATTTTATAAAAATTATAATAATTCTTTATTTATATAGTGCCTACAGATTATGCAGCGCTGAACAAAGCATGCCAAATCAGTCCATCTAACCTTGATTTTTTATTGTGGCCTCCCCCACTTCTCTCATCCCCTCGCTGGACCTGATGGGTGCGGATGAGGCCAGTGTACCTGGACCAAGCTACCCTTTATACAACATTGGTGCTAGGCCACACTACAAGCCTGCCACTTGAAGCTTCCCCCACACTGCAGTCAGGCCCTGGTGGGTGGATGTAGCTGAGGCAAGGAATGAAGGGAATTAAGGAAACTTCCCAAAGCACTTATACTTAATTAGCATAAATATATTGGTATTTCTGGCATCTATTTGCTATCACCTAAAAGACAGTGTTGACAGTTTGTGGTGTCCAAACATGTGATAGGTTTCTCCAGAAGGCCTTGAATTACCCTAAATGACTAATCTGTGACTAGATTTATGCGGTTTTATTTGAGGGTAGTGTAAAGAGTAGTGACCTTAATTTCAGTATTGAGTGACCTACTTGAAAGTATAGCTTTCATAAAACGACAGTAATTTATTAGATAAAACCAGTGGCATAACTTGAAGCTGATGGGACCCGACTATAATTTATGGTTTATACTACCCTTTTCATATGGAAAAATTATACCTTATCGTCCCCCTAAACCTCTTGGGCTCGGTTGTGACAGCATTCTTTGCACCCCCTCATGTAATGTGCCTGGATAAAACTAAAGTTAGGGGTTGTGAGCAAGTATTCCTAGTTATGTATGAGCTTCACTCAGCCCTTTCACTGTTGAATAACAGCTTTCTTCCTATGCAAAGTAATAGATATCATTATCATGCTTATGCATAGGTAGGAACCCTGGGCATGGGTATCTGGTCGAATGGACCCTTTGCTCACAAAGAACTTTTGCTGGAACTGACAGAAGTGACAAGTAGGAGACATACAAAAACCCGGGTCCCTATTTTAAGCTGCAAGCAGAAGGGCCAGCAGCGGCCTAGAAATAGATTACTTTTAAATCGGGAATTGTCGCTTTTGACAGGTGGTTGGCTGCTTTTTGTCCACATAGTCCAAAACAGATTTTGTGTCACTTTAAGGATTAGAGGATGTTATTTCAATTTCTGCAGAAAAAAAAACTCAGAAAAGAATTTATGAGCAGAAATATCAAGAAAAACACAGTCCAGACCAGTGAGGTAGACTGGTTTTTCTCCATTGAGGCCAGAAACACAGTACACTATTGGCAGCTGAAAGGACATGGAACAGAGTCAAAACAGCTGTGTTGAAATGACACGCTCAAGTATCTGGACTCTGGAGATGGACAAGGGCAACGCAACAGTGAAAAAATATCTGATCTGGATAAAAGAAAAAAGACTTTAAAAAAGAACAAAAACTATTTGTTAAAATTCCTTGGAACAGAATATCCAGAATATCTTTAAAAATAAGTGCCAGATGCTGTTTGTTCCTTATGAAGATCTGACCCACTTAGCTATCCATGCTAACTGCTTTTTAATATTAACAATGAAAGATCTTTTAAAGTATCACAAGTGATGTTTATGCATAGTAAGTGTAATTGCTAGATATGTTCTGCTATAGTTTGTTCTTTATTAAATGAGAAATGTAGGAACCCATTGTAAACCTGTGCTTAATTCCATGCCATCTTAGATGTAGTATGAAGGTGGGGGTTTGGATGTAAAGAGAGGGAAAATCAATGCAAAAGCCACAAAAGTCCTGGCAGACCAGGGGTCAATCTCTGCTTTATCGTGTTGTACTTGGTTGACATCTATGGGACTCCAGGACACAACCCATAAATTGAGAGCAAATGAGGGAAACTTGTGATCCCCTGTTCTACAGATTCCATTCTTATATGTTCTTTTAGTCTCTCCTCACTTGAAAAAGGAATCGCTGCGGATTCCGAAACACGTTGTGTTACCAAGACGCCAATAAACAGATTTGTCGTGAAGTACTCTCCGAATCAATTTTGACTACCAGTGTGCGCCATAGTGACAATCACCCCATCATCTCCTACAGATTTTGAGGGGATCCATATATTTAACATGACCCCTATCATATCCATAGGGGATACATATTATTAATGAGACAACCCTTTTAAGTCTGATCCTGCAGTGCCATAACTGGATGGAAAGGATATTGTTTTATAACTTTCAGATTCAGATGAGAGGTAGAGGACTACTAATTTTGATTATTCTGAAACCAAAGCCTCTGATATTGCATGTGCCTAACCCTTCTACTACTATAATTATTTATTTCATATTTCAAATGACATGATACTGCCCAAAAGAGATAAAAAAAAAGAGGGACAACGACTCCTAAAGTCCCCCTAGATGTGTGGTGGCTCTAGAAACAAATGCATAAAAGAGCTATTCCTGGACTTCCAAAGCAGACAAACTCTTCCCTTTTCCCAAGAGACCTGGTGTTCCAACCATGTTTGGGCAGTTTATGTCTAACCATAACAAAAAATGTGTCTTAGAAAGTATCAGGTAGTCTCAGGTCTTAAAATCCTTTGTCAAATAGTTATAAAAAAAGGAGCAACATTCATAAGCTCCAACACATTTATTCAGGGTCGAACCAGGAATTGGAAAAATCTAAAAGTGGCCCCATTGTGTGAGTGTATGTGGAAAGGGGGTCAAAACATGTAGGCATGACCATGTGATGGGGGTGGAGATACCAAACTCCACACAAGCTGTTAATGAATGGTCTTAATTAACATGTACAGCGTAGAGAAGCAGACTCATACTTCCTCTCCTGTACAGAAATTTAATACTTCCTTATGTATACATAAAAACTACAACAATAAATTCTCCAATAAACATCAATGCAACTACTATAATACTACCCCTATTTACAAAAATATAACCACTATAATCCTGTCCCCTATGTACAAGAATATAACTACTATAATACTGCCTCCTATGTACAGGAATATAACTGCTATAATACTGCCCCCTATGTACAGGAATATAACTACTATAATACTGCCCCTATGTACAAGAATATAACTACTATAATACTGCCCCTATGTACAAGAATATAACTACTATAATACTGCACCTATGTACAAGAATATAATTACTATAATACTTCTCCTGTATATAGCCAGCCAGCACCTTTATATAGAAAGTAAGTCTCCTGTATAAAGCCAACAAGTCCCCTGTATATAGCCATCAAGTACCCAGTATATAGCAAGCCAGTACCCTGTATATAGTCAGCCAGTTCCCTCTATAAAGCTTTATATGTCTTATATATACAAAAAAACCTACTACAATAAATTCTCCAATAAGCATCAATATAACTATGATGTCTGTGTGCCGCTAGTGCACACAGAACTGGTGCTGACGGGCATGGATCAAGAAGAGGACCTGTGGGGTGTTGTTGGAAAGATGAGTTCATCATTTTTACATACTCAAATATGATGATGAAGGGGGTGTATATATTTTATTATCGGACGGAGCCAGGAGAGCGCCTGAGCGCCTTCGGCTCATTAGCATAATTAGCATAATGTTCATTAGCATATTAGCATAAGTCCTGCATGAGGATGGGAGAAACACTATCCCTTAACCCCTAAGGTAATACGCATTGCTTAGGTGACAGTCTACCACTGCTGAATCTGGCGATAGATGTCTTTTAAGGGTTAATGGAGGGTGGCTCCAGAATCCTTTTTCTGTTGGGCCCAAGTTTTCATAGTTTGATGTTGTTGCAGATCTAAAATATATGCTAAGGAAACAACATTTGAATGTTCAACAATAAATAAAAAGTTTCAACACATTTTTAGTCATCTACAAGTAATATACTTTTCTTTTGATTTAGTTTCCATCTCCTTTGCTCAGTTATTTACATATTTAGCCATATCCACTTTGCCAGACCCTCAGGCAAGTCATGTATATATTGCCAAGACTATTCAGTTTCATAACCATCCCGTTATTTTTTCTCAATTTTAATAGTAACATGTCCAACTGTTTTTTATTTAACCATTGAAAATTCAGGCTAACAAATTTCACATAAAGCTCTGTAAATTAATTTGGCATTTGTACCGATTTGGCAAGCTCTGTGCAGCACTGCATAATCTGTGTGCGCTATATATAAATAAATAATAATTATTATTCTTCTTTTATGTTTTTAATGGGGTATTCCAGGAATTATTTTTAATGATTAATCCCCCTACCCCACTGTTCAGCAGAGTACTGTTCTTCCTTCACAAGTTATTGAGGATAAGCTGCATCACAAAGGAAAGTCATTATACAATCTATGACAATGTGCTTGGTAGACAATTAAGAAACAACATACGTTTCTATATGCTGCATTTTTTTCCAACCATTAATGGTGGAGCTGCCGGGTGTCTGAAACCTGCCTATCTGATACTGTTTGCCTATTTCATGGAACAGAATCATGAAATTCCACTTAAAGACTAACCATCATTTCACAAAACTTTTGATATGTTGTAGGGCAGGTAATTTTAAACAGTTTTGCAATTGGATTAGTTAACTGAATCTTGCTTCTTCCTCTTGTATTCTGCAGACATCCCCCTGATATTAGTGACTATTCAGATAGCTGTTGCTAGGCACATTACACTGAGGAGCTGACTACAAGGGGAGACCCCCCCTCTCCTCTCTCTGTTATCAGCTGATTCTCCTCATGGCTCAGTAGTCCAGCACCAAGTCATGTGCTGCCAAGAGACCTAACTAATGTAGTAAATGTACAACTACACCAGTATCTCTCCCTCAGCTTCCCCTACACATGTATATAAACAAATAATCCAAACAGACGCAAGTTGCAGATCGATCACAACCCCCCCTCCCCCATCACTTTACAATCCACAGCAGGAAATGGCAGGAGAGAATCTCCATGTCTTCAAGCTGTCCCCTCATGTGCTGTGCTGAAGGGATAGATAGATAGATAGATAGATAGATAGATAGATAGATAGTCCACAGCAGCACAGTGTCACAGTGCCCCTAACAAGTGGGGGTGCAGAGACTCAAGAGTCGTGGTATAAGACTCACATGCAGCAAAAAATGAGGCAGCACTCCAGATTCAAAAGTGAAGAAAGGAAGGGTTTAATCCAAAAACAGCAACGTTTTGGTGTTTTGCCACCTTTCTCATGCAATGTGTGCTTACAAATGAGCAGTCATATATACTTCCAGTGGGAGTGTCCAAAAATTCACATTACAATAAATACAAAGTGTACAATCCATAGAATAGTAGAATAGTCTATAATAGTAGATAATACATAGTAGTGATATAATAAATTGCAAGTGCATATAAATGCAAAAATAATGCTTTCCATATGAAACATATTCAAGACGGATGTATCTGATCACATGATCACACTGTGTAACATCTGATACATAATTACATACTGATTGTCAGTACATGGCATTGTGGCGATGTTATGGCGATATTATCAATGGTCCCATCTCAATAGCTCGAGTGCGCAAAAAGCAAAAAAGGAATTGTAGCGGCCATATTGGATATACAATTCATTGGATATTGTTTTTATGGGACAACATGGGTACATTTATGGGAAATTATCTTCACACTTATTTTTCAATAAGATTCAATTGAAGAAATCTGACGGATGAAATAAATCAAAAGTGAATTCCCAGATGAGAATATCCCTTTAACTTTTAATAAAGTTTATTTTTTACATTCAATTTAATTTTCTCTTATGAATATGTACTGCATTCTGTTGCCTGCTTGTGATGTGCACGCTCATTATGCTACTAATTAGCCTGGCACTAGCAGCATTAGGATGAGGGCATTAGGATGAGGCTACTATTCATGTCAAGGGGGTATCCCATTTCATTGCATATGGCTGCAGTGCATAGACAGACCCCAGATTACCTTGGCTTGGCCAAGATTGTCATATTTAGATCTACTACATAGACTAAGACATGACAGTATCCAGGTGCAGCTCCTACTTTAAGACTTGGGCAACAGTCATATTCCACTGATACCAGAAATAAGCAAACACTGATTTGGGGGATTAGAGAGAGCAATTAAACATTAATGCCTCAAGAAATTTGACAATTTTTCGAACTTTCCATGATCCACTATATGGAATGTAATTACTCAGATAGGAATATATCATTAAGTGACTTTTAATTTGAGACCATTTTCAAAGAGCTTAAACGGAGGCCTCCATTAGCATTTGACTTACCTTTTACATAATAGCACCACGAGCAGTCTTGTATAAATCTGCGAACACTGCAATGAAGTAGCAGGAGCGCTTGTGCTAATCATGCCAAGAAAGACTTGTGACCTTCACTTTGAAGTTTGTTTTGTAAAGCATTACTTCATTAAAGAGGAGCTGCATTTATTTAATCCTGCAGCTTAGTTTTAATCAGGAAGTGAATGCATTTTCATAGTAACCACTTGAATCAATAGTGAGACAAGGATATGGCTGCGATTCAGACTCAGACTCTGCCTCATATTTCTTTATGCCAATAATAATCATTTTCCTTCAAAATCTCAAACACAAACAATTATGTAGGGGCAGAAATGTGACAATGAATTGATTACTTTCCCTTTTTATAAAGATTGCTTTATTAGAGGAGACATTTTCATAAATATAGGTTATTCCTGCAATGAATATACTTAACATCATGTTTGAAGACATGACAGTGTGTGTTTGCTTTATACAGATTATAGCACTCAAGTAGATTCTGTATCTGAAGACGACTTCTCGTAAAAACACTGAAACCAACGCATGTTCTGCCCAAAAAAGGACATTTTGTTAAAACGTAGCTTCTCTTTCCTAAAGCTTTTAATAACAAGGGTATTGCCTGGACTTCAACACAATCCTTATGGTATACATCAACATACATGCCAGTAATATATTACACATGCATTTTATATAGTTATTGCCTGCTTATAAGGATATATATATAACAATGTTCATATGGGGCCATCAGAGATTTTTTTCTTGATATTTTTCTTGATATTTTTTCAGTTTTTAGAGACAAAACATACATCAATAAACACAAAAACCCTGAACCGAACAGGAATCACATCCAAAAATGATCAATATGTCCATTGCCAGTGTCCATAGAGATCAGGTCCATGGAAGGGTAACAGAGCATCCCACAGGCTCACAAAATTATTAATATATATACCCCGGTATTAATATGCCAGCATTGTGAAGGATCCCACTATCCAACGGAGGCCATCCCGGGCAACTTATGTAAAACTTTATTTGTAAAATCATATTAGACCAAGTCGGTAGCAGGTTAGCTCTCTAGAAGAGTCAATTCATGGCAACCAAATATCTCAAATTTCTTTAAGGCCCTACGTTTGTGAAAGGTCCCCTTCTCCAACAGGATTAGCCAATTGGCCTTATCAATAAACTCTGACCTGGTCGGCAGACTGGGTCCAGTCAGTGTTGGGCAATTAGTTTATGTGCCTTATACAATAAGCACTACCGTTTTGCACGCCTCCATGGTTGATAGGTCCTCCACATATCCCAACACACAAACAAAGGGAAAAAGCCCAATCTGTACTGAATACACATCATTAATGATATCTACCACTACCTTACAGAAGCCCTCTGAATTTGGGCAGGACCATATCATGTGGAGCAGATCTGCCACCTCATCATGACACCGAGGGCAATGAGCATCAGACCTAGCTCCTATGCCTAACATAAATTTGGGAGAATGTTGCTGGAGAGTGAACAGCTGAGTACCGATCTATTTTTACTGAATAAAATTATGTGACTGTCTCAGGAAGCAAGTTCTGCATTATGGGTTCAAATATGCCTTTAATCCTTGCATTCTTATGGCAACTTTTGTTTGCCTTGTACTCATTGGATAAGAGGGTAATATTTAAGATGTTAACCTCCATGTGTTGTCCGACAGAGCATACCTCTGATGTGAAGGCAACTACCTCTTTCATTACTCCAGGGCTTTTGAGAGCAATTTGTTTAAAAAGCATCTTCAAAGCAAGGTTCTTGCAGTAGCAGAGTGTCAGCCTCTAAGTCAATGTATTCGAATTTGGCTTGACCACATGTTAAGGTCCATGTGATGGGAGCTTTTATTTAATTTATATTAAACAATTGTCTTGTAGCACTGCCTCAAGAGTTAAACCTGTCAGGGCAATTTGAGACACTAAACCACCTATGGGTCATCAAACCCTTTAGCAAGCCCCTCTGTGCCCGCTAGTGAAATTAAAAACTGTTATACTTACCTTTTATCCCGATGCTCCCGATACATACAAAATCCCACATTGAAGCTAGGGTATAACATCCCCCGGCTTTGATGTGGATGCCCTGTGGTTGCGGTGCTTGCTCAATGAAGCCAGGTTATACTGCTCCGGCTTCACCAAAGTACTGCACAGGCATTGAGAGCACTAGAGATCGGACCCATCTCTAGATAGGTATAGAGGTCTAGGGTGGGACTTACAAAGGGTGATTTGGGACACCACACCACTAATCCATAAGGACTTGTGGGTGATTTAGTGTTTCAAATAACCCATACAAGTAATTTTTAAAGAAATGACAGCCCTTATAAAATGTCTGTTTTAGTGAAAATTTTTTACTAGCCCCAATAAAATACTTATTGGGATCTACAATATTATATTTCTCATTCCTTGTCTTTAAATTTTACTTTAACACATATAAATATATAAATGCTGATCGTATTCACATTTATAAATGTACTGCATATCGGTGCATTTTGAAGCCATTACCAACTAGGTAATTTTAATATAAAACCACCAAAAAATGTAATATCTATGGAAGATAGGTGACATGATTGTCTTTTATTTGGCCCCAGAACAAAGCATCTACTGAAACAATGATTTTGTATAAAATGTCGTCATTTTAGAATGTTCCTATTAAAACCAGTAAGACAAATGTTCTTGCTCTGAAATGTGAAGGGCATATCTCAGTTTACTCAATTACATTGTTAAATAAAGAAAGTGCCTGGTAACTGTGGATGTCCATTTCAAGCTCCCAGGAATCACTGCAGTCTATTGCTATACATTAATATTCAATAGCTTAGTTAATTGATAAGGCTTAGCAGAGCAGCCCCAGAATGACAATCAACCATGGCTTTTCTTCTAAGTCTTTGAGTTTTTTTTTTTTTTCATAAGCTTAAAGTAATCCAATATAAAGTCAATGATGATTTTATTAGTCTGGGTAAATTTAGCAATGGAGGAGAATACGGATCTGTTTTACTCTTTTTTTTCCAAACATGTCATACATTTAAAAAGCTCAACAAGGGCTAGAATCAGCAATTCTATATAGCTCAGAACCTGCTCACAAAGCATGCCTTTGTAAAATTCTCCACGTCAATATACAGTGTGTGTCTGAGAAGCACAGTATGATGTGAAGGTTAATGATTACTGTATAATTTCCATCCCTGCATTTTCATGCCTAGTCTATAAATACCCAGTGTTTGCATATTTCTGTACCCTGCCATGCCAGAATATATCATTACACGTCTTTTGTGCACAAAAGGAAACAATATATGGATTTGTTTTTGGTTTTAACATTGTATTAACATTTGTTTTGACTTGGCTGGTGACTTTGCTCTGTGCGCAGTGTATAGATCAAATTAACGGAAATCTATAGGTGAAATACAAGTTGTTCTGCAAGTAAATAAGCCAAGTGAATTACACAAAGAAATGGAAAAGCCAAACTGAGTCTAAAAATTGTGGATAAGTGATATAAACCATTTACATAGATTACGAGACTAGCAAGGAATGTTTAATCCCAAAAGTATGTGGAAGTCATGTTGTCTTCTTTAAAAGTGTTTGCCCATGAAAGAAATTCTCAAATCTTAATCCCCTAAGGATGATAACAAGATTTTTTCACAATACATTTTAATTGAATTTTCAAAGAAAATACATGCATATGCAAATAAAATTATTCAACTTATAGGATTTGTTATCTGATATATGTGTATATAATGTTTACAGGTTTTTTTTTTGTTTTTTTGTAGGGTAAAACAGTAAAACAAAGAGAACGAAAGAACAATTAACAAGGTGACCTAGTTAGTTACATATGATGGTGGTCTTAAATACACAGAATATTGTATGGTTAGACAATAATAGTGTTGTATGAAGAGCTAAGCCATATGTCCCAATTGTCTAGAAAATTGGGAACTTTGTGCAAACAAAGTTTTTCCATACAGACAGTTTTAATTTATTGAGCTTTTTAACTCTTTTAGTAAAGTGGGTGTGTGAAAAATCTTCCATGTCTATAAAAATAATGCTTGGGGAGTTGTGTGGCTTATTGGGAAAAGACAGATTTTAGTTAGTTAAAACATTTATTGCTTCCCAAAAATTGTTTATGATTTTACATTACCACCAAATATGCATCATATTGACATCATCACTCTTTCATCGCCAGTGAACTTGAGTGCTATCTTGATAAATTTGTCATAGACTGTGTGGGCTATAGTACCAACTATATCTTATCTTAATTCCAAGTTTTCCAAGTGGTTAATGTACCTAGATACCTTAGTGGGTATGCTAAACGCTGAAAGCCATTGGGGCACATTTACTAAGGGTCTGAACATCGCACTTTCATCAGGATTTTGGCGCACATGATCAGATTGTGGCGCATCGGCGCCAGCTTTCACAACCCAACATTTTCGGACAAACCGCGGAGGGTGAAATCCGGTGGACCTCGGCGCAGCAGTGACACCTGCTTGATATTGGGTGCACGACCTTAGTGAATCGCGGCCGTATAACGCACCGCGGGATCGCGAATGGACCGGGTAAGTAAATCTGCCCCATTGTGTCAAGATCAGGGGTAGTGGCACCCGGTATTTACCAGATCCCCTACAGAGCGGGTTTGACTTACTGTGGCAGGATACCACCAGGTCACTCCACAGGCGGTAATGGCCGAACAACTCGCGGTTAGGGCCAAGCAATAGTCACATAAACGGCAGGCAAAATCAGGTTCATAGTCAGGCAGGAGGTCAAGACAGACGGCACAGGATCAGAGTCGGGGACGTAGCAAAAGGTCAAGACAGGTGGCAGAGAATCGAAGTCAGGAAAGCAGAGGTCACAACAGAAGTATCACAATGGTCTCAATATAATGCTTTCTCTCAGGCAACAAGGCACAAGGATCCCGCAGGGGTTCACATTTAGAGGCAGGCTTTATCAGGTCAGCGACTGGCTGCGCCAATAAGTGGTGTGTTGGCCCTTTCAATTTCACAGAGCCGGCATGCACGCGCCCTATGGGGTGGAACGTGTGCCCACACAATAGGAGACGTTGCTGGAGCGCGAACAGGTAAGTATGCCTGGAAAGGCTGTGATGGGGGACACAGAGGTACACGGGTAAGCTTGCGACCCGGGACGTGGGTTGCAGGAGCACCCATGACACATTGTTTTTCATTTATTGGGGTATGTAACTTTGTAGACAATTGTAGCTGCATGGCATCCAACTGTGTATCTACTAATAGTTTATAGAAGATAGATAACCCCTTTTGCTTTGATTTGGTAATATTGTAACAAGTCTTTCCCCGTTACTTGGCAATACTGACTATGGTGTTAAGTGGTTTTATGCTACTGTTTTGTAGTAGATCTCCAAGGCTCCCTTGTGAATGATCTTAAGTTACATATACCAGCTGTTAGAATGTTGATTGGTACGTCTTAAGGAACGATACTTAGCATTTCTTTTTTGGAGAGAGTAACCCAAATATCTGACATAGCAGCTATTGTAGGTTTTGTGTAAGGGTTAGAAATTGATATACCGAATAGAGACACTTTCATATCTTTAGATGGAACCTGGTTGTTTTCTATGCTCATTCAGTGTTTATCATTACTTGAGTTCCAAAAAGACCTCATTTGGTCCAGTATAGATGGTTTATATTATTGTACTCTAGAATCGTAGCTCAGCCCACCTTTATTAAATGGCTGGAACAGAAGGTTGGCCTGGATGTAGAGTTTCTTTTGTTTTCAAATGTAAGACCAGAATGGGAGTGGGATGGGTAGGTTGTGAAAGAGGTATAAGATAGATGGTATAATGCACATTTTTACTGTGGCGATTCTCCCAAACTAGGACAGTTGAAATTTGTCAAAGTTTTCTTTTTTAATTTTGCTTTAAAGATGTCTGTAGTTGATATTGAAGGTTTATTGAAATGCGAATGTAAGCTTTATGCCTAGGTACGTAATATTAAGGGTTTCCCATCAAAACTTGCACTTTATTTTCAATGTTTTAATAATAGAGAGGGGGAGGCTTATGTTAAGTACTTGGCATTTAGATGTGTTTAATTTGTAGTAGGAGACTTGACTGTATGTATCCATAATTTGCATTGCTGCAGGTAGAGATTGTGAGGAGTTTGATCAAATTTGAATGTATCGTAATAGTCCTATTTTATGGTCTGTGTTTCCTATTTTAATTCCTGATATCCATGGGGCTTTTCTAATGAATTCTGCTAAGGGTTCTATGGTCATGGTAAAGATTAGTGGGTAATGGGGATACCCTTGTCTAGTACCATTAGTTATTTCCATTTCCATTTTCTCTTATAGAAAACCTGATGTTTCAGTTTCATTGCTGCTTTTGATCATATCACTACACTATTGAGCTGCTCAAGATTCAGCGGTGTGGGCAGGCGCTAACTAAGTAGACACTTCATGATTCCTCTGTGCTGTGCTCGTGCACATGATGCTGTGTGCTGATTATTGGGCTTCATTATCATGGTACAGGGCTTAGCTAATCTTTCATTTAGCTTCAGAATATTCTACCAATACCTGACACATAGAAAAAGAGAGATGAGAAAGAATGGGAAAGTAATGAGATATATAAATATAAGACACAATGGGGCTCATTTTCTAAGCGTCAGTGGAGCCCACTATCGTCGGAATATCCAACGATTTTCAATGTGCGCCGCATTTAGAAGGGCTTTTTTTTCCGCACGCGATCGGATTTTGTTGCATCGGCGCCGGCTTTCATGTGACACAAATTGGGGGCGGGCTGCCAGATGATCCGGCGGATTCGGGTAACACGCGGATTTAACATACAAAATTGTGTCGCAAGCCATGCTCTTACATGCACCAGAAAAAAGATGGTGAACTCCGGTAGACCTGAGCGGGGAAGCGACACAAAAAGGAAATTGGACGCACGATCTTGGTGAATCGCTGCAGCTCCGAATCCTTGTCGGACAACGCACCTCGGAGATCGCGACGGGACAAGTAAGTAAATGTGCCCCAATGACACTCTGCACAGTGCTAATATGTGGTAGGAATGCTCTCCCCATGAATACACCTGACTTCTAAATTATAGAGGGGAATATTTCATGACTGTGTGCATAGTGAGCCAGTTGTGATACTAACTAACCACAGTGCACCATGCATCTGATGTATTAAGAGATTTTTGCCTTGTGCACCCAGATTAATTTTTCTGCCATGTCCGGCCTCGTATAGAATTGTGGTATAACCGGTCCGCACAAACTAGTCAAGGCTCTGGTCCAATCCCCACCCCTTCCAATTTTCTCCCTGCCATCTTGGCGTAGAAGGTGGCATAGTGACATAAAAGTCATAGAAAGGAAACTGATGTACAAACCATGATAAATCCACCTCTGTCTCCATTGAATTCTTTAAGGGATCCTTTATGTTCTACTGTGTCTACAAGAAGCAGTCTGTTTAACTGTAATGTGCTGCCCTTATACAAGACATACAATTTAGCTGACAGATCTGCTTATTGTCATGGGTGCCCCCGCGATCTGTGTCATGAATCACAGACACACCCATGCCCCTCTCCGTGGCGGCGCACTGCCCCGTCCCCGGATTCACCTGTCCACGAGCCTGCTTCCTGATTCTACAGGAAACTCGCGTCCCTGCTCTCTAGGGCACGCGCGCTGGCTCTGCAGGATTTTATGGGCCAGCGTCCTCCTGATTTTGCTGGCATTTCCGGCTCTGTTATATAATTGGGGCGGCTCCCAGCCTGTGTACCCTGCGTTACAGGTTGTGTATCCTGAGGTCCGTGCCTGTGTATCCTGTGGTCCATTCCTGTGTATCCTGTGGTCCGTTCCAGTGTATCCTGTGGTGCGTTCCAGTGTATCCTGTGGTCCTTTTTTGTGTATCCTCTGGTCCGTTCCTGTGTTTCCTGTGGTCTGTTCCTGTGGTCCGGTTCTGTGTATCCTGTGGTCTGTCCTGTGTTTCCTGTGGTCCGTTCCTGTGGTCCATTCCTGTGGTCCGTTCCCATGCTCCGGCCATCCTGTGCTCTTGCCATCCTGTGCTCCTGCTGTGTCTTACAGGGTTACAGGCTAGCGGTGTCTTCAGTCTGTACCAGCATTAGCAGTGTTCCTCTGTGTTCCTGCTGCCATCCCAGGCTCTGACTGTTTCCTGCATTTGTTACCTTGGCTGCAACTGCGGGTCTCATACCAACTCCCGCGGTGGTCCAGAGGGTCCACAGACTCTTCCCAAAGAGACTCTCCACACTCTCTGGAGTGATACACTTATCAGAATATTTGAAGTGATAGTTTGAAGATTACAATGGCTATAGTAATATCATAAAATGTAGAAAAAGAAACTATTCTTCACCTAGGTATAAAATCATTGAGGTGTACAGGTGGGGTTTAAGTGTAACTCCAAAGTGTCGTTGGTACTAAATACAGAAATTTAGTAAAATGCAGGACATTCATCTTTTTTTTAGTCTTTTACTATTGGACTTTTTTCAATAAAAGTTTATTGTATGCAGTGATAAGAATAAATAGGTTTGAAAAAGGATTGTGTTGGGTTTAGTAATTTGTACATAGTAAATACTCTCAGTTCACATCCAGCCATAGTATTTGGTGATTTACACCAGCTTGTAACATGAGACAATTAATATTAATATAAACATATGAAGCAATTGACTGGCTTTCTCGGACAATACTGCTTTCTTTGCCACTCAGTAGGAAACCATCTTTAAATTTACATCTCAATTAGACCACTTAGAATTTTATAGAGAATGTTTTGCCTAATTAGTAATGGTGAGGTAAGTGGTGAGAAAATAGTATTCAACGCCATGACATGCAAATTAAGAGGCATTAGTCAAATCGAGTTTTAATTTGGTGGGTTACTTGCCTTTGTCCTTTTCTTCTTCTCCTTGACAAGAACATAACATTTATCTTAATAAAAGAAGGCTGATCTGACCAGTCAAACCTGACTAAGGATCATTCAATGAGACAAAAGTGGAGCTTAAATATTAATTCAACACATTATGGCAGCCTTTAATAATGTGCAAAATGTCTGAACAAACCGATACAATAAAAAGTTTCATATCATTAGAAGTTAAGATAGCAGACTGTGAACAAATGTACTGATTTATTCATTGAATTTATTAATTTGCTAGTCCTGATTATGCTGTGCTTAGATATACCACCCACCTGGAGCAAACTTGAGTAAGCACATTAAAAATTAATACAAAACTGAATATAATAGACATCAACTAGCTAACAGACTGAATAATCAAATCACTTGCTCAGGTATCCTAGAAATCCAGTGATCAGCAAAGAATAATTTTAGATTAAGAGAAAGACAAAAATCGCTACTCTAGCTGGAGTAAAAGAAATATAATTATAACATGAATATTTCCATATTGATCTTATTTAAGCTAAGCTCTCAGGACGATACGACTCATATTCCCTTATTAGTGATGAGCGCACCCATTCAGCTAACCCCAGTAACACATGTGATCAGTGATGGCATTGATCGTGGTTATTATCTGTTTAAACACCCCTGGTGACTTTACCAGCAGCTTTTAAAGAATTAACATTGGAGGGGATGATTGTTTGAGCAAACCATGACCTAAATTTGTGGTTTGGGTCCGCTCAACACTTGTCCTCATAGGCAATTGGTTTAGTTCCCCAAATCACTATATTTTAGAATTGTCCAGGGCTGCACTAAATGGGTCTGGGCAGTCTTCAGCTAAGCCACATAGCACACCCAGTTTCCATGTGTGTGCTGGCCCCTGCACATGCATAGTTGTTATCTGAAGAAACATATAGGTATATGGAGCAGCAGAGATGTGTCACATATACAGTAGCTTCTCAGGTTCAAATCTAGTTCTTTATAAGTGTTTTTTTAACTGGTCCATGGGCAGTGCTCATATAAGGGTAATTTGAGACACTGGTCCAAAAAGACACGTGGCTCCCATTTATAACAGGTTTCAAAAGTAATACATTGTACGTGAAGTTATTGTAAATTTAATAGGGCAATACTGTATTTGGAGTGAGAAACAACTTCATGTTTTTTTTAAAGAACTAGGTTGGGCTTCAAAAATCTGTACAAGTACTTTATATCTCGACTAAAGTTTCAAGTCTTTCCGAATAACTGATCATTGTGAATGCAAACCAAATAAGGTTCAGTTTGGAGCTTCTCTCTCTCAGCAGTTACATCAGATTTGATGGTCAAACTGCACTACCCTTCATATAAAATTACCAGATGGTAAAATGTAACCCTGACAGTCTCTGTGTATGAAGCAATGTGGTTGAGGGCATATACACTATTATTAGGGACCCTGTAGCTAACAGACAATGTTATGTGGCAGATGGCACATACTTGCTCAGGTATGTAGACATCTGCATATGTGGTGCTGGCTCATATATTGTAGTTTTTTAAAGTTATTTGTGCTGTCGAACAACTTTTCACTCCGTTCTTGGAAATGTCTAACTTTTGCTTCAATTAACATAAGCAAGTTTACTACAATGACCACTGCATTTAGCAGGTTAACATTGGCATTTAGCAGGTTAACGTCCCCAACTGGAGCTTGCTCTGACCATGGGTGTTGCATGGGGATATCAGCTGTAAAATACAGCTGACACCCATGTGTTTTTGGAAGCCAGTTGAGCTCTGGTGTAGAGCTGTGACATATTATTATTACATCATGCGCTAAGTAACAGAGCTACATGCAGTAATAATAATATGTCACAGAGCGCTAAGAGGTTTAGATAGTTACAGCATAGCAGCATAGATAAAGGTATAATTACATGTTGACTTAACCTTCACATTCAGATTTTTAATAAAACCTGGCTGCAATTCTGCTGTTGGTTGTGCAGATCCACATGAGGATTAACCCTACTGTCATTCAATGAGACTAATTCTTGGCCTGCACTAGTACTGTGTCATGACTGCATTATACCATTATATTAACGAGCCACAAAATTCAGCACCTAGAGGTGGACTGTGCACCACATTTATTACTGCGACTCAACATAATTGTGTTGTATGGTCTATGTTAAAGGCGCACCAATAACAGTTGGTGCACATTTGCAGAGCAGTACAGGGTGCGCCACACTATTGAAGATTGTACTCCACTTCAGATAAATCTGGTGCACTCTGCACATTTTGATAAATGTGACTCAATGGGGCACATTTACTTACCCGGTCCTGTCGCGATCCAGCGACGCATTCTCCGTCGAGGATTCGGGTCTTCCGGTGATTCACTAAGGTTGTGCACCCGATGTCAACCAATTGCCGCTGCTGCGGTGAAGTCCGTTGGAGTTCGCTGGAGTTCACCATCCGTTGCTGGGTGCAGATAAGCGCGTGTCAAGTGACACTTTTTTTTTAAAAAAAATTCTGCGTTTTTCCGAATCCATCCGGTTTCTCGACGGCCACGCCCCCTGATTTCCGTCATGTGCATGCCGGCGCCAATGCGGCACAATCCAATCGTGTGAGCCAAAAACCCGGGGCAATTCGGTGCAAATCGGAAAAATTCGGAAAACCTGACGAAAAAAAGCGATTTGGGCCCTTAGTAAATGACCCCCAATATCTATGAAGAACAAGCCTTCCTTCGCCTAGGGCAAATATCCTGAGGCTTGATGGACTAGAAACACCTGTAACCAACTTCAGTATCTCAATAGTGAAGCAGGACATCAAAAAAAAGAAAGCAAGAAAAAAATTGAAAAAATGCTTTTCATTGGACCTTGAAAACTAATGGTGTAGATGGACTGAAATATTTTGAGCAAGTTTCTATCGCTGCTCCACTTTATTTGATCATGGTCAAAACTGTATTTCTTATAGCCATATATCTTTTATATTTTGTCATAAAAGCTTTTTTCTCTCTCTTCAAAATCATTATTTTGTAAATATAATAACACTTTTTTCAGTAAAATTTTCAAAACAATGTCAGTAAACGCTCACATTCTACAACACTATGTATCTGGGAATTTATTTTTGCATTGCTATTTTCGAAATCTCATTGAAACATATAACATTTGGATTGATCCAGAGAAGCCCTTGGATATCAAATAAACATCTACGAAGGCTGCCTCAAATATTTAATATTTATCAGAAAAGAAAGGTTACCTTTGATGATGATATCTAGAAAAAACAAATCCCATTTCCTAAACACAGGAAAAATAAATAAAAAAATATAGTCGGTGCACTTTTACCATATTATTTATTTCCGCTTGTCATGTGCTGAGAAGATTTGCAGCTCTGCTTCTTAGCCTCATAAGTTGTGTTCTTATCTATCTCAAGAGGATGAAAAGCGTATTTCATTTTTCTGCTACCCCTTTCAGGCGAGCAGGAGAAAACCAAGCACAATAAAAAGTGTGGAAATTAAGTTGGAATGTGCCATAAAAGCTTTGGCTCAGCATGTTAGGAGAAAGATAGTCTAGTGCACGTAGTCTGTTTTCAACACTCACGACAGCTCAGCAGGGTTTGATTACTGCCAATTTCCTCGCTAACTGCAATAGGTAATGCCAAAGAGAGTAAGCTTTCCCCCTTTAATGACACAACCTCGCATATGATTCTCAGCACAAATCCCCAAACTGATTTTCTTTATCACAAGCCTAATGCTTGTCTGGATTTCTTTGCTATCAAACGGAAAGCCAGACAAAGAAATAGTCAAGTAATAAATATTTTCCTTGATGATTTCTTTTTTTATACAGCCAAACTTTTAATGAAAATGAATAATATATTAGAGCTGCAATAGCCTTTCACTAAACCTCATTGCAGAAAAAAAAAATAAACGCTTGTTGCCTCTATTGCTGGGAACCTACCATAAGATAATTGCTGCCTTAAGCAAAAGCCCAGGTAAGGTAGTCATACACATGCAAATATTAGCTAATATTAAGGAAGATAATTGTTATCTACCTCAATATCTATAGCATATACAGTCACGACAATGAGTTCACTGTACTCAAATGGCCTCCACAGTCACCAGATCTGAATCCAATAGAGCATCTTTGGGATGTGGTGGAATGGGAAATTCGCATCATGGATGTGCAGCCGACAAATCTGCGGCAACTGTGTCCATATCATGTCAATATGGACCAAAATCTAATCTGCGGCAACTGTGTCCATATCATGTCAATATGGACCAAAATCTTTGAGGAATGCTTCCAGCACCTACCCTCTGTTATCACTAGATGCGGCCACCACCGCACTTCAGCAGCTTAGAATGCGGCTTCTCTAAACCTACTGGGAGTGTGTGAATGTGCATAGATAGTGCATGCGCAGTTCACATATACCTCGCTCGATCAGGACGGCTGCCGGGCATGCGCAGTAGCTTCACAGCAGTCCTTTCGATCAAGCCTTACAGCAGGACAGCTGTGTACTGCAGAAAGCTGGCACTAGTAAATTCTTTTCATTAGTAGTGCTGGCTTGCTGGAGTACACAGCTGTCTCGCTGTAAAGCTTCATCTACCAGGACTGCTGTGAAGTTACTGCGCATGCCCGGCAGCCGTCCTGATCTATTGAGTGGGGTATATGTGAACTGTGCTAGCTATGCGCATTAGTTCAGCATCAATCCCTATTTCTAATCCACAACACCACTCAGATTAAAATTTCACACACTCAAACAGCCCCCCCAACATGTTTCGCCATGATATGGCGTCTTCAGGGGGTAACGGGGCTGAACTGTTCAGCCCCGTTACTTGTGCAAACTGTTATAGCCTAGAAGAACATGCACAGTCCGACTAAAGTTCAGCACAAAGCCCTTAGTAAATGTGCCCCAGTATTCTTGATTAAAAAATGCTACATGGAATCACAGAGAGAACATACAAACTGTTTGCATAATAATAGCTGAAAGGCTACATAAAATGGCAAAAATAGTCTGCAGTTTTTTTAATGTTTTTAAAGAAGTAGAACATGCTGCTAAAGCATTGTAAAAGATATAGCTTATTGCAGTTTTGTTTTTACCTATAAGAATCAAAAGATCCAGAAGATGTAGTGACTAGTGTGTCTCTAGTGATTTTTTAAATAATTCATTGTAAAGTCTATTTATTTCTTTTTGATTATCTGTATTATTTTTACTCCAGCACCTTGTTGAATCTATGCCACGAAGAATTGAGGCAGTTCTGTTACTAGCATGGTGTACCTAATAAAGTGGCCGGTGAGTGTATATTCTTGCTACTTATATTTACCCAGACTTTTTGTCTCATCCACTTCAGGAATAACAGAGCTACAGTATACTAATGGTAAGATCTCCTAATAATCACCTACACAGGACAGGCCTGATTAAGAATCTCAGCATTATGGAGCATCTCATTTAGGATGAGAGCCCCCAGCTCGGAAGCCAATGTGGGTCCCCCGCCCACAATAATATATCTAAAAGCTTATTATAAACTCTTTCATGTAAATTGCTTCAAATTATCAGCCTAAGTGCTAGAGATTAAACAATTGTATCTTTAGTTTTAGTTGGTTTTATAAATTCAAACCTTTACTAAACCAATTCCAATTTTGGCCTATGACCAACCAAATTATAATACTACCACACTGTTACTAAATAAAACTAACATAAGACCGACATTCCAAACAATGGTGCTACAATTTCCAAATGGTACCTCTAAACCCACAGCAATACCACAACACCACCAGCACCACCATTCTGTGACCTATATTATTAATAAATATAACCACCATTTATTTATGATATTTACTGCAATATCACCATTAAACCGCTTTCCAAGGCCCAATATGTGAGAGGTATGTATGATATATGCAGAGGGGTACATTGTGCCACTCCATTGACATATATGTCATATATCCCCTCACACCACAAATGACCATATTGGGCCAGGTGTAAAGCATATTCCTTGAATAAATATAAATTTTACCCACTAAATGATTGCACATCCCCTTTTATTTCATTATCCTTTGCCCATATTAAATGCATACAGTACCCTTAAATTACATAAAATTACATATAATTATATTATATACATTAGCCCATTGTTTGTATACAGCACCCTACTCCCTTGCATACATTCATGTACAGTCCTAGCACTCTCCACCTACTCCTACACCTAGTAATCCTTTTGGCCGGGTCCCCTTCCCCTTATTCTGATATCAACTAGGCAGGTTTCCACTTTCCTCAGTCAGTAATTAGGGAACACTCCCCCTTCAGCTGCATTCACACTGCCGTGTGCCCCCCGTACCGTAGCACGGCGGCCACACAGCAGTGCCTGGGAGAGGAAGAGGTTGTGAGCACTGCACATCGGCCGCAAACAGTAATCCATTCTGCTGGGTTTCCTTATAGTCAGTAATCCACTTGGCAGGTCCTCCTTGGTCAGGAATCCATTACAGAGGGACCCCATGTTAGATTATTTTTAACCCCAAGAAGCATAAAAAAATAAAATAAAATGTACTGACCTCCCACATCTTCTCTGGCATGCTCCTGCCGCTTCACTGCACAGCTTCATGGGGATGCCTCAGCAGCACAATGTCATCATTGCCCCCCTTTGTCTTAAATAGGTCGCACAGAGTTATGGATTATACCCATCAGCCGTCACCAGCCATAGAATCACTTGCATGTGTATCTTAATTCACTTGTTTGGTTTACTTAAGAGCATTTATCTCTAGCTTTACCTGTCTACATGCCAGGTAATGAGTTATTAAATTACAACTGCAATCATATATTTGTTTAAGGGGAACTTGTTATAACAATATACATCACAATCAACTACTTAACTGTTGTTCAGGTCAGTGTCAGGATCTTTGCAAGGCATCTACCAGCAGTTTACCCGATGGTAGATGTGTATCACTCACCTCCCCATCCCAGTAGCGGTTTTAGACAGCAGTTTTCCTTACTTCTTACAACAGCCAATTTTCCTCAAAAATTAACTTTATTACATATGCTAATGAGCTTAAGTTGCTCTGCAGAGCAACTTGTTGCTCCACTGCAAAATAGTTTATTCATGCTCTTAGACCCGTGGCACCGCCTATGCGCTGCTATGAGACCAGTGATGTCCCTGGCTCTCCATTGAAATTTCTCGCATGTGCGATATCAACTCCTTGTGCTGCTGACAGATACTGCAACTGATAGACAAGTACTGCAGCTGCGCAAGGAGTTGATATTGTACACGCACGAGAATTCAAGCGAGACCCAGTGACATAACCGTCTCTCATATCAACCCATAGGCGATACCACGGGCACAAGGTCGTGAGTAAATTATTTTGTGGTGGAGCAACGAGTTGATCTGCAGAGCAACTCAAACTTATTAGCAAATGTAATACAGTTAATTCTTGAGGAAAATCGGCCGTTGTAAGAAATAAGGAAAACTGCTGTCTAAAAGCGGTTCCCGGACAGGGAGGTGAGATACACATCTACCATTGGATAAACTGATGGTAGATGACCTTTAAAGCATAGCTAAACATTTGAAGCATCATTTTTAAGATCAGAAATGAATAGGGCAGGTGATAATAGTAATCTTTGTATTATGCTTTAGGAAGAAGCTTCCCTGTTCCATTTTTGCCCCTTTTAGTGACCAGAGTATCTGAAAGCCTTTTCAAGTTTGTACATAGTAGATGGATCAGGAGAGGAAGCTAAAGATGAACTCTTGCCACACCTAGATCATATTTCACTTTATAATGACATAGTTAATGTGGGTAAAAAAGGACATATGTCCATCAATTTCAACTAAGAAAGTCAAAGGAAGGGATGTGATGAAGAAGTGATGCAAGGGGGCACAATTCTAAACAATTAAAAACCTTGTTTTCTCAGGACACAGTCAGTGCCCCTTGTAATTTGATTTAACCTGGAACAACGTTCCACCAAATCTGTATGGACCATTATATACTTATATAAATTAATCATGTTGTCTCATTTTGAGACTAAATCAATCTAATTATTTTAATCTTTCCTCATAACTAAGACTCTCCATACCCCTTATCCATTTTGTGGCTCTTATTTGTACCCCCTCCAGGGCATCCTTTTTATAGACTAAGGCCCATAATTCTCTCTAAGGAGATTATACTACTCATTGTCTGTCTTTGTAGAGTAAAACCGATTAAAACTTTATTCTGATCTATCAGATGTCAGTGGAATACAGAAGAAAGGTGTTTTATACACACCCTACTAAAAGCTACTAAAAATACTGGAACATTAGTATGTTACTATTATCATCAGGACTATTTTTTTTTAATGGTTTAAAGAGGACCTGTCACCCAAATTTTCGGCACTACCAGTAGGAGCTGCTTACAGCTTTGCGAGCTGTCCGACAATTACACTGTACCCCGCCGCAGTGTTAGCGCTTCCGGTAAACGCTATCTCTCTAACACTGCGGCATTTGTTCAAGGACTAGGAGCTGCTTACTTTAGTAAGCAGCTCCTAGTGCCAAAAATTTGGTGACAAGTCCTCTTTTTAGGCCGTTATAGAAGTTCAATTTCTGGATACAGCTGAATCTACAAGAAAACAGAAGAACATCATTGTGATCCTATCATTGTCCTGCATGAGGTTGGTGTCAGCTTGTAGGCCTAAATCCACAATTTGTTATACTGTGCCATATAAATGTTGTGCACATTAGAATGGAGTCCCCATTACAGAGATTAAAATGTGCTCCTCTTTATAAATTTTGCCACCCAGGACAGAAATGTCCCCTAACCCTCATCGTGTCTGTGACCATAAACAAGTTTTCATTTACAATCTTAAGTTGCTCCCAAGAGTGGTGCAGATTCCAGCTACCAGTGATAAAATAAAGATGGTATCAGCCAGAACTGGATCATTCCACTCCAAGAATCTCAAATCAACTATACATGCTACCACTCAGGTCAATGTATACTTATACCTAGCCCATAGGTGTAGTGTAAATCAAAAAAATTGTAAGGATGTATCCTACCGATAGGCCTAGATTATTTTTAAAAGAGGGGATCTAGGGATACATGACTTCATTGCATAACATGCATTTTATTTTTATGACAAATGAAAAGCACTTTCTACTTTGAAAAAGTTAGAAAAGTAGTACTGTGGATATTCAACAAATTCCCTCTCAAAAGCAAAACACCTTCCTTTTCCCAGCTGAGCTACTTTTATGTCTTAAATACAAAGAAAACTGTAAAATGGAGAACATTTGGATCATCCTGACCTAACAATAAAAACTACTGAGACATGACACGTGGGAACATTATTAAGTTTATGAAGAATGACAGAAATGATACAGGAAAGTAAACGTTCTGATGTAAATGTAGCTTCCCAAGTTATGAGATTGATAGCCTGAAGTCCAAGACATTGAGTGGTTTGTGCCAAAAGCAAGTTCGATAGTACAAATTGTACAGCACAATTTCACTGAGAAAAAAACCTGCAAAAAGCACCTCATTGGCTAATCACTTAATGGTAAGTTTGCTATGATATGGTATCCCTAAGAGTTTGACACAGGCAGTTAAAGGACATTGAGCAGGAACAGTATGCAGTCCCTTGTTATCCTACATCTTATCATAGAGAATCATCCGTCTATTTCTCTAGCCATTTATTGGGAAATGTTAGCCATAAAATGTGAAACACAGTAAGAATACGCTTTAAACGAAATCTACCATTAGCATCAAGAATAATAAACCAAGAACACTTACATGCTGGTGTGTGCCCCCTCTGACAGGACCCACTCTTCTTTAAAGGGGTATTCCCGCCTCAGCTACTAAAGTTAATTGAATCCTCCACCCCCCAAAAAAAACATTTCTTCAATGCATTGTTATTTTTTTTTAAATTACCTTTATTCCCATAACAGTGTAAATGGGGCTTACCTGCACCTCAAACAGCCCCCCCAACATGTTTCGCCATGATATGGCGTCTTCAGGGGGTAACGGGGCTGAACTGTTCAGCCCCGTTACTTGTGCAAACTGTTATAGCCTAGAAGAACATGCACAGTCCGACTAAAGTTCAGCGCAAAGCCCTTAGTAAATGTGCCCCAGTATTCTTGATTTAAAAATGCTACATGGAATCACAGAGAGAACATACAAACTGTTTGCATATGTTGACCTGGGTGGGACTTGAACCCAGGACCCCAGTGCTGCAAAGCAGAAGTTCTACCCACTCACACAAATTACCTTGTTTTCATTTATACTATGGATTTATACAAAGCTAGCAAGCTATTAAATATACATGGTTTAAATTGCGAAAAGCAGTAGACAGAATACAGAAAGATACACTGATGTTAACTCAGTGTGAATATGGCTTTAGCTGTGATAGATAGGAAACACTCATGGGACATCAGGGATCGCCGTTAATATCTAGGTGAGAACAGGTATATAATTCATCTTCGTACAGAAAATGTGTTTTCAATAAAACAGCCACATGAATTTCCTGATTAGATGTTTGTATTGCGTTCTTAATCTTTTCCTGTGTTAAATATAAAGAAAAACAAAGATTCAGTTTAGTAAGCAATGCGGATGTTTCTGTGGGAAAATCCCACATCACACAACTCTAACTGTGTCCAAGCCGGATGTTCCATCTGGTTTCCTTTCCAGAATGTGAACTTGCTGATCTTTTCTTGACTTCAGAAAAAATATAATCTAAATAAAGCCACAAACTTTGACTATTTTTAGAACCTTTTTTTTCTTGTTTGATAAGGTTCTTGATTTCCTTTGGAATCTACAAAGTTTTGAAATAATAGCTGAAAGGCTACATAAAATGGCAAAAATAGTCTGCAGTTATTTATGTTTTTAAAGAAGTAGAACATGCTGCTAAAGCATTGTAAAAGATATTGCTTATTGCAGTTTTGTTTTTACCTATAAGAATCAAAAGATCCAGAAGATGTAGTGACTAGTGTGTCTCTAGTGATTTTTTTAAATAATTCATTGAGGGATGCCTGGAGGATTAAATATCTGGATAAACCTGCCTTTTCTTGTTTTAGTCGCACCCACTCTACACTGTCCAGGATCGATATGTGTCTGGCCAATGATGCTTTCCTGTGCCTTATAGCTAAGATTAAATATGAAACTATTGTAGTTTCGGATCATGGACCCATCTCTCTCCAGATTAGGACAGAGCGGGGCCCATTCCTTGATAAGAAGAGCTTTTTTAGGCTTAATCCTCATTGGCTCTCGGTCTTGGACAATGATGTGAAGGAATTTTGGGGGAATAATGTTCTCGAGAGGGACCCGGGCTTGGCATGGGATGCGCTTAAGGCCTTTCTCCGAGGCCTGTTCTTCTCCGAAAATGAGTGGGCTAAAAAGAGGTACAGACAGAGAGCAAGCACTTTAAAAAAAAATTTAGCCACCACACAAGAGGCTTGGGTGGCGTCAGCCACAATGGAAGACAGGGATAGATACATCGAAGCACAGGCCGCATTTAACTCTTTTGCGTCCGAGAGGGCGCAACACAAAATCTTTTTTGCCGGGCAAAATTATTATGCGGAGAGAGGGAGACCGGGTAAAATACTCGCCAATCTTCTTAAAAAGAAAAATAGTAATAATGGGATTCATTCGATTATAAATTCTGCAGGAGAGAGGGTACAAGGAGAGGGGGCAATCTTAGAGAACTTTCGGCTTTTTTATCAGTCACTATATGGCTCAGAAATAGAGTTCTCAGATACTCAATTGGAGAAGTATTTGGAATCCGTGTCGTTTCCCTCTTTGACAGCGGAGCAAAGTTCCCCTCTGAATCGCCCCATAAGGGCTAAGGAGATAATGGAGGCGATAAATAACTCTGCGGTGGACTCCGCTCCAGGTCTAGATGGGTTGCCACTGGCCTTTTACAAACAATACAGTAAGACGCTTTCTCCAATTCTGGAAACGGTTTACTCAGCAGCATTGACCGCGGGGACAGTCTATGGTTCAATGACGGAAGCTTCTATAATTTTGTTCCTTAAAAAGGACAAAAAAGAGTCAGAGATGGGTTTTTATAGACCCATCTCATTGCTGAATTCGGATGTCAAGATCCTGGCTAAGATCCTTGCGATGCGGCTTAAGAAGGTAATCTCTCATATTATCCATCCTGATCAAAATGGATTTATCCCGGCCAGGGGTACAGCTTATAACCTTCATAGACTGTTTTCCGATATGCAGTTAGGGACGGGGGGGGGACCGCTCCATCCTGTCTCTGGACGCGACTAAAGCGTTCGACAGGGTGGAGTGGCCCTTCCTATGGAAAGTATTAGAGAGATTCGGGATAGGCAGGGAGTTTATTGATTGGATAAAAACAATGTACCACTCCCCTAGAGCATGAATCTGTATAAATGGATTATACTCTGAGCCATTTCGTCTGCATAGAGGAACCAGACAGGGTTGCCCCCTCTCCCCCCTCCTATTTGCGCTCTTTATAGAGCCGTTGGCTATCAAAATTCGTGATGCTCAATGGATTAAGGGATGGGGGTGTGGGGGGGAAGCAGAAAAAATTTCACTTTATGCGGATGATATCCTCCTGACTATTCAGAATACAGGTAGCTCCATACATGACGTGATCCACTTGGTGAATGAATATGGCACTTTTTCAGGCCTCAGCATTAATTGGGAAAAATCCATTCTTCTCCCTTTGGACGGTGCGGGGCAGGCGGGTGCAGACGTGGTCAAGGTCCTTAAGAGAGATGAATCGTTTAAATATTTGGGGATTTATGTCGCAGCGGATTTGGGACGCTTTGCTGAATTAAACATCATTCCGCTTATAACTAAAATCAGATATAGCATCAATGGCTGGCTCAAAATTCCCCTTTCTAGAGCGGACAGGGTAGGGATAGTAAAAATGGTTTTGCTCCCGCAGCTCCTCTATCCCCTCTCGGTCTCCCCGGTCTGGCTACCTAACAGACTGTTTAGATTGATGGACGGTGTAATCAGAGACTTAATTTGGGGGAAAAAACGCCCCAGGATTGGGCTGTCCTCTCTGTGCTGTCCGACAGACAAAGGGGGGTTGGGGGTTCCATATCTTTTTGGGTATTTTATAGCAGCCCAGCTAGCATTCTTGATCACAAGGAGGGAGTGCAGCGCCTTTGGGAAGCTATTACATATAAGTGAGTTCACAAGGG
The DNA here is from genome assembly GCA_019512145.1 of Engystomops pustulosus. Classification (NCBI taxonomy): domain Eukaryota; kingdom Metazoa; phylum Chordata; class Amphibia; order Anura; family Leptodactylidae; genus Engystomops; species Engystomops pustulosus. Next base: position 79,249,421 of record CM033641.1, read on the forward strand.
ACTCAATTTTTAGCCTTTTGGATAGTGGGGAACTAGGTCACGACAGATATAGAGGCAGTTATATAGGGAAATTGTTGGATAACACTTGGGTCGCGTATAAGAAAAATAGAGGTATTCAATGCATTTTTTGTTTCACTCCAATATGGGGGAATTATCACTTTAAGGAGTTCAGATCCATTCCGGATTGTAGATACTGGGAGATAAGGAGGGTAAAATTTCTTACACAACTCACTAATTTAGACTATCCACGGAATTTTTTAGATGTTTTAGCACTAGATAGAGGCTATTGAGGATGATTACTCCGGTTATATGCGGGTCTAGATTATTTATGTTAGTGATAAAAATCTGTTAAAACGTTTTATAATTCTTGTAAGCTGTGTTGCTAATGTAAATGGTATTATTCTCATAATAAAACTTTAAAAAAAAAAAAAAAAATTTATTGTAAAGTCTATTTATTTCTTTTTGATTATCTGTATTATTTTTACAATTTGGTTATATACAAACATGAATAAATAAACAATAATGTCAAACTATGAAAAAACCTGGGTTCGCATCTTGATTTTGGAGCATGGTTAGCGTGCACGCCAAGACAGCAGTGGTGAACACCCTAAACGTGTCCTCAGACTTATACTGGCAGACGGAGGTTTACTTTTTACCTCCATCTGTACAAAATATGTCACATTCAGCAGGAAACACTGGGTGAAAAAGTGCAGCAGGTTGTGTTTTTTCCATCCTTCTTCCTGCTGGAGAGCTTAGTATTTGCTCCACAGAGACCATAATAGTCTATGGGGGATGGATGCAACTTTATCGAATCCATCCCTGGCCTCCGCTGGACATAGACTCCGGATGATTTCCTAGTGATGTAATATGAAAGGACAGTTGCCTCCCTCAGGAGACATCCAGAAAACAAAATCAATGTGCATTCCTCTTCCCTCTTCCGAGGCAAGGGACCAAGTGCATATGCACATATGTACATGCACATAGTGAGCATACAGTGGGATACATTCTAGCTCACTTTTGTAAGGATACACCAGGATTCATCCAATATATCCTTACAATGGAAAACTAAAAATACAATGTGCACCTTGCCTAATAGAAAACAGTCAATGACATACTAACCATACTATGATACACCTATAACTCAGATCAGGTGACCGTATCACAGTCATGGGAATAGAAAGTCAGGTGAGCAAGTTTGGGAAAATTTGCTGTATGGGCAAAGTTTTAGAGTTCCTCTAGCCTGTATATTTGAGAGACACTTTGTGGCCATTGGTGCAGTTGTTGTGAGAGCCAGTGAAGAGGCATCAGGTTCTTAGTTGCCAACAAAGGTAGAGCCAAAAAGGTTCATTAAACCTCTAGGTAGAATGGGGATAGGGCAAGTTTAGTAGTCAAGGTTGGAGCTCCAGGACCAATTGACCGACCTCCAAACTCTTGCAAACATCACAGGAGACCTCAGGAATTTTGCTGCAATAATGCACTCCATGGACTCCATTGCTTTTGATATCTTACTTTAATTTGTCCCAGATAAGAATAATTTAATTTATTGAAGATTCTAAGCCTAGTAATACAATATATTGACAATCTGACGGATATCTATCATATCATCCCAGCCTAACATTCCAAGAATAGACTTGTTCCCATCAGTGCTTTTTTTAATGAGGCGTCTATTAGTAATTAATGTAACCTCGTTAGGTAAAACATTTATGATCTGCAAACTGTATTTTTAAATATTTTCAATTGTAAAGTATCTCTAATTATTATTATTTTGCTATATTAATGATACATTAATTATTGATGTTGATATTTCATTTGACTTAATGTGTTTTTAAATAGGTATGTCTTAATAATCGGCAATGCTGATGCTGTGGCAATCCATGGGAGGCCAAAATGGATTTTTCATTTTCAAATTCAAGCTGTGTCTCAATCTGTAGTGGAAGCCATGCTTTAGTGAATACATCAAGTTTTATAAGTAATAAAGAAGGCAGCAATTAGCATATATTCATCATTTATAGATCTCTTAACGCCAGCTATGTTGCATAGAAAGATAAAGTATCTGCTGTCTTTTACAATCAGGAACACTGCGTGTAATGATAAATCCTTAGTTTCCAATTACATTTTATAGTCGTGCAGTACAATAAGGTTTGTTAATTATTTATTCACTTTTAAGATTATAAATTGCTTGCTGCAAGGTTTGATGAACCTATAGCAGTACTGAACCACAGCACAACATGGGAAGTGCTTACATAGATGTAGCCTAGTCAGAGTAAAGTGGGATTCCCCTGATGCCCCTGAAAGTAATTAAAAAGTGTTGGGAAAGGGGGACCACACTGAGTGTATGAGTAAGGCGGGATAGGTGCTTGATGGAGCCACAGTAAGTGGTAAGGGGGGGCAGTTAAAGAGGGCACTAATTTTAATAGGGCAATAAAATGTTATGGGGTAAATTGTCAGAGAGGACCACAATAAGCTTATAATTGTGACTGGAGGGCTACAAAACTAAGTGGGGCTTGTAGATAGATAGGGTGTCAAAAAGATTATATGTGGTTGAAGAACATTAAATGGAGTACAGAGGCAATTAAATTATAGGGAGTTGCTATAGTAAGTGTATGAGGGGGCAGAGGTATGTGACACAAAGAGGGCAAGGGGCACTAAAGATATGAGGTGGCAGGAGGTTTATACAGAATGCTTTAGAGATTTGGAGTATTTATGTAGGGACTGCTATGTATGGATGGCAGTGGATATTAACCCCTTCCCGCCGCAGCCCTTTTTCGTTTTTGCGTTTTCATTTTTCACTCCCCACCTTCAAAAACCTATAACTTTGTTATTTTTCCATATACAAAGCTCCGTGATGGCTTGCTTTCTGGGTAACAAATTGCACTTCATAGTGATGGTATTAAATATTACATGCTGTGTACTGGGAAGCAGGAAAAAAATTGCAAATGCAGTGAAATTGTTGAAATAACGCATTTGCTTGGATTTTAGGGATTTCATAGTACGGGTCGGTACAATGACGGGGATAACGAATTAAAAAAATTAAAACCTCCTGTACAAAAAAACAAAAAATTGACATCTTCTGTGTACAGAGCTGTGGGTGAAGTAATTTTTTGTGACTTTTGATAAAGTTTTCAATGCTGCCATTTTTAGGACTGAAAGACCTTTTGTCACTTTTTATAGAATTTTTTATATTTTTCAATTTGGCAAAATTGGCTCAGCTGGAGGCCCTCTCCATGCACCTGCCCCCGGCATCTAACGTACTATTATGGTGTACTATTACTGTATTTTTCGGACAATAAGATGCTTCTTACTATAGGGCGCACACCAGATTTAGGCTTACAAAAAAGGAAAAATATATTTTACACCAATTAAAATATCCCTGTTGGTCGCACTAAAGCACAGCACACACAGACATACATTTGCACACATAGCTCAGCTATACACACAGAACCACACACACACAGCTCAGCTACAAACACAAAACCACACACACAGCCCAGCTACACCCACAGAACCACACACACACAGCTCAGTTACACACACAGAACCACACACGCAGCTCAGCTACACACACAGAACCACAGACACAGCTCAGCTACACACATGGAACCACCCAAACAACTCAGCTACACACATAGAACCACACACACAGCTCAGCTACACACACAGAACCACACACATAGGTCAGCTACACACACAGAACCACACACACAGCTCAGTTAGTTACACACACAGAACCACACACACAGCTCAGCTACACACACAGAACCACACACACAGCACAGCTACACACACAGAACCACACACACAGAACCTAACATACAGAACCACACACACAGCACAGTTACACACACAGAACACACACACAACTCCACATACACAGCTCAGCTAGACACACAGAACCACACACACACAGCTCAGCTACACACACAGAACCACACACACACACAACGACACACACACACAGAACCACACGCACACAACCACAAACACAGAACCCCACACACGCACTTCCCCCATTCCCCTTCTTCATACCCTGTCCCAGCGCAGCATGGCAGTAGCAGACCTGTGGTGATGTAAGAAGCATGTAATCAGTCACATGATTCTGACATCACCGCAGGACCTGTACCTGTAGGAACAGAGCAGTACGGAGCCATTTCCATTACAGCGGTCAGGAGGGTCTGGCAGTGCTGGATCCTCCTGAACTCCGGTCAATAAGACGCAGGGACTTTTTAGCAAGATTTTTTCTTGCTAAAAAATGCGTCTTATAGTCCAAAAAATATGGTACATACTATTACAGTGTACTATTATTGTGTGTTATTACATTTCGGTAAGGGGCCTAATATGGGCAATAAATTGTTTGGGGTCACAGAGGAGATATTCACTATAACACATAATTTCTCCTCTCATACATTGAAAATGTTCACCTGTATTTTTTGATTATAGGGAGCATTTAGGGGCACAAAGAAGGGCATCATTGTGTAGTTTAGGAGTTTGTGTAGTTTACAGCAAGGTGGGGCTTACAAAATAAAATGAGTAGCAGAACGAGGGGAAAATTTATCAGCACGTCTACAATGTTTTTTTGTTGTAGAAGCACTGAAATAATCACAATGCGACTATGCTCCCTCTACACCAATTGGGCAGAGAGGGGGCACGACCGTCAGTGGAGTGGGCTAAAGTCTGCAAACATTCTCTCATTGAATGTTCGGAGAATGTTACACAGAACTACGGCAGGCTCTGCCAAGTAGCGCAGCCACCTGACAAATACATCAGGAGCTCTAAACCTCTAGACGTATCCACCTCGACAAGGGGGCATGGCTTGCATTAAACACCGGTCACACAAGCCCCAGCATTTGATAAATTCCCCCATAGGAGTGAGGTTCCTTCATTGCAAGAATGGTATAAGGCTCCCTTGTTCTCCAATTTAATAAGAAAAACATTTTTTTTTCTCAACCACTGTAATTGTAATTGGGAACCATGGAAACTATTAATGGAGCAGATTTGTAGTAAGCAGTTCTGAAGGGCTACTGTATGGTTGGTACAAATGGTACTGCATGTGATGGTAAAGTGTCACATTGTGACATATAAAGCTTATCTGGCATAGATTTTATTTCTGGTGCAACGTTTGTTGTTGGATATAAGAACATATATACATATACAGGCAGTCCCCAACTTAAGAACAGACAACCCCTGGTTACAAAAGGCCCTCTGGATGTTGGTAATTTACTGTAATTTAATCCCAGGCTACAATGATCAGCTGTAACAGTTATCAAAGGTGCCTGTAATCAAGCTTTAATGTTAATCCCGGTTCTCATGGCAACTCAAAAGTTTTAAAATCCAGTTTTCACAGAGACCAAGAAAATTTTGACTGGGTTTACAATTATAAAATATACAGTTCCGACTTACATGCCAATTCAACTTAAAGAGGACCTGTCACCAAATTTTGACCACCCTGACTGACAATTCCTGCTGATAAAGAGTTACTCCTAAAATTAGCTGCCAGTGGGGATCTGTACCTTAATTATAGACATTTTGTGCAATTTAGCTTTTGTGACTCATGTATGGTGTTTGTGACTCTTCTCTCAGGCTGACAGTGAACTATGCCCCATTATTCTGACTGACATATTCTGTGTCCCTTCAAATCACTGCTCTTCCTCCTTGTACTTAGGGACCGTCTGCTAATATTCATTTGCAGACTTATAAAGCTGTATGTACAGATGGGAAATAATGTATAAATTTTTTTACATGGTGCCTTGTGTTACATTCATGTCATGTGACCAGTGACATAATCGCAGGTCTCTCACAGCCTTTTAAGAATAGCAAACTGTACACAATGTATGTGATTACATGAAATCACAGCAGCCTCCATGGAGGATGGAGAGGAGTAGAAGTCCATGGAGGCTGCTGTAACTTCATGGGTTAGATACATGCATGGAGTACAGTTTGCTATTATTAAGAGGCTAAAGGAGATGATGACATAAACTGTGACCAGTAAGGAGACATAAGGCAAGGGGAGGATTAGATGGGAGGGCCCCCTCTGATGCCAGGTATTAAAAGACAAAAGGTGATTTATGTGGATGCAAGCGAAACTATTTTTAGCTAAAGAAGGGGGTCAGTAAGTTAATAGAGCTCTATAGGAACCTGTCACTGGCTGTATATGTGCAAATGTGGTGACAGGTTCCCTTTAAGAAAAAACCTACAGAACCTACCCTTATGTGTATATATATAATACATATCCTATATATAATATATATAATTTCTAATCAGCCAATCACATAGCGGCAATGTATACATGCATTTAGGCATGTATACATGGTCAAGACAATCTCCTGCAGTTCAAACCGAGCATCAGTATGGGGAAGAAAGGTGATTTGAGTGCCTTTGAACGTGGCATGGTTGTTGGTGCCAGAAGGGCTGGTCTACTATTTCAGAAACTGCTGATCTACTGGGATTTTCACGCACAACCATCTCTAGGGTTTAAAGAGAATGGTCCGAAAAAGAAAAAACATCCAGTGAGCGGCAGTTCTGTGGGCGGAAATGCCTTGTTGATGTCAGAGGTCAGAGGAGAATGAGCAGACTGGTTCGAGCTGATAGAAAGGCAACAGTGACTCAAATAGCCACCCGTTACAACCAAGGTAGGCAGAAGAGCATCTCTGAAGGCACAGTACGTCGAACTTTGAGGCAGATGGGCTACAGCAGCAAAAGACCACACCGGGTGCCACTCCTTTCAGCTAAGAACAGGAAACTGATTTCAAGATTTTCAAGAATTGAAATACAAATTAGCATTGAAGGACACCGATTATTTTAGATTTGTACAATAAAAACACGTGGCAAAAGCCGAAGTTAATGACATGAAATATGAAAAGAAAAAATTATCGAGAATATATAAGGGTATAATGGATGAAATTAATAAAGTACACCAGAGTCAGGTGAAATGGGGAAATAGTATAAGCGGGTTGAGTAAAGAACAACGGGATAAGATTTATAAGGGAATTAAAGGGATATCTCTGAATGACAATTTTAAGGTGAGGTGATTGTATTAAAAAGGGTAGTCACTAAATGATTTAGGTGATAACTAGAGATGAGCGAGCACTAAAATGCTCGGGTACTCGTTATTCGAGACAAACTTTTCCCGATGCTCGAGTGCTCGTCTCGAATAACGAGCCCCATTGAAGTCAATGGGAGACTCGAGCATTTTTCAAGGGGACCAAGGCTCTGCACAGGGAAGCTTGGCCAAACACCTGGAAACCTCAGAATCTGGTACAGATCTTGCCATTGGTTGTTAAATGTTGTAATTAGTCTCACTTCTTTGTCATTTCTTGATTTTTTCGGTTTTGGTGTTAGAAGTGTTTCTCTGTTGATTTTACTGACTCGCATGTATGCTTGAGAGATGATCTTCTTTGGATATCCTCTTGCTTTTAGTCTCTCTGTTAGTTCTTTTGCATGTATTTTGAATTCCTGTGGGTCACTGCAGTTTCTTTTTAATCTTAACATCTGGCCATATGGTATTCCCTTCTTAAGGTGCTGTGGGTGGAAGCTTTCAAAATGCAGTATATTGTTGGTCGCAGTTTTTTTGCGGAACAGTGAGGTGGTTATTTTCTCCTGCTGCCTTGATACTTTCAGATCCAGAAATTCCACTGATGTGCTGGAAATGTATGGAACTAGCTTCACGTTGATCGTGTTGGTGTTCAATTCATCTATGAATTCCAGACATTCTTGTTCGGAGCCCTGCCATAGAAAAATGATGTCATCTATGAAGCGATACCATTTGAGTATCTTGGATTGATAACTTGCCAATGGGTGCACGAGTGTCTCCTCCCACCATCCCAAAAAGAGGTTTGCGTAGGAGGGGGCACAACGTGCACCCATTGCCGTTCCAGATATCTGTCTGTAGTACGTTTTGTCAAAGACAAAATAGTTATGATTCAATATGAAATGCAGTAAATCCAAAATGAATGAATCATGCTTACGGTCGGGGTTCTCTCTTTTATTGTCCAGATGGTAGGCCACTGCTGCAATTCCTAGATCATGTGCAATATTCGTATACAGCGATTCCACGTCCATTGTTACTAGTAGAATTTCTGAATGTATTTCAACTTGTTGTAGTTGTTCTATCAGATGCATTGAATCCCGTATGTACGAATCTAGTTGTAAGACAAGTGGCTGCAGAAAGAAATCGAGATAGGTACAGGCTCGTTCACATAGTCCTCCTATCCCTGCAACTATTGTCAAGATAGGTGCAGGCTCGTTCGCATAATCCTCCTATCCCTGCAACTATTGGCCTACCTGGCGGTTTGGTTAAGGGACGTAATTGTGAGACTACAAAGCTAAAGAGTTTTTTTTATGCAAAGAATAAAATATTCAACTTTTTAACCCACGATGGACTGTTGATTTTCTTAGGGTAGTCAAGAATCTATAGCAAATTCTCTTGGAAGCATTGTCTAAAGTTTCTCACATGTGTGATAACTAGAGATGAGCGAGCACTAAAATGCTCGGGTACTCGTTATTCGAGACAAACTTTTCCCGATGCTCGAGTGCTCGTCTCGAATAACGACTTTTCCCGATGCTCGAGTGCTCGTCTCGAATAACGAGCCCCATTGAAGTCAATGGGAGACTCGAGCATTTTTCAAGGGGACCAAGGCTCTGCACAGGGAAGCTTGGCCAAACACCTGGGAACCTCATGACTCGAGCATTTTTCAAGGGGACCAAGGCTCTGCACAGGGAAGCTTTGCCAAACACCTGGGAACCTCAGAAAAAGATGGAAACACCACGGAAATGGACAGCAAACAGCAGGGGCAGCATGCATGGATGCCTCTGAGGCTGCTTAATCGTACCATTATGCCAAAATTATGGGCAACAGCATGGTCATGACAATGTGACCGAATGAGGCTAGATAGCATCTAAAACATGCAATAATTGACCCTGACACTATAGGAGTAGTTATATTCCTGTACATAGGGGGCAGTATTATAGTAGTTATATTCCTGTACATAGTGGGCAGTATTATAGTAGTTATATTCCTGTACATAGTGGGCAGTATTATAGTAGTTATATTCCTGTACATAGGGGGCAGTATTATAGTAGTTATATTCCTGTACATAGGGAGCAGTATTATAGTAGTTATATTCTTGTACATAGGGGGCAGTATTATAGTAGTTATATTCTTGTACATAGGGGGCAGTACTATGGTAGTTACATTCTTGTTTATCAGAGAATGTATTGTAGTATGTTTTTAGTGTACATATATGGCAGTATTAAGTTGTGTGCTCTTAAAATAGAAGCATTATTCCTCTATAATAGAGGCAGTACGAGTTGCATTTACTTTATCCATTGAATGCTGATGCTTATTTATTGGCATTCTTGTGACTACACACTTATAGATGCATGCATCTAATAAAGTTATTTTTATAGTGTGGTACATGAGTATTTTGTCTTTATATATATCCCTTGTTTAAAGGGAATCGAGCACCAGGTGCACAGCATAGTACCTGAAGGTATCATGCTATGCACCTGATGACCCTGACTTCAGCACTGTAAGTTCCATCAAAATGGCCTCTATGGTTATCCTTTAATGCTTTTATAAAGAATTATGTTAATTACCAGCTTAGGAGCAGTGGGAGTGCTCCAGTGCACCTAAGGGCTCCTTATGTCACCCAGCGGCCAGTCCTGCGGTGATCCGAAATCCCGATACCTGTGCCTGCTCAGCAGCCTCTGTGAATCAGTGTGCAGGTGCTGGGACTTTAGGTTTCCTTGGGGCATGCAATGAACGCTCCTTCTTTTCCTTCCCATTGGTTCTGAGGAAATATGAAGTCCTGACCCTTATGCAGTGATTCACAGAGGTTGCTGAGCAGGCACAGGTACCAGGACTTCAGATTACCTCAGGACTGGTGGCAGGGTGACGTAAAGAGCCCTTAGGTGCACTGGAGCACCCCCACTGGTAATTAACACAATTCTTTATTAAAACATTAAAAGATAGTGGCGGCCCTAGCAATTGCACTTTATAATGTTATATTTGTTATATGTTGTCTGTTAAACACTTTTATATGTTTACTGTTCACCATGCTTTAGTTTTTGATGCCATATTTGCACTATAATAAATATACTTGACCAAAAGTATGACTCCTATTGGCAATCTACCAGAAGAGTGTGCCTTGTCGTAGCAACAGGCCTCAAACCCTGTTTGTGAAAGGTCACTGCGGGGGGCAGGAGGCTTGTTCGGTTTTGGGGTGTGTTGGGGCCCAGACACTTTTGCTGTATGGGGCCCCGAATTTCCTGATGGCTGCCCTGCCCGCAGGTCCTCAGTTTAGAAGAACTGCATCTACCCCGTGCAGTGTGACCTGTCTGCTCTGTATCTGAGCGCAAGGGGCAGATGCTGTTCTTGAAAACTGAGGACCTGCGTGCCTCTCTCTCTCTCAAGGGCCCAGTCACAAGTGCACTCCCTGCCACTGCACACGGTGGAGGATGATGGCGTGCGTGCCAGCAGAGAGGGCTCTGCGTGCCCTGTCTGGCACACGTGCCATAGGTTCGCCACCACTGCCCTAGACGATCTGATCGTTCCTACTATATACTGAAATACTACTGTATTGGAGTATATGGCATTTTTGCACAGTATACATTACAATGAGCCACTGGATCAATGTAACAAAACTGCAGAAACCAGAGAGCCTCGGGTCTCACGAAGCCTCCTTTTAATTTATCCACCCTTTCCACAACATGCCAAACCCTGGCACCAGGGAGACAGCAAACCATTCAGTCTTGGCGGTCTTGGCGACAAATTATTCTATCTGTCTTCCTGATTATAGAGTCCCCTACAACCACTAGCTGCCTTGGCTTACCTGCACTCCCATCTACCCTACTACTAACTGCCTTGGCTTACCTGCACTCCCATCCACCCTACTACTAGCTGGGCTTCTCCCCCAGCTGTGAGGGAGAGCAGGATCCACTAGGGCTGCCATTTCTGACACTAACAAACTTACATCATTGCACAATTTAGCAATTTTGCTCGGGGGTTCAGAGTCAGAATTGGCCTTGCTTTTCTTGGACCCCTTTCTACTCCCTCTATTTATAGTAACCCAGCTACCAACCTGGCCCTCCTGGCTTTCTTCTCCACCCTCCACTTCTATCCCGCTTATTGCTTGCTCAGTGAGCAACATACTTCTCTCAAGATTGTCAATTGCTCGCAGCCGTGCAATATCTTCCTCCAGATCTCTAACACAAGCTTCCAGGAGAAAAATATGGGCACATCTGTCGCAGCGGTATTCACCCTGGAACTCCTGCTCCAGCAGTGTATACATGCAGCAGAGTGTGCACTGGAGCATGCCACCAATCCTGCTAGCCATATCCTAGAGTGTATAAATAAAGAGATGTAAAATGTAGAGATGAGCGAGCACTAAAATGCTCGGGTGCTCATTATTCGAGACAAATTTTTCCCGATGCTCAAGTGCTCGTCTCGAATAACGAGCCCCATTAAAGTCAATGGGAGACTCGAGCATTTTTCAAGGGGACCAAGGCTCTGCACAGGGAAGCTTGGCCAAACACCTAGGATCCTCAGAAAATGATGGAAACATCACGGAAATGGACAGGAAACAGCAGGGGCAGCATGCATGGATGCCACTGAGGCTGCTTAATCATACCATTATGCCAAAATTATGGGCAACAGCATGGCCATGACAGAGTGACCGAATGAGGCTAGATAGCATCTAAAACATCCGATAATTGACCCTGACACTATAGGGGACGGCATGCAGAGGCAGCAGCGGCAGCAGCGGCAGCAGCGGAAGGCTAGAGAGTGTCATGGCGACATACCCTAAATGGACTTTCGCCTGTCCAAGCCCCTGTCTCTCGGCTCCTCCCCACCTAAAATGGGCCTGGGGGCCAGAAGCGCTTACTTTGAAAAAATTATAATTTTCAAAGCAGGCCGGGTCGTTTGAATATTTCACCTAGGAATAATGGAATAACATAGAGGTTCTATTTTTAATTGTTTTTTCGGAAATGGTTCCATGATTAAGAGCGACAGTTTGGGTTATCCATATTGCGCTGCTATGATTGCAACTTCAGGTCTCCAGCATGGCGGCGACAGATGGGCCGAGTTCCACTATGTATCTGGTGAAACACCTGAAAATTCTGCCTGACACAGCTCGTTTGATAAGGTGACGATGTATGGAGGCAGTGAACTAGTAGTAGATTAAAGGTGCTGCAGTTAAAACTATGTTAGTTGGATCTTGGGATGGAGCTGGCGAGCTTTCGCCTATCCAAGCCCCTGTCTCTCGGCTACTCCCCAAACAGCACTTCTAAGAACCTTTTGTATAAGCGATGATATTTTTCCTTTTTTTTTTGTTTGCTTGGTTTTGGGGCTGGTGCTGGCTAGTATGCAAGCTAAGTACCACATGTGTGAGTAATTTGCAGGAGACTTGTGTTTAGCTCTTAGTACACACATATCCACCTCAAACAACACCGATGGGACAATTTATTAGGGTTTGATTTTGAATAGTAGGCATCGTGATGCTTATTTTTTTTTACATTTATTTCTTTTTAGAACTCAAAAGTAATCTGCCAAAGCAGTGTGCTTGAGTGTGTAGGGGCTATAGAAATTTTCATAGTATCATGTATACTAAGGGCTGGAAGTACGACGCAAGTCATCAAGTCCCACCTTTACGAATTAAATAACTTTTTATCAAGACGGCCCATTGGTCACCCGGTGATATTTTTGCTCTCCAGAAAGGCCTCCAGGCCTCTCTGAACAGTACTAGAGTCCCCGCCATAACACCCGTCCTGGCGGCAGAGAGTTCCACAGTCTACTGCTCTTTACAGTAAAAGAACCTTTGTCATATGGTGATGGTAGAATCGCCTCTCCTCTATGCCAGAGTATCCCCCTTTGTCCTGGTTGCACAGTCACGCGGTATAAAGATCTTTGGAAGAGATCCTTGTAACGTCGTGTCAGGTATTTGTACATTCATAAAAAGAATAAAAGATAGTCATCAAAAAAAACCCTCGGCGTCTTTTTTCTAAACTGAATAATCCCAAATTTTTTTAATCTGTCAATTGTATTCTAGCTCCCCCCCCTTCCCCTAATAATCCTGGTTTCTCCATCCTCGCAAACAAATCCCCGTTCCAGCTCTACTATACTCCTTTTTATATACACTGGTCCCAAACTGTCACAATTTCCATGTGTGGTCTGACCAGGATTTGTAAAGGCCAAACTATGGCTTTATATGAGAATCTATTCCTCTCTTGATACAACCCATTATTTTATTTGCTTTATCACAGTCCGCCGCTCTGGTCACTAAAATTTAGACTGCAGTTACAGGTCAGGAATTCCACTGACGCCATGTTCAGGTGAAGCATTCACAGACTGGAATGTTTCCGGTGCAGCATTCACTGACTGGCATGTTACAGGTGCAGCACTTCACTGACTGGCATGTCCCAGGTGCAGCATTCACGACTGGCATATTACAGGAGCTGCATTCACCGACTGGCATGTTAAAGGTCAGCATCACAGACCGTGCATGTACAGGTGCGGCATTCACCAACTAGACAGTTACAGGTGGCAACATTCACCGACTGGCATTTACAGATGCAGCATTCACAGACTGGCATGCTCCAGGTAAAGCATCACCGACGGCATGTTAACAGGAGCTGCATTCACGACAGGACTGCACCTTACAGTGGCAGGAATGTTACAGTGCAGCATTCACAGACTGGCATGTTACAGGTGCAGAATTCACACTGGCTGTTACAGGTGCAGCATTCACAGACTGGCATGTTACAGGTGCAGCATTCACGACAGCATGTTACTGGTAAAGCTTCCATCTGGCATGTTACGGAGCTGCATCACACACTGGCATGTTACAGGTGCAGCATTCACTGACTGGCATGTTACAGGTGTAGAATTCAAAGACTGCATGTTATTGGTGCAGAATGTACAGGTACAGCATTCATCGACTGGCATGTTATACAGTGCAGAATTCACTGACTGGCATGTTACAGGTGCAGCATTCACAGACTGGTATGTTACAGGTGCAGCATGCCACTGACTGGCATGTCACAGGTGCACATTCACCGACTGCGAGTTACATGAGGCTGCATTCACCGACTGGCATGTACAGGTGCAGCATTCACAGACCGGCATGTTACAGGTGCAGCATCACCAACTACATGTTACAGGTGCAACCATTCACTGACTGGCATGTTACAGGTGCAGCATTCACAGACTGGCATGCACAGGTAAAGCTTCACCGACTGGCATGTTACATAAAGCATTCACCGACTGGCATGTTACGGTGCAGAATGTCACAGGTGCAGCATCACAGACTGGCATGTTACAGGTGCATAATTCGTGACTGACATGCTTACAGTCACATCACGACTGGCACTTTACGTGCGATCATTCACTGACTAGCGTTTACCTGTGCAGCATTCACCACGTGCATTTACAGGACTGCATTCACCAACTCCTGGCATGTTACAGGTGCACGCATTCACTGACTGGCATGTTACAGGTGCAGATTCACAGACTGGCATGTTATTGGTGCAGAATGTTTACAGGTACAGCATTCCTGACTGGTATGTTACGGTCAGGCATTCACAGATGGCATTTTACATGGTTTTTGTCGGCAGCATTCACAGACTGGCATGTTACAGGTGCAGAATTCACTGACTGCCATGTTACAGGTGAAGCATTCACAGACTGGCATGTTACAGGTGCAGCATTCACTGACTGGCATGTTACAGGTGCAGCATTCACTGACTGGCATGTCACAGGTGCAGCATTCATCGACTGGCATATTACAGGAGCTGCATTCACCGACTGGCATGTTACAGGTGCAGCATTCACAGACCGGCATGTTACAGGTGCAGCATTCACCAACTAGCATGTTACAGGTGCAACATTCACCGACTGGCATGTTACAGATGCAGCATTCACAGACTGGCATGCTACAGGTAAAGAGGGTTTCATATCAGAGGGAGGCATTATTAGGAGTAGAAAAAACTTGATTAAAGAAATCGGCGGGGCTCGTTGGTGGAGTGAAGGCTAGCATGAGTGGAGCATAGGGAGAGGAGGGGAGGCGGGGCACGAGAGAGGAGCAGGGTTTTCGTGACCGGATGGGGGCTAAACGCGGGGAGTCGTATAGGTGAATGAATTTAGCGTATAAATGTTATGCATGCTAGGGACAGGTGGATAGACAGACAGGATAGTACAGACATAGGAAGCAAAGAACTACAGCACGCGAGGTTTCGGAGCTGCCGCGGCGGGGGGCAGAAGACGGCGAGCGATGAAAACTGGAGGGTGAATCCATCGGTGGGGTGGAAAAGTAAAGCTAGCCGGAATACGACAGAAAAAAAGGAGTAGAATCAAACGTACAACCATACGAAACCTCAGGTAAGATTCCTAACGAGGAGATCATAAACTCGAAGGGGTGGAATGGGGGAAACGGCATTTCCACCGACTTGCTGTTACAGGAGGCTG
Organism: Engystomops pustulosus; assembly: GCA_019512145.1. Lineage (NCBI taxonomy): Eukaryota > Metazoa > Chordata > Amphibia > Anura > Leptodactylidae > Engystomops > Engystomops pustulosus. The sequence goes on from CM033641.1 coordinate 79,264,878, forward strand.
CATCACAGCCGACTGGCATGTACTTCACGGTGCAGGATGTTTCAGGTGCAGCATTCACAGAGACTGTGCCATGTTAGCGTGCAGAATTCATTCACTGACTGGCATGTTACAGGTGCAGCATTCACAGACTGGCATGTTACAGGTGCAGCATTCACCGACTAGCATGTTACTGGTACAGCATTCACCAACTGGCATGTTACAGGAGCTGCATTCACCAACTGGCATGTTACAGGTGCAGCATTCACTGACTGGCATGTTACAGGTGTAGAATTCAAAGACTGGCATGTTATTGGTGCAGGAATGTTACAGGTACAGCATTCACTGACTGGCATGTTACAGGTGCAGAATTCACTGACTGGCATGTTACAGGTGCAGCATTCACAGACTGGTATGTTACAGGTGCAGCATTCACTGACTGGCATGTCACAGGTGCAGCATTCACCGACTGGCATGTTACAGGAGCTGCATTCACCGACTGGCATGTTACAGGTGCAGCATTCACAGACCGGCATGTTACAGGTGCAGCATTCACCAACTAGCATGTTACAGGTGCAACATTCACTGACTGGCATGTTACAGGTGCAGCATTCACAGACTGGCATGCTACAGGTAAAGCATTCACCGACTGGCATGTTACAGGTAAAGCATTCACCGACTGGCATGTTACAGGTGCAGGAATGTCACAGGTGCAGCATTCACAGACTGGCATGTTACAGGTGCAGAATTCACCACTTTGTCGCCTAAACTGCCAACTGCTCCTAACACATGTGTTAAAGTAAAGTGATTAATAAGATCAGACACTTACTTATCACAGAGTGTTGTACGTGTTGACTATCTGGCAAAAAATCGTGCGCCGAAACTTTAGGGCCACACTACTACTCACTATGGCAGCACAAACAGGTATAAATGGGGCCCATTGTCCCAATTAATTCAAATTAATGATTACTGGGATCCTCGCTACAAAATAAACTCCATTGAAACCAAAGTTGATATGTCCTTCCCCCCATTAATTACTAGTCCAAGCCTCATAATAATTATCTTCATATCGCTTATGTAGTACAAATGACTCAACGTGTCCACACATCCTAACGAGTATTAGTAAAAGAGGAAAAGGTGGGATGTGTATAGGACAACTTAAAAATTATATTGAAATATATCATTTATTTATGCAAAAAACACTAAAACTGACATTTAAACTTTAAAATGACGCCTACAAAGTAAAGTGCTATCCACAGTGCTGAAATAACATGTCGTTCCCCCCTTTTCTGAAGATAATGGTGTCTCTACTTGGTTTTGGTATGTAATGGTGTAATCACTGATAGACTGTGCATTGGTTGCCCAATGTGGTACAGTATAAACAGTGGCCCACAATCAATATACAGAATGACACAATAGATAAACAGTCAATGCAATAGAGTCTAATTATGAAGTAAAAAGGTTGATATCACCGAGTTGTAATATGGGGAGATCACGCCCCCACGCGTTCCCCTACGTGTGGCTTCCTCAGGGTGCTAGAGTCTAGTGCTCTAAGATGGTGTATATAGTATCATAATGTGATTGGAGAGTTGGCTCACCTGTTGTGGGAGACGCTGTAGAGCTGGCATGCGTGTATGTGCGAGCGGCCATGTCTCGTGACTCCGCGCATGCGCGTCCGTCCCGATCTCTCGCGACTGACACAATCCTCCACCTCCAGCTTGCGATCGCGCTGTCACCAAAAAACCCGCCCCCGGAGTCCCGTTTTTGTCGTGCAAGGAATTTATGAGGTATAGTCTCAGGGATTGAGGACTGCTTGAAGTAAGGATTGGGCTAATGTGCTTTGAGATTAGCTTTAAAGTAAAGGGTTGTAACTTGAATTGAGTCTGTGAACTGCCTATTCTGAGTGTACATATTGTACATTGGGGCTAATGATGGATGAAAAGATGAGCTGTAAAGAAGTTTTTAAGTTTGCAGATTGTGCATGATTAGATATTAAGTGTTGGAGGCAGGCAAATATGCCTATGCGGAATATGTAGGTCTAGAGAAGTGGTGATAGACATATAAGTTGGAGATCACTATGATAGTGAAGTGACTGTGACAACATGTGAGAGTGAAAAAATCTAAAATAAATAGTGATGTGGTGACAAAAATTATTATATTGTTATGAGTGTCCCCATATTATACATTTTTACTTTTTCTTTTTCTTATTTCTTTTCAGGGAAGGAGTCCATATATATTTGCCTCCGGATTGCGTGAGTGAGTGAATGTTCTTTTTTCTTTTGTTCTCTTTTTCAAGTGATTTTCAAAACTTCTCCCCTTGAGTTGATGTCACATCTCTGGTGGGAAGACTTTATTCTGGGCTGACTGTGGCCGTGCCTCCTATTTCTTGTGTGGTGATGACATCTTTATCAAACGTCTGTGTAAAAGAAGAAAAAAACTGTGAAGAAAAGAGAATTGTTCTTTGGAAAATTATTTTAATTAAAGTGCATATATCTTATGCTCTATCCATCTTTTTAGCCTCTATGACCATAAATAACCCAATCATGGTCCCATTCTGAATCGACCCTTAAAACGAGCCCTGCCATAGAAAGATGATGTCATCTATGAAGCGATACCATTTAAGTATCTTGGATTGATATCTTGGCAATGGGTGCACGAGTGTCTCCTCCCACCATCCCAAAAAGAGGTTTGCGAAGTGGCTGCAGAAAGAAATCAAGATAGGTGCAGGCTCGTTCGCATAATCCTCCTATCCCTGCAACGCTATTGTAGGCCTAAGTAAGCCATTGGGGTTCTCCTATGGCTTTTTCTAGCCTACACTGAAAGGATACTGCTTTGCAAGATGAATTTGAGCTATAAAAAGAAATAAAGGTAAAAAAAAATAAATCAGCAGACTCTGCCTAATTCAAATGAAACCCCTAATAAATTGTCCCACTTCGGTGTTTGAGGTGGATATGTGTGTCACTAAGAGCTAAACACAAGTCTCCCTGCAAATTACTCATAATATGGTACTAGCTGCACTACTAATAGCAGCAAGCCCAGCCACAAGCAAACCAAAAAAAAAGGAAAATAAAACGTTATTGTAGCCCTAAGAAGGCTTGTAGAATCACTCCTGCCTAACACTATTCTAATAGAACACCCGCTTTTAGAACGCTTTCCCTGACCAGCAGCAGCTCTCTCCCTAGCGGCATCCAGACAGAGAATGACGCGAGCAGCAGCAGTGCCTAATTCAATCAAACCCCTAATAAATTGTCCCACTTAGGTGTTTGAGATGGATATGTGTGTCACTAAGAGCTAAATATAACGTTCAAAAGTCTCCCTGCAAATTCACAATATGGTACTAGCTGCATAAAATATAACGCTATTCTAGCCCTAACAAGGGCTGTTGGGTTCTTGTAGACTCACTCTTGCCTAACAGTAAGCTAATATAACAGCCTAACGCTATTCCTGCAGCAGCAGCTCTCTCCCTAACGGCATCCAGACAGAGAATGATCCGAGCAGCGCGGGCAGGGGCTAGTCTATTCCAGGGTCACCTGATCTGGCCAGCCAACCACTGCTATCGACGTGTAAGGGTACCACGTCATGCTGGGTGGAGTGCAGAGTCTCCTGGCTTGTGATTGGCTCTGTTTCTGGCCGCCGAAAAGCAAAACGGCGGGAGATGCCATTTTCTCGAGCGGGCGAAGTATTCGTCCGAGCAACGAGCAGTTTCGAGTACGCTAATGCTCGAACGAGCATCAAGCTTGGAAGAGTATGTTCGCTCATCTCTAGCAGGCACCCACCACAATTTAAGCAGGCCCAGAATTGGCAAATTTTGATGATGTCTTAAAGGGGTTGTCCGAGTTTTGAAAAAAAACTATATGTGGCCGGGAGCGGGCTGCCTAAAACAATAAAGATGTACTTACCTTTTGGTGCCCTCCGGTATCCAGCTTCTGTACGCCTATCCGTCCCTATAGACAGCATTGTGTATGGGGGCCGGAAGGTTGTCGGGTCCGGTTGGAAGCTGAATGCAGGGCTGCTCCGGCGCCCATGTTTGTTTACATGGCACCCGGACCGGAGCGACAGCAGCGCTGGATACCGGAGGGCACCGGAAGGTAAGTACATCTTTATTGTTTTAGGCATTGCCCCCACCTACCGCGTTTTCGCTTACCCACGGCTTCTTCCCTGGCGTTGCTGGCTACTACCCTGTCCAAATCTTTTTATACTTACACCATAGACACATGGCTTGCCTCTCCATCTCCCGGAGAAAAATACAATATCTGTTGTTACCCAGCTTTAGCCAATCCGGTTGTGCCTCCCCGAGTCATGGGTTTTGGACCCTAAGTCTAATAGGGGGACCTTAATATCAAGCCAATACAACGCATCCCTACTCCTAGCATATTAGTAAATGTTTAAAACTTAGGCAGAGTCCTGAAGTGTATTAGAACCATCGTCCCCATCAGGGATCTTCGTTCCAAGTCCAGCGTTCTCTGGTGCTACACTCTTCAGGAAGGATATAGTTTCGCAATTCGGCCAGGACAGCTGTCGCCGCTATCGGCATATGTAATATAAGATCCAACGTATAGTTGTCACGAATGTAGACGCTAGAACAGAACAGATGCGGCTGAGACATTCGCAGAAGGTTTGGGAGTTCCTCCAATAATTGAAGTTCTCGGAATCAGCCTGATCTTTTCTATACAAATGGAATGGGAGCGGGCTAGCCCGCTCCCATTCCATTTGTATAGAAAAGATCAGGCTGATTCCGAGAACTTCAATTATTGGAGGAACTCCCAAACCTTCTGCGAATGTCTCAGCCGCATCTGTTCTGTTCTAGCGTCTACATTCGTGACAACTATACGTTGGATCTTATATTACATATGCCGATAGCGGCGACAGCTGTCCTGGCCGAATTGCGAAACTATATCCTTCCTGAAGAGTGTAGCACCAGAGAACGCTGGACTTGGAACGAAGATCCCTGATGGGGACGATGGTTCTAATACACTTCAGGACTCTGCCTAAGTTTTAAACATTTACTAATATGCTAGGAGTAGGGATGCGTTGTATTGGCTTGATATTAAGGTCCCCCTATTAGACTTAGGGTCCAAAACCCATGACTCGGGGAGGCACAACCGGATTGGCTAAAGCTGGGTAACAACAGATATTGTATTTTTCTCCGGGAGATGGAGAGGCAAGCCATGTGTCTATGGTGTAAGTATAAAAAGATTTGGACAGGGTAGTAGCCAGCAACGCCAGGGAAGAAGCCGTGGGTAAGCGAAAACGCGGTAGGTGGGGGCAAGCTGCTGGCAGGGAGCCAGGTAGTGTGAATTAAACTTATATAAACTATTGAAATTATTCAGTATGCTAGTAAAGACACATTTAAAAAAAGCATAGAATAGGCTAATGGAACCTGTCACCAGCTAACAATAACTTTCCTGGTGACAAGTTTGCTTTATAATGCATTGTGTACTCTCAGATCTCTGCAATGAGTTCAGCGGATATGCAGTAGTTTCAGCCAAAGATTAGTTGAATTCAGTGGGATTCCCATTCATAAGTATAGATAACTTTTCACTAAAATCAAAGTACAATCTACTTTATGTAAACTTAATCCAACCTCGGGGGACCCAATAGGTTAGGGAAAGTAATTAAATGGGGTATGTAATAGGGGTCCAACCCGTTACTAGCATGGTGTACCTAATAAAGTGGCCGGTTACAAGGTCATCAATATTTATTGATGTTATTGATGTTATTCAGTTACTGAATTTTTTGAAGTGACAATTCACTAATTTAAAAGGTTTAATTTTGGTATCTTAGCTGCTATCCTGTAAAGTCAGGACATATAAATGCTAAAAACAATTCCCCTCAATGTTTCATGTCATCCATGTTTCTGCTAGGGACATAAATAAAGGTTTCCTAAAATGTAATATGTTCAGGACCTACAGTATACAGAAAAAGAGAAAATAAAAAGGTCACCTTGCCGTTAAATAAATCCAGTGTATTGCAGCTTTCTGCTAGCCTTGAGTGAGACATGGACATGCATATACTTCAAGGTTGAACATAAATACAAATAAAAAAATGAGCTTTCGGAATTGAAAGAGGAGATCAGAAAAAAGTACAATACATGATTTTTTTTGTCTTTTAGCCTGTCTTCTATAGAATAAATGTTCTAATGTAATAAGAACAACATTTGTAAAAAAACAGGGTAGGTAAGTGTATTATTTGTTTAGATGCAGTAGACATTGTAGAGCCAGAAATGTTGTGTTTATATTAGTAAAGCTGGGTCCAATTCTGAGGCTCCAAGGTTTATTAAAGGTAGACAGAACTGTGTGTTTGATTACATAACCCCAGGCAGAACTATTTGCAATGTTCTATGTATCTCACACCTTTGAAAATAGTGAACAATAACTTTTTCAGCAATGTGTGCATCAATAGCCCTTTTCTGTTGGAATGGACCAGATAGGCTAACCTTCAATCCACAAGTGCCTCAGTGAGCCTTGCATTCCCATATTACCAGTTCACTGTCCTTCCATAACCAGTAATGGTAACTATCAATACATACTGGAAACTAGACCTAGTATTGTATCAATGGTTTGACGTAGTCTACTAGTCTCCTATTTAATAGGTGTCTTTGTCATAAAGTAAGTAGTTATAAGCTTCACTTACCAGTGCTAATTATCTAATAATCTACCATCAATGTCAGGGACACTTACTTATAGATCCAGGTCCTGTGACTGTGGTAATTCTCTTATATTTGTTATCCATGTCCAATTTTCCGTATAAAATCAACATTACATTATGCTAATGAGCCAAAGGATGTTCATAGGCTGCAGGGTGACTTGGATAAACTGAGTATTTGGTCATCCACTTGGCAAATGAGGTTCAATGTGGATAAATGTAAGGTTATGCACCTGGGGGCAAGTAATCCACAGGCAAAAATATGTCCTTGGGGGAGTAAATCTGGGAGAATCCCTTGGTGATAAGGGCATGGGTGTACTAGTAGATCATAAATTAAATAACAGCATGCAATGTCAATCATCTGCCTCTAAAGCCAGTAGGATCTTGTCATGTAAAGTGGTATGGACACTTGTGATAGGGATGTAATATTACCACTGTACAAGGCATTGGTTCAGCCTCACCTGGAATATGCTGTCCAGTTCTGGGCACCGGTCCATAAAAAGGATAAAAAAGCTGGAGAGGGTTCAACATAGAGCCACAAAAATGCAAAGGGATATGGAGGGTCTTAGTTATGCGGAAAGATTAAAACAACTAGATTTATTTAGTCTGGAAAAGAGACAACTACGAGAGGACATGATTCATTTATATAAATATATGAATAGTCCATACAAAAAATATGGTGGTAAATTGTTCCAGATTAAATCAAATCAAAAGAAGAGGGGGCACTGTCTCAGTTTGGAGAAATCAAGGTTTAATCACCAGTGGTGACAGGGCTTTTTTACTATGAAACCTGTCAATCTGTGGAATAGCCTGCCTCAGGCGCTGGTCACAGCAGGGACAGCAGAGAGCTTCAAGAAGATTCTAAATGCCTTTTTACACCTAAATAACATTGATGCTTATGGTATATAGAATTGTTTCCCCTAAATCCCTTCCTCATGCAATACCTTCCCTTTCTTGGTTGAACTTGATGGACAAGTATCTTTTTTCAACCATATAAACTATGAAGGGTTGCAACTTCACAAGCTGTTACACTGTGGTGCAGGAGTACTTCCCCCTCCTGTTCTGTGCTGAAATTTCCTCTACTCCCATTAGATTACATTAGAGGTATTGTGGAATTGCTGAGCAGGGGGGAGGGTGTAGCAGTGTTATAGCGGGTGAAGCTACAGCAAGGTGCTGGTCATTAACATAATTTGAAATGTTCATTTTAAAGGAAAGAGGCCATGGATAACAAATATAAGAAGAATACCACAGTCATGGTGCCTGCATATATACATATCCCTGGTTTATCATGCTTGATTTTTATGGTAGATTTTTTTAAATACCATAAGTTTTGAACACAAGTGGATTCCTGTGTCACTACAAGCAAGTAGTTACTGAATTGAGAGTTGTTCCTAATGGAACTAATAGTAACGAGAGAGGCTTTCATTTACCACAATGTTCTTTCATAATTGAAAATAAAAAAATTAATAAAATAACATTAAAAAATACTTTAAATTGCATTGATGAATAAGGTGAATCTCCTCTTTTGGAAACTGTCCTAAACTAGGAGACATCATGCATTTGAACCTGAATTGACCCCACTTTCAGCCACAGATTTTATGTTTTACCCTGACATTCCCCTTTCAGAAATGGGGAAAAACTGAGCCTGTGTCTAAATTTGCAGCTTTAGGGCTCATTAGGACAAGTGTATTTGAGGTCCATTTGCTATGCGTTTTTCTGCATATGCGGTCAGTTTATTTTCTCAAATGTTGCTAGGCATCCAACTGGCAGGGCAAAAAGAAGAATAGAAACCCATTAATTTTTGGGGGGTCGTAAAAAACCGGTAGACATACAGACGGTAAAATAAAAACATGTGGATACAATATGGACACACCTCTGCATTTTGGGGGGATACACACCTTAAATCATATATTTTACACCAGAAACTTGTAAAAATATTATAAATAATGCTTGTTATTGCATTTTAGAACTGCGTGTACCAAAAGACTTGTGTCTGGTCAGAAAGTGGAGAAAATAGACTGGTCATTAACTAGTTAAGATTATTTTTGTGAATATACTTCTACCAGGCTGAGCGATCAATATTGTGACTTTCCACTTGATAAAATATGTTCTGTTTTCAAACTTTGCGGTTTCATTTGCATCTTCTCCCTTTGAATTAATTAAGTGATAATATCAGTTAATTAATCTAGTTTAATGAATTAGCTAATTAAGATGGGATTGGCAAGAAGAGCAATTTGTGCCAGGTGAAAGGGGACACATATCAGAATGTCTGAAAAATCAATTGTAGGAGAAGATGCCACTTCAAGATGTGGATGGGTAAGATGGAATCAGTCACATTTCATCTATGTGGTAGTATATCACACAGCTGTAAATACAAAACTCATTTACTTTAATCATTGATATGTTGATCAACACATAATTAAAGTAACTGATAAAAAAAACTTCAGTAATGTCAGTATAGCACAAAAACGCTCCAGTGTGGATGTGGGATTAATGTGGGATTTTGTTTCACCAGATTAAAATGCAGTTACATAAATAGTTGACATGTTTCCAGGTACCATTGCTCTTTCCATGATTTAAATAACTCATAACAAGCTTAAAATCATTTAGACAAGAGCCAAAGACAATTGGTTAATTATGACGTCACTCACAGTGCTTAGGAGGAGAAAATCCATCACAAAATCAGGTAAATCATAAAATAGTGTTATATGGGGATCAGGGCTTTGTAAAGACAGCTATGATCATAGTCATGTATAAGGATCATTGGTCACCAGCTAAAACACTTTTGTTGGCTCAGTGAGATTAGTAATCCAATCTTCTGCTGATAAAAAAATGGTTACATACCTTGTTTTTAGGTTTTTAGGCATATCCCTACAATGGAAGGTTACAACATTTCTGTATGCTCCTTTTCTACTCCCTCCCCTGAAAGTAGGAGGAGGAGTAAATATTGGCAGCAGTCCTCATATGGACAGTTACATCACTAGGGGTCTCCCAGTGGGTACGCTGAGTGGAGGTTGCATTCAGAAATTGTGAATAGTAAAATTATAAAATAAAGTATTACACCTAGAAGTTATATGTCACAATGGGGCTAAACGACAGGAGGTCTTCTCTAAGAGATTTATCTATTTGGTACACATTGAGCAGGATCAAAAAATACTACAAGATACTGTTTTAAATCCAGCCTCCACAATTTAATTGGCACAACAACGGATCCAGGGTTTGTAACAGCAAAGACATAAATAAATGTAGATTTGATAGGTTTCTTTTAAATAGACCGGAGTTGATATAAGAAATAAAAAAATATCACAACAATTTCCTAATTACAAAGTTATGCACATGCCAAGAGTTTACTAAAACGTACTGGAACATGGATGGTGTAATCCTTATTTTTATGGAAAGTATTTATCACAAAAGTCCACAATTCTAGAATTAAAAATTATTTTTGACCTTTGGGGCTTAACTACAAGCTGCTGTACCCTGCACCACCATTATTAAACATAGAAGACATTGCAGCACATAGATCACATATTAATAGTGTGTTCATAGTAATATTAATATAAAACCTGGACTTTTTTTCTGCCCTTAAAAACCATTTTCACACAATGGCCAACCTATTGTACACAGAATGCTACTGGTAATTTCTTGTATCCTGTGAGTGTTCAATCATTTTACTGCCTAAAGCTAGTTGAACATTTTCTGACTAGGGTCTGAATTAAGAAAAATCACTTTATTTTAAAACTAATGTTTTTTCCCTCAGGTCTACAAATTCAAGTGATATATCTCTAGTAACTCCCGAGCTTCTCATAACAGACTATACAAATCATAGATTATTACGTTATACTTCAAAATACCTCAGCTGGTGATATGTCAGGAAATTCAATCTGAACACGAGGTCCATTCTTTAGTCATTTGAAAATTCTCTAGTTTTCGGAATACTGTCAGAAAAGGTGGAATTTTGTATCAAATCAAAAGTAAGTTTATCTATTCCGACAGTAGCAAACTGACATAGTTTGGAAAAAAATGAGTTGAGGTTTTTGGAAATATAAAACCAGCTTTAAAGGGAACATGTCATCAGAAATTGGCTTAAATCAACGTTGAAGTTAGATGTAAGTTAAATGTATAAAGTCAGAGAGGCGGAGAGTTTAACATTGAAGTCAAGCTCTCCCTGCTTCTGAACATCTCCTCACATGTGATTGACATCATGCACCAGACTTAAAGAGATGTGATCAGTGATATCCTTGAACAAAGCACCATTAGATTCAGTGAAGGGGGTATTTAAAGGCTGGAAAAGCTTGACTTTAGTGTTAAACTCTCTGCCTCCTTGACTTCAGAAAACCAATTTACATCTCACTTCAAAGTTGATTTTCTGGATGATCACCCCACACCATGCCATGAAATAAACATCATCTAGAAGCTGCTGAGCTGCTTAACAACATGCTGATAGTGGTTGATTAGGCCAATTTCTGATGACTTGTTCCCTTTAAGGGAAAACATGTGCCAGGGAGACAGCGAGTTTCTGAAACTCAGAAAGAGATTTGTGATTTTAACTGTAGTATCATCCTAACATCAATGGGTCAGCTGCAAACAGTCCATTGGAATCATTTTACCTACTTAATGGCCCACCCATTTTATCCCTTCACGACCATGTTCTTACTTTTCTTTTCACTGGTGTAGCTGAATGGGGGCTTGTCTTTAGAGAGACTATATTCAGCAATATCACACAGGTATAGCTTTTAACTACTGTAAATTTCAGACAAGTCTGATGTGCTTCATTAGGCCCCATGGTTGCCATGTAACACTTGTACCCTACATATTTTCTATTTGCAGTCTAGAAGAAGTCCCTTAGTTAAAAATAATTGAATACAGTAGAAGACTCCTACACGGATAAATTTAATAGCCACACAAAGTTGTGCTTGGAGAGGATGGTGTATGCTTCTACCAGGGTTAAAGGGAACCTGTCACCAAATTTTTCACAAATACAGCTAGTGGCGGACTCTCATAGAGCCCTAGCAACTATCTGACACAATTCTTTTGCTAAAGATTGTTTCCCTCACATCCACATAACATGAAAGTTATAAACTTGTCTTGTATCTAGGATCTATAAAGCAAGTCGAGGAGAGTGGCCTAATGTCATGTTACCAGGGTGACATCCTCACAGGTCCTTTATCCTCCTAACATTAGCAAACTGTACCCCATGCACATATCTGACCACATAAAAATCACAGGAGCCTGCATGGACTTCTACTCCTCTCCATGCAGGCTCCTGTGCTTTCATGAGTTACATGCTTGGTGTACAGGTTTCTATTGTTAGAAGGCTATGAATGTCCGATGTCACGCTGGTCACATGACATTATTTCTGCATGCAGAGAAAGGGAGGACCTACTGGACTCGGCCCTTGGAGGCCACATTCATCTTAATTATCTGTAGATATCCCTGGATACCAGTTAAAATTATCAAGTTGAATATATGGGAATCTGAGGGGAACAACTTTTTCCCAAATTGCCAAAAAAATAAAGATTGTATAGCCTTTAAAAAGTGACAATGCAAATCTGTTCTAAATGGTACAGCTTCCCTTCAATGCCATGGTGATACCATGAGTATCAAGCTTTGGTATTTTATCCTCTGAGAATGTGTACATTTTTTGAAAAATACATTCATTTAACCAAAATGTCGCTTTACTATTATATAGGCCTCTCAAAGTGAGTTGAAAGCTGAGCAGGTCCCTCAAAAGTATGATTTAGCGTTTTTATGAAAATGTGAACAATCACACCTAAAAGTTCAAAGCCTCATAAGATCCTAGAAAAATAAGATTATGCTTAAAAGCCATGTCAACATAAATCAGACATTTGGTACATTTTATTTATCAAGTTATCTTGGTGTTTTGATTATGTGTCGAGAATTTTTAAAACTTTTTTGGCAAATATCCATTTTTCTAATTAATAACATATCATCCAAATTTTCAGCTAACATTAAGTGTGAAAAGTCTCAAAATCACCAGGATATGTTATAGGGTTCCAAAGGTATAACCACTAAAAAAAGCCAAGTCATTGAAAGGTTAAGTCTTTTTTGGCAAAGCGTTGAAAATATTCTTTTTGCACAATGCTGGTATAACAAACCACATACATTACAATACATAGCATCTATGTAATACACCAGGCAGTTACATTTCTAATCTGAGCTGAAAAATGAGATTCTTACATGCTGTCAGGCATAGCGAAAGACGCAATTGATGTGCCAGGTTATTCCACCAGATAATTGAATTCTGAGTCCCTATATTAAAAGTTCAGATCATGATCTAGTATGCTGAATGTCTATTGCCTTCCGATTTTAATTGGTCTGAGTCAATTTGTTCAAAATGTACAGTTCCTTTGTCACAAGCTACCAATTATTTTTTACCTGAATGTCTTATTCTTTCAGAAGGTCAAATCATTTAAAATTCATAATATTTTAATTTTCCCATCTACAGCTGTTTTGTCGAAAAAATTAAAGTTATATTTATGTGGTAGATGTTAAAGGGTTTAAAGGAGAAAGTGTGGAGGCAGCTGTGCTGTAATTTCTCATTAAAATTCATGCATAAATTGCTAAAAAAAATATCTGAATTATTCTTCAAACACTTTGCTAAATGCATGGTGGCACATCCCACTTACTATGTCAGCTTGCATTGATTTTTCCTTTAAACAAGGACTTTCAGGCAGAAGGACATTTGAAAATCATGGACAAATTAAGATCTTTTCCCAAAACTTTTGACCTCTATTCTTGTAAAGATTCAGCACTTAAATTGGGGGAGATCATATGCCAGTGCTTGTGCGCTGGTGTATGATAGAGGCACTGTCTATCCGACACCACCAGTTACGTCAAGAGGCTTAGACTTCCTTTTGATATCATACATGAGTTCACAAACAGATGAGCCTTGATATATGCTGTGAAAAATATGCCCCCCTAGGCAATACAATAGCCTAGGAAGTAACAGCATCTTAAAGGCTGCAATCCTCCCAATCCATGCAATCTCAATTTTATGTACGCTCAAGATCTCCTGTTTCAATTTAGCTAAGAGGGACACATAATTTTATTTATATAGCTTACTGTATGAATTTGTAATTTGTATTCCCTAGTATTGGATTTGTTCCAACTGCCAGTCAAAGGGGTAACGATCCTTCAAAATGGAGAGGGAGCTAACTGGTAGGAATAAAGGCATGGCTTGTGTCTTTTGTGTGTTCAACCTGTAATAAGACACCTTACTGAATTTGGAAATTGCTGCCAGTATTCATCAAGGAAAGAATCTGCGTAACTAGAAATGAGATGCCATTGTGCTCTTACTGAGATCCCATATATATATGGGACATTTCTTAACAAAACTGTCAGGAGTTCTAGGGAAAGAATAAAGACTAAAGGGGATAGGGGGCAGCCATGGTGAGTACCATTGGTGATGTTGAATGGATCCGAAAAGGTACCATTAACAAATAAAGCACTTTATTCTAGCTCCCGAAATAGTCCCTTGGTTACCCATAGCCTGTAGTGCCTCCGCATCTACCTCCGACATGGTGATGCTGGAGCTGAAGAGGAGTGCCTAGGACAGGAGGCTTATATGGCCCGTTGTGCAGTAAGCATGGAGCGCTGAGAGGAAGGAAGTAGGTCTTTGTGGTGTCCGTCACCATATTGAATGTGCTTCCGGGATCGGAGTGAACTAGAAATCCATCAATTTTTGAGGTCTGACATTGTTTTTATGTCTCTTCCTCAGTTGATAGGGCACTGTTTCAGCAACAGATAAGTAACTTTTCGACAGAGATAGCTGTGGATAGTAGCTATAGACAGGGTTTAGCTCGGTAGTTTTCTCATCACACATGCCTGCAGCACGACTGCACTGCCACGCCCCCTTAGGATACATTTTGTTCTTTAACCACTTTTTAGGGTTCCAAAACAGGGGGGTTGTAGTACCACATGAACGTTATATGAAATCAATTTAATCAAAATCTCCCCTCCAAAAGCTCAGTATCCCTCTTTCTCTTCTGTGTCCTGTTGTGGGTCCATGAAATGGTTTGCAAAATTTGAAATGTTTATTCTATACTGCATGAATGTGTACATTTTAGGGCTAAATAACCATTTACATTTCAACATGTTAAGATTCCAAATAGAATTTCCATTTTGTTTTCTTTCCTATGAATTCCTTAAAGGCATACAAGCTGCTTTGATAAGTTTGAGGGGTGCAGTTTTCAAAACGGGGTGATTTGTGGGCAGTTCTACTATATGTTAAAACCCACATAAACATGAAGTGGCCTCTAAAATAATGTGAATCTGAAATTTCTTTGAAAATTTAAGAAAATTCTGTCCAATTTGTAAGCCTACTTGCATCCGAATAAAATGTGCATTCATATAGTACAGTGATGGCTAACCTATGACACGCGTGTCAGTGCTGACACGCGTAGCCATTTTCACTGACACACGGCTGCGTGAGAGTTAAGTTTCATCCTACATGACCAGGTGCAGTAGCCGGGAGGCTGAGAGATTGCACTGAGCTTCCAGCCCTCCCCCCTCCTCCTCCTCCCGCGGGCCGGCCCCTCCCCATGTGTGAGCTGTGCCTAGTGTCTCCAGTCAGCACAGGTATCAGCATGGGGCACAGCAGGAGAGGTGACCCGGCCATACACCCAGGAGGCTCCTCTGCAGCTCCTGATAGTTGTGGTGGGGGGAAGATGGCAGCACAGTCAGAGGTCACATCGCTGCTGCCTTGTGTGATGTCCCAGCAGCTGCCACCTCTACAATGACCATCTCCACAGCAGGGGCAAGGGAGGACAACCACTCCCATCATACAGTGAGTAAGGTCAGTGCACTGTATGATAGAAGACAGTCATCAGGGCTTGTGTGTCAGTTTTGTGATGTACAAGCCCTGAAATAATCGCAACGCCTTGCAAATCGCCAGACATTGCGATTATTTTGCTCCTCGCACCTTCTCCATGCCAAGAGGGCATGAAGGAAATGCAGACAGCGGTGCCTGCGCCCTCGCTATAACCTGTGAACTTTCATGACAGAAAGTTCACAGGTTACTAAGCATTTCCACACCTGTCTGATTGTAACCGATCTATTACAATGTGCGATTTGCACATAGTAATAGATGATTGGGAAAATCCCCATATACTGCCATACTGTACTATGGCAGTACATGGTAGGATCAATCAGGCAACCTACGGTTAAAGTACCCTAGAAGTTAAATAATTATAAATATTTGTTATTTAAACTATAAATATCACAAAATTATGGTTTTTTGTCAAGGTGACACCACCCGAGTTATGCTCGTTTTTTGGGGGAATTTTGACACACCAAGCTCAAAAGGTTGCCCATCACTGATATAGTAGATAGTAGTAACCAATTTGGTGGGATAGACTAACTGTATCATATGCATAACATTTACAAATCACAAAATTGCACATTTTTCTAAATTTCGAACAAATTTTCATTTTTTTTATATGAATGATAAACTTAACATAAAAATATACTAATACAGTGCAACATGTCATTAAAAGAAAAAAAACCTGAAAATCACCTGCATAAGTTCTAGGGTTCTAAAGGTATAACTGCATATAGTGGCAGATGATCATGCTGTGTCTTAAAGTTGAAAAAGATTGTGCCCTTGGGTTGTTAAAGGTAATATATAGAATGTCTTTGTCATTGTTCTGTAATCCCCAATAATGAGGCTACCCCAACGAGGACAGTTTTGATAGGTCAAAACAGGAGTAGAAGCGGCACTGGCACTACTCTTATGCACCTTAAAATTCTAAGCGTGATTGGACCACAATAGCAGTCTTATGGCTGGCATCCACTGCAGGGACGTAAAGACAACCGAGGTGCTCACCGTGGAAATGCAGATATCACAGGTAAGTAGGGAAGAAAGGAGGACCGCGGCACTCACCGGAGATTTCTTCAGCATTTATTCAAACATACACAGGTGGTACAGGACGCCGACATGTTACAGGTTTTTAAGGTTAGGGTGTGAAGTGACAGCCTATGTGAATA
Source organism: Engystomops pustulosus (assembly GCA_019512145.1). Lineage (NCBI taxonomy): Eukaryota > Metazoa > Chordata > Amphibia > Anura > Leptodactylidae > Engystomops > Engystomops pustulosus. Next base: position 79,281,504 of record CM033641.1, read on the forward strand.
TGAAGTCTAAGATGATAGTCCTTTGAGTAGAAATGCAGTCTCCCTATACACCATTAGTATAAATATAAACTTTTACCAGAGCTATACTATGTTACTCTTGTTGCGGCCTCCTAACAACACCATAATCCTTGTTTTGTACACCATACCTTCAGGCACTGCACTAGTTGTAGGTACAGTATAACGCTGCATTCACACGTCCATCGGGGGGGGGGGGGGGGTGTATCGTCCCCCGTAGATGGTAATAGCCGCACAATGCGATGCGGCACCGTACTGCTCGGGGAAAAGATAGGACATGTTCTATCTTTCCCCATGTTATGGTGCCATGCTCTATGCATGTTTATGGAGAGGGGAGGGGTCACCCTCCTCTCCATCGCGGTGAACGTTTGCCCGACGGGCTACGGCCCAGACATGTAGCTTGTAGCATGTAGCATGTGTGCAAGTAGCCTAAGACAATTTTTCTGTTTTGACCATAATGTTTCTTTTAATTGATCTGACCCCAGTGCTGTTCATAGACTTCACCCTCGCACTTCTATGTATTAATGCCATTTTGACCTCCTCTAAGTATTGAAAGGTGTATTTCAATTAATGATCAAGTTTCATTTACATGGGAGAAACTTGAATCTTGAATAATTGCTAAAGAGGTTAAAATACTGAAAACCTTAGAATTTCTAACTCAATCACTCTAGAAGGGATGTATAAAGCTGTTTTCTGTTGTATACACATATTAAATTAGATTTTGAAACAGTCTACTCTGGGACTAAATGAAAGCACTTTATCTGGCAAGTATGTCAACGATTTTTTTTTTCACAGTGTTATATATTTTTCAACAGGGAACATCTCTGACATGCTTAAATTAGTAGCGCAGCTCAGAAGATAGCTTCTCCTGCAGCAGACAGATATATTGTTACTGTTCAAGATTTTAATGCTGCCTGGAAGAACTTGTGGACAAAGCGATTTCAAGCCTTCAATGTCCAACAAATGATCAATGGAAACCCTACAAGATGTCAGTATGACAAAAACACTGGCATCCTGAAGACATATATCCAGTAAAGAGATAAAATAACGAAACCTGGAGTGGAGGCTTTTCCAGATTTATGTAGAAATGCATGATCCCTTCTATTAGATCCAGCCCATTGACATTCAACAAGTTTCCTGGATTGCTGCAGCCTAAAAACACAAGTAAACATTGTGTTTTAGATTTGACAGTGAATGAAGTTCTTTTTCTCTGACTTTGGATATAAAATGACATTAAGAAAGCGAAATATGTAAAAAAAAATCCGTTATCATATTCTGTCTCAGATATTCTTACAAAAAGTATATTTTCAGATGTTGGTCATAATTAAGGGTGATAACTAATACCTGATTAGGGTGATTAAGGGTGATACCTGAAACGCATTGACTCAGGATGTTTACACTGGATATGCAAGTATTGGAATAAAACAAAAGCTACAGATTTGAAGCCTCTGGATTATGATTCTTTTGTTATTTATGTTCAGATGTCACATTAAGGTGAACCTGTCACCCAGTTGGTGACATGTTCCAAAAGTCTATGTTATGCTAAATTTAAAATATTACCTGGTTCCCTGCCAGCAGCATGTGGTGAGCCCCGGAGGAAGATTCAGCTGCAGTCTGTCTGTGCCTGTGTCTCTTTATGCATTTTTGCTCTCATCCACACCATCTCCAGGTTTCTGGATGAGTGTGAAGGAGAGGAGACTTCACTTAGTAGAGTGGGTGTTCCCACCATTTTCTCCAAAGCACTATCGCCTGCCCAACAGAAACCTACATTGCCTCTATACACGCAGCAAACTGCATCTGATGAAGGTCAGGATATGACCAAAATGTTACACATATATATTTGTTAGCTAATAATAAAAAATAATTCTTTAACAATAATATCAGTGTGACTGGATTCAACACTTAACTATTTAAAGAGGAGACACGGGCTCACACAGCCTGCAGCTGCTCCCACCCCCATGACTCATTACATGCTGCTGGCAGGGAGCCAGGTAGTGTGAATTAAACTTATATAAACTACTGAAATTATTCAGAATGCTAATAAAGACACATTTAAAAACAGCATAGAATAAGCTAATGGAACCTGTCACCACCTAACAATAACTTTCCTGGTGACAAGCTTGCTTTATACACAGAGTGGACCATGCACAACCACCAAAACAAGGTAAATGTCAGCACACAAAGCAAGCTATAGTATATTTAAAGAGAAAAAGAGGTGTGCCAATAGACAAAGTTATGTAAAAAAGTAATAAATCTTTATTTCAACAATAGAAAAACTCCATCAAGGCATGAAGGACAAGTTAAAAACTCCCCTCAGGGGAGAAAGTCTCCACTTGGGAGAGGGAACGCGTGGGGAGTCCTCCACGTCCTCCATTACTGCTGAGCCGCCCTGTTGACTTATTGTACTGATGCCTGCCTGCTGACTACTGACTCGTAATGTATACTTACCTATTTATCCTATAGCTGCACTATGATTGTTATGGCAGATTTATCTTCATCTGTTCAGGGTCATTAGACAGCTTGGGCCTTATTCATCCTTCTATTGTACTTGTATCATACTAGGGGCCAAGTTCCACTGTATGGAGGAGGTGTTTGTTTGGTGAACCTTACCTGGTTGTGCCAAACATTTTGACTTATGTATGTTTTTTAATTGTTTTAACTTGTCCTTCATGCCTTGATGGAGTTTTTCTATTGTTGAAATAAAGATTTATTACATAACTTTGTATATTGGCACACCTCTTTTTCTCTTTGAATATTCTAAAGTTTGCTTTACAATGCATTGTGTACTCTCAGATCTCTACTGCGGATATGCAGTAGTTTCAGCCAAAGATTAGTTAAATTCAGTGGGATTCCCATTCATAGATAAACATTATTAGCAGATTTTATTAACTTTTCACTAAAATCAGAGTACAATCTACTTTATGTAAACTTAATCCAACTTTGGGGGACCCAATAGGTTAGGGAAAGTAATTAAATGGGGTATGTAATAAAAAGTGCAGGCGTATTCTAGCATTCAGAATTTTAAGGTCTCACTTATATCTAAAACTTGGTCCACTGACTTGCACAACTAATGTGAAAGGCCTCTAAGATTTGAGGGTAAGGTACTTCATTGCACTTAACAAATAATGAATTGTTTGAATGAATAAAGAAAAATGTGGTGCTCAATATTAACATAATAACTATATCTCGGTCTTGCACAGGGGCCTATTTATCCTCTTCGGATATAGATGAGCTAGATGCCCAATGCTCGTCTAAGGTAATGGAAGCCTTATTATTACTACTAATATGTCTGCATAATAATGGTGTTTATTGTATTGTTAAGGTAAGTTTATAGGTGCCAAATTAAACAAAAATGAGGTGCAGAGGCAGTTCCTTAAATAGACCCTTAGAGAGATCCTTTTACCCTGTTAAACTACTATATAGGGTATGGTATATATGCAACATCCCCCACCAGGGCCTAGCCTTTTCTTGGGGCCTGGAGTCAGCCGGGGCCCGCAGTACCTGAGTGGCTTGCGGTTGCGGCCGAGGCACGCTAGTGTCACGGTGCTTGGTATGGGGAACCGGAGGGCTGTCCTACAGCCTGGCAGGTCTTCAGCAGGTGGTGTTGGCAAGAAATGATGAGGGAGAGGCTGCTATAGCGGTTCTCCCTGGGGAAACCCTTTGGGGTCTGGAATATGAGTCCCAGTGTGGTGGATAGGGTGCCCGTGATTGTGACAGCCGTAGTAGCAGGGACCAGACGGAGGCAGATGTTGAACAAAAATAACTTGCAGTTCTTTATTGGAACCGACAGGAACATTAGCAACGTGCCTTAACAGGATGGTGGAGTGCTGGAGATGTAGTTGGAGGGAGCCACAGGATGTATATCACCAGCCTGGATGCAATGGCAGGCTGGGAGGTAGCTGTGTCCTGGAAGGATGCTTCAGCTTTATCCTGGATTGCTTCATGTATCACCCTTGAAGGTAGGATGATACCCCTTTCCTCACTAACTAGCTATTAGCTCCACTCTTCAGGCAGGGAGCTGGCTCACCTGCTCTTGGTCTGGTGTGCTAGCTGCACAGACTCCTCTGAGTCTCTAATCTGAGAGAGTGAACTCTCCCCTCACACTGCACTCTCTTCAGAGAGAGAACTGACTTCTTCTGCCCTCTAGAAGTTTCCTGAACAGGGGTTTTGTTACTCCCACTGGTCAGGTGGTGGCTACTCCTCCAATTACATCTCAGCTCACAGAAACAGAGTGTAACACATGTGATTGGCTGACACATATGACATCACACAAAACACTTAACTCCTGCCTTACCAGGCAGGTTCTACCACTGCAGTGTTCCCCTGTATTATCTAGTGTTATGTAGTGACATGCTGTGGGGCTGATCACACCCTACACAGGCTGCAAGCTACATGGTGGGACGTATTCGCAAACACAGCTCTGCCTTGCATCGGCGAGGGTGTTGCATATACTTTCTGGACTTCCCTCTTTTATGTGAAATTCCCCCCATTTAAATGTAAAATTGAGAAGAAATCTTTCATCTTTTGCAAGAAAGAGTAAGGCTCAGAGACTGGAAGCGGTACTAATTCGGATATTTGGCTCTACAGCAGCTAGAACCATGGTTCTGATATCTTTAAAACGGTATCAGACTGTAACAGACATATAGGCAGGTAAAAACATAGTTGCTACAGCAGCTGTAAATAAACATCCAATTCCTTATTAAGTTCTAAATTCCCAGGTTGTACTTTAGCTCACAGAACCACTAGCCTTATATGACTTAAAAGAGTAGATTTTTTACTTTAATCTGATACCAGAACTTAGTTATTTGGCACAAAATATGACCATAAATAATGCCACCGCTCCTGCCTATCAAGCTACCTCATGAGTCAGGCTGTTAACCCCTTAATGACTTGGCCTTTTTTAGTTTTTAGTTTTTTCACTTCCATTTTTCACTCCCCACCTTCAAAAATCTATAACTTTTTTATTTTTCCACATAAAGAGCTCTGTTATGGCTTATTTTCTGCGTAACAAATTGCACTTCGTAGTGGCGGTATTTAATATTCCATGGCGCGTACTGGGAAGCAGGAAAAAAATTCCAAATGCAGTGAAAATGGTGAAAAAACACATTTGCAACGTTTTCTTGTGGGCTTGGATTTTACAGCTTTCACTGTGTGCCCCAAATGACAGGTCTATTTTATTCTTTGGGTTGCTACGATCACAGGGATACCACATTTGTACAGGTTTTATAATGTTTTCATACATTTAAAAAAATTAAAACCTCCTGTACAAAAATTTTTTTTTTGATTTTGCCATCTTCTGGCGCTAATAACTTTTTCATACTTTGGTGTACAGAGCTGTGGGTGGTGTCATTTTTTGCGACTTTTGATGGCGTTTTCATTGCTATCATTGTTAGGACTGTACGACCTTTTGATCACTTTTTATTAATTTTTTTATATTTTCTAGGGAAAGGGGGGTGATTTGAATTTTTAGGTTTTTTTAATTTTTTACGGCGTGCGTCGGGAAGGGGTTAAAAGGCCTGGAGGGGTGCTTTATTTTACACATCTATATCTTGGGTTCTATAGCAGTAAGTACCATGGATGTGATATCAAATGAATGGAGATCATTTTCTTTATTAGATCACATCAGGTTTGTGGTTCTGTGAGGTACAGTATGTAATCAGAGCTAAAGAATCATATACAGGTAGTTAAGCAAAAAGGCAGAATCCGTACCTCACATTCCCAACTATGAATTTACCAACCATGATTCTTGCTGCTATATAACCCAATATATAGGACAGTGGTGGCGAACCTATGGCACTCGGAGCCCTTTCTGTGGGCACACAGGCCATCGCACTAGACAGGATTCAAAGAATCTTCCTGCAGTTCCATGCAACTTAAAAGATGCGGTTTTCAGTCATATATTAAAGGGATACTTACTTTTCTACTTTGGACTGTAGGAAGAGAGAGAATGAGTAAACAGGGCCAAATTATCTTTGGAGGACCCCAAGATTCTCTGTGTACAGAGGTACACTGGAAAGAAGCTAAAATGATGCAAATTTTTCTACTATGTTGCTGTCCTCAGGAGGCAAATATGACTGAAAGTTGTTGTAGAACACGGAGCAATAAGTTACTGCTTCAATTTTTGGTTGGCATCTCACAATAAATAAGGGGGGGTTTGGGTTGCAGTTTGGGAACTCGGTTGCTAAAAGGTTCGCCATCACTGATATAGGGGGACATTAATGAAAGTGTTGGTGAATAGACCAGTGTAGAGTTAGACTTTACAGTCATATTCTGCACCAGATAAATCATGATGGGTGATGTATTCGGAGTAGTCTAAGACTAATAGCTGATCTACTGAATTTTCTGGCACAAGAAATAAGCTCTTTTCGGACAAGACAGAGAACAGCCTGAAAATCGCGTATAACCCTTAATAAATGTGCGGAAAACCATTTCGGCATTTCTGGCATAGAAAGATTGATACATTTCCGCCAAAGACCCTAAGCTTGACTCATGATCCCTGGCAAAATATTACAGTTTTCTGCTCATTTTCACATAACTTTGGAGGAGGTTTATATAAGTAAATGGATGAGATTTCAAATAAAAGAGGGAATGCTATAAAGAATATTTCATACACTACCTGAGGGTGCACACAGTTTAGTGGGGTAAAAGTAGGTGACGGATTCCCTTTAATTTCTTTAACTGTAAATCTGTTTTTCGTACATGTAAACACAAAAGAAAATTCAGAATGGAAGTTAGTATCAAGTCAATTATTTTAGATATTTGATGGGATCTGCTGCACACCCACAATACATAAGAAGCAATATTACAACTGAAACCTGAGAGTGTAGAGCTGGACTTCAATTGTTGAAATACATATTGAATTTTAATCTCATGTGAGTTAAGTATTATTGTTTGTCCATATGGCGGAATCCACCATATGCATTATTACTATTGTTTCATTCCCATTGTTTTACATCAATGATCAACAGAATAATGGAAACAACTGACAACATATGTATCTAGACTTGATGTGTGCTAGTGTATTTTTCATTTTATTTGTGTATTTATTTAACCATTTTACAGTTTTTTTGGAATGAGCACCCTTCCTTCCCTTTATCATTATATTTATTTTTGTAGGATCTGTGATGCAAACCATTCATTGATTGTTGCTCACATGCCCTTGGTATATGATCATGTGTTTTCATACTCAGTGTCTTGGTAATATGTTTAGCCAGCTGTTATGACAATTTTAGTGAATGGCTGGCTGAGGTCATTGCAGAAGTTTGAAGTGTATATACGTTTTCTAGTGATAAAGTATCTATACACCTTTCATTATTTTGACATTCTACAGAGAATTGGAAAGCCAAGTGGTCATTGCTTTGTCTCTTTTGGCACAGATATTTTGCCTAAACAGGAATCAAATCAAAGGGTGGCCAGTTACATTTGTGGAATGACATGAGGAATAGTACAGTTCATGCACTGGAGTTTAATTGATGCTAGTAACCATGACAATGGGCTTTGGTACTAGTAGAAAATTACTTTAATTATTTATCTTATTTATTTGGGGTTTTAACAAACTAATATTTTTATTATATTACATGCAGCGACTTATCAATCATTGCTTGTTTAGAATATAAGTGTCACGGGTGCTCCCGTGATCCCTGTCTCGGATCGGGGGCGCACACGTGGCTCTCCGCGCATCTCCGGTGCCCAGCACCACTTACCTCCCCTGGCTCCAGCGGCGATCTCCGCTGCTTCGTCCCCGTCTCCTAGGGTGCGCTAGGACTCGCTAAGATTTAATGGACCAGCGCGCCGATAATTGGCACTGGCCTGATTTAAATTCCAGCCTCTTCCTGTTACCCTTGACGGATCCTCAAACTTCCTGAAGAGAAAGCTCTCCTGTGATTCCTGAATTCCTGTGATTCCTGCATTCCTGTGATTCCTGCATTCCTGTGTGGCAGTTCGTTCCTGCGTTAATGTATGCCAGTCCGTTCCTGTGTTCCTGTGTGCCAGTCCGTTTCTGTGTTCCTGTGTGCCAGTCCGCTCCTGTGGTCCTGTGTTCCTGTGTGCCAGTCCGTTCCAGTGGTTCTGCGTTCCTGTGTGCCAGTCCGTCCCTGTGGTCCTGCATTCCTGTGTGCTAGCTCCTGCGATTCCAGACGTGAGTCTTAGTGTGCCTTCCACTGCTATTCTCCTGCTGCCACTCCGGGTACAGACTGTCTCCTGTGTTACTACCTTGGCAGCCACTGCGGGCTAGTCGCACCTGTGGAACGACCTGGTGGTATCCCGCCGCAGGAAGTCCATCCCGTTTTGCGGCGGGCTCTGATGAAAACCGGGTGCCACTTAGACTCCGTTCCCAGGTCGGCTAGTACCATCTCCCGCGGTGGTCCAGAGGGTCCACAGACTCCCAGACCTGACAATAAGGTACTTTGTGAACTTAAGCAATAATCTGAAAGCTCTTATAAAATAATCATGATATCCCTCATACAAACTTCTGCAGTGTTTAAAACATTAAAGGGGTTTTCCCATGAAGACAAGTTAGGCCCTATCCTCGGCATATTTTGTGCCATTTTCCACTTTATTAGAATATGCAGTCAATAAGCATGGGAGGGTCTGCTTAACTCTACATTATGCTCTGATTTGACTCCTGGTCATGTCAAGGTTAGGAGAGCATGTATTGAACGACAATGCCCCTGGTGATTTAGTCATTAGAAGGCATATTTATCTTGATAAAAGAATGTGATTTCATTAGACTACACCCATTTTATTAGGTTCCATCACCACCGCATTGATCTGGCTCTACAATGAACTGCCATATCAGAATGCAAAACACATGGGAGTTTTCATTATAATAGCAGTAGATTACTTAAATGACCGATTCCTGAAGTATTGGGCTCATCCTGAAATATACCACTGTTTGGGTAAATATTTAGGTTGCATGTATGATTAGGGTTAACTAGACTACAGTATTAAAGTGCCATGTACCAGCCCCCCACCAAAGCTCCGAAGTTGTGTTCCTTACCAATTCTTCATGTTATTATATGTGTAATATAAGAAAACCATAGAAGATTGTGTTTTTAACTTTTTTTCTTTTTTTCTATTCTGTAGGAAATATTATTGGTCATCTCTCAATACAATAAAAGCACAGACTAAAATTAGAACAGACATCTGCTGAGAATTTTGATCAGTGCATTATTTATAGCAATAATAAGATGTGCATTATTCCAGCGCGTTTTATAGTGTAGAATCTTAACAGAGTGGCTAAGGGCAACATAAAGAATTGAATGACTTGATTTTATTTGTCTTGTCTACCGTTAAGCAGAAATCTTCTGTATAATAGATATTTGAAGTGGGTCACAAAAATGTATCTAAAATAAAATGTTACCATTTACAAAATAATCTATAACTTGCAATCGCTGTTGGCTGTGGAGAGAAATGACTTTTGTTTCTTAAGCACTTTCTGCCGGTTAAAATATTTACAAAACCACTCAGAATGACGTAAATACAGTAATGAGCAAAAGGGTAACAATGGTTTTAGCTTTACACTTTAGGGCTCCAGATCTCACCATCCACTGCAGCTTTGAACATGAGACTACCATCATTTTGTGGACTGTCATACATAAATTTGACTTGCAACTATTACGTATCTGCTTAACTATGAACTATAAATTTCTTTTTTGTTTTAACTTTTTGTTGGTATTTTGTAAATCCACCCTTGGTTTACCTGAATTATTCATATTTTAGCATGTCTTGACCAAAATCTGATCCGAGGTCTCTTCTTGATGCTCTAAAGCAGCAACTCTACTTCATTGTCATTAAACCATTTATTTTCCTGCTGGGACATTATTATAATGCTGCTGTTAGGGAAATAAGATAACATTGAATAGCATGGAAATTTAAAGATAGACACTTCATACAGACACTTCCTTATTGATCTCCTATGCTCTTGTCCTGACACTTTTTGAATGTCCCTTCACTTGAGTGTTCCCTGCTTCCTGACACAAAGGGACTGTCAAGACCTTGTTCTTGTTACCACCATTTGTGCTTCGGGAGCAGTTCCTACCATAAGTCCCTCCTGTAAATATGCCTCTATATCCATGTAAATGAGCTACCATATGTAGTTTTTTAGTAAAGGAAAATTAGGAAAATTAGGCTACCAATTATAGTGTACGTAGATCTCGGAAAAGAAGACAGGCCATACCTATACAACCAACACCTAATGCTATTTGTGATGTTTTTGGTGATATGATTGTAAAAGATAAGTAAAATTGAAATTTAAAATATTAGCCTTTTACATATTTAGTTGTCAGTTAAACTATATACAATAAATGTAAAACAGTTCTATGAATATAAACATTACAAAAGTTTAAAGGAGTTGCCAGGAAATATAATGTTATATATACATTTGGGCGGTGAAAATGGCTTAAACTCACCTCTCTCCCTCCACCTGTTTAAACGCAGCACCCCAGTCATTGCTAGTCTCACTATACAGAGGCTGGTGGTGATGTCACAATCACAGCAAGAGCCTGCCTAAGTATACACAGGCAGAAGACAGAGGCTGGAACATGTTCCCGCTGTGGTGACAAAATATGCTGGCAAAAAATTGGTTGATGAATGTTAAGCATGTCATTTATAATACATATTGAGCACCAGAAACACAAAACCCGAAAGATAATTTTTTTTTAAAGCAACCCCTTTAATATTGCCTAGAATAAGCTTGAAAGACCCTTGTACAATTATGAAGAAATTGTAGCCTCCAAGCCATGACTGTAATGGTACTCCTATTCTCTAACAATCCATTTAAGTTTTGGGTTGTCAGATTTGGTCTAAGCTTGAACAAGATAAAAATACTCAAACCAAGAAGTAACACACTTGATCACTTCCGGCACCGATCATGGGTGTTAAATCTTTTAATGCTGCCCAAGCCACCGTTGCCAACTTTTTCACCCGAATGCTGAACCACTGACTGGAACCCATCCCGGCAGTGTGCAGCATGGACTTGAACATAGCGGTTCTTATCTGCTCTACCCTACTCACAATCATAAGCTTTCAGACTCTTTTTGTCAATAGGGAACATGCACAACTCCTGAGTCTAGGACCTCACTATTTTTAGAGCTTCCACTGGGCAATACCTCAGACTCCTCTCTAGCTATCCAGCAACAACCTGCATGAGGCACTTATTTCACTGGTGACATATCTCTGATGTCATCACACAAGCACACGAGTCAGTCTCAAAGATCATTATTCATAATAAACATATATAGTGGCAAAAAATACATTTTACATTACTTTTATCATTACATTATTTTTTACTTTTACACTGTACAGTATGGCACGGCATATGCTACATGCCATTAAAGGGGCATGTATTTAAAATTCTGGAGGCAGGCTGGGGAGGGTCTTTTGGCAAACAGGGGTATGGCATGGGCAGACGGTCGATTGGGACATCGGGAGTGATGGAGGTGAGTATAACTTTGTTTTTTTAAAAGAGCCTCCCCAGCACACCTCCAGAATTTTTGAAACTGTCAGATAACCCCTTTAACATGTTTGTGGCATATAACATATATAACCGGGCGGCATTTCTATCACACATCTATTCTGCTAGAACTCAGTTATGTTTTCCTATGAATTAAGTTACTTGTTTATTAAATAACGCAAAAGTCACTTTAACCCTCTTCACAAATATGTCATACTTTCACACTATTATTTCATGTAGTGCAAACTGTTAAAAGCTTTGCTAACAACATACAGTACAGTGCTAAGCAGAAACATTTGCAGTTGGCAACTTAAAGAGTATTTCAGGGAAATAAAATAACGTGGGAGTGTCGGAAATTGTTGGGCACAACATTCAGACAGTAAATAAGAGTGCTAGGATACCATTGTTCCCATAGTTTTGAATGCAGTTGAAACTATGTCCCATTATCGTAATCGGTGTGGGTTTTAGCAAATGGGCATTCATAAATCAGATTGTTATCCCCATCCCATAAATAGCGGATATCAATAAAACCTCTACTACCACTTTGACGCCAAAAGAGGAATGATATCAAAATGAAAGAATTAATTTAGATGTATATAGTTTAACTTAATAAGCCTTGGTACATGGACTTGTCAAAGTAGTTTTATTGCTATATATTAACATTAATACAGTGAATTTAGACAGTTTATATTTAGACAGCTTCTTATAACCTTAATTATTTGCTAAGGGTGCATTACGTTTCAGAATTTGTTCTGTAAACAAGCTCAGCTACCATTCACTTATATGTTACACAAAACAGTCACATTCCTACATTTATACACAAATACACTACATACACATCAAATATACACAGATATAGAGCATATATACACTCACACACACACATCCAATTTATACAACATACATGCATCAAGTATATACAACACATACACATATCCAGTATATACAGCATATATACACACAGATATATAGCATATATACATGCACATCCAATATATACACACATCACATATGCACAGATATACAGCATATATACACACGCATCAAGTAAATTCAATACATACACACAGATATACAGTTTATATACACACGCATCCTGTATATACACAACACATACGCACAGATATACAGCATATATACATACACGCATCCAGTATATACATAACACATACACTCAGATATACAGCATATATACACACGCATCCAGTATATACACAACACACACACAGATATACAGCATATGTAGCAAGTATACTCACCCCAGCTGGATGTCACTTAATATTGCCTAGAATAAGCTTGAAAGACCCTTGTACAATTATGAAGGAAAACCTGAATCAAACTTGAATAAAAGTATGTTGAAAATAGCCTAAATTATGTCAGAAAATGTTTTTTTGCATGCGGGATGGAGTGTGGGCTTCAAGCACTTTTCCATGCTCTTTCTCCACTACTTCAGTTCCCTGCACTGCTTTCGGAGTGGTCAGGCTTCAAGAAGAACAACACAGAAGACAAAAGAGATAGGTTGTTTGCATTAATGAGTTCTCTAAAATAATTGGGACCTAGTTGCTCCTGGTAGTATGTGGTTCCAAGATATGACTAGATTTAAACAGTCATATGTGCGTCGGTAGAATACTTGTACAATGTCCTGACACTATAAGTCTTCATGCTGGCAACTTCAGATCTGTGCTTTTTCTATCACCTGCAACAGTTTCTTTTAGATTAAAACAGTTGGATCCTTATTCTGACATAAGCTAGTCAAAGTGATCCACGCACAAGCAGTAGCCTCCAAATCATGACTGTCATGGTACTCCTATTCTCTAACAATCCATTTAAGTTGTCAGGTTTGGTCTAAGCTGGTCGGCACCGATCATGGGTGTTAAATCTTTTAATGCTGGCCAAGCCACCGTTGCCAACTTTTTCACCCGAATGCTGGACCACTGGCCGGCAGTGTGCAGCATGGACTTGAACATAGCAGTTCTGATCTGCTCTACCCTACTCATAATTATAAGCTTTCAGACTCATCTGTTATAGTTACTTTAACCTTCAAAAGTAAATCCAACTTAATAATGATATGGGCCTTTATGTTCTCACCACCACCACCACCACCTGACTTACTACTGCATTTTATGTCTGGAATTTTTTTCTTTTGTTTTTTGCCCCTATAAAAAAAACCTGGGATGGTAACCATAATTGCTAGTGTTTCTCTGCTATATACTGAACTCTGGCATAATCACTAGAACTCTCCATTGCATTTCACGACTGTGTTCAAGATCTAACCTTTACAGGTGGACATCCCTCACATCTGTAAGAGAACAAGGACTCAAACCTTGCTGAACCATTAAACTTTGACCTAACTCGCTCTCCTAAGGCTTACGATACTTTACTATAATGGTATACACTCACCGGCCACTTTAATAGGTACACCTGTCCAACTGCTCGTTAACACTTAATTTCTAATCAGCGTATATGCTAGGAAAGATACCGGTATATACACTCACCGGCCACTTTAATAGGTACACCTGTCCAACTGCTCGTTAACACTTAATTTCTAATCAGCCAATCACACGGCGGCAACTCAGTGCATTTAGGCATGTAGATATGGTCAAGACAATCTTCTGTAGTTCAAACCGAGCATCAGTATGGGGAAGAAAGGTGATTTGAGTGCCATATACAGCATATGTAGCAAGTATACTCACCCCAGCTGGATGTCACTTGTTCGGGAAGTGGTGGCAGAGTCAGGAAGGAGACCGCCACATCGGCTGCGCCACTGCGGGTAGGGTAAGGCAGGGCGGGTTAAAGCAGGGAGGGCAGGGCACAGCGGGGTAAGGCAGGACGAGGCAAGAAAGCAGGGAGGGCAGGGCACAGCGGGGTAAGGCAGGACGAGGCAAGGCAAGGCACGGTGGGGTGGGAGCGACAGGAGTGAATGGGATTCTGAATTATACGTTGCCCCCAGGCCCGTGAGGTAGGGAGATGGGCCCGGTGGCACGTAATACGGCTGTTGTTATGCGGCGCCACTGTTTCTGGTCCATCGTCATAGTGGGCCCCTTTGGAGCTCTAGGGCCCCGGCACTTGCCCAGGTCATAGTGGGCCCCTTTGGAGCTCTAGGGCCCCGGCACTTGCCCAGGTCAGCCGGGTGCTGATGCCAGCCCTGTTAGAAGTATGGAACATTGAACTTTTAGAAAAAATAA